>OY728134.1:1257385879-1258635879 GCA_963277665.1 Viscum album
TGAATCTATTTTACCTTTAAGATAAATTTTTAATTTAAAATAATTATTTAAATGAAAATATCTAATTTTATATATAATGCAGTTTTTTCACTAATCATAATAAATTGAATATTTTTAGAAAAATAAAAAAATTCACACAAAGATAATTTTAATATTCTAAATTCAAAAATGATGTATATTTTACCAAATTCATAACATATAATTTTTATTAATTAAATTAAAATTAATTCCCATTGTCAAAACCAGAAATAATGTTTTTAAGAAGTAGAAACTATCAATAAAATGACATGTGTTTATGTCCAATTTAACTATAAAATTACTTACAATGACCTATATTATATTAAATTATAAAAATATAATTTAATAATAATTTAAAACCACTAAACTGAATAATTTAAGACATTAAATTATTTCGATTAAAAAATTTGTTTTAAATTAACATTTAGTATTTTTTTACTCTTCATCAAAAAATAAAACTTATTAGAAAAGTACCAAAAGTTTATCCAAAATAAAATTTTATGTCTTGATTCTAAAGAATAATTTAATATCATTAAAGTTTATATAAAAAAGTGTCAAATATTGTATTTAAAACGGGTTCTTCATTAAAAGGAGGTGAAATTGCATTAAAAATACATCTTTTATCTGAAAAATTGAATTTGTTATTATATTATGTCGAAGAAACACATAATATGGATGTTAAAATTATATGGAGTATATAAAATTCAAAATTTAGTTCATACTATTCATAACCACTTTTTATATGGCTAGTTTGGAAAGTCATGGTGTGCTTGAAATTGGTGTTACGTGTAACGCAAGCTATTGAATTACATTAAAGAGATAACGTACTAAGAAATCCTGGGCTGTTACACAGTCTTATCCAAATATCTGTAAACTATATTAAGATGTATTCAGAAGTCATATCCACAAAATGGATTATGATTAATTATAATCTTATTGAAACATAATATGACACTATTAAATATATTTTACTTGATTCAAACATGATTTGTGAGATTCATAAATAGGATCATGTTTGAATTTAGACTATGGGTCATAATCCTTAAAACATAAGGAAATAAAAAAACTCCAAGAATGATTTTTTATAGTTTAAACATGAGTTGTAAAATTTTAAACATGATTAACATGATTTATGAGAATTAAAACATGATTAAATATGAGGAGTCCAACAAAAAGAGTCAATTATAATTGAATTTCAGAGATTATTTTTATATAGTATGAAGATAAATGAAAAAATTTATTAATTGAACATTGTATTTACATATTACTTTTTAATTTTTAAATATTTCACATTATTGTTTGAAATGGAAAAATTGGAACATTTAAAAAAAATTAATCTATTCCTCATTTGTACATGAAGAACTATCGTCTTATTTACATCATCTGTAATAAAAGGTTAGTCATAAAATATTAGTGGGATTTTTCTTTCCATACTCTTTATACTTAATATATAGTGCCATATCCATAGTAACATTCTCAATCCTCCATGTTTTCATAAACAAAACTAAAAAAATAGAAAAATGATAAATAAATATTGAAAGTAAAATTGAAATATAAATGGGAGAAAAACAACTGATCAAAATAATAATAAAATTTAAAACACATTCATCATGATTAATACCTTATATATCCATCTTTTCACCCTTCCCCAGTATATTCAGAATGATGACATGGGTTTATAACCTAATCAAAATCCTGCTCTGATTAAACATATTTCATGAAAAATGAAAAATATATAGATATACATGAGGATGGTAGAGAAACATCAATACATTTACATCATGGAGAATACTATTTTCCTTGTCTATATCAAAAATTGAAAATTGTTGTAGTCTTCTCGTGTTCTAAAATCATTATAGATATATTAAAAAGAACTTATGTTGGAGACCAAATGTATAAACACTAACAATGTGTTACGACACTGTATACAGATATCCAATAGTATAGATTACCTAAAATTATATAAATTAATGATAGACACACCTTATAGAAGCTAAGGTGATAATTATTGATGCATAATATTTTGATCTACTTCTATTTTTATGAATTATTATAACCAATTCTTATCCATTGTTTATAACATCACCATACGATGAATTGTACCATATCCAATTAACTATCATCTAGTATAGAACATTATAAAAATGAAATGAAAAGCATCACCTGAATGTCATATAAAATTTGAAGCTACAAGCTTTCCCAAACTAAATTTGAATTCTAGTAGAATAACCAGAAAAGTATATCATGTATTATTAAAATGGTAATTATTCATGAGAATGAGTTTTAAATTTCAATGAAAAGAATATGGAAGAAGACAAATTCATAAAAACTTCAAAATAATTGTTTAGTTTCAAAATGATTCCCTTAAATGTTAATTTTAACCTTTCTGTTATAGTTTTTTAATACTGATGCTCATTTTGATACTTTTATAGAAAATGATATATGTAGTCTATAATATACACAATAAAAAACAATATATATATATATATATGAAAAGAACTAAAATAAATTGACTAAAACATCAATAAAAAATGAACAGACATATTAAGATCGTTGTATATATATTTGATATATATTTAGTGTTAAAATAATAATATGAAGCACATAAAAAGAAATAGTAACAAATAAAGTGGTTTTGAACTATTCTAATTTTTACCTCATAATGTGTTCATTGAGAGGGATCCATTTTTAAAACTAGAATATCAAGAATCTTTAAACCATCACATTTACAGTCAAGTATAATAGAACAAATTACATTAAAAATAATACCATATATTTTTATTAAATATAAAAAGATACATTTTAATTCTTAATAAATATATGTTACAAAGAATATGAAAAAATTGAATATTCCAAAACCTGTAAATTAGAATTAGTTACTATTAAAATATTTATATTTATATAATTGATGAAAATAAGTTAGATAAAACATTTAAACATGCACATTTTCAGTCTTCTATGTTAGAATAATTCTCTGTTAAAAATTCCAAATATTAGTAACATAAATGAATAGTTAAATTTTAGTTCTTGGTACATTTTAGTTACCAAAAATATATAAACCTCAATATTCAAAAACCAGTATATAACTAGACATACATTTTTATTTTACAACAAATATAAACTGAAAAAATTAAAATAATCCAACTACACACATTTTATACAATTATCCAAACAAAACAATTTTCTATAGAGCATTGGAAAATCATTGTGAATAATATTTCTAATGACCCTTAAATTGAATACATAAATCAAATTAATAATATAATAAAAATAAAAAAGGGTTCATTGATGAAAAAATTAAAAATATTAATTTTAAACTTAAAAATAAAATGTTATCTCAATTTCATCCCTTGAATTTTAATTGATTTTGGAGGATAAAGAAATATTGAGTATACTAGAAATTCCACCCCTATAGAGAAAATAGTAAACAACCAAACATAAAACTACATTATATTATGGAAATGTGAGTAAGGGGACCGAGTAAATAATTCTAAATAAAGCACGATCCAAGATCAAAATTAAAGAGGAACCACTTGTCAATCTTAATGTATGTTACATTATTTTTTAAATACCATCATAGTAAATGTCAATTCCCTAAACAATTTTACAATAAAATCAAGGATTATCAACACATATAATTATGACATGATCCTAGATAATTAAAGTAAAATTAGACCGATGTTCTAGATAAGAAATGAATAAAGGAATCTAGATAATGATGGAAAGGAACATACCTTATCAAGGAAGATAGGAAGAACATGGGATTTTTCTTTTTATCACTCACAATCTAGATGGAGCATATTCAAATGAAGAATAACATGATGTAATATGTTTATAGGATTCCGATCATGAAATAGTTGGAGGTAATGGGAATCTTGACGAGTAGAAATGAAAGAAATCACTAATTAGGGTAGGGTTTCAAGACCATGGAGATACCAGTGGTGTATATACATAGGGAGAATAGGTAGAACGTGTTGTAGATTGCATCCATGTGTGTTTCAGATGAATATGATTGGTGGGAAGGGAGATTCTAGTGTTGGTATCTTTTGGGGATCATGGGAAGGAGGATCATGGGAATGGGGAGCATGGTAGTAGGGGGAGTATAGAGGGATTCTATGGTGGGGATGGATAGATTATGGCGAGGAGGGAGAGTATATATGATATTGGGACTGTGAGTAGGAAATATGGTAGTGGGTTGGTGAGATGTTGAGGTGGAAGGTAGTGAGCTTTCAAGGTAGTGAGAAATATACATTGAGATAGAAAGTTAGTGACATAATGATAGGGATAAACGGTGAGATGCCAATATGGATAGATGGTGAGAGGTGAAGAATAATATAGGAGCCGAAGAATAATCAGAGCTGGTCTATTGTGATTAAGGTTTCAAGGAAACTAAGGAATGAATAGGAAAGAGATTTCATGGGAGTGGAAAATATTGAGGGCGAAGGATAGTTTGGAGGTGGGCATGTGTAAAGGATCCATAGAGATTAGTATAGATAATTTATCATAATAAATTTAAAAACTATCTTTTTGAAAAAATATTTTGCTTTAAAATAATTTTTAAAAAATTGAAACATTTTTTAAATTCCCATTACCTGAAAATAATCATGAATTTTTTTAAATGAATCTTTAAAAATAATTTAATACATTATCATATAGAAAATATTTTTTACACTTTGAAAAACACTTTTTATAACTTTAAAAACATTAAAACACCTTTTTTCCTTTAATATAATTTATTGAAAGTATAAAAATTTACCTAATATTAAAGAAATAATTTTATTTAAAAAATGTTGAATACTTTTAAAGGAATATTGAGATCATTGAGAGTTTATGGTAGTGGGTATTACTATACATGACATGAATGATAGAAACAAATATTATTTTTACATTGTTTCTAAAACCCAAATGATATGTTTTTTAAGAAAACATTAATATTCCATTAAAAATGTGTTAAATAGGAAAAATGGCTAAAAAATATTTTATAATCCATTATTAATAGTAAAACATTCTTGGAAACATCTTTTGAAAAAATTGTTTTGTAAGAAAATAAATTTTCATAAGAATGGTGAAATAAATTAAAATTTCATTAAAAAAATTATCACATGTTTTATATACTAAATAGATCAAATTGGTAATATTAGTCAGTAATATCATGAATAACCAAAAGAGATAAAATTTCACGATTTTATTAAGATATGGATCATAATATTTTATCATTAGAAACATAAATATAAGGAATCTTGATAAACAATGAGATCATAAGATAAAATATTTACAACTTATATAACTTTGAATCATAATACAACTAAAAAAATAGAATAAATGGAAGTTAAAATATCAGGAGGAGAAATAAAATATTGATATTACATTTCCAAAGGGTTATATATATAAGAAATAAATTAAGTTGGCTATATAATATAACATATCTTTAAAAGAAATAAAATTAAGACAAAAGTAAAATACTGCATTAGTACTATTTTAAATCATATTACCTAGTGAAGATAACAAAAAATTAAATTTAAAATACCATGAAAAAGTATATTTATTATATAACATGTCTATGGGGTAGTATATACACAACATAAAGGAAATTAGTGTTGAATTTTCATATGTCTCCCATAAATACCAGAGAGACTAGAATATCAGTTACCATTTTTGTTAAAAATAAAATGTAAACCCCATGAAAGAGAGATCCTAAATGGATTTTTTAATCATAATAATTTATTAGTATAATAATAATAAAATACATTCACTTTAATTATATAAACCACATACCAGAAATTTGGTTAATATTGACTGTATGTTATAGAAATAAAATTTAGACAATAAAACCCTTACATTTAGTCTTGAATTCCATCGTACACCTTAAAAATGCCAATATGATAAATATATTTTTATTTTATATATATTACAGTAAAATATTCATAAATTTCATACCATATATGATTTTCTTAAGACGTTTTATTACATTTTTTAAAATAATTCCATATTAATGTTTTGTTTTTGGTAATAACCTCTTTGTTTTTTATATATTTTTTTATTTTGTATGTTCGGTAACCCTAATTGGATCGGGATTTAATAATATATAGAATTTAAACCATGATATAAATGTAATATATATTTAGTATATATATGTTTTTATATTAATCTATAAAATTTAGTAATGAAAAATGAAATACACAGTTCCTAGAGATGGTAGGTCATACATATGCATGGGTGATGCTTCCATTTTCTTTTTAGATTGAAATAAATACGATTAAATGATATATTACCATTAAATAATCATTTTTATGAAATATATGTTACCAATATTCTATAATAACATTATTAATATCTTCAATTTAATGCGTGAATAAATCACATTATTTCGCAAGCTGGTTGTCTGTCATACACACGAGCGACATTATGATATTCCCACAAAATGTAAAGCATGAAGGTATGTGTGATATAATAAATCAATAATCATTATAATATCATCAAAAATATTCATAAATAATAAATTAATCATTATATTAACCATGAGAAGTGGTAAAGAAAAAAGGAATGGAATCAATTCATGAGGCGGTTGTCCGTCGTATACATAATTGATGACTTCATAACCTATTTGATGGATGTGGAAATTTTTGTAGGTCACAATTTCAATCTAAAACATCTCAGTATTTGTAATATGATGGTTTTATTATATCATTATGGTATAATATGAATTTAAGGTGTGAATGAAGAAAAAAACAAAACTCTCATTGCTTAACGTTACCTATTCTCCTTGTATCTTTCTTAAGATTGAACCAAAATCATTCCTAGAATGAATTTCAACAAAAAATATGGCTTCTATGATGATATTATGGACATTGATAAGTGTTTTAGGAAGGTTTGGTTTGATCAATATGTATTAGGATGTTTGAAAAACTAAGTGGTGGTGGTTGAAATTTTTAAGAGGGGCAAATGAACCTATATAATAACGACAAGGTATTTTCCCAAAGGAATCTAAAAAATTAAAATAATTACAAAGAGTAAGGATTAAAAATGAACAAATATTATAAATATGGTATGTAAAAAAACTAAATATGGCCTCAAAATATGGTTTCAAAATGTTTTCTCTCATTTTTAGCCCGTATCTTTTTAGATTAACCCCTAGTAAACCCATTCATACCTTAACCATGGTAAATAATTTCCACTATTTTCACTATTCATATTGTTAAAAAATAAATTTGAAATAATTAGATAATATAGATTATAATGATTTCAAATATTGAATAGATTTTTCAAAATTACATTTTCTGAAGTGGATAAATTTATATTTAAAATTAATCCCCTTGAAGTGTAAGGAAAATGGGTTTTTAAATGGAAAATGTTCAAAATTATACAATGGATTTATAAAAATGTTAAATATTAAATTCATTCCAATTAACAAAATTTTATTAATATACATATAATTTAAATAAATTTACATTGAAATAAATTTAACATATATTATTTCTTTATAAGTTAGTTAAATTGAAATTTAGTTTTGAAGTGAAGTTATTTATTTTTCACTATTCAACATAAAACTAATCATTTCATAGAGTTCTCTAAAAATCACCCAAATATTAATTTGATATTATAATTTTAAAACTTAATTTTGATTTGTAAATATTTATTCTAAATGTTTTAAAATTTTGACATAAATTTAGTGTTAAATTTTTTGACCATAATGATTTATAGAAAAATTTATTTTTTAAATATAATATTGGATTTATTATTATCTCCTTTATAAAAAACATAAAAGATAAATCATAAAGAAAAAATTTTGTAAATAATGTATGATTTCCCTTAAAATAATTAAAAATTTGTGGTTAGTATTCTTTTTTAGTTAAAAAATGTTTGTTCACGTATAAATATTTGTTTTTAAAAAAATATTTCCATTTTTTTAAATGGTTGTTCATTTTAATTATAATTTAATTAATCTCCTAAGGATTAATTATATTTAAATTTGAAATCTATATATTTTCAAAATATAGATAATCATATTTATACCCACAATTACGATTTCTAGATGATAACAATCATATAAAGAAATAATGTTTTTATAATATGTCATGTTTTGTTTAAACTCAATGTTATATATAATGAAAGATAAACTGAATATTATTTGAAAAAAGATAAACACATTGCTACATGTAATTCAAGAAATCCCAAATATTATATGTAATCCAATAAAAATATATTTTGGTGTTTATAACATTAAAAATTTCATGTTTCATGTAAGTCAAGATAAACTCGATTTTGCGTGTAACAGAACATAAACTCATTGTTGTGTGTAACAAAAGATATGAAAGATAATAATTTATTTTAAATAAAAAATTTCCCAATATATCTAGGAGTTTTATTCTACCAATATTAAAACAAATTTCACCCTAAAAATTTGTCAAAGTAATCAATGTTTTAACACTTGAAGGTTCCTTAATATATTTCCTCATCTTAAATATGATTAATAAAAGATCCTATTTAAAAAGAGGATGTGATGTGAAATTGTTATATGGACTAACACATACTAGGATTCCAAATAATAGAACATTGGTGGGAAGTAAAAAAATGGAAATAAAATTGAAAAATAACACCCAAATATAGATGATGTGTGATATAGAACATTAATCAATAGAAAGTGAGTAATCCGAAGAGGATTAATGATAAAAAACCACAAAACAATGAGTTATGAAAAAGGTGACTAACATCATCAGAAATGATGATATCATGAAAATATTTTATTCTATGAACATTTTCCTAATACTGGGGAATTTATTTTCTATATATACTATATACATCTTAGAAAGTACATAAATTTAATGATTTTATTTCATTGGCATAATTTTATCCTTTTGATGAACCTTGGTCAATTTACACTTAATATCTTACCATATGAGATATATTTTTCATGTCTAAAGAACTTAATAAAATCCATAAAAAACTATAATCCATTATATATACTAAAAAATATGTTAATACTATTTATAAAATATGTATAAAACTTTATATGATGATGTAATATATTAATCACTAATACATTGTCCAATTTTAAACATAAATCATTAAATAAATGGTTAACGTTATGACCCTTCAAAAATTAAAAATTTATATAGAATCTCATATAATTAATAAGAATAAGTATTACATTAATCATCTATATATAATTAATAATCTTTTATAGGAATGATTTGAAATATGTGAATACTGTTGTCAAATATTCTTTCAATAATTAGAAAAAACCATAATTTCAATAAATCCTCAATGAAAATATGTATGCTTACTCATTTCGTTAATAATATTTTTTAAACATATAATATAGATATAATAATTTTGTCAACTCCATAAAAAATAACGTTAACCACTATTCCAAAAAATACTTAGTAATTTATGAGGTCATAAATATAATCTAATTTCATTGTACATATCAATCATATCATTATCCAAAATATACACCATTTTCTCATACTCAGGAACATGTTATGGGTTATATTTCCCATAATCAAATGTTTTCAATGAATATCACCTTTCCATTAAATAACTTTTCTATGTAATTATCTTCTTTCAAGATATTGATTCCAATAAATAATGGATAAATTATAAAAAAATCATTATGTATTTCTTGATTCTTAATTCTCGAATTCCAATACATAAACACTATAATCATCCCAATTCATTATCAAACTATTAACTAGGATTTTCATCTTATTCCTTTATAGATATTTCCTATAATATGAAATATAAACCACATCATAGGATTCCAAATCCACAATTTAGTCATTATTTTTACATTTAATGAAAATAGTACCATTAGGATAGAACATACATTTTACATTTAATTTTGATGTTGATTCATAATCCATAGTAAAACTACTACTCGATCCATATTTTTTTTATTTTCTTAATGATCTTTTCACCTTGGGCACTAACTTGTATAGTTCTTATATATTCATTATTTTTAACAATAATCAATTAATAACACTTTATAGAGACCAATATTACCATCCATTTCATTAACTATACTTTTAAATTTCACTTATTAATTTATTACTCTATTCCATTATTATCTACACATAAAAAATCTTATTATTCCTTTGAGACATTCACCCAAATGATTCATTCCAAAATCTCATCATATATGAAACCAAATTTTCTATACTATATGGTCAGAATTAACCAAACTCATAGAAAAATATATCATTCTATTATTTGGTGAGTTTAAGAATTAGTTATGGTCCACATTATTATTCATATTCTTGTATTAATGATTAGCAATACTCATAATATCATTCATGCCATTAATCATTCCATTTGGCTTCTCATCCACAAATTATCTGTAACATTCAATTTTATCCTAGTTTCTTCTGGTTCCTACAATTTTATAGAAATAAAAATATAAGTTTGAGAAAAACTAATCATAGTGAAAAACAACATAATCAGGAAAATTCACTTATAGGATGTCTAAGTCATAACACATTATTTTTTAGCTATGAAACCATATTTTTATCCTAGTTTATTAATATAAATAATCTATCTAATTCATTCCTGAATCTTCATATTGAGTTTTGGAATTTCTAATCAAAATCTTTTAGGATTGTCAAACCGGGTGTGAATGGGGGACCATTTTCATGCACTATGTGATGATCAAGTCCAGCTCAATAGGCCCTTTTCAGTGTAATTAACCATATGTACCTTTTATAATGATCAAATACAACTCTTATTATTAATAATTGGATGTAATTTCTATGAAAATGTTTTCCCTATTCGTTTCCATAATCCCAGGACATTTCCTTATACTTTGAATTATCCTTAGACTACGACTTAGAGACATTCATAGATATATCAATAGAAATATCTCAAGGTACCACTCTAATTTTTCTCATCATAGAGTGAATGTTTTATCTGAACCGACTATTAATACCATCTATAGAAACCAAAAACTCTCATAAATGGATATAACATCTTATTTGATGAATATTCATTACATTACGTAAACACATTCATGAGGACCATAAAAAATTTTTCCTTTGGAAACCTAGAAAAAAATCATTTAATATGGTGAAATATCATAAATTATTCCCGAAAATATATTCTTATTTATTACTCATAATAGGCATACCATTCATAAGTATTTTCCTAATAACATTGGAAAGAGAGTCCTGACAAAATGGTGATATTAGATATAGAGTGAGGGTAAACATATGAGATACCAATCTATGATCATATAAAGTGTATGATTAGCATCGGGGTATATGAAAAAAACATAACATATGATTTTAAACCCAAAAAGTAATATATAATAAACACGAGACATTTCATACAGATTGGATGTTCATAAGATGTGAATCATAAGGTAATAGAATAAAATAATCCATGAGTTCAAAACATTAGCATAAGACGTATATTTTTGGTATGAAAATAATCATATAAAATATTTTTTCATGTCTACCCGAAAAATAAATCATAACATATTAGGGACATTCTTACCACAAATGTACCTACATCAGGAATGGGATAACCAATATTTTACCCTATTTTTAGGCATGGACTAACCACCTTTGTAGACTTCTTTTTGGTCTTTGGAACACCACTCCTGTACCACAATTTTTTGGCTTTGGATAACCACTTGTGGAACTTCGAATATCATTTAACATTTATCATTACCAAACTCAATTTAGGGAGATATAGTTCCCACCAATCACAGAATGAAAAAAAATATATATGTGTTCCATTATACCATACCCCTTTAAATAAAATTGTTATCATAAACATTTCATTATATCATAACATGTGGAAAGTATATAGGATTCATAATCCTTTCAAACCAATATCATACTATATTTCATGTAAAGAAGAGGGCTTCATAATAATATCATCAAGCTATACCACTTAGAGGAGAATCATTTTTGGTAAACATCATTTCATCATAATGAATTCAAATAATAAATAAAAATAGTAACGTTGGTTCATTTACCAAATAATGTAGAAGTAACATAAAAGGATGTGATAAATAGTGGAAAATAATTTGTAACGATTACATAAATAATTTCTGGAAGAAAATATATTTACATTTAAAATAAATTTTTAAATATCAAATAATTTTTAATAACCCTTTCTTAAAAAATAAACTAGAAAACATATAAATGAATCTTCATAATTCCTTCATAAAATTTTCTTATGTAAAATATATTTCATCAAAAATATATTTTGAAAAATTAAAACATATTGAAAATAATTTTCATTAATAATAACCAAAAAAACATATTATGTAATATTTAAAAATAATTTAAATATTTTCTTGAGGGGAATATCCTTTCCGTGTTGAATATTGGTTTTTAAAACATAAAAAACTTTCAAAATCCATTACACATTCAAATTATTTATTTAAAAACATAAAATATCCAAAAAGTTAAGTAAATAATTATATTTTAAATAAAATTTGAAAACATATTAGGTAATCCTAAAATGATTTCCTTGTTGTTGTATCGATAGATACTATTCATGTCAGGCATGTAAAATATAATGATCATGTTCACATTTTTTTTGTGAAATCCGAATAGGAATTATATAGAAAACTACATGTATACTAATATAAAAATATTTTATAAAATATTAATATAATAGAAGAATTCCTTTTAAAACCCATTGATGAATTTTAATAAATTTTTTATACATTTTTATGAAACTTGTTTTTTGAAAAAAAATAGAATTTTGACCAAAGAGAGAAATATTGATGGATTATCATATAAGATATATCATAGTTATTATAAGAAAAAAAGAGTGTATAAATTATAAAATTAGATTTAAATATCATGAATAACCATAGAAAAAGTTAATTAAATATTTTATTGGGAGATGATTAATTATTTTTTAATAATGGAATCTAAATCATAAACAATCCTTATAAATGATGAGATTGTAACATAATGATCATTCCATCTTATGTACATTTTTATCATAATCACAAATAAATAATATCATAAATGGATATTAAATTATAATGGGTATAAATAAATTCACGATTTTTCATTTCTAATGGAATGCATATACACACCATAAAAACATATGGGTCGATAATATAACCAAATTCTCAATGAAAGAAAATTGACAGAAAAATCTATCACTATCGTAGTAATATTTTGAATCATAATCACCAATTAAGAATAATATCCAATAAAATATTAAATAACATGATAAAAAGAATATTCATGATATAATAAGTTAATGGGGATGTAAGTACACCAGATTAAAGATACTAGTAGTGCATTTTCTTATGTCTCCCACAAATAAAGGAAAGAGAAAAAATCCTTTTAAATTTCGGAAACTTTTAAATTGTAAAATCATGAGATATAAGTCATAAAATGGGAATATAAATACAAAATATTATCATTAGAATAAAAAAAATAAATACATTCATGGTAATTATATTCACCACATAACAAATATCAGTGGTGAATTTGGCGTAAATCTCACTCAAATAAAGGTGAGACGAGAAAACCATTACCTCAAGAAGGGAATTCCATTGTACATGTTCAAACATAATTTACAATAAATAAATTTTAATTATAAATATTATTCGTAACCATATATATATATCATATAATATTTGATTTTCATATAACCTTTTATTACCCATTCATAAAAAACCATTTTAATGTTATTTTTCAGGTAATAACTTCTTTATTTTTTGTATATGTTTTGCTGTATTATATTGGCTATCTTTAATTGATCATGATTTAATAGTATCCATGATTTTTCCAGGATATAAATATAATATATATTCATTATATATGTATTTAAAGTAACCTATAAAATATAGTTATAGAACATGAAACACATCGTTCATGGAGATGGTAGGCCACAAGTACGCATGAATAGTGATTCCATTTTCTTGTCAGATAGAATGAAATAAAGGTAAATGATATATTATAATTACTTAATAATTTTTATGTCATATATATAATATATTTTCATTCAAAAAATTAATTATATTTTCCATGTATAGCATGAACGAATCACATCACTTTGTGACGCAGTAGTCCACTATACTCATGAGTGACATTATCATATACCTAGAAATGAGAAATCATGAATGTAAATGTGAAATTATAATTATAGAAGAATAATAATGTATTAAAAATAGATTATAAAAAACAAATCCATAATTATATTAAAATTTTTGTTGTGGAAATGGAAAAATGAATGACATCGGTTCACGAGATGAATGTTTATCGTACACACGAATGATAATTTCATATCACATTTGATGGAAGTGGAGATGTTTGTATATAATTACACTAAAATAAAAAAAATTAGTATATTGAAGATTCTATTTTTGTTATATTATCTTGTAATAAATAAAATTTACGTGGTGTTGGATTAAATAAAACAAAATCGCTCATTCGTGAACATTACCTCATCACAGGGTATTGTCCTTAGGGTTTCACCAAAATCCATCCTAGGTTTGATTTAAACACAAACAAGGGTTTCATGGAAGATATTGGGGACATTGAAAAGTGATTTTTTAATTTTGTTGGTTGATCTAAATGCCATGATAGGTGTGATGAAGTAAAGGGTGTCCGTGGATTATTATAAGTGGGGGAATGGAACAAACATGGAAACTAGATTGAAATCCTCCAAAAAACTTAATAAATAGAAAGGAATGTCCAAGAAAAAAATCCCAAATGACCCAATATTAAATATTGATAAGTATAATATGAAACTATTTCTATAAAATATGATTTAATCTTATGTTGTGTAATTTTTAACAAAAGTCTCTTTTGTATATCCACCATGTAAACCAAATATTACCTCAACAAAAGAAATTAATTTGTATTATTTTTACTATTGATTATAGTAAAAATTGGATTAAAAATATTAGATAATATAAAATATTCTAATTCTAATTAGGTAGTACAATTTTTTAGATTCTATTTATATTATTGGAAAATTTTAATTTAAAATAAATCTCCCAAATATGATGAGAAAGTTGGTTTTTAAAGAGTAAAATTTCAAAATAATATAATGTTTGTATATCCAATTCCAATATGGAATTGATTTAAATGACCTAAATTTTATTAATTGATATATAATTTAAATATTTATTCCTTAAAATAAATTTTAGATATATAATAATAATTATAAATAATTTAAATTAAATTAAATTTCATATTTAAAATTATTTATTTTTCACAATTCATAAAATATTGAATCTTAAAAGATTATTGTCAAAAATTATAGCTATGAACATTATGATATATTTTTTTAAAAAAATTAATTTTATTAATTTTATATATTTACAAAAAGTTAAAAAAAATCCAAAAATAAGTGAGAAAAATGGTAAAAAAACTTCTTTTTATAAAAATATAGTTTTTGCGTACAATTGTAATTTTTATTATATATTTCCCAAAAACACATAAAAAATAATATCAAATTGTTGGTTGAATGTATTATATATAATTTTAATCAAAACGATTCCCCAAATGTGGTTTTTTTATTGAGGAAAAATATATTTTTTTTCACATAAAATTAGTTTTTCAAATGAATATATTTTTTTATTTTGAAATAGCATTTATTTTCATTTCTGATTTAATTGGTTTGTAATGAATTTATTTTCTATAGATGGTTAAACAATATAATTTATTTAATTATTTAATATTATTTATTCCATCCATTCTAACAGCTGAGTGTTAACTGTCATATTAAATAACAATATTTTAATAATATTTCACGTTTCCTTTAAACATGGAATTGTGTGTAATGGAAGAAAATATTAGAGATTTCTATAATTCAAGTCAATATCAGTGTTACATATAATTCAAGATGAACTTAGTGATACATGAAATACATTCTAAACACTTTGTTTCAGAAAATAAAATTTAAACACTATGTTGTGTGTAATGCAAGATCAACTCGATACTACATGTAATGAAACCCAAATTAATTTTTGTGTGTAATAAAAAATATCAAAAAGATTACATTTAGTTAAAAAATATTTCCTAAAATCTTGTTGTTTCATTTCCCATTTATAAAACATTAATATATTAATATAATAACTTTAATGGAAAGTAAAAATAATAGAAAATGACAATAATAAAAAAAATGTAATCATGGATATGGTCATCCATAAAATCATCTAACGAACAAGGACATGAATGAATATAATTACTAGCCAAAATTTGATGCAGGGTCAGTTTCAAATAAAAGAATATCCTTGCTTAATTTATGATCCATTTTTAGTGATATTATTAGATAACTGTAAAAACAAAACAATAATAGGTCGAAAATAACATAATGGGGGTCTTCGAGAGAAGGAGAATAAAAATTTACAATATGGATTATTCTTGTTACTAAATCATTATTTTAAAAATATGATTAGTGATGAATCCCTTCTGAATACTATATAAATTGAACTAAATACATTATAGTAATTCTCGGAATCCAAAATCTCATTTATAGTGCATTATTTTAATAAATTGGCATGATTACAAGGAATCAATTACAAAAAGCCTGAATAGTTTATCAGTTTTGGAAAATAGATCATATAAATGAACATTACATTATAATTAAAAAGATACAACATTGATAATCCTAGGATAATGCCATTATTCCCATAAAATTACCAAGAATATTAATAGTAATACACAACATGGACTCCTAGGAAAATAAAATATAATATTGGGGTGAGCTCAAATTCTCAGTGGGGGTTAATAATATAGAGGAAGATATCATAAATAAAAATAACATTTAACAAAAGGTAAATAATCTAAAAAAACACTCCATCAAAACATTGAGAATGAAAATGAATTTATATTTTTTTATAGTGAAATTATATGGATAATAATAATATATTATTGAATGAAGGATATGATTTATTATTAGACATCATGTACCTAGAACATGAACC
Source organism: Viscum album (assembly GCA_963277665.1). Lineage (NCBI taxonomy): Eukaryota > Viridiplantae > Streptophyta > Magnoliopsida > Santalales > Viscaceae > Viscum > Viscum album. The sequence continues at coordinate 1,257,402,804 of OY728134.1, forward strand.
ATTATACCATCATGAAAATTTATGTATTAATGAATAATCCCATCTAATTATATTTAGATACAAAAACAAATGGTTTGATTCCAACTGTTTTGTATCAAGATACCCATTGATGCATTAAAGGGATTTAGCGAGCTCCTCCCATCGTAGAAAATTACAAATCATTCCTTATATGAAAACATAAACTGAAAAAACATTCTTATATAAAAACTTGCATACAAAATGCGAACAATTTAACTATAAACCATGAATCGTATCAAAATAGAACTCAAATAGTTAAACTGAGTATAAAACATTCAATTAAATAGGGTATATTTTATCATAATAGATCAACCTCAATCAGACATAAAATTAAACAATGTATGTTGACATAGATGAAAATACTATAATATAATTGTTTAAAATATCATGAGAAAAAAACCTTTTTCCATTGAAATAATTTATTTAAAATACACACAAATATAAAATAAACATTTCCTTTGAAAATAACTTTGTAAGATGGTATTGAATGCTTCAAAATATTAAGGTTCCACAATGATAGAAAAATCCACTCACGCCAGATAATAAAAAACATAAATTCTTTATTTTGTGTAAAAGGTCATAAAGTACCTTGTTAGGAAAATGACAAAATGATTACCAATTTTTTTTATAAGTCAATCCTTGGTAAAAATTAAATTAAAAATTTTAAAATAATTGTAAGAATATTTTGAAATTTTTTTTATTAACATGGACATGGATGATAAATGTATCCTATTAGATACCTATCTATAAAAAATATCAGATAATAATGAGATTGGGAAATTAACCTCTACCCTATATTTTACTATAGTAGATGGTGCATTAAAATATTTTATAATGTTAAATTTTTGTAATTAAATTATAACAGGACCATATCCATATTTATGAAATCATATATTATCCTCTTCAATAATTTTTTTAATATCATTTCATTATTACCATTATTTTGGGTGTTTACAGCATCATTTTTTATGCAGGTTTTGTCTTATAAATGTTTTTTATTAATATGATATATTTTATTCATATCCATAATGATATGATGTTCATAAATATTATATATAATCATTGTATAACTTTTTAATAATTATTTAATTGTTAATGTGGATAATGAAACTCGTCACATAGTGATGAAGCCCAATTTACACCACGGCGTGGAGATGGTATATCGTACACACAATCACATGGTGATATTGTTAGGGGTAGGATGACTAAAAGGAAAAATATGGTTGTACCATAGTAATTATTACATCTCATAATATATATTATAATATATTCAATACTTTATTATGAAAAAAACAATGGAATTTGATGTATAAGGAGAAAATAAATTAAATTGAATTGGTAAACTATTACCTCTTATTCAGTGGACTACCTATGTATATCCTCTTAGGGAAACTAGGGAAGAATTTATTTTTAAAACCAGGACCTCCAAAAATTATCTAAAATATTTATTTGAGAATTGGTTTGGGTTTGGTTGATCTAGAAGGCTCAAGGCGGTGTGAGTAAGTGATTATTTTAGGGAGGAAGTTTCTTTTTATAAGAGAGGGGAGGGGCAGTTTATGAAATTACTAAAATATTAAAATATAATAAGACTATTATTGATCCAAATACATAAAAATAGACTATAAATAAATATTAGAATACATTTTATTCCATCTAATATCCCCTTTTGATTAATTACATGTTTTTTGTTTTAAATAATTTAATAAAAAATTAATTCATTATGATATCATTATTGTCAAATTTAACACTAATCATTTAAATTGACTTAATCTTCAATAATAAAAGTGAGATTATGAATATAATAATTTTAGACATCAATAATATATATTATAGATATATTAAATTCATTATACACATTAACGAATTCGAAATAATTGAAAATTAATATTATTTAAGTCATGTAATCTATATTTATGTTTATTAAATAAATATTGTCTTAGAATTTAAGATACTTTTAGGGTAATTAAATAACTTATAAAAATTAAAAATAAATTTATATACTAAATATAATTTCATTTATATTAATACAGTCATTTAAATTCATTCAAAGATTTATTTTGTCCATATGTGAACACATAAAATATATTAAATACAAGATGTTGATATTCTATAACTATCATTGATTAAATAAATATATAAATTTATTTCATGGAAATGTGTCCATTTAACAACTAAAAATATATACTACTATTTTAATGGACTAATATTCTTCATCCTATATTTTTTTACAAGTTTTGGTTTTATTTTAAACCATATAATTTTCATTTACACTTAATTAGTCATTTTAATTTTAAATTTTTTAATAACATTCTCAATATTAAAAGGTGATAAATTTTTTCTTATGTGGTGTAAATTGACCATAAATAAATATTTCATGAAATTTTTTACCATATAATAATAAATATATATTTTACAATTGTTTTTATGATTTTTTAAAATTTTAATAAATAATTGTTTTTATAAAATGTCAATTATGCCAATTTTGACACGATTTAATACTTTTACTTTAAATAAAATCCAATGAGAAATAAATATTTGAACCAAATAAATGAATACACTTATAACATGTCTTATAAACCTAGAAAATTCATGTTTCACCTTTATTAATTCAAATTTTATTTATTTTAAATTTTCATTATCACTTATTTGGAATAATATATTTAATATTTATCTATTTTTATATAAAAAATTATTTAAATTAAAATAAATATTTAAATGAAAATGTCAGTTTTTTAAAAACAGTGCAATATTTTCCACTAATCAACAAAAATTGATACTTTATAAAAAATAAAAACATCACCCTAACCTAATTTTCATATTATAAATTAAAAAATAGAGTCTATTTTAACAAATAAAATTTATATATTTCGAAATGTGGTTAATACTATTCATAACATCTATTTAAATTGCTATTTTGATTGATCATGTTGTGTTTGATCTCGATGTTGTGTACAATGAGAGCTATAGAATGTATTTAAAAATAAATGTACCTTAGAATCGTGGGGTGTTACAACTATAATGTTCCAAAATTATTTGGATCATATGTGACTTAATTTTTAAGATAATTATGGTAAAATAAGAACATGGGTAGTAAATAATCCTCTCAAAGGAAAATAGTTGGTGGATATGACATTAGTCTCCAAGTATTAAAATTGGGACTAGAAACACCTTATAAAAATTATATCTATTGAATAAAAAGTATATGATTTATGGATAAATATATACATTCTTAAATACTATAAAATAATATATAATAATGATAATATAATTACATAGTGTTGTATGGACACCATGAAATGAAATATTTGGTTTGTGCAATATTAAATATGTCTTAATGAGTGGAAATTGAGGAAAATAACCCTTACGTTTTATTACCACATAAATAAACACACTCTAAAAAATATATAATAAACATAAAAATATTAATATCATATTTAATAAACTTATTATTATTTATTACAATATATACTGTTAATTAATAATCATTTATTACATAGATATTAGTTAGTTATAGTTTATTTTCATTATTATATTTGAATAATTTTATTTTTTTATATAGGTTATTAATGAAGATATAAACCACTATTAGTTTGATAATAATTTCATAATTACCAGTTTATTTAATGAACTATAATATATGTTTTATGATGATTTTTAAAGTACTCTATTCTTATAATGTTTGTTTTACTAATACTAAGTGTAATCAAAATTTATAACGTGCTAGTTTCAGTAATTTATTATGAAGAAAATGTGTTTTATTAATAATGTGTTAAATATTAATATAAAAGATTCATGAACCTTAAAAATTTAATTAATATAATACCAATTCAATAATAATATATTTACAACCATTTATACAATGAAGTGATGAAAAAAAATACTTCATCCTGTGGAGATGTTAATCTGCATTTACATAAAGCGGATTCATTAATTTTCTATAGAAAAAGTAGAATGTTTAGAAAGATTTTATCTTATTATAAGAATAATAATATTATAAATATCATATTAATACATTGAACGTAATTATATATTTATCCATGTAAGGGAATGATGAAAAATAAAATATGTTGTTCAATGAGGTGATACTCCAAACTAAATAGAAACTATGCATTCGATTTTCAATGGAAGTTAAAATAGTAGATAATCGATATAACAATAACATAAAAAATTTAATATATAAATAGTACTAATATAATTATATTATAATGAGAATAATTGTATTAGAGGATATATTTAGGGAAAGATAGAGGAGAAAATATTTGGGAGTTGATAATACCCTATTTGATGACATGAACTTTCTCATAGAGGTCATTATTGAAATAGAGGGCTTGTGATAAATTCATATGAATATAGGTTTATAAATGTGTAATATTATTTTATTATAACAGAAATGGTTATAAATTCTTGAGTAATTTTAATATGTAGTGTTTTTTCGAATGGATTGTAGAAGGTACCATTTATACGTTGAGGGAATAGTTTTTTGGTTATTATAATTTACTTATATAAAAGATACATCATTTTAAACATGGAAATTAGTTTCATAATGGAAAATAATAGAGAGTGAGATATTTTACAGTTTATATATAACTAAAAAATGTTTGTTGGAAACAAGATTCAAACACCTTTTTTAATTTCTCCTATGGAATAATTATTTTGAAAATTTTAATTTTTTTTTCTGATTTTTACAAATTTTTATTAAGTAATTTATTTTTATACCTCAAAATAAAATATTTTATTTTACAAAAATTGTTCATTCTGATTCAAAATATTAATAAATTTTATTATATTTAATCTATAAATTTGATAGAAACTTTGTCTAAAATTATAAAAACATTAGAAAATAAAAAAATAGAGGAATACATTTTTAAAAACAAAAATTAGTTTATGATAAAATAATAATATTTATTAATTACAATTACATTAGTTATAACATTATTTACCAAAAATAAATTAATTGGATTTTAAATAAAGTTAAAATAAAAATCCATCTAATTAAATTTTAATTAAAATAAAGGGATAGATAATATTTTATTTTATAAAAGAATATTTATTATGTTTAAAAATATTAAACATGACATATCAAAATTAAAATTATTATATTTTAAAATCATAATTCTAATTCTTTTATATATATTGTTTCAATAAAATGGTTTTATATTTTTTTTATGTAATACTAACTTCATGATAAAGTCATAAATGCAATAATATTTCTAAAAATTGTATTTTTTAATATTCAATTAAAAATAATCCATTTCGGTAAAATTTTCATCATTCTTGCTGAAATTATTTTCACATTATAAAATTTTAAATTATTTTAATTTTATCAATTTCAAATTATAAAATTTAAAAATTTATCTATTAAATGATAAAATAAAAAATAATGAAATCAACCTTTATAAAAAACTTGACTTATTCATTATGTATTCTTATGCCTATTTCAAAAAAATTACTAATTAAATGAGTGTTAATTTTATAGTTTATATAATGAAATATTACATATCATTATAATTATTTTTTAAATGTGATAAATTTAATTTATTTGAATAAAATAAAAAATATTTCAGGGTAAATATATTTGAAATATATTTTCTATTATAATTACCTGTTTTTATCAAATACTAATATATATTTTCTTTTAATAATTAAATTGGAAAAAAATATTGGTTTTGTAAAAAATCGAATATAATTTTTCTAAAATATTTTATTTATTACACTTTTAAAATTAATCTTCGTATAATTTTCATAATAATATTTTATTCAATTAATGTATTATATACCTTGCATTGTAATAAATTATACAGTGGTTTATTTATGTTTAATGTTGCATGGGAAAAAATTATAAAATAAATTATTAATTTAATTGAAGATATATAAATTTTTTGAGTTTTAAAAAAACATTTATTGTTCAATGAAATTCAAATAAAATTATTTTTTCATTTTGTGTTTTTATGTATTTATTTTTAATGATGATTTTGATTTTAAATCCACACAACTAAAAGTTAATGTCATTATAAATGTCAACCCAATTCTAATGATGATAATCTAATATTAACAATGTAGTCAAATTAAATGAACCTTAAATTGAGCTAGTTTTCAAATTCATTTTTAGGAAATTCATGAAAAGGGAAAGTATTTTTAAATTCCCAGCCCTAGAATAATACATTTTATTAAAATGACTTACCTGAGATGTTTTTAACCCAATTTTTACCACATTTTATATTTTTCTCATTTGATGAGAAAAAATAATTAAACATGGAAACTCTTTTTTTTCTATTTTATATATTCAAAACCATGTAGTATTCGGGAAATTATGATACAAGAAAATGTTGAATTCTTTTTAATTAAGACACCATTATTTAATGATTCCATATTTATAGCCAATAATGAAATATAATCATTGTATCCCACATTAACAATTAATTGTCTTGTTTTAATGCCACATTAGAAGAAAAAATTTCTAAACTACATATATCCATAATTGAATTCACGAACCATGGTTAAAATCAATTGTATAGGTTAGATAATGTGCAATATGTCAATCTGTTTTAATTAAATATTCTCAAAATGAAAATGAAACAAATGTTTATGCTGAGTGGGAGAACTTTCATTATGAAAACATGAAAGGATGAAGAAAACAACATTGAAATATGGGATAGATTTCCACCATTACTTAATTAATAAAAATATAACTATTTTTTATGACCATGAATTCTTAAATGACATTTTATTTTGAATAAATTTGTGTTATATTATATTAAATAATTTTACACAAATACAATAAATTAAAAAAATAGTATTTCATTAAGATAGATCATTATATTTGTCATCAAATATAACTAAGAAAATTAAATACATTATAATAAGGAAAAAATAATATAAAATAATTGTCATTTTAATATTCATATTATTCCAATCAGATATAATAATCACCACAACCATAAAAACAATATAAAGAAGAAATATAATATCACTAAACCAATCGACATCATAGAAAATTAAAATAAATAAAAATTGGATGAATTTTAGTGAATGATGAATTATGGAAGTGTGTGGTAGTTATAGGAGGAAATGTGACCATTGGAATAGTAATGCGATTGTCAGAATAATAAGCTAACTATTTTGAATAGTAACCTGGCCATTTGTAATAGATAATAGATTATTTAGAATTATATCCTAGCTATTCGAATGGTATTTTAAACTCAAAATAATGAAATGTAACATAAATAATATTTATAATGAGTAATTTAATAAAATATATATTTTATAATCCCATTAAAGAAATATATCTATTAAGAGCTCAAATAAAATATAAACACATTTTTAATTAATTGTATTATTATGTATCTCATAAAAGCATAAATTTTATATTAAATATTAAACACAACTATGATAAAAAATTAGTTTTATAAGATGAATACATTATTATAACAATCATGTTTAAATTTTATATTGGTGATTTATTGTTAAATTTTATAAGTACATCAATTATTATATGAATAATAAAAAATTTGTTTATGAGATACTATATGTTTTATGATATAAGGATGATTAACAAATTACTTAATTAATGATAATTTATTTGTGTTTTTAAAAAATAATAATATAAATGGTTTATTTAAAAACAATAAACACAATTTCCAAACCATAAATGTATTTTCAGAATTCTAGAGTCAAAAGTGTCGGATTTAATTAACAATTTCTCATTTTTTCCACATCCCTTATTAATAAACTACTAAATTTTTATCATAGAGGGATTTGAAGTCCAAAATATATTTTATTTTACTTATATATGATTCATAATATAAATAATATAACTAGTTAAATTATTACCTTTTTTATAAATAATATTTCTATATTTTAACTCTAAAATACACCCCCATCATTTATAAATATCCTCTTACCCTTCTAATAAAACCACTCCTCTTTTACTTATTTTCAATATATCCATATAATATATATCTCACACTTCCTCATTGGAAAACTTCTCATTAACAGTCACTTAAATTCTAATAAGGGAGCTTCGAATTAATTTATTTTCAAAACCCATATGGATTATATTAATAAATTTTATAATATATATGTGTTTAATTACATGTATGAAATTGTTTTGGAAGTATATTCATATGCATATTAATCATTTTGTACAAAAATAGAGAAATAAAAAAATAAGATATTTATAAGAAAAACAATATATCAAAACTTTTCAATATTAATGACGGGAATTAAGGGATTGATTTAAATTATATTAACAGATTAAGAATAAAATAGGAACATATATCATATCAAATTACACATTTTATAATGTCTATAACTATTATAAAGGAGGTTTAAAATGTATTAAATGGAGTTAGATTTAAGGTAACATGATTATTGAACTCAACTCTTTTGTATTTTGGTTATCGAACCTTTCATAATATTTACAATATATATATTAATATAATAAAATTAAAATCACATTTAAATACAAATTATCATTTATCTTTTGTATCTTTGGGGTTTTATTTTTCTAAAATGTGTTATTAGATAAATACAGTGTCTTATAAATACTACATTATTTTCCTAAAACAATTCATTAAATCTTCTCATCTATTTCATCTTCGATGAACAATGATCTTGTATGCCAAAGTATTACATCCCTTATTCAGTGTGGAACCTAAAAGGTTATTCAATTAAATTTAATGTGTGAAATACTTTTTAAACCCAATTTTTTTCCATGAGTTTATTTCCTTACTATGATTGTTATATTTTTTCTTCCCATGTGTCATATATGATTTTGAGCAATATATGATTTGATGGTTGCGATCAGAATTATATATATATATATTATTAATTTTTGTTATTTGATATGTATTATGATATTATTTATATTATTCTTGAACATGATTCTATATTTTTTCATAATTATGCTTTTATAATTTACACACATATGTTATATGTGAGCATGAAGCTCTCTTTGTTTACAACTATGTGAAATTTTTTATCAATATTTTATTATGATTCATTAATATTAAAATTCCACATTCCATGACTTTATTTATTATTTCCCTCCAGATTATTATTATTATCCCATGATCATGGTGGTAATGATTATTATTCTCTCCCATTTATTATCGATTAATGTCCCTTATTTCTATTTTTAATAGGATATTAGCTCACCTATTTGATTGATGTATATCATAATTATGTGTACTAATTTGAACATGGGGGTATTATGAGTATAAAGAAGAAGTATTTAAATAATTTTATGTTTTACTATTTATATGTGAAGTGTGGGCCAAATGTTTTCGCAATAGTAATCCTCTCGATCATTGAATATACTAATATTATGTTTTGTTATCTTAAAAATGATGTATTAGTCATGTGTAACTTTACCTTGAATCTGAGGCATGACTTATCTAATTTGGGAAACATGACAATAATGTTAATAATGTATAATTAATATTCACTAAATAATGGAAAATTTTTTTTTAATTCAAATTCTTCACATTCCTTTATATCATATATGTTATCTAGAATAATTGAATCACAACACCAAAACCCTGATGTAGAGATATCCATAAAAATATCTAGTTATGTGATAAATTAATCCAAGTATTGGAATATTCTAAGTTTAGCTGTTTTGGGATGATTCTTATAAAAAATCATATAATTCATCCCTTTGTTGAATTTGATACTATACTATGAATGGTTTCGATATTTTTTATAGAGAACACATCAAATATTATGAAAAGAAAATATCCTTCTATATTTTGACACATCCCCTTCTCTTTTACGCATGTAAGGAGAATAATTATTGTCCAAGAGAATATATCTCAACAGTTTGGGTGATGATACCCAACAAAGAAACATACATTTCCCAAATGGTTGAGTGGAAGGAAAGTATAAAAATATATTTAATTACCATTTTTATTGAATATATTGATGTAATTCATAAATATTTGTCTGGATGTTCCCTTATATTGTGTGGTAGAATTATTAGTAGAGATTATACACAAGGCTCTAATATCACGGAATTCTCCAATAGAATGGACCTAATATAATTATAGGAGTTATAGAAGTAGCTGAATGAGAATTTGGTCAAAGGGTTCATTTTTCATGGTGCTTCGCCTTGGAGTGCGCCCATTATCACATCCCATAAAATGGATGGTTCAATGCGGAGGTGTATTAATTTATGTAAGATCAATAAGATCACCATAAGGAACATGTATCGTTGACCATGTATTGATGAATTTTTTAATCCAGTACATGGAGGTTAACATTTCTCAATAGTGGATATTCATTCTAGATATCATCAATTAAAGGTAAAAATTGATGATATTCATAAGTTGCCATTATGTAAAAGGTATGGAAACAATGATTTCATAGTGATTATGTTTAGAAAAAGTAGTGCCCCTAAAATCAATATGTGTTTTATAAATAGTGTCCTTTGAGACTACCATGAAAAATATTAGTTAGATTAATTAAACAAAATTCACAAATACTCAAATTGAATGGAGTCACGTGAAGGGAATCTATGGATTTTATAGGAAATAATATGAATTTAGAAATTTTATAATATGTTAGGAATGTTTGAATTTTTAATGCAGAAAGTTACATTCACAGGTTATGTGATTAAAAGTGATTTATTATTTGTAGACACTGTTAGATTGACCATTTTGGAATAAAAATATACCCAAGTGTACTCAAAATATATAGTTTTCTTGGTTAATCTAGGTAATACTGAAGTGTTTTCACTAATTTATTATAAATTTAAAGCTTATTAATTATTTTATTATTGAAAGTGGTAATGTATGTCTAGATGGTGGAATGTGAGGGATGATTTATGGATACCAAGATCATGACAATCAAAGAACTTATACTCACATAATCATCATGTGGAGAAGGATTTTTTATATACATTTTTGTAAATAATAACTTTTTTGTTAGTGTACTCATAAATTATGATAATTTGATAGCCTATTACTCACAATAGACAATGAGAAATGAAAAAAACTTCTCAAAACAAGATCTGGAGTTAGTGGCCATTCTATTTTCCATGTTGATTTGGAGGAACTACCTCTATAGTGATAAATGTGAAATATAAACCAATGACATGTTTACAAAGTATATATTCACATAGATAGATATGAAAATTCATCATTAAATATTTTCCATTCTATCTAGGTACTGTTTATGCTCTATTAACTACCACACATGAAATGGTAATAAGGTACCTAATGCTATTACTATAAATGAACTGGCTACTATATCCCTGATGCAGGTCGAGAAAGACCATAAATTCATGGATATGAATAGTTGGATATCAAAATAATAATATGTGGTTACTAATATGATCTTTTAAAAAATATTTATTAACCATCTATAAGGCATAATGGAGTGATATGAAGTTATAAAATAAGACTGAATTAGTAAAGGAGAAGAAGATTCAAGAACATTGATGAAGATGGTTTATTTTGGTTTGGAACCATATTTTATGTTCCTCTATTACATGAGATAAAAGTGAAATATTTTATTATTCAAATGGCTCATTATTATTTATCCATATTAGATATACTGAGATGTATTGTGATCTTCAAGAGAACCTCTATTGGGAAAATATGAAGAACGAGATAACTAAGAGCACTATAAAGGGTGTGGTTTGTTAAAAAGATAAAATATAGTTATAGAGGTATAATATGATGGTGAAAACATATCTCATACCCACATGAGAATGGTATAACATCACAATAGACAATTTTACTATTCTTCTTTATGACATCCAACTAAAGCAATGCGATATGGATTGTGGTGGTTCCAATGAACCAGACTTCCAACTTCTTCACTATTTAGTAATATTAATCACAAGAAAATAATTTTATGATATATAAAATATTATTTGTAATGCTATACGGGGAACCACATTTGATAATATCAAATTATGATCTAGGGTTCAGTTATAAATTATGAACAATTCTATATATTTTTTGAATAATGATCAAAATTCCCATAAATCATATTACTACCAGTATAATTACCAATATAAATGAACCATTAAGATACTCAAGGACATGCATATATCCTACATAATTGAATTAAAACCTAGATGGGATGACAATATCCCATTAGTGGAGTTTTCATACAACAATAACTTCCATTCAATTATTAAAATGGATCCATATAGTGCTCTATATAATAATTAATGTACAACTCATGCTTATTGGGTTGCTGTTGGTAAGTAAATGCTAATTAGGCCAAATCATTTTCTTGAGAATATTGAGAAGGTTTATGCCATCCCACAACACATAGAAGATTCATAGAGTCAGTAGAAGTGTAATGTTCACAACCATTAGATTGTGATGGAGTTTGAAGATAGAGTCAACATTTTCCATTGAATATAACCATGGAAGAGAGTCACGTAGTTTGGAATGAAAGGAAAGTATATATCAAGGTAAATTTACCCCATTGAGATCATTGATATCATCGATGTAGTGGAATATCAGTTATCACTTCCACAAAATTTTACTATAGGTTATGATGTGTTTCATATATAAATTTTAGGGATGTATATAACTGATCCCTCAAATATATTAAATCATGATGTGGTGAAAGTCGATCTTATCCTCTAAAATTTGGAAATGATAGTAAATATATAGGACTGTTGAGAAAATATTTTATGCAGTAATATTACTCAACAAGACAAATTGATGTGGTCGAACTATTAATATGATGAGGTAGTGTGAGAACCAGAGGAAATGATGAAATATAAGTATCCTCATCAATTCTCATTTTATAATATCACTTGAAATTTAAAGGAATAATTTTCAAAAGGGGGATGAATTTAATGACTCTATATTTATATATTATATTTTTTTCAGGAATAAATGTTGGTAATACTATATAATATAGTAGTATAAACATAAAAAATTTAAAATAGTCTACTCCATATTTATTTGAAATATCATTAAATTAGTAATAAATTAAACACATGAAAATTTTAAACTTCACAATTGGAAAAAAAATAAAAAATAGGAAATTTAGAGTGGAAAACATTAGATCATTCAAATCTTCATGAAATATATCTCCTTTGAAAAACACTATAGAGAATATATAGAATATTAATAAACTAATATACATCTTATAAAATGTAAATATAGATCCTTTGGAGGAATAATAATGAATTTTTATTGAAGGAAAGAAGAGGTATTTATAAGAGGTAATGTGATTATAGGAATATTATGTCATTTCGTGGAATAGTAACCGGACTTTTAGAAATAGTAATACATTGATTGGAAATAGGATCCATACCTATAGAATTGTATTTTTATCTTAAAATAATACAATATTATTTGAATAATAATTATAATGGATAATTTAAGAAAATATAAAAATTAAAATACCTTAAAATAAATATCATCACTAAAAACACAAATAAAATATAAGCACATTTTTAATAATACTAAATTTTTTTATTAAAAATATTAATTTTCATATTAAAAATTAATATTACCTTGGAAATAATATTATTTTGATAAAATCAGTGTAATTATTATTATTATGACATTAAAATTTTCAAAGTGTTCTATTTTGTAAATTTTCTACAATACATCAATTTTTACACGAATAATACAAATACTATTATTCAAATAAAACATGTTTTATGTCATAATTATAATAAAATAATGACATCATAAATGATAAATTGGGTGTTTATCCCAAAACAAATGTGATTATTGGGTCATTTTAAAACAATAAAATTAAATTTTGAAAATAAAAATGGGGTTACAAAGACTAATTTCAAAAGCAACGCATTTTGTTAACAATTTTTTTTTCTACATTTATTATTAATAAACCAGTGAATTTAGTTTAAAATGTTTTTTAAAGGTATAAATTCATTTTATATTATTTATATATTATTCATAATGTAAAATATAAAACTACTGAACGTTTTACCTTGGATATATTATTTTAATCAGTTTTATAACATAAAAATACACATCTTCTCATGTATAACTGACCCCTCTCATCTATAATGAGAACCCACTCCTCCATCAATAACCATAGGCATACCAATATTCCAATATCCTATCTTAATCACCTTATCAAACATAGTTATATTTTCGAGTATTAAAAAACTAGTATTTCACAACGTGAAACAATGTAGAATAAGCGCAACATCAAGAAAGATGTAATGTAATTTCATCCTTTTATATGATTTTACTCTTCTAATTTCATAACCTAATTTTTGTTTCTAATAAAGTCCTTATTAAAACAATAAATTATTATGTTAACATAAACATCATAACATTATTTTCTATGAAACTTTTATTTTTAATATAATCACGTAACATATATCTCGTGTCCCTTCATTGGATAATTGCACGTTAACAATCGTGTACCAACCAATGTCGAAAAATAAAAATATTTTCATACCCCCACCATTATATATGATTAAAAATATATATATATAATATTTAAATATGAAACTATATTTATCTAAAACTCATATAATCAGTTTTAATTATATATAAGTGACCTAAAAACAAAATTATAAAAATGGAAACAAAAATCTATATTATTATAGAAAAATATATATAAAAATTTAAATCCTTTAACACATGTAATTAAGTTATAGAATAAAATGATTATAATTGATCAAGAGTGAAAAATTAACATAAATTAATTATAATTCCAATTATTAATAGAAAATTATTTATTACCTACAAGAATAAAATGCGATTAAATAAAAATAGATTTTAGGTAAGGGGATTCATGAAGTCAAGTCCCCCTCTTTATGGTTATGTCTGGTTTCACATAAGTTTTATAATATTTATTCTTATAATATCATTAAAATTCCTTTTTTTAAAATATTGACCACCTCATTGTTGGGATATAATTGTTTCCACCTTTCCAAAATTAATTTTAAGCCAAATAAAATGATTTATTGAAAAGAATTTTTTTCCCTAAAAACATATTTGAATCCTCTTATATTATTTGATATTCAATGAAAACCAATAATCTATGAATATTTATGATATCAATAATATAATTTTTTACATGAAATGTAATTTCATGATGTATGACTTGTGAAATACTTTGTGGGACTCATTCTATTCCATTAACATATTTCAAGAATGTGAATCTTATATGTTTTCATTGCATGTGGAATCATGATTTTGTTCCTTTTATGATTTTATAAGTGGGATAAGAATTATATAGACCTAAAATTCATTATATAATTAAATATAACTCATTATATTATGTTTTTTATGTGTGAAAATGATGTTATATTTAAAAAAATTATGTTGGTAGGATTTCTACACATATATTTTTTGAGTGAACATGATATTAACTTTGTTTAGAACAATGTGCGGTATTTGAATAATATGTTATGATGTTTCTTTATTATTATTATTACATATTCCCTGAAATTATCAAATGTTTCCCTCATTATTAAAATGATTATAAAATTCTTATAATGATGGAGATGATGATTATTATCACCCGTGTACTTTTGATACATGTCCCTTATTCCTCAACTCATAGGGATTTTAGCTCAATCCTATCAATGATATATTTCCACATGTGATTATATTTACTATGGATTATTTCAGATAAATAATGAGAATAATTAATATGGATTGAAATTAATTAATTATTATTAAATACAATTGATGTATATGACTAGTTTTCCCATAATACTAACCCTTTAAATACTTGAATATATTTTAGTTTTATTATATTAAAAATTATATTACTGTAAACTAATAAAATCTAGGTCACTATAGCTATTATAAATTGTATATTTTAATTAGTTTATGAATTAGGATAGGAAAACAACAGTGAAAAATCCTTTACATAGTTATATGCATAAGTGAACATCGTATTTTTTGGTTAACTATATGAGTGTGTGGATTTTGAGAATCTAAATCACAATAGAGATACTAAAATTGTTCATTTCATTAGAAAAACAATACCCAAGGGTAATAATATGAAAAATGGTGTATTGGAAACTTAATGAATTTTCACCAGCTGCACAAAATATATGCCTTCATATAGATATATGATTACACTCTTATGGGGAAATGATTCAGTTAATAAAATAATATATATAGATAATTATTAGGTATAAATAACTATTTAAATTATTACACTTAAATATATTTAATAATTAAATTAAATGATCCTAGAAGCAAATATTTTAGGAAAGGATAAACATAGTGATCACAAAATATAGTGATGTAGAATTATTTTTTGCATAAATATTATTTTATTATTCATTCATTGTTGAATTATGTTTATTCAAACCATATTAATTATAGAAAATATTAGGAACTAGGATAAATCATACAAACTACCCATGATAGGGATAATGAAACAACTGTAAAAATGAAAACTTAAATTCCTTGCGGGTAAAAATAACAACATTATAGAGCTTATTTACAACCTATCTCATGATATAAATAACATCATGAATCATCTCAAATGACCACCATAAACCATGAAGTATAAATATAACATAAGGTACTTTATACAAAAATCACCTCCAATGTTTAGTGGATCTTTTAGTCCACTTATTGATGAACAGTAGTGAAATCAATGGGGATTATCCTTTATATGATACAACATTCAAAAAATGGGAATCTAACCATAAAATTAAAGGATAGGCTCATCATTGTTGGTTCTGATAATGAATACCAAGATGAAGTATGAAATTAATTAAGTGAAGTGGATATAATTTAAAATGTTATTTTAGAAAAAGTATGTACCTCCAATTCTCTAAAAAATTAGTGAGTGAGAATTGATAGAGATTACAAAAATTGAGGGTGAAGCTATAACGACATATAATGAAATATTTACAGGGAATGCAATAGATACCACAATCTTTAATATAATAAAGGATATAAAAGTAGATATATTGTTTACGGTATATAAACTACCCCATGAAAGGCCTTAATTATCTGATACATTGGGTGTTATGAATATGTAATAATATGGGACCAAAAACTTGAAATGGATAATGGAGAATGGTCCCATGGTTATGGAAATAAGAAACATAAGATAATGTTTAAAGCTAATAAATCAAAGTAAAATAGAGAAATGAAGATCTAAATAACCACTTGTAAATTATTATTGATGAATAAGAATGGGAATTTCCTCACATGGGAACAGAAATAATTCAAGTGTGTTATAGAAGTCCACCAATACAACGATTATTAATGAGACATGATGAATTTGACCATAATTATGGAGGAAAGGAAGGAATATATTAATAAACTACCCATGGTTCAATGAGTCAACTATAGTAAGAAAAGGAACTATGTATACTAGTGATCTTATCAAATGAGAAGATTTATTATACTTTTAGAAAGTGCTAATTTTTAAAACAATAAGTCATATTCCTGTGGAGTGTGATCGTAAGAGAGGAAACTTTAGTGGACCCTTTATATAAAAATGAAATATGATATTGGCCAAATATCTCCATTATTAGAGAAATATTTTTTTTCATAGGACTTATGGTTTATACAAATTTTTTTTGAGAATGTTATCATGATTGTCTCCCCTATTTATGATATTTTGTAAGATGTTTTTTTATTCTCCTTGATGATTTTGTGGAACCACCACTACAGTGAGAGGTGTGAAAAATATACATATCACTAGGGAATAATGTAAATATTAACACAATGATAGATCAGAATGCATAAAAAATGATGGTAAGAGATGATCCACGACTACAATTTTTCTATTCACTACCATACTAGATTGGAAAATAAGTTAACTAATGAATATAATATAAAATAACCTACTGGTCTATACATGATGCTAATTAACAATGACTACACCTTCATGGATATTCAATCTATAGAAATTGAAAACATAACAATATGGATTATATCATAACATTCCAAAATTATTTCCCAAAAATCAACCCAAGATAAGATCAAAGAGGTAAAAATGGATGGTCTAAATCTTCAAAATAAGTGGTACGTATAAAAGGAGGATAAGGTTTATAAATTCCATATCAATGAAGATGGAAACATTCTATTTGGATCAATTCTTATTGTACATTAAAAATTTGTGATAAATAACGTGCTATTTGATAATTCACATAACACATCATTTTCTATCTATACCAGATGTACCAAGTTATACAGAGATATTTTATATCACTTATAGTGGGATAACATGAAGAATGAGATAAATGTGTACTCCTAAAATTTCTTTGTTTTCCAGAATGATAATGTTGACTGACAAAATTTTGAGTAGTATTCTTCAACTATTTCCCATTCCCACAAAAAAATGTATAATATAATTATATAATTTTCCACTAGTCTCCAAAAGAAATCCATATGATGAGATTCAATATAGGTTTTTGTGGATAGAATCACCAGTTATGTCCACTTCATCTCAATTCGGTAATATTTCTTGAACAAAATTTTATAATATATGTAAAGGAAGTTATAGGTCAACATGTGGTGACTAATTCTATCATTTATGATTTCAATCCAAGGATAACTTCTATATTATTTATATATATTCAATAAGATTTGAATATTGATCTTAATTTCAGTAAATCCTATCACCCTTAAGCTGAAGGCTAATCTGAATGGACCATTTAAACACTTAGTAACATTTTAAAGGACTTCTCAATGTAACATAAAGATATATAGAGTCAATGTTTCATATTAGTTGAGTTCTAATACAATATCCTATTTCACGCAAGTATTCAAATGGATTGATATAAGTCTATGTATGCAATATGATATAGAACTACCACTTGTTGGGATGATTTTGGGGAATTAAAAAACTTGAAACTAATCATGTACAAGAGATGATAAAGACTTTTAAATCCATATAACATCATATTGAATCCTCTCAATTTCAAAAATATTGTCTACAAATAAAATAATTGAAGGGAAAAATTGTTTGGATTTAGAGAATCTTTTATCCATTAAATATCACCATGGATGAGAGTAATGTTGTTTAGAAAGTGAGGGAAGCTTATCTCTATTTACATTTTCCCATTGAGATGTTTAATCACATATGATAAGTTCCTTATTTTAAAGAACATCCACCAAACATAGCTCAAGTTCATGATGTGTCCTCCACATCTCACATGAGAAAGTACATGAACAATTCATGACATTTACAGAATGTGGGGTTAGTAAAATTGGTGAATGACCACTCATTCATGGAGAATTTGGTGATGGTTTTAGACCATAGTGATCATGTTCCACACAATAAGCTAGATCACCATGTCAATGTTCTATGTAAGAACCAAAAACAGGATGCGGTGATGTGGGAACTAGGGTAATTCAAGAAAAAATAGTACCCTTATGTATTCTCAATAAAAAATATGCATTTAAATTGTAAGAAAGGTGGGAATAATGTAATCAAATAGAATTTATGAATGATTTTTGTACAAAAAATAACTATGTGTTATTTCTTATTATATTTTATTATATGAATACATAACATAGGAAAAAAACCTTATTTTATTAATATAGGCCACAACATTAGAAAGTAATAAAACCCATGAAAACGAAAAACATTAAAGTGGAGGAAAATAAAAAAATTAAAAACAGTAGAATTGTAAATTTTTTACCATTCTAAACTATAATAATGTCACCCCCATAATAAATACAACATAAAAGAAATATAACATTATTAAACAAATTATCATTGATGAAAATAAAAATATAGCACATTGGGATGAATTTTATTGAATTTTGAATGAATAAATGAAGATGAATTTATAGGATATAATGTGACCATAGTAATAGAAATGATAGTTTTAGAATAGTAATCACACTATTGGGAGAAGTTTTATGGATATTATAATTAATAATATAAATATTGGAAATATCAATCTGACTGCTAATATATTAATTTGACCGAAAAATATTTACATTTAAAATAAATAATATTTATCATGATTAAATCTAGAAAATATAAATATTATTATACAATGAAATAAATATTTAGATTATAAACTCAATGAAAATATAATCACAAATTAAATTGACATTATTTATTATATTTCAATGAAATCCTGATTTTAATATTAAAAAATTCAATCAACTATTATAGAAACCACTTTTTTTCAATTAATGAAATTTTCTTTATAATCATGTTGAAATTTCTCAATGTTATTTTCTTAAATTTTTTTGAAATAATTTAACTTATACATGTATATTAAAAATATTATTTTTAAAATACCACAATGTTTATGACCTAATAATGATTAAATAATGTAATAATACATGATAGATTTTACATTTTGAAAAAAATAAAAATTATAAGATAAATGGGTCATTTAAATATAAAAAAATAAAATTCAAAACTAAAAAGTATTTTCCAATGTTGAAAGAAAAATCATCCTATTTAATTAATAAATATTTATTTTTCCCAATTATATTACAAAAAATTGGTGAACTTATTTTATAAATGGGTTTAAATTCCTATATCAATTTTATTTATATATATAATTCATAATGTCAAAAATATTTATATTTAATGGTTTACCTTGGATTAAAAAATTTATTCAAGTTTATAACTTAAAACACACCACTCCAAAAGTATAAATTAATCCTCAACCCTCCCATGGAAAATCAATCATCCCTCACATTACAAATCCAAAAATCCTCCAAAAAATCCTATGTAAATCCCCTTATAATTTTAGGGTAATTTTCAAGTAATCAAACACCAATATTTTAAGAAGATAAGGGATATAGAAAGGAAACGACATAAAGAATGTGGAAATGTAATTACATGATTTATTTTTTATTACATTTATCATAAAATATCTTACTTTTATTTTATAATCCATTTTTTCTTAAAATAAATGAATATTGTATTCAAATAATAATTTTAATGATAAATTATGATAAAGATGATATTTTTAATATATGTATATAATATATATCTCACACCTTCTCTTTGGAAAATGTAGCATTAATGTTTGGTTATCCACCAACATGGTTATTTATAATTCATTTCTTATGACCAACATTTTTTATTATTACAATAAATAAAACAAAATATATAAACATGTAATTATATGTATTTTAAACACATAGAACTGGGACAACTTATGTATAAGTGACCATGCAAAAAACGTGAATTCAAAACAAAATGAGATATTATAAAAGAAAATATGAAATCAAAATATTTCTCATTTAACAAAGGGAAATAATGAACATAATCAAATGAATTTTATTTTTCCCAAGTGAAAAATTGATATATTTGACTTCTGGTTTCGTGATTAATTAATCTATTATTATTATTCATCCTTTATAAAATCGATTAAATAAAGCTGGATTTATGGTACAGGGATTTCTAAATCCAATATCCTCTCTTTTGTGTTATGGATTATTTTTCATAATTTAAAATTTATATATTACTCTAATATTCTGAAAATTTCTTTTCAATACTATATTACTTATATTTCTTAGGATAGACCTATTTTTTAATTTCCAAAATAATTTGTAATCTAAATAAAATGATTTATCAAAAAATGTTATTGATCCAAAACACATATTTTACTCCTCTTTTTTTGTTTCTTATTTAATTAAATATGAAAATTTCTAGTAATGAATGATTTACCTTACATATTTTAGAGACCGAAGAGTTATTCCTTGAATTAATATGAGTAAAATATTTTTTTAATCATATTCTTTTTTATTTGTTTCTTTCATGAATATCTGGTTATATGTTCTATTTTCTTGGGGCATGCTTGATTATGGGCATTTCGTGAAGTGATACGTGGGTACATAATAATATATCACTCTAATATATTGGGTAATATGATATGTCTCATGATATTATATTTGTTATTCATTAACATGATGATTTATTTGTTACCAATTATGATATTATGATAAATGCACATATGTTATGCACTATAATAATTGGAGGTTTATTCACAACAATGTTTAGTATTTGACCATTATGTTATGATATTTATTTATTATGAAGATTACACATTTCAAACCATTATCAAATGTATCCATTGTACTTATTATGATGATCCCATTCTTAAGATGATGATTATTATTATTATTATGCTCACCCATATAGTGTTGACTCATGTCTCTTCTTCCCACCCCCCATACCGGGCTTTGACTCATCCCATTCGATGATATATAACTTCAGGTGATTACATTTTCTATGTTAAACATGATAATAATTATGATAATAACGATTAATAATTTAAATTTTCTGTTTTATTATGTGTAAGACAATCATTAATGAAATTTTTGTTGGATACTAAAACATGTGATTCTTGAATGTGTCACCATTATGTTGTTTGTTATAAAACATATGTAACAGTAATGTAATAATTTTTTCCTCTATACTCTCATTCCCTATAAATATCAATTCTACTTAATAATATATAATATTTCTATAAAAATAGCATGACTGTAAGAGAGTGTATGGGGGAAAAATATTGCTACTACAAATAGTGAAGTGTTGACTATCCATGTTACTAACAAGAGGTGTTTATATTTACAGCCTTGCAAGAGGTATTTATGAAAAAAAATTAATTCTTTGAAAACAATGAACCATGCATTATGGTTCAAAATAATTTCAACCAATCAATTGTACATTATATATTTCTTACATTATTTACAACCAATAATAAAGACTGTAGAAAACATTATAATGCTATAATTTAAGGTACACATAATTAAATCATTCATTAGACGTGATATTTTTTGGAAAGCCTATAGTGACCCCTATATATGAATTGAATGAGATAATCATTATTTGAGATTAATAGATGAATATTGAGTGATATATTTCTATGAAGGTAATTATATGTTAAAAGGGCAGTTTAAAATTATTGGAAATGAATTAAATATACAAAATAAATGTAATAGGACTACAAAAATTTGGGATATATGATATGTTTGAGTGTCTTATCTATATTAAAGGAAACTCATGTTGGTTAGTGTTTTAAATTTATCTTGGAAAATCTTTACTATATATAATTTTCTTAGAGTCTAATGTTTTAGTTTGGGAGAATTAGTATTCAAAAAAAATTCATTATTTTTTTTGATATTGAAATAATAATTCCCATTCATGTGAATTATTTTGTAATGATTTCATTATTTTATAATTAATGCGTAATTTTTTTGGAAATTGAAAAAAATTTATTTAAATTCTAAAAAATAGGAAATTAATGGATTAATTGGATTTTGAAAATAAATATAGGGAAATATACATAATTTTCCTCTATTTTTCATTTATATGTAAATTGGACCATGTTATTACTTTGGAGAATAATTTGGAAATTTATTATTAAATTTCCATGTATATTTACAAATGATTAAGAAATAAAATAATGTAATGAAGAGTTCCCTATAGATAGTAGGTTGGGTCTACATTAAGGAATGTAAATTTTGAAATTTAATTTGGTAAAAAGTTTTTTAAGACGATTATCATATTTTAATGTTATATATATTCTATGAAATATTGATATAAAATTTATAATATTCATTTTTAATCATTATATTAGAGAATATTGGCAATTTGAGAATAATTGATCAAATTATAAGAGATAATTTCTAGCTATGTAAGATATAAACATTGAAAAATTCATTAGTACTAAACATCATAATATAAAACAACTGGAAAAATATTTCATAAATGTTGGATCTTTGATTTATAAAAATATGTATTTTGTTTACAATTTATGACCCTTATAATGTCTTATAATATGGGATGATATTTCTAGAGGATATTATATTATAAAAATGTAATCTCATAAATGTCTGTTCAATATAAATGCATGAAAATCAATTTAATCCACATGTATGACATTATAAATTGAACTTCATAACAAATATTTTAACCCAAAAATAAAAATTGGATCATGTAGATGTATATTTTATGGATATTTGAGAACATTTATTCTTATGGAAGACCATCAATAAAGATGAATTATTGAAAATAAAAATTTATGATGATCATTAAGGATTTGACTAACTGATGATAGGTGGTAGGAAAGTTATTTTAATGGATAATAGGTCATGTATGAATGTGGATATTATCATAATCTTTCTAGCAATGATTTTATATGATTTCTGTTATAGTTATCTTTGTAAAAAAACTCTCACTTTCCCTCTCACCATTGTTAATCCACTCATGTATTGTCAATAAATTTTGGTGATCAGTGAATGAGAGGTGACCATATTATAAATCTTGAGTATGAAATGTAATGAATGAAACATCATTTTATTGATGGATTTCATTATTTAGTGGATGATTATTCCATTTAAGATAACTGAGTTTGAATTATTTAAATTTCTCATTTCTCACTACATATATTTGTAAGCATTATTATCTCTCAATTATATTTAACAAGTATGTGTTGGCATAAGATATGTTGAGTGTAACAACCTGAGACCCGTGCTTCTAGGTACACTACAAAATAATACTGTAATTTTATCATAAAAATGAAACTAAAAATATACACTCAATTATCAATATGAGGATCATTTTTGGTACTAGCATTGTAGTAAAAGAGTGAATTATTTCATCATTTTAAAGATTCAAGAATTAAATAATATATATGTTTTTTAACATTTCTTGAACTATTTTCTTAATGAAGGTAAAATCCCTTGGAAACATTAATGAGAATAAGATTTGTTTTCTGAAAAACATAGGGTGAGCATAATATTTACCATTGTGGGGTTTTAAAAAAACTATTGATTTTTTTTGTTAATAATGTTTAAAATCTCTTTAAAAACATATCTCATCTTATATTAAATGTGATAATTTTAAAAATATTAAAAGAAATCATTTTTCAGTTTTTAAATATATGTATATGACATTTAAAAATAAATTCAAAATAAAAATTTCATTGGAAAAAAAAATTCGAAAATACATTTTAAAAATTAAATTTTCCTTGAAAAATACATTTAATATTCCATTGATGATAATTATTAGTTTGAAAACATTATTTTGAAAATACAATTAAAAATATATTATCTTTTAATATATTTATCTCTTTAAAATCATTATTTTCAAAAACAAATTATCAAAATATAATACCTTTAAAAATATATGGATATCTAATTTCTATAAAGAACAATCATTTTGAAAATAATAGCATTTATGTAAAGAATAAAATAATAGACATTCCTTAATATATTCATATGGAAAATTGATGTATTACATACTGTGAAAGGTTCATTGTGTAAATGAATTCACTCAGCATTCCTCATTTTAAATTTTGATTTATAGGTTCAAATTGTTTATAAAAATATTTCTGTATGGGGGTTCTTTCACATTTAATTTCTACTAAAAAACCTTCTGAAAATAGTGTAAATAATCTTAAATAGAAAATAATATTTTATAAATAAACTTTTAAAAAATACATTCTTCGATAAAATTCTATTTTCTTTGAAATGTCTTTAAATCCATAAATAAAAAAATATTTTAAAAACAATTGTTTAAATGAATTAATTGATTTTATGCACATTCATATATATGAAATGTCATGAATAAATATAATTATGGAAAAATTTTTGATCATTAATGAAATATATATGCATAAAATTATTACATTAAACATCCATTGCAACGGGAAAATAATTTTATTATAATATATGAACATGAAACGAAATCCTTATTAATTTAATATTTACATTTGAATATAGAAATATAATTTCCAATTTTAATAGCAAACATAATTTGAACTTAAGTGTTTGGTGACATCATTTCAATACCTAAATAATTGTACAAATTTAATGCAAAAATTAATAGAAAATTTCATTAATATTCTTCACATGAAATAAAACAATTAATATATATATTATTACGTATATAAAAAATTAAAAACACATTGTTTTAAAAATAATTATTCCATTTATATATCTATAAATTGGAAAACAATTATGTTTAATATCTATATCTTGTACATAATTATACGGTTTAAAATATTTCCTTAACTAAATAGTAGCCTAAAAATAATTAAATGAATATATAAATTGAAAATTATTCATATATATATATAGATACATTCTCTTATATAATATGAAAAGATGAAATCTATTAATATTTAAAAATTATTTACATTAAATAAGAATTTTTAATGGATATTTTATAGGATCGAAATATAATGTTGATGATCAATTACATGAGGGGGGTGAATTGAATGTTTAAAAACATTCGTTTTTTACCATAAAGAAAAATATATTTTACAAAGTTAAACCAGGTAAATTCAAAAGACCTCTATAAGTTTTCCAAACATGTTAGGTTTCAGAAAAGTGATTCCAGAAGTGAAACATACATAATGTTTATAAGGGAATGATTCCAACTTAAAACATATATAATCATACTTATTTAGAGTAAATAAAAGAATATTAAAGTATAAGAAGATTATACTTTCTTCCTCTATATAAATACCATGGAAATAAAACTGAAACAAAAAAAGTACCAAATATGAAATCTTTTAACCCAAAGATAAGGGAATCCAACAACCTTAGATAAAGGCCTCTTGATTTATACTTTCATTAAAGTAAGTAGTACCCATAGCAGGGTAAAACCTTGATAGGAATATTGAACTCTATCTTGCTATCCCCCCAAGCCCTTGAACTATAACTTAGTCATCACCTCTGCCTTTTTATCCATAGAAATCCTCAATTATTAAGGTAGTATGCACCTCTATCTTCGTATCCACGGATGTCATTGATCTTTAATGTAGTTGTAACCTCTGTGATCCTATCCCTGGAAGCCCTCAATTTCACACAACAACAATCGAAGTCGCAAGAAGGAATCCGAACAAGATGTTTAATATGCACAAGGCATGAGAGTCTCTCTCTCTAGAAATCGCTCTGCAACATGCATTCTCTAGAGTGATCAAGATATTTTAGAACCT
Source organism: Viscum album (assembly GCA_963277665.1). NCBI lineage: Eukaryota > Viridiplantae > Streptophyta > Magnoliopsida > Santalales > Viscaceae > Viscum > Viscum album. The sequence goes on from OY728134.1 coordinate 1,257,429,685, forward strand.
GTTCAAATGAGATCTTATTTAAAATCTATTCTCCAAAAGTCTAATCCCTCTACCAATGGTCATATTTTCATTGAATTTCTGAGGGAACTATGCATGTGTCACGCAACCAAAGTTTGGTTAGAATCATATTGTACGATATCATTTCATAATAATAACAAGTGTAAGAAAAATAAGGTTTATTAAACAAATCTATTTTTTGGAGTATAATGAAAAACAATGTTCAGAATGTAAAGAAAATATTATTCAGTGTCCATAATGCATGGATATCTGGATTATGTTTATCAAATAATTTGGAAACTAAATTTAATAGAATGAAAAATCTAATATCTAATAAATTCATACTGAGATATTCTATGTCGAAATTATGAGGAATTATGAGTCTGATTTTTAGGAATTCAGAGTCTGAATTTTAGAGAATTTGGAGTATGAATTTTAGATAATTCAGAGTTTTAATTATGATTAATTCTAGGTCTGGATTTCAAGGAATTCATAGTCCAAATATCAGAGAATTCAGAGAATGAAATTCAGAGAATTTGGAGTCTGATTTTAGAGGAATTCAGAGTCTGAATTTCAGAGAATTATGAGACTGAATTTCAGAAAATCAGGAGTCTGAATTTAAGATAATTCAGTGTCTGGATTTGGATCCTAAAAATAGAATAATCTATATCTATGTATCTATAGAATTCTTAGGTTTAAAAAATGAAACCAAATTTTAGACTTAGAAATAAAATGATTTAGATTTAGAGGGATTAAATAATGAACAAGAAAAATAGGTAAGGATAAAATTTCCATGGGGAAGGAAAATTTTTGTTATTAAGATAATACAATTTCCCTGAAGATACAGTGTTTGTGATTTTTAAAACATAGAGGAATTTAAAATTCATAATGAAACCTTATTGACCCAACAATCTCCCCCTTTTTGGAATGCACAAACATCCTTATGAAAATGATTATAATGATTTAGAATTTACCTTTATGGACTTTGAAAATAAAACGTATCTCCCATTTCATATGAAGCATAGTGAATATGAATAACTCCCCCTTAGGTTTTGAAATCCATAAGGATCATATTCTTGATTTCTTGAATGAGAGTTTACATTTTCTTACTTATGAAAATAATATAAGAACATCCCCTTGGATGAACTCCCCCTTACTTAGGAAAATCTATTCATTACTTAGTATTATTTAAAACATTCCTTTATCCCCATTTGTGGTTTTCGAAAAGAAATAGATATATTAGAAAAAAATATGGTACCTGAATATTTAGTAATGTATCACAAAACACAAGATGAAACACAAAAAATTTCACCATACTAGGAAAAATTTATACAAAGAAGGGAATACATCAATAGATCGGTTTTGGGAAAAAATAATCCTTTATTCTCCTTCAGAATTGGCTTATTCACAATGGTTTTCAGATTCTTTAACTCCTTTTGATCTTCTTATACACGCTTGAGTAGCTAATACTAATCTTTATTCTTCTTTTAGAAGGCTTTGATATTTTCTTATTGAGCCTTAAGAATATCTACCCAAGCCTTCAAGACTAAATCATTCCTAACAATATTTTCTTCAAACTCAAATCTGATAGCCCTCTCTGTCTATCAATTCATAGCTACTAAATTAAGATTCCCATTCAAGTCCTTGACTTTTTTCTTCTGATTTGTCTGTTCAGGAGTTTTCGTTTCCTCAAAACATTTGGTAATATTATTATACTTACCATATTCGGTGTCAAAGGAATCCTTCACACTTTATTGAAATTTTTCAAAGAATATGAGGTCTTTGACTGTATTTTTGGAACAACATGTAATCATATTGCATGATATTTTGTGATCCTCATAAGAAATGAGAACAGATTTAAAATCTACCTGTTTTCCGAAAAATATATCTATAATCATTGAAACTAAATCGGATTTTTGATTGAATGAATGCGGATGCAACTGACTCCTGGAATCAATAATTGCAAACAAAGGAATAGTATCATTGATATTCTTTAATGATTGTACCATAAAATCATGTCCAAGGGAAGATGATTCCAAATCAGAGTGTTTGGTTGGTAAATATTCATTTTCTATCTCATCAACTTTCCTCTATTAAAAAGCACCAACATCTTTCTTTTTCACCATATATTTTCTAGGTGTAGTAACAAACACATGATTCCTCATATAATCTATCTGAATGATTTATTCTACTTTAGGGGATTCATTCTCACTATTTTATTACTGAAAAATTTTATCTTCCTCAAGATTTTGTTTCTCATCTCGTGCCTCAACATCTGGTTGCTCAATAAAATCATGATTAATGCATTCATCTTTAGATAGTTTACTCACTTTTTCCTGAACATTATCTTCTTATCTAGGTGTATCATGTTTTAAAGACATTGCTTCAGATGTTCATATAGAATGTTTCTCAGAAGGACTCTCCTTTTCATGATAATCCTCTGCTTGCATTATCAGGTCTTCAATATCACCAATCTCTTATTCATTATCATCATTATCCTCATCATCATCATCATCATCATCTTCTTCTTCTTCTTATTCTTATACTTCTTCTTGTTGATCTATTTCTGGAATCACAATCTTCTTTCCTTGAGTCACCATATGTGATTCTTTCAAAAATGATTCTGGTACCTAGTATTGTTCAATGGATTTCTCAGTATCTTTGAGAAGGGATTAGACTATCTCATCTTCAGACAATTTCTTCACTTTCTTGTTTTCTTTATCTTGTTTTTAATGATCCTTAGTAGCCTTTATCTTTATATATTTTTCCTCATTAGGGTGTGAGAAAAATGTAGCCCCCCCCCCTTCTTTCCCGTTCTTATTGTCCCCTCTCCACTAAGCCATTACTTCATTAGGGTGAGTCTTTTGCTTCACTAGTTTTGGGGTTTCTGATGTTGTTTCCTTATCCGGAGATATTTTTTCTTTTTCTTCTGGTTCCTATTCCTTACTCTTCCTTCCACCCTTCTTAGAAGATTCATCCACTTCTAGTTTATTTGAAAGAGCTTCAATTTCAGCTTCAGAAAAGTCATAAAATTCTCCAGATTCTCTCGAAAAACCAACATTCATTATCATTAGATTATCATTACTATGTAATAATACTTTGAAATTACTTGGCCTAGAACTACAATTAATTTTTAATAATTCAAGACAAAGAACTATAATTTCGGATAGAATGGCTGGATACATGATGATATGAAACTTCAAATTTCCATTCTTGATAATCTCAATTCTAACCAAAATATACATCACCAAATTTATCTTCTTGAGGTTTACTATGAAATACAGAATATAGATATCACTTTCTTTAGAGTATCCTTATCCTCTATTCTTAGAATGATAAAGCATTGAATCCATAATTGAATAAGCCATTGATTTTTTGATAGATGATTAATCATCAGAGTCTTCACCGTTGAAAGAACAATACATTCTATAGCTTTGTCCTTAACAAATGATCATACTATATCAGGTATATCGTGAGTACATAACTCTACATCACCCTCATAAGGAATTCTAATAAAACTTTTTTTCTTGATGTAGGAAAGGAAATAGGTCTTCCCATATCTCTTGATGGAAAACATATATGCCCCTCCTTTGTGGAAGAAACTTTCTAAATCATAAAATTCAATAAAAAACACTAGATTAACTAGATCCTGTACTTTTTGTTTTGATACAAATAGGTTCTCCAAGCCATTCAAATTAATATTCTTTGAAAATATAGAGTCATACTTAGCATAAAATTTTGGATCGACCAACCATTCTCTGTAAATCTTCAATTCAGATATTTTCATTATTTAAGACATATCTTTATAAGGAGAGTCTTCTATAGACATTCAAAACTGTGGAAAACCATAAGATTTGGAATGGAATTAAGTAAGAGGAAGAGATTCTACACACCAAGGCTTGAAAATAGATGTGGGATAAACATCATGAGGTCCTTATATATGCATTTTAGATGATGGTTCAACTTCCTTGATTGATCTAATGGTAAAAAAACTCTTGATTAGATCAACGACTTGATATGATAGCTAAACAAGGAATTTGGTATATTCTGATTATTTGAGGTTTTTAAGATAAAACATTCGGATTTAAAGAAATATTAATCCAAAACATTTTAAACAAAACAAAAATACCAAGATGTAAAAAGATGATTATGAATAGTTAATAATGGAAACAGACCTTCTGGATTTCTTGGAAAATTATCAGTATTGAGGTAAATTCTTATTGAATAAATTTTATATTATGAAAAAAAACTAACTATGAAAATTTTTTAATATGAAAAATGTTGACTATGAAAATTTTTGACTATGAATAATTTTGACTATGAAAAATTTTGACTATGAAAAAAAGTTGACTATGAAAAATTTGACTACAAAATATTTAACTATATAAAAATTGACAATTGAATATTTTGACTTTGAATAATTTTGAATACAAAAAAATTAGACTGTGAAAAATTTTAACTAAACAAAATTTTCACTGTGAAAAATTTGGACTACGAAATATTTTACACTGAAAATGTTTTACTACGAAAATGTTTGAATATGAAATTTTTTATGACTGTTATCTAATAAGAAAATGTACTCACCCTATGAAAATGAGATTATTACTGTAAGAATATTGGTTTAAAGAGAAAGTTAACATGGATTATTACCTTATGATTATCATTCCTAACTTTTGTTTAATGTATTCAAATATATCAGATGGTAACGATTTTTTGTAAATGACAGCAAGTTGATCTTTCATTCCGATAAATTGAAGAATGATATCTCTTTTTTGTATGTGATCTGTAAGAATGTGATGCCTCATATCTATGTGTTTTGCACGTGAGTGATGTAAATGGTTATTCTTAAAGGCAATGGTACTAGTATTATAACAGAATATTGGTGTTTTGGTAAAACTAAAACCATAGTTTGTGAATGTGTGTTGCATCCACAACACTTGAGGACCACAACTTCTAGCTACTACATATTCAACTTTAGTTGTATAATTTTCTACTTAGTGTTTCTTTTTTCATGACCAAGAAACTAATAAATCTTATATAAAATGAAATGTTCGGAATGTACTTTTTCTATCCATTCTACATCCACCAATTTCAGCATATAAAAATCATTTTATAACAAAATCATTTCCATAAGTATAAAAGTGTCACAAAACCATGGTTCCCTTTAAGGATGGAAACATTATTTTCCCTGCCTTAAATTGTGATTCCTTAGGATTGAATTGATATCTTGCACATAAGAATTCTGAAAAAATTATGTCCAAATGACTAGCTATCAAGTATAGTAAACTTCCAATCATACCTCTAAATGATGTTTGATCTACTGGTTTCCCAGCTTCATCATGATCAAGTGAATTTGAGGTACCGATGGGAGTACTTCTACTCTTAATCTTGTCATATCCATACTTTTTCGGAAGATCTTTAATATTAGTATGTTGATACATATATGTTTCTTTTGGTTTTTGATATATTATAAAACCTTGGAAAATTGTTAACTCACCCATTATACTCATTTCAAACACAGATTTCATTAGATTAGAAAACAAATCGGTTAAATTGCTATGTTGAACCAAATATAATGTCATCAACAGAAATTTGAACAATAAAAATATTTTTCATATCTCTATTTATAAAAAGGTTTGGATCGGAATTTTCCTTAACATAATTATTTGTAAGAAAACATCTAGTAAGTGTATCTTACCAACATCTAGGGTCTAGTTTAAGTCTATATAATGCTTTGGTAAGTTTGAAAACATGTTCATGATATTTTGTATCTTTAAATCCATGAGGTTGTTCAACAAAAACAATCTGTTGAACATATACATTAAGAAAATCATATTTTATATGCATTTGAAAATGATTGAAATTAAACAATGCTATAAAGGAAAGTAAAATACGAATAGATTCAAGTCTAGATACCGAAGAATAGGTTTCTTCATAGTCTATTCCTTCTTATTGATTATATTCTTTATAAACTAATCTGGACTTTTTTATTACAATGACTCCATTTTCTTCACACTTATTTGTGAAAACCCATTTTACTCCAATAATAGAAGTTTCCTTTGGTATTTCAACCAAGGCCCAGACATTATTCCTTTTAAATTCATTTAGCTCGTCCTGTATGGATCTAATCCAATCATCATCAAATAAATCATAATCATTTCTTTTTTGGATCTAATTGGGAAAAGAATTATAGATGTTTTACTTCTTCTATTATGAAACTTCTATTTCTTACAAGTTCATTTATATCACCAATGATACTATCACTAGGATTATTATTTAGAAACAACATATTCGGGTTTTGTAAAACCTTTTCATCAACATATGATAGGAAATTTTTCGGGGTAAATGCATCAGAAAACTTTTCTTGGACAATTTAATTATCAAAAGTATCTTCTATCAAGGGTTGATAATTAGTTTTAGATAACACATCATAAGATGTGGGTTGGGGTTGATTAAAAACAAAGGATCAGATTCATCAAATTTAACATGTACTATTTCTTCAACAGTACATGAATTTTTAGTAAAAACTCAATAAGCCTTATAAGTTGTGGAGTAGCCAAGAAAAATTCCTTCATCATATTTCAGTGTGAATTTATCTTAATTATATTTAGTATTCAAAATGAATAATTTTCAACCAAATAAAGAGAATTAGTAAAGTCTAGGTTTTCTACCATTACAAACTTTGTAGGGGTTTTTTTTAAGAAAAGGTCTCATCCAAACTCGATTTATAGTATAAAAAGTAGTACTTACAACTTTAACAGAAATGTTTTTAGCTATAGAATATTCAATCAACATGGTTCATGTTATTTACTGAAGAATTCGATTTCAGCATTCAAAAACACCATTCTGTTGAGGTGTTCATGGTGCTGAAAAGTTATGTGTAATAACTTTTCTACTACAAAATGTTTGAAAATCAGAATTTTGAAATTCTCCTCCATGATCACTATGAATATTTATCAATGGATTGTTTTTCTAATTTCTATCTAGGGATATAAGGAGTTTGCAATAATAAAAAGCTTCATATTTCTTTTCTAGAAAATGGACTCATGTAAATGTAGTGTAATCATCAGCTAAGACAAATACATAATATTTCCCTCCAATGCATCTAGTTTGTATTGGATTGAAAAGATACATATGCACCAACTGTATTTAATTTGTAGTTGAGACATAAATGATTGATATAAAACTTGATTTATGTTTCATTCAATATTAACAAGGATCATAAACTTTTGATGAATTAAATAAAATATCTGGTAGATCCTTAACTAGTATTTTGTCAGAGATTTTACATAGGTTATTATGGTTACATTGTCCTACCATTCTATTTCATAACCAAGATTGATCTTTCATTGCACTATGAAAAGGACGATCTTGGCTCCTAAGGTCTTATATTTTTATTGTGTATACATTCTTTTACCTATGGGAAGAAAGAATAAACTATTCCTTGGAATTTTCTACTATGAATTTTTCATTCTTAAAATTCACATGGTATCCTTCATCACATAATTGAATCATAATGATGAGTTTGTTATTAAGACCCTTAATAAATAAAACATTTTAAATTAATGTTTTTCCAAGAAGAACAATGTTACCTATACCAATAATATATCCATGATTATTATCTCAAAAAGTTATTTTTTCTCCTTTAGTCTTGTTGATATTTCCAAAGAAGTTTTTTATACCAGTCATATACCGAGAACATCCACTATACACATACCATGTATTACTATTTGTACTACCATTATTTTCCTGATAATAGGAGTGTTAGACTGTCGAAATCCAAACTTTCTTGAATCTTGAAATTTCAGAAAGAAAGATATTTGGTATCCAAATTTTCATAGAAAATATGATTTATGAAAACCTAAAGACTGATATTTATTTAAAGAAAATATTTTAGTTCAATTTCCACCAAACAGACATTTAGTACAAAATAGAGCAATTTGAGGAAATAACTAACTATTACAAAAACCAGTATAAAATTAGTATAACCAAAACCAGAATGATTCCTTATATATCAAATTTTAGAATACATCTTATCAAATTTTATTTATGAGAGGTAATTTTTGGAAACATCTTCCTCAATACAAATATTTCTAAATTTATTTTTACAAAAAAAATATTTCATCGAAAAAAATATTACTTTTAGAACTAGAGTTAGTCTCTAAAATATTTTTCTTAGAAATTACATTTTCAAGATCTTTAGAATGTTTATCCTTTCCCAGAATTAAATTCCTCATGGTATTTGGAAATTCATTAAAAATCATAAATTTTTTATCAAGATCTTTAGAAAGATCTGATAATTCTTTAGTTAATGTAGAAATTCTAGAATTTTTCTTATCAATATTTTTCTTATGTTTAGAATTTTCATTCTCAAAAAGTTTAGTAAACCTAGATACTTAATTATAAGTAAGTAGTATAATATCTTTATCAAAAGTATATTCTTCATCTAAAGACTTAGAGTATCTATCATCTGTAAAAATGTTATTCAAAGAAACAATTGTGATAGATTTGACATTGTGTACCTTATCCATTAGAAAATGATTTTTAATGGGTATCTTGGCTAGTAGACAAAGATTCTTCGAACCAGAAGATTCATACTCTGAGGATTCATCAGAAGAGTCATCACCACTGGCACTCCAAGTGTCATTTTCTCTCAAAACCTGATTAGCTTTAGGATTGTGTTACTTCTTTATATTCCTCTCAGAATGATTTTATTTTCTATCCTTTTTCTTAATTATAAGACAATTCGGCCTTATATGCTCTTCTCTTTTCCATTCATAAAAAGTGACCTCAGAATCGTTCTTGTCTTTTCTTTATTTCTTTTTAAATCTATATTGAATTTATTTCATCCCAACTCTCTTGTTCATCCTTCGAGTATGATTAGCTAGAACCTTATCAGGATGTTCACTTCTACTGGATTCAGATAAAACAGTGACTTTATTAGACTTATATGTTGTAACCATTTTAGAAGTATTGATTTTGGTTGTAGTAAAGGCTACAGTTCCATTTCATTTTTTCTTCTTATTCGTGACATCATCTATTTTCATTATTGTCTCAAGATAAAGAAGAGTTCCAAAAATCTCATCAATATTAATTTGCGATACTTTTTAACAAAAATCTTATCCACAAGTGCTTCATCATCAAGACCTTTTTTACCCATAGATTGTAGATTATTAACAAAAATCATAAACCATTGTTGTACCTCACATATTGGCTCTCCATAAGGAAATAGAAATCCATGATATTCTTCTATAAGCATAGCTCTTCTAGTTTCTATAACTTTTTATGTACCAAAATGAGTAACATCAAATTCAAATAGATACAGTTAGTATCTTTACCAGAAGAAATGTGAATATTTATAATCATTGTCATGGAACACAAAATTGTATTACGTAACTTGTAGTTTAGTTAATATTTTGACTATTCATGATTAGTGAAATTTCTGACATCCTTATCAGGAATATTGTAGTCTTCTGTGAGCATGAAAAAGTTTTCCACTCTAGTATTGATAAAAAAAAGTCTTCATACGATCTCTCCAATACTCATAATCATTACCATCAAATATAGGAGGTCTAGTAGGATTTAGATTTTCAATTGTTCCAATATTCATTACAGCCATATAAAAGAAAATATCGTTCCAAAAAACATTTTAAAATAAAATTTTATAAATAATGATGAAAATTCCTAAGCAAGTATAATATTTAGAACAATGTAAACTTTAGAAATAAACTTGTATGTGAATACAAGTATTACAGATACATACACTAATACGAATTTAAGGATCAAAATATGATGTAGATCCTCAATTAGAAGGGGGGGGGTGAATTGTATGTTTAAAAACATTTTCTTAACCACATGTAAAACTATGATTATCAAATTTAAACAAGGTAAATTCACCAGAACTCTATCAGTTCAAAAAACATTCAAGGTTCCAGAAAAGTGATTCCGGAAATGAAACATAAGGAACATTTTCATGGAAAATATTCTACCTTAACACATATAGAATATTAATTATTAGAGTACATAAACGAATAAGAAAGTATAATAAGATTATTATTTCTTCCTCTATCAAAATACAACATAAATAAACCTGAAACAAAATATGTAACAAGTATGAAATATTTTAACCTAAATAGAAGGGTATCCAACAACCATGTATAAATTTCTCTTGATTTATACATTAAATAATGTTTTTATTACCCACAACAGGGAAATCCTTTCATAGGAATATCGATGTTTGTCTTTCTATCTTCAAAAGACCTCAAACTATAAGGTTGTCAGAACCTTTTTCTTCCTATCCATGGAAGTCCTCAATCTTTAAGGTATTAAAAACCTCTGCCTTCCTATCCACGGAAGTCCTCGATCTTTAAGGTAGTCAACACCTCTGTCATCCTATCCCTAGAATCCCTCGATTGTACACAACAACAATCAGAGTCACACAATGAATGTTGAACAAGATGTTTTAGTATGCACAAAAAATGAGAGTCTCTCTCTAGAATTCACTTCAGAAGCATGAAATCTCTAGAGTGATCAATATGTTTTTGATAACATTCAAATGAGCATCTATTAATGGGAACTTGTCCAACGGTTGGCTCCCTATTCCAACTTTCAATGTTTTTGTTGAATTTCAGAGGGAATTTTATACATTTAAATCAACCAATGGTTGGTTAGAAAAATATTGTACGACATCGTTTCATAACTATAAAAAGTGTAATAAAAATAGGGTTGCATAACCAAATCTTTTTTTGGATTATAATGAAAAATAAAGTTCAGAGTCTATCCAAAATATAATTTAGTGTTTATAATTCATGGTTATTCAGATTCTATTTTCCAAAGAATATGGAACCAAAATTATATATATTTCAGAATATGAAATCAAATGAATTCAGATCCTGAATTTTGCAGAATTCCGCATCTAAATTCATAGGAATTCAGAGTATGAATTCTACGGAATTTTTAGTCCAAATTATGAGGAATTCAGAGTCATAATTTCATTGAATTTTGAGTCTGAATTTCATATAATTCAGAGTCTGAATTTCAGATATTTCAGAGTCTGAATTGTAGAGAATTTGAAGTCAGAATTTCATTGAATTTGGAGTCTGAATTTTAGAGAATTCAGAGTCTCAATTCAGATCCTAAAAATATAATACTCTATATCTAAGTATCTCTAGATTTCATAGGTTTTAGAATATGAATCCTAATTTTAGACTTTGAAATAAAATTAGTTGGATTTATAGGGACTAAAGAATGTACAACAAAAACAGGTAAGGATAAATTTTCCTTAGGGAAGGAAAATTTTAATTATTATGATAATTTTTTTCTTTAAGATAGAGTTTTTGTGATTTTCAAAACACAGAGAAATGTAATATTTTTCTGTAATCCTTATTGAATCAACATAATTATTATTTTCAATTAAAATAATTGAACATTCCCTTACATGAATATATGATTTAAAATATTTCCTTATATTATTAGAATTCATACAAAAATATATTCATGTAAATTTAAAAATAAAACATACACACACACAAATATATATATATATATATTTCATTAAAAATAATGAGATTTTAAAGTAATTAATCATAATATGAAAAATAATATGCACATCCCTTACATATTGGAACATAGAAACGAAACTACCTTCTTGGGGTGCTTGAACCTGGGTAACGAGAGGGAAACAAAGGAAGAGTTCTATCTTGGGAAAGGTTTCTTCAATCAATGAGGTAAGTTCTCTCTGTATACGATATATATATATATAGAGATAAAAATATTTGATTATGAAGTAGTGGTTGATATTGAATGATAATCTTGGATTTTATTTTGAAGATGATGATTGTAGACCCTAAAATGGTGTATCAAACATCATTTGGTACTCAATGGAGTTTCAAACAAGTTATTTGTATAAATTCATTCTAATAGAACATACAAATTTTGTATGAAAAAAATTATAGTTTTCAACTTTGATTAATAATTATAGATAAGATGGTTTTTCAATTTTATAGGCCTTCGAGGATTCCATTGGTATTAAATATCACCGCTGGTGAGTGGAATTATTCTGTAGTACATATAAAAATAAAGAATGTTTTAGGGTGTGTTTTTTTCATTTTAGTAGATTAATGTGTATATGTCATCTATGATGGTGGTCCATTGTATTAGATGGAGATGGAGATGAATCTGATCAACAATGATGAAAATGAGGATGGTGACTGGGGATTTCGTATGGTGTCATGAAGATAAAGGGAAAATAGTATAAGGTCATTGGAAAACAATGATCCAAGGAAGAATATAAATTCATTTCAGATTTGATCAAAGAGATATGATCTAAATGGAGTTTTTAAAAGGTGTTTACAATAATCATTTACCCACGCTGAACATAGAAATCTTCAATAGTTTAGAGCTTTTTTAAAAACTAAATGCTCAATGATGATGGCTAGAAGTGATTAAATGGGGTTTCTCCTAGACATACACACTCAAAAACTTCTCGTCCACAACCAACCCAAACCATTAACTCCCAAGCCTAAACATGTCCTAAATGATGATATTCAACATCTATTCTACCCCACCTCTTGTGAGATGACCTATCTCTCTACTACTAAGGAATGTGGCTAAGGCCAGTTCCCATTCATTGTTCAACATACCTAGTATTCTACAAAAATTTGGTTGATATGGATAAGCATGTTTGCATGGAAGAACAACATTTTTTCCATTTCATAAAGATTTAAAATTATATGAATTCATAAATTCACAAAAAATATGGTTATTATTATTATACATTTTCATTTAAATATAAATACCATATTAACCACAAAATGTTAAGACATATTATATTATTATCATGCCAAAATCAAGTTGATGTTTTATTAACACACTAAAAAGAAATACATTTCATTGAAATAACAATGTAATTTAATAAAATCATTCCTTTACTATTATTAACATATAAAATATTATTCATAAATTTAATGTCATAAAAAATACTTACTTAAATTTACAAATCAATAATAAAAGTATCATAAATATGACACATTATGTATTATTTATAAAATTTTTAATTTCCTTCTAAATTAATTCATAACATATTAATTCTTATATATATCTATACGTCATAAAATAGTATTAATGGATATTTTTTTTTCATTATGACTTCCATTTGTTAATTATGTTATTACAAATTGCACAAAAAATTTATTTATAACAAAAACCAAAAATTTTCTCCAATAAATAGCATATATTGAAGGTAGTTATAACAATATAATCTCTATGTGATTGAATATTTTTCACTCAAAAGGATGGTTTTTATCATTAAATTTCAATGTAATATTACAATTTGGTTTTTGTAGGAATATTACTCCTTATGAATCCGGACAAATATAGTAATTAGTTTTTTTCTAATGTTCATCACAACCTATCATTCTTTATTAAAAATTTCAGTTACATGATTTATTTTATCTACATTAGTTTCAATAATTTTTAATGAAGTGTCCTTGTATAAAATTATATGTTATTTTGTTATTTTAAATAAAATTCACTCCACTCGGGCTTGATTTTTCAAGACTCATCACATTTATATAAATGATTGTTAAATAAAAAATCAATGAGGATGTACAATGAGTTGTGACAGACTAGTTATTTCTATAATATTTTGGAAGGGAAATTGTTTTTCATGGATATCATCAGACAAAAAAATCTAATCATCGATTTTATAGGTAATTAAAAAGTATTATAATTGTTTGGTATCATATATTTTTATCACACATTGTTGAAGGTTGTCAAATAGAGTTTTGAGCATTTTGAATTGATTCTTCACATTAAAAATTTAATTTCAGTGACTGATGAATCAGTTATGTATTTATTCATTTATCAATCAAAATGAAGAGTATTAGAACTATTATAAAATAAAATAACCACATTATAATCATAGAACCAATCCTAAATCAATGATTTCTTAAATCAACCCATATCACTTATCGATATACACAACATACTCAATCCGTAATATGTCCTAAAGGGAAATATATATCCCCATGCAGTGGTTATAAGAACCCTAACATCAATAAAAACATATGGGAATGATGTTTTTACCAACAAGAATAAATTAAAATCACATGAAATATGTTCACAAGAGATTAAAAAAATAATGACATATAAATTAATAAAAAAATAATCTGTGCAAGAGATATATCACTGTCTCAACTAGTTATCTCCATATACATAAATTAGAAAATAAAAAAAACTAAAACAAGGTACCTCAACTATATTTTTATATGAGAATCATTCTAACATCTCACATCTAGATACGCATGACTTTATAAAAACGAATCCCACTTCATTAAATGGACACATTTCCCTTTCCATCATGAGATAAAAATACTCTACAAACACACGAATTAATTTTATTGCTGTGATAGAAAAATCCCAATAGGATCCCATAAACTGTTCCAAAATTATTATATATTAAATAAATATAGATATTCTAAAATTTATTGAATAAATGGAAAGATATAAATTTTTTCAATTTATATAAAATTCATGGAAATTATGATTTTTTATTAGATACGAAAAAATATCATACAAATAGACTTTATAACAACCAATTATTTCATAGTATGTTATCTCTTTAATATAATTCAATAGATTGCGCTACACGCAATAATGAGTTTAAGCGCATCACGACCTATCAAACTAGACATTTAAGAATATGTTATTAATAATATTAACCCAAACATTAATCACATATATATATATATATATATCTTTTATAATTTTAACATTCATCTTTTTTTTATTAGACATATATAAGGACAAATTAAAATTTTCAGATTAAAGAAATATTTTTAAAAAATGCAGTTTTTCCGCCATTTAATGGAAAAACATTTGTAAATAAAATATTGGACACTTTTATATATTAAATTTAATGAAATTAAATTGTTATTTACAAGTGGGACATAAAAAATTTTGTTTGGATAATGATTTGGTACTTTTCTGATAACTTTCTTATTTTGATGAAGAGTAAAAAATACTAAATTTTAAATGTAAACAACTTTTTAAACATGAAATAATATATAGTGATAAAGTATGGCTATGAGTGGTTTTAAAGTATAATAAGATTCTATCTTTATAATTTAATATAATTTAAGTTATTGTAAGTAATTTCACATTTAAATTTGACATAAACACTGGCCAGTCTTTTGATAGTTTACACTTCTTAAAAACTAGTTTTCTCGTTTTGGAAATAGGAATTAATTTTAAATTAATTAATGAAACTTATATGTATTAAAATTTTTAAAATAGACATCATTTTTTAATATATAATATCATAATTATCTTATGTTAAAATTTTGATATTTTTCTTAAAACCATCAATTTGGATGAATAGTGAAAAACACTGTGTTATTGTTTAAAACTAACTTTTTATTTAAATAATTAATATATATTTTTAAATTTATTTTAATGTAAAAATATTTAAATAATACTTATATTTGTCCAATGTATTTCATTGGAGTCATTTTATAATATGGTTAGATATATAAAATTTTATTGAACTATTTAATGCATTTTATTCTACATTCAAGGCACATTTACAAATTGGCATAAAATGTAATTTTACCACTTCAAAGAATTGAATATAGAATATCTGAGATAAATGTTTTAAATCAGTATGTAAAATGTGGTACAATAGGATTAAAATAGTTTTTGGTAAAGGGTATCTTTTGGATTTTATTTAACAAGTTTAAAAGTAAATAGGGTAATTAAAGGTAAATATAATATTAAAATTATCTTAACACGTGTATAATTCTATTTGATAAGTGTATTTCGACCAAAATAAACCTTAGGAAAAAATATTATAATTTTTGATCCACATGGATTAGATTAGGACATTTATTATATTTTATTTAAAGAAGAGTGAAAAGTGATAAATTCAAATTTTAATAACTAAAACATTTTTAATATAAGGTTATACATACGATAAATTCGACTATAAATATTCATTAGAAATATAAAAACTTTTCCTACATTATATTATTTTTTTATAATATTTATACATTATATAATTTAATTTAATTATGACACAATGATGATGATGTAATTACATTATTAATGAAAGGTTAAAATAACCGATATTATAAACATTAAAATAAAAGTAAATTGAAACTTTTGATGCCATAAACGATGTTTATTGGTGAATATGATATTTTAGGATTAATTCAATGTATATTGTTTTTAATAAATAATATTTTTAAAGCTTTCAAAAAAACCAAATACTAAATAGTGTCAAAATTGATATAAATGAGTTTTTAAAACAAATAATATTTTTTTAAAAGATATAATATTTATAAAGTGAAAGGTTTTGATAAAATACTTCAATAATGTTAGATATGTCATTAATTAATATCTTGAGGTTCTCTTCATAGTTTATAGTATGTTTACTAACCATATAGTGTAAGAATACCATAAGACTTGGTAAAAGTTGACTATTTAACTCAGAGTTAAATCTAAAAGATAAGGTTAATATGGTGACCTAAACATGTATAAAACATATTGGTTGAAAGGATTTAGACCCATACCCATTTTATCATCAAAATAAATACATTTTGAGCTGTTAGAAACCGAAAATACTTTTATAATAAAATAATGTTTTAATATTATCCCAATGATCCCATTACCTCTCTTAAAAAAGGGTACTTCACCTTCTCATAACTTTACACCTCCAAAGCCATTTTTCTTCACCAAACCATGAACTATTCACCTCCCAACTACCCTAAAATAAATATAGATGAATTAATTTGATCATAAATCCAACCAAAATAGCCCTTTTATTCAAATAAAATGGAAGAACCAGAAGAAGTCGTAATTTATTCATCACCTCTTTCAAAGTTATTTTCTTCTTCCACTTCCTCTTTCATTGTTGTTTCCATAAAAAAATAATAAAACCAGTAACTAAATCATAATTGTATGTTAATATAAAAATGGTAAAACCATATTCATCATTATATAGACTATATGAATGACAAAGTCACCATACATGTGTATGTATGACTTACCATCTCCACATCGTGGTGTAATTTATTATTCAACAATTAATTATTTGTATTGGTATAATAATGAGTATAATTCATGTAAATAATAAATATAACATGTTAATGATTCTTTATATATAATATACCATCCAATTATATACAATATGACCATTAATTGAACGATATTGTCGCTCTTCCATACATATGACTTATTATCCCCACGACGTGATGAGACTCATTTCCATGTTCACCATTCAACAATGATTATGAACATATATTATTAATTAGAATGTAATATATGAAATAATATTGCTGTTATATATATAAATGTGTGTGTGTGTGTGTGTGTTTACATATACCACATTCTCTTACTTTCATTCAATACAATACAAAAATGGAAACAGTGTTTATACATAAGTGTGGCCTACCATATCCATAAATGGTGTTTTCAATTTCATATATCTATATTTTATACAAATTTATATTATTAATATTTATTATACATAAATTGTTTTTTATATTATGGAATCAATTAAATCATTATATAAGTTATACGATCAACAATAACTAGTTAAAAACATACGATAAAGAAAGTGATTGTTACCCTAAATGTTATTTAAACATGGAAATTATTATTAAATTTGTAGTATAACATCATAAATGAATAAATTATGATATAATAAATATGAATATGGT
Source organism: Viscum album (assembly GCA_963277665.1). NCBI lineage: Eukaryota > Viridiplantae > Streptophyta > Magnoliopsida > Santalales > Viscaceae > Viscum > Viscum album. The sequence continues at coordinate 1,257,447,399 of OY728134.1, forward strand.
TATGTTATATTTTAATAACATACTATGGTCATTATATAGAAGGTTAAACATACCATCGACTAATGGAAAGTAGTAGATAAGGGTTAATTTCTCAATCTCATTATTTTCTAAGATTGTTTATTTGTAAGTTTTTACTGGGACATATTTATTTTACATGTCTATGTTTCATAAAATAATTTTCAAAAGGATTATTTTTGTGGGAATCTTTAACTAAAAACATCATTTTAAATGGTTTAAATATTTATTCTTCTAAATCATTTTCATTTATGTCCATCATTTCAAATTGGTTTTTAGGATATATTTATATAGACAAGAATGTTTTAAAATGTTAATTAATTTCAATTATTTAAAAGTGGTGGTGACACTTTGATTAAAAAATTTCTTTTAAATATATTCCTTTTTAAATTGTGTGACTTTTAAATGATTTTATGAAGAAGTGATATTTCTCTCAAAGAGTTGTAATGATCATTTTCGTCTATGTCAACATCCTTTACTAGATATTCTTCATGATTGATGTTTATTTATTATAATACCATGTTTTATAGTATATTTAATTAGTTATGATATGTTTGACTATGGATGTGTTGTTTATATTACATTCATGGTTTAAGGTTAAAGTATTGACATTTTGTATGATAGTTGTAATAGGAATGTTTATTTTTTGTTTCACCCTTTTCATATGTGGAATGAATTGGACTAATTAAGTGATGGGTGAGACCCACTGTAGCCCCTAGATGCATCGGTAGGTCTCATGAGACATATTAGTGTCTTGGAATAAGTCCTTAAATTTTTTTTATTTATAGTCTTGGCACGAGGCCTTGTCTGTATGGTTATGATGTCCGACATTATGCATTCCCTCATAATGAAATTAGTTATTACATGTGATTATTAGACTTTTAGAATATCCATGTGCAAGTTCATATGGTAATGTTTGATTTATGTTTTCCATATTATGTTAACGTTTATGCTTAAATGGTTTTTGTTGTTATTATGAATTTTTCCTTAAAATTTTATATCTTCCACTAAATTATTTACCCTTGTTGAGAATCTAGGCTCACCCCTTTCTTATGTATTATTATCTCAAGATTCTAAGAAGTGTATTATGATTGATATGAAGGGTTAATCTTGGGGAATAATGGAATTATCAAAGGATTATTTATGGTGTGTTTTATGTTTGAATGGGTAATGTAATGTACATGTATGTAATCTATTTTCCAAGAATTCTAAACTGGTCGGTCCTTTAGGACTAGATTACTTTAATGATGCCAATGTATTAAGATAATAAACCAACGCCAGGATTCTAGCGTCAGGGCATTATATATTTCAAGGAACATTAAGTAAACCATATTACATTTATCAAATAATTTAATAATGTTCAAATTAAAAATTTCATAATTGTATGTAATCCTATGATAACATAGTAAAGGGCTAGATATGTTTCTAGTAAATAACTAGTAATAACTAGTGATCACTATACCTTTCTTTAGAACATATTCCAAAGGAGTGGTGGAATACCCTAATCTTTGTTTCTCCCAAAACATCACTTCATAGAAATCATCCTTCCATTATTAAATTTTATGGGGGAAAATATTTTTTCATTAAATCCATTTTTTTGTAATTCTATGATCATTCAAATAAAAATGGTGAAAAATGTTTTTAAATAAATGAGTAAATACAATTCTATATATAAAATACTATATATGAAAACACATACCCAAACAATTTGTTTATTGAATAAGAAAATGGGGTATATAGTACCCCTGATTTCTGGTATTTAAACCTTACTTTATTATTTTTATGGTTATAATGTGTAAGGGTAATGGTTGGGATAGTTGGGAGAACATTGTAAGTGTTTTGGGGCTAAAGGGAAGTCACATGGGTGACACACTTTTTGACTAACATTATAACCAAACCGTGCATAGTTTTCCTCTTGAGGGGGTATCCCTAATACTGTTAGAGCATAGTTTGGGAGACCATGCAAGGGGAAGCTATGCAGGTAAAAGATAACACACAGTTAGTGCATGGTTTTCCTTACCCTGTGGTCAAACCATGCATAGAGTCAGATTGAGATCCTATAAAAATAAGATTTCACTCTTTTTTTCCATAATTCCCTCGTTATTCCACTAAAATGACTTACTTTTAGATTACTCTCCCTTGATGGGAGGAGAACCACTCCTTTATTTTTTGGAGTCGATCTGAAGACTTCCCTCGGAGATTCAATTCCAGAATCTTGAGGTATATGATCATTCTTCTTGATTATTGATCGGTTTCTTAGATCTACACAGATCTACTTCTCCTCTTCTATTGGTTTCATATATCTACTCCATATTTGGGTAGATATAGGTTTTTGGGTTCAAATTATGATGATTTTTTGTTTTTATCTCGCTATGATAAGAGATATAAGGTAGGTTCTTAGAGAATCGACCTAGTTTTCTTGAGCATTATTTGCTCATTTTGGTTTTCATAAAAAACATTGAAGTAGGTGACTTATTTCTCAAATAAAATTAGTATAAATGATGGAAATTATTTTGAATTAATTTCATTGTGATTTATTGATCGTGAATTGGATGGTTATAAATTTTTGGTAACATTATTTGGAGATGGATTGTTAAATTATTGAAATCTAGAAAATTGGATGTTTTGAATAAAGTGATTTTGTTATTAGTTTTAAAATATGAATTTTAAAATGGGGATTTCATTGTTATTTTGGAACATGGATTTGATTAGATTTTTTCAATAAAATTGGGATGTTTTATTGAAATTAGAATGTTATATTGAAATTTTTTTGTTCCTTGGTTTTCAATAAAAGTATAGTTTTATTGAAATACTTTGAAATGGTTATTTGGAATGGTTTTGGAAGAAATGGTGTCTATGTGATTTCAAGACTAATGGGACCATAATAAGGGATGAGTACTATTGAGTTAAAAGGTATGTGACCCTATATTTGGGGTGTGTGTCAATGGTACACAAGGTAACAGGATGAGAGACCGTTCATGAGTATGTAATTGTCAAACGAAGTATGCATGTGTGGGTGTGTTGTGTACTATGGAATGGTTATACCAAAATTATAGTAAGAATGAGATTTTAAAGCTTTTATTAGTTATTTTTATGAAAAATAACTTCCTAGAAATGGGTTTTATTTAATTTTGTTATCACTTAGACTTAATTGGTTTTCAAACATCTTAATATTTGTTTATAAAATGTTTTGGGTAAATTGCATTATATAAACTATTTTATATAATTTTCAAGCCACTTTAACCTAGTGGAATTAATAGGGAAGTAATTGGTGAAAACCTAACGAGTTTTATACTGACCCATTCATTGGTACCTTGGGGATTTTGCAGATTCAATCTTTTAAGACATGGGAAAAGGTAATGTTTCCCATGTTTTTATCACTACCTCATGATGTTTGTTCATTTCAGTGATTATGAAGCTTGTATCTTGTTGAGAATGGAGTCTTGTGGTCTCTTGGGAGTCTTTAGTTATTTATCTTAAATTTAATATGATTCTGGTTTGGTATTCCACTGTTTCACACTTTGATATGTTGAGACACATGAAGTTGATTAGGGGTCTTTGTTTTGTTCATGCATCATTTAGTGAACGGTTTGGTTAGGTTTTGTTGGTATAAGGGGTTATTTAATAAAGGTTTAATCATCCCTAATTGTTTTTGAAATACTTCCTCATTTATTTATAGCCTTTAGCATCATAGGGATTTCACTTAAGGCCATGTAGTGACTCATTGTAGTCTCAAGCTTATGTGAATTGGTAGGTCATTACAAATGGTATCAGTCTGGTCCTCCTTTTATCATACAAATGTTATCAGCTTCTTCAGTCTATTCCCACCAAGTAGTTATCAATGTTCTTGGTCTTGTAGTTCTAATTCTTTCTTTTCTATTCCTTGGGTAGGAATATTATAAAGGAGTAGGATTGTCAGAATATGAAATTCATAGTATAAAAGTATGTAGCGAACCCTATTATGTTGAGCTTCTTGTTACTAGGGAGTTGGGTACATAAGTGGTTGGAGACACTTCAAAGATTTTGGAATCTCATTATCATGGGTTTTTCCAATGTGAAACGCCTAACATGCATTGTAGATGAATTATTCATGTTGTAAAAAAGTGTTTATTTTTGAAAAATTATGATTTTTTACAAATGAATGATTTTGAAAAGATGAATTCTTATGGTATTTTGAAAATTGTTTAATTTTCAAAAAGCATGTTAATTTTTTTTAAATATGGTTGAACATGGAGAAAGTTGTTTTTTGGAATTTTTTTTTGTGATAGTTGATGTGGTAGAATTTGAAATTCTAAGTCATTAGTTGATATACAGTGATATTAACAGAGTTTTTTCTTGGTTTAGAAAATGGCACATGCAAGTGTCATCAAAACCAACCTAAAAAAGCTACGGAGAATGTTACTGTACATGAATCACAAATGAACCATAAGATGGTCCAGAGTATTGTACATGATTTTCATGTTGTGGATTTGTGTAACCATAATAATGTTCCCTGACATGTGGGTCATACCATCCGGTTCATGAAGCAGAATCTGCCAAAATTTTGGGGTGATGCTAAACCCGAGAAGGAGGGGATGTGGCATGGTATGATGAATCGAATATTTGATTTCATTAGCACACTGGTTGATATAATGGTCAGTATAGTTATGTTTATGCTCAAGGATCTTGCACTCTAGTGGTGGGATTTAGCAGTGTAGGTTGAATTTGATAAAGGCCTTATATGAGAGGATTTTGAATAATTGTTCAACAAATAATTTTATCCTCACACATTCAAGATCCCAAAAAGGATAGACCTTTTGAGACTAAAATAATAGAGTCTATCTATCATAGAGTATGTGGCTATTTTGATGAATTTAATGCTATTTTCATTAGAAATCACAACAACTACGTCCTTAAAGGAACACATCTTTGAATCTGGGCTAATGCAGGAGATTAGAATGAAGATTATAGTGTTGTGTATTACTAATTAAACCAATTTGATGAATATAGAAATAGTTGATGAATGTGATTTTTCAGGATATATGGGAGGAGGTATGATGATACCCATATTGAATGGTGGGAACTGAAACTCTGGAAACTACCAAAAAAGGGACACATATTTCCAAGGTAAAAGTGGAAATCAGAATCATACATCTGGATAATTTAAACTACCTCAACGAACCAACCAAAAAGAAAGTTATTTTCAGCATGGTTAACTTGACCACATAAAGGGAGAGTTTATGTGACAACCTAGATCATGTCATAACTACATGAAAATAGTACATCCTTAGTTCTATTGTCATAGGGCTACAAGTTCAGGTGATCAAGACACTTCTCAGGCATCACAATCATTGTATGCTTTGACATGGAGGGGACAACAGAATAAGTTTCATCAATAGTGAAAATATAGCCATGGTGATTCTTGAAATACAATGAATCCTCAACAAGTAAAAACTTAGTAAGGTAACAAGGAGAATACTAAAACAAATAAGCAATTGTATTGAGCTAATTAATGGCGGTTGATGATCAGGATGAAAAATTTATGGTGAGAGGTACAGTTACTTTGAACTGTACCCCTGTGTAAGTGATTCTAATACCAATGAATCAAAATATTTCATTTCATATCGTGCTATATATTTTCTATGTTTAACGATCAAAATTATGCCTTCTGTTTTAAAACTGCAAACTCCTCTTGGGGAAAGAGAATGTCAAGCTTTTAAGTGTAGAGAATGTGCTACAGTTTTTGATGGAGTTGAGCTGAAATTGGACTTCTTGATGTTGGACATGGATTTCCATGATTTTATCCTAGGTATGGATTGGTTGAAAATGATTAAGTCTCACATCCACTATTATAAGAGAATATATAGTTCCATGACTAAGGATGACATCGAGCATCTCTTTAGAGGAGAGATAATGATAATAAAAAGGGAAATGAGCATGTGAGCACCGATGGTGGGAATGATCTCCTACCAATTGGCTGCATTGACCTATGAATCAATGGAAGTGATCATGTGAAATTATTTTCTAGAAACATGGGATCAATTTATATATATATATTTCCTAATAACTTCTCATGGTTTTCACCTATAAGGAAAGTGGATTTTATGATTGATCTCCTTTTAGGGACCAGTACTATTTCCTTTTTGACTCATAGGATGGAACCAATGGAGTTAAGGGAATTGAAAGTGTATTTGGAGGAGCTAGAAATCAAGGTTTTTATTCATCCAAGTACATCTCCATGGGCATACCTAGTTTTTTTAGAAAGATGATGGAACTCTTCGTCTGTGCTTCGATTATCATAAACTGAACCAAGTTACGGTAAAGAATCGATATCCACATGATCACATTGATTATTTTTTTGTTCAATTTAGGGGATAATAGTGGTTCTCCAAGATTGACTTACGATCAGGATATCGCCAATACCAAGTTCATAAAAAAGATATTCCAAATAAAACATTCAAAGGCAGTTATGGCCACTAGGAATATATAGTCACACCTTTTGGTCTAATGAATTAACCTGTGGCCTTCATGGATTTGATGAATCAGATATTTCAGTGATATCTAGATTCTTTTATTGAGGTGTTCTTAGATGAAATCTTGGTGTATTCAACGACAATTTATGACCATTAGAAAACATGGAAACAATGCTACAAATCTCGAGAGATCAACCGTTTGTATGCCAAATTCTCATGGTGTGATTTTTAGATACATGGGGTACACTTTCTTTGACATATAATTTATGAAAAATGATTTTCTATTGATCCCAAAAAGATAGAAGTTGTTTTATTTTTTCAAAAAAAGAATAATGTCTTTTAGATACAATGTTTTCTTGGTCTAGATTGTTACAACTGATGCTTTGTGCGTTATTTCTTATAACTAACTTCACCAAATACAACTCTGACAAAAAGGAATGCTCCATTACAATGGACATAAGAAATCTAGAATACCTTCTAAGAATTAAAAGTTCATCTTACATTGACTCTTATATTGATTTTTCTAGAATCAGAATAGATGTATGTGGTGAATTTTGATGCATCGGGATTAGGGTTGGGTTGTTTCCTCATGCAAGGAGATCATTTGGTTTCTTATGGTTAAAGGAAGTTTAGGGTTCATGAGAAGAATTACCCATCACATTTATTTTGAGTTAACTGCAGTTGTCCATTCCTTGAAGATGTGGTGTCATTATCTCTTTGGTGATAAATTTAGTATGTTCACAAATCATAAATTTTTGAAACACATTTTCTGAAAGCGGTATTTAAATCTATGGAAGAGGATATATAAGGAGTTTCTCTAGATGTTTGACTTTGACATGATTTATATAGTAGGAAATTGGAATTCAATGGTGGTTTAACTGATTAGAAATTCATATGCACAGTTGGTGAAAGATTTATCAGATGAATGGACGTTAATGTGGGTCCTAGCTGACATGCATGTAGATTGTGAACACCTTGGAGATATTATAGTTTTATTTTTAGATACCCTTGTTCTGGATTTGGTAAATATGGTCAAAGAGAAATAAATATCTGATGCAGAATGTCTGGTTAGATGTTCAAAACTCAATGGTGGGGAGACCATTGAGGTATTGAAACATAACGGGTGTTCATTGTTGTGTTTTAGAGATCAAATGGTAGTACCTATGGCTTATCAGGAACTCCTCATTTTTGCTTAACAAAATTTTAGATGGGATGTATATCCAGCTACATAGAAGATATATATGGTGTTGAAGGCACAATTTTGGTTGAGAAGCCTAAAAAGGATGGGGGCCAAGTTTGTCTCGTGGTGCATAACTTATCAGTAGGTTAAGGAAGTGTATTAGAGACTAGAATGTATGTTACAATATTTACCTATACCAATGTGTAAATGGGAGTAGATAGTTATGTATTTTGTTTTAGGTCATCCAAGAATGGTTTGGAAATACGATTCTATATAGGTGATAGCAGATTTTCTTACCAAGTCAGCCCATTTCATCCCTATTCGTGAAACTAATATGGTGGAAGACCTATCTAAAATCTATATCCATTAAGTGGTAAAGAGACATGGAATACTAGTTTCAATCTTCTCAGACATAGATTTTAGGATCACATATCACTTTGGAAAATCATTTCAAAAATCCCTTGGACGTTAGTGGAATAGGAGCACGATGTATCATCCTTAGACAGATGGGAAATCTGAGTGGACGATGAAAATTCTAGAAGAATTTTTGTGGGATTGTGTAATAAATTTTGGTTGCTAATGGGTGGAGTATATACCATTAGTGGAGATCTCATACAATAATAGCTATCAAACCTCGGTACATATGTCTCCGTTTAATGCATTGAATGGGTTTCCTTGTTGTTCTCCACTATGTTGGGTGGAAATGGGAAAGACTTCAGTAGTTAGAACAATTATTTTCCACGAAACAATGAAGAATATCCAATTTATTAGAAAGAGGATGGAGATGTCTTAGAGTCGTCATAAATCTTATGCAGATCACTATTGAAGGTTGTTGTTGTTTGCGATGAGTGATCATTTGTTACTGAGAATCAATCAAAGATTTTGACATCGTCATTTTGTGAAACTGGGGAAGTTATGTCCTAGATAAATATTCCATTTCAAGATACTATAATGGGTTGGAGAGGTATCATATCAATGTGCATTACCACCACAATTCAGTTCGGTGCATAATGTGTTCCATGTATCTTAGTATAAAAGAATCATCCTGATCTTGAACACATGATCATATGGGATCATATTAAAATAGATATAGATACATTGTTGATACATATCATATTATAGATTTTTGATAGTCTAGAAATTGTCTTTCATGGAAAATCATTGGTTTGGTGTGGGTTTTAGGGTAACATGGTTAGATTCAGGAAGAGACTTGCGAACGCGTAAAGGAAATGAATGAGCAGTGGACAAAACTTTTTTAGGGCATATAAAGTTTTCTACATTTTGAGGATGGAAAGAACAATGATGGGGATGTATTTAGTACAACCGGTTTCTGGTATGTAACCCTTACTTGATGTGTTTTACGATTATAATGTGTAAGGGTGACGGTTAGGAGAGTTGAGAGAACTTTGGAATTGTTTTTCGGCAAAAGGGAAGTCACACAGGTGGCACACAATTTCCCTGACCGGGAAGTTAAACCATGAATAGTGGACCTCTTGAGGTAGTAGCCCTATCATGGTTGGGGCATTGTTTGGGAGATTGTCCAAGGGGAAGCTGTGTAGGAAGTTTCTACCGCATGGTTTGCACATGTTTTTCCTAACATTGCGGTCAAATTCTGAGTTGAGTCAGAATGATATCCTAAATATAAGATCTCACTAATGTTTTACATAACTCCCTCCTTATTTACACTAAATGGACTTAATTCTATTATAACATCCATTGAAGTTAGGAGAACCTCTACCAAGTTTTTTGGTGTCAAACTGAAGGCTTCTACTTATGAATCGAAGTTGGATTCTTGAGGAATGTGATTATCTTCTTTGTTCTTTATTGGTTTCACAGATCTCCATAGATCTATATATCATCTTCTCTTGGTTTCTTAGATCTATTCCCTTTATGCATAGTTCTAGGTGTGTGGGTTCCAAGTATGATGAGTTTGGGTCTTGATTTTTCTAAGAGAAGAGATATTAGGTGGGTTCTTTGATAATCGACTCAATTTTCTTGTGTATTATTCATTCGTTGTGGTTTTTTTCAAAATCATCAAAGTAGGAAGATTTTATCTTGAATCTACCTAGTAGTACTAATTGGAATGCTTTAACATTTATTTCTTTGTGAGGAATTGATTTTGATTTTTATGGTTATGAATTTTTGGAAACCTTCTTTGGTGATGGTTGGGTAATTATAGAAATCAAGAAAATTTGGTGTTTTGAATAATGTTCTTTTGTTCGTGGTTTAAAAATACGAATTTTTAAATAGGGATTTCTTGTAATTTTGGAAAATTTATTTGATTATATTTTTTAATAAAAAATGTATGTTTTATCAAAACAAAATTGTTTTTTTAAATTGGGTTGTTCCTTGGTTTTCAATAAAATTAAAATTTTATTACAAAGATTTAAATGGTATTTTGGAATGGTTTTTTCTTAAATGATGTTGGTTTGAGTTCATGCTTAACTGGTCCTTAATAAGGGATGAGTACCACTAGAGTACAAGGGATGTGACCCTAGATCGGGGGCATGTGTCATTGGGACATAAGGTATTTGGATGAGAGACCGCTCATGTGTATGGAACTGTCAACGAAGCATGCACACATGGGTGTGTTGTGAACTATGGAATAGGTATGAAAAAATGATAAACTGAATTATTTGTAAATATTTGATTAGTTATTTCTTTATAAAACATCTTTCTTGAAATTTTTTTCATTTACTTTTCTTTTCACTTAGATATAATTATTTTTCGAACTTCTTTAAATTTGGTGATAAATTATTTTGGGTCAATTACTTTATTTAAACTATTTTATATAATGGACTAATCATTATATCCTATTTGAATGAGTATGGAAGTCACTTGGGAAATCATAATATGTTTCATACTCACCATTACTTTGTAACATCAGTGGTTTTGTAGATGTTATCTTCTGGGATAAGTGTAATGGTTACATTTCCCAGGTTTTTAGCACTACTTAATGATGTTTGTGTTGTTTGGTGATTTTGGATCATATATGTTGTGTATCATTGAGTATTTTGGTCTCTTGAGAGTCTTGATTTGGTTATCCACAATTGAAATATATTCTAGTTTAGTCTCCCATTATTGTACACATAGATCTGGTTTAGATACATGAAGTTGTTTTGTGGTCTTCTTTTCATTCATGCATCATTTAGTGAATGGTTTGGTAATGGTTTGTTGGTTTAATGGGTTTTTAGTAACGGTTTAATCATTCCCCACTTGTATTTGAAACCCTTCTGTATTTCTTTCCATCCTTTGGTGTCTTGGGGATGTTGCTTAAGTCCATGTAATGACTTGTTGTTCTCTGAAGCTAATAAGAATTGGAGAGTCATTAAAGGATACACACATCATGGGGAAAGAGATTGCAATAAAAGAATAGATGAGTCATTATGCACAATTCCAATATCATAGAAATTATTTATGGTGATTAGAAGGCTGAAAATGTAGAAAAGAGACCACATAACTAATTGAGAATGAGATCTATTCCACGAACAGACAGGATATAGACTCCATAAATCAAAGGTAAGAAAGATCTATATGGAACATAGATGGAATAATCACCTAGTTAATGGATCAAATTAATATACAATAAATATTAAAATAAACCAATAGGATATGGATGAATAGAATAAACTGAGTAATCATACCAAAAATAAGACCATTGATCAAACTAAAAGAGAGTCACCAATAAGAGAGATGATTTACGGAGATAATGTAACACCCCGAGATTTTATGAGAAGTATTCTTTTAATTTATTTGATGTACTATGTTGTATGATACCCCAATATTATCTTGCACTATACGCAACAATGCATTAGTTTGCAGTATATGCAACACTAATCTTGGATTGTCTTGCACACAATTTCAAGTTTGTTTGATAGTAGTTATTCTACACAACAATGAGTATATATATATATTTATATTCAACGTATTAATGAAATATGGTTTGATTTTGTAACACAGAACAACAAAGGAGTCGTGCACTACATGCAACCCTAACTTGGCCTGCATTACACGCAATCAGAACCTTCCTCGATAGTGTGTGTTGTAGGCAATGCCAGGTTTCACTAAAGAAGGATATATTATTATAATATTATTATGAACTAGCCGTTATGAATAGTATTAACTAAATTTTGAATTTTATTACATTATTATTCTTCTTACACGTTTTCTAGAACTTGGTATGAAAATAAAATAATTTTTTCGGATAAAATAAGTATTCTTCAAAAGATGTAGTTTTGCCGCCTTTTGATGGCGCACCAACATTAAATCTAATTTTTGACATTTTTATATGTTCAATTTGACAAAATAAAATTATTCTTTTGAATCAGAATATAAAAATTTACTTTGCATAAATGTTTCATATTATTATGAAAACATTCATATTTTAAAGAATAGTAAAAACACACAATAATTTTAGTTAAAAACAACTTTTTTCATCGTAATAATTTATATAGATAAATATTAATATTTAATGGTTTTAAAGTATAAATAGAATATATTTTTACCATTTAATATAATGTATGTCATTAGCATTGATTTTACGTTGAATTCATAAGTAAAATAAAATCAATCTTTTGCAATGTTTTAACTTTTAATAATCACTTTCTTAACAACGAGATTAATTTTAAATTAATTTATGAAACATCTGTGATTTGAATTTGGAAAAATGGATTCCATATTTGAGAATTAGTAGGTCCAAATTATGTTAATAAGCTCCTTTTTATTTTTAGGCATTATGAATATTAACTACGGTAAATTTTATTTACCATATTTAAAGGTAAAATCGGTTCATTAAGGGTAAATATAATATTCTAAAATTACCCTAAGACATGTCTTAATATAATTGGATGATTTTATTTTTTGCTAAATCATACTTGGGTCGAAATTGAATCTAATGGAACCCACATGTATTTGACAATGACCTTTAGTTTATTTTATTTAAAGGAATGTGAAATATGTCTCTCTCAAACTTTAATAATAAAAGTATTTTTAATATAAGGTTTTACAGAATATAAATTCAGTTATAAATACTCATTTGAAAGATAATATGTTTTTCTTTGTCATGGTAATTTATTTGTAATTTTTAAGAGTTATTTAGTTACCTTATTTTCTTTTACAATAATGATACAGAAATTATTTATTTAGTGAAAACTCAATAATATAGTTTTTAGTGAAATATTAATACATATCAAAAGGCCCAAAAATCTGAAAAAATCTTATTGGTAGTGTATATATAATATTAAATCATTATGTGGCCCAATTGTAGACTATTTGTATCATTATAAAGGTGATTATGACACTTATATTATTTTATTTTAAATGATTCCAATGTTGTCACCTTCATAATGTAATAAATACAACACTTTACATGTTGTGATTTTAAGATGATACATTCAAGTAAAATTATTATTATTAAATATATGAAATGTATCTTCATCATAGGATTTTTTTTGTAATTTTTATGCAACAAATTATTATATTAAATAATTATACAAAAATGTTGTACTAATTATTTTTCTAAGAGATATACCAAATAAATGGTTTTAAAAATTTAAAAATAAATATTATATGAACTATTTAATGTGCTCCACAGATTTTATAGACAAATTTGACATGTTAGGAATCTATTGAATATTTTGGTTAGAATATATCCTCTATGTGGATTTTATTTAAATTAAAATAAATGAATAGTGTCAACATTGAAACTATTGTTATTTTATAAAAATTACATATTATAAAATTGTTTAAAAATAAAAAAGAATTATAAATTATAAATTAAAATTTTTATGGTCGAAAATTTAATAAATAATACAATTATGGAATATTAACAACATATAAGTAATTATTTACAATGATTCAATATTTAGAATATTGTTACCACAAATAAAATTAAATATATTCTATAAGGATAAATCGAGTTGATAATGTTTAAAATAAATTCCCAACTTGTCTAAATTTTATTGGATGATGGGATTACAACCCTATATAATCTAATATTTGTATTTGAGTAAATTTTGAGGTTTTTAGGTGGTTTTGGAATTTATTAAAAATTAATATTTCTTATAATTCCAAAGGTGCCCCTCTACTCCCTTATAAAAGGGAACCTCCTCCCTCTCCACCTCACACTTTTTTGTGCCTTAATGCTCATCCAAACCCCGAACATTTCCCTTCTAAACCTCAATAAAAAAATACTAGAGGTCTTGGTATTCTTAAAAGACCAATTTTAGTGCCCTAATAGGAGGTGTCAAAGAGGCGTTTCGAAGAAGAGGTAATATCCGCAACCGATTCTTTCGAATTTATTTCTACTTATACTTATTATTATTTAGATTTTTTATTATGAATTAAATACATAAGTATCACTCATATACTGATATGTTATTATAAATATTAAACAACCCTATTTTACCTTCTATCCATTCTAAGGAAAACAAAATCACCACGCGTGCGTACGTACGAAATACCATCTCCACGCTGTGGTGTAATATGTTTTTCCACCCCCACCTTACTTGGATGGGTATAATTGTGTAAATAATAACTAAATATGATTATTATAACATAATACTGAATCTATGATATTATATAATTCACTCCAATTCCATTCAATAAATATGGGAACGATATCATCACCTGTGTGTACGTACAGATTACTGTCTCCACAACGGGATGAGATTTATTTTCCATTTTAACAATTCAAGAATGATTATAATGTATATATAATAAGTAATCATGAAATATATGACATAATAAAGATACAGTATTTTTGTATATATATATATATTTATGTGATCTACTAAATTCCATTCAATTCAACAAGGATACGAAAACAACATTCATGCGTACGTACGACATGCCGTCCCCATGAACGGTGTATTTCTTTCCATTTATCGATATATTATATATAAGTATATTCTGAATATATATTATATATAAATCATGTTTTATATTCTAGAATAAATTAATCATTATCTATGTAATAATATTAATAATTACAAGTCAAAACACGAACAATAAATGAAACGATATTACCCAAAACGCTACTTTAACATGAATTTACAAAAGAACGGGTAATATAATGTCAAGAGTGAACCATATATGATATCATAACAATGAAAATGATTCTGTAATAAGTCAATGAAATTATTTAAATCATTATACAGGAGGTTCAGATACGTACGAATCATATTGGACCTAAGGTAAGAGATAATTTTGCAATCTCATTTTTATCCGAGATTGTTTATTCGTAAGTATTTACTGGGGTTATATTTTTCATCCATGTTTATAAAAATGATTTCATAAAGTGTTTAATATTCGCCCATGAATGTTAAAATTTATTTTACCCATCTTGACATTTACTTTCTGTTATGGAAGGAATCTTTCTTTTGGTTACCATATATCGTACTTTATGACATTTCCGTTAAAAGTAAGAGGAGAATGTCTTCGTTAACTTTTATGGAAAGAACGGATTTTTACAGTTTTATAACGCCTTATTTTCCTAAAGCTTAATCAACAAGATATTATGAATATTTTCAACAAAATCCTTTTCTTTTAAAATTTCATGGCATTTTGTGAAAAGAAAATCATTTTGAATAAGAAAGGATATTTTCCTCATGAATTTATTTCAAGTGTATTATCAAAACCATTTTCCATCTAAGATGAAATTATTTCCTATTTGTATGTTTCAAGTATAATGTCTCTATGATTTACATGGTTTCACATCTCTTATGATGAAATGATATACTTTTTTTATGTATTATGTTATGATGGTATGATGCTTCTGAAACCAATTTTATTCTTTGGGTTATGGTGAGTGATTTATGTTTATGTTGTGGCACAAGTAAGAATGATTTCATTATGAGATGGGAGAGACCTATATCTCCTTCCAATTAATTGGGTAACGATTTATATCTCATGAGATAGACATGGCTAGAATGGTAAGTTAATCTGGTTCAGTGTTACAGGACTGAAACGAGGAGTGAACTCGATTCTAAAAGGGATTTTGTCCACTAAGATGGTCTTGGCAGCAATGCCTTGGCTACTATGGAAATCATAACATGTGCTGAATGGTTGCCACAATTACATGTATTTCTATCATGTTTTATGTTCTATTATGATATATGCCTTACGTAATTATGCGATTTATTCCTTTGCTCAAGATTTTGATGTTTAAATTTTATGTTCATGTTTTTTCATTCAAATTTTTATGGATTGTTTTATGTTCTCTATATTTTCCCTTACTGAGCATTTGAGATCACCATTTTTATGTTTTAATTTCCCTAAGTTATAAATAAAGATTTTAGGTAATAAAAGAATGATGATCTTTATGGGAGATATTGAGGATCATCCACCAAGATTAGAAGACTATGTTCCCAGTTTCCAAAGGAATTATACTATTACGGTCCTTTGGTGTCTATTTTTGTTATGTATTAAGTATTCCACAAAATTAATGTAATGACCAAGTAGGTCAAGCTTTGTGTCCCTACAGTTGGTATCAGAGGAAATTTTTAGTCAACCTTTGGAAACTAGGATGCGAGAACTTTAGTGAGATCCCTAGAGATATTTCTAATGTATGTCTAGGGATGTCCCTAAGGTTAAGTGTAAGTATTTGTTATAGTCCTAGAATTACAGTAACGATATTAGAATTAAACCTAAGATGTTAGATATTGAAGGTACTACCACTTGATTATGATTTTTTCCTCTCACACTATTCTTTTTGGGTTTTATAAAATGGATTGAAATCAGAAGATTCACGATAACGGAGGATATGATGGACAATGGAATGATATTCTTCATGAGCAACCAAATGTAATTGGATCTAGAGGTCCACATATCATTATTAAGCCAAATTAGAAATATCATAATATGATCAATAATCTCAACTTTGGTAAGTATCCTAACTCAGATAATAATAGAAAGGTTGAGTTTCATGATGATCATAGAGGAAAGAATGTTCAATTCCCCTCATGTAAATCATGTGGGAAGGGGCATCAGGGAGAATGTTTCAAAGGAACTGAAAGATTATTTGGGTGTGGAAAATAAGGACACAAATCTAGTAACTGCAAAGGAAAAGGTTTAGTTAACACCATGGAAAATGATAATGGTATTTCTAAGACATCAACAACGGTTAAATGTTTTAAATGTGGAATGTATGGGAATTATACAAACCAATTCCATATGGGAATGTCTCATGAATAGAATCATCATGGTCATATGGGTATTATTTATATTGATGATGATGAAGATACTACAAATGATATGTGAGATAAAAGAATTGTTGATGCTCGATCAATGGATTAAGAAGGTAGTGTAATGATTGTATGTTTATCTGGAATAATTTATGGTACTATGGAATAAAGAAAAAAACTAAGGATTGTTAAACTATTTCCTTTTCTTGAGTTTTGAAAGTATACGATGAATGGTACCAGTAACCAAGAAAAGGTTATTCAAATATTTTTTGAAGGTAGATGATATGTGCATAATGAAAGGATAAGGAGATAATGAATTGTTTGATAGTATTAATGAGATCATGACTAGTATAAGGAAAAAGTGAAATCATGGTTTGGGTATATAGAAATTTTGGGATTTTGGAATGTGGAAAGTGTTAAATTTTGACAGCATTCATGTTTTCACTAAGGGTGAATGGTTATTAATTTTTCAAGAGAATACATGATTAAGGTATTCAAATGATTAGAATGTGACCAACAAGTTTTATCTTATGATATATGGGGGATAAATGATGGTATTCACATGCTCAGAAGATGACATATCAAGTAATTGTTTTATTTATACTATGAGCTTGGAATGAAGTATTTTGGATAAGCCTAAAGATTGAAATGGAATATGTTGGACATAATTCATTATTATATAAGGCTAGAAATTGTTTTTGATATTATTTGTGGGATTTTATAATAATGTAGTTTTAGAAAAAGACAACCTATAGGACGGGTGAAAACCAGTCGCGTCAGACAAAGTTGCACGAATCGAACCCACAACCGAAGTGCGATAGGCCTTTATCTCATACCACTGGCATACAGGATGTCCCTGGTTAGCATAAATTAGTTTTAATTTATTAAGTGGTATGAGATATGAAATTTAAGTCCATTTTAGGAAACATATACGATTAATTGACTTATGTATATTTAATAACTTTTGATAACCTTTTGTTTGAGACAGATGGAATGACCCATCATTCAATCATATGATCTGCTGACACTTCACGAATAACAAATTGAACTTCGTTTATATAAGAGATGAAGTGTAAATTGTTCATGGCGCAAACAACAGTGATATTGATCTAAAATCATGTAAGTATTTCTTTTAATTCATCAAAATTAGGGAAACGATCTTCAAAACCAAATATGTTGTCCTACTGCCCTCAAATCCGATGAATCAAATGGTACCTTAGATCATCAAAAATTTATGGATTTATTATTGTTGGCTTTTTCATAGCCATTCTCTCAACCACTCTCCATCAGAACTTGATGGTTATATTTCTCTTCCATATCCATATTTTCACCTATGTTATCCTATTTGGAAACCGAGTGATGAGTTAATTTAAGTAACTGTTATGTTTCATACATCACTTTTTAAAATTATGTTTTAGTATTCCTTTTTACAATGTGGGTTTCTATTAAAGAAACTTTTAATTAGTAAACCATTTATAACCCCGATGAATTTTGAGGGTGAAATTCATTTTAAGGGGGGTAGAATATAACAACCCGAGATTTAATGAGAGGTATTATTTTAATTTATTTTATTTCTGGTGTTGTATGATACCCCATGATTATCTTGCACTATATCCAACACCGTATTAGCTTGCAGTATATGCAACACTAATCTTGAATCGTGTTACACACAATTTCAAGTTTGTTTGATAGTAGTCATTATATGAAACATTGAGAATATATATATTCAATGTATTAATGAAATATGGTTGGATTTTCTTTTACGCAACAACAAAGGAGTCATGCACTACACGCAACCCTGACATGGCTTGCATTATACGCAATCACGACCTTCCTTGATAGCGTGTGTTGTACGCAATACCAGGTTTCACTAAACAGCAATATATTATTATAATATTGTTATGAACTAGCCGTTATGAATAGTATTAACTAAAATTTTAATTTTATAACATTATTATTCATATTACATATTTTTTATAACATGGTATGAGAATAAAATAAATGTTTCTGGTATAATAAGTATTCTTCAAAAAATATAGTTTCGCCACCTTGTGATGGTGCACCCAATTTAAATATAGTTTTTGACATGTTTATAAGTTTAATTTGACAAACTAAAATTCTTCTTTGGAATCAGGATATAAAAATTTACTTTGGATAAATTTTTCATATTATTCTGATAACTTTCATATTTTAATGAATAGTAAAAACACACTATGTTTTAATTAAAACAACTTTTTTCATCGTAATAATATATATGGTTAAATAATAATATTTAATGGTTTTAAGGTATAAATAGAATAAATTTTTACCATTTAAGATAATGTATGTCATTAGCATTGATTTTACATTGAATTCATAAGTAAAATAATTTCAATCTTTTGCAATGTTTTATCTTTTAAAACATGTTTTCTTAACACCAGGATTAATTTTAAATTAATTTCTGCAACTTATGTGATTTGAATTTGGAAAAATGGATTCAATATTTGGAATCATTAGGTCCAAATTATATTAATATGCTACTTTTTATTTTTAAGCATTATGAATAGTAACTACGGTAAATTTTATTTACCATAGTTAAATGTAAATCGGGTAATTAATGGTAAATATAATATTATAAAATTACCCTAACACTTGTCATAATATAATTGGATGATTATCTTTTTCCCTAAATCATACTAGGGTCGAAATTGAATCTAATGGAACCCACTTGTATTTGATTATGACCTTTAGTTTATTTTATTTAAAGGAATGTTAAATATGTCTCACTCAAACTTTAATAATTAACGTATTTTTAATATAAGGTTATGCAGAATATAAATTCATTTTTAAATACTCATTTGAAATCTAATATGTTTTTATTTATCATGGTGATTTATTTTTAATTTTTACGATTTATATAATTACCTTGTGTTCTTATACATTAATGATGTAGAAATTATTTATTTAGTGAAAAATCAATAATATAGTTTTTAGTGAAATAGTAATACATATCAAAAGGCCCAAAAATCTGAAAAATAATTTTTGGTAGTGTATATATAAACCCTAATCATCCATGTTCTGATTTTTTGACCATTCGGATCATTATAAAGGTGATTATGGCAATTATTTTATTTTATTTTAAATGATTCCAAAGTTGTCACCTTTATAATTTAATAAATATAACAATTTATATGTTGTGATTTTTAGATGATAAATTCGATTAAAAGTATTATTATGGCAGATATGATATTTTTATTCATGAAATGATTTTATATTTAATTTTTATGCCATAAATAAGTATATTAAATAATTATACAAAAATGTTGTACTAATTATTTTACTACGGGATATACAAAATAAATGGTTTTAAAAATATTAAAATAATTATTATATGAACTATTTAATGTTCTCCACGAATTTTCTAGAAATATTTGACTTGTTTGGAATCTGTTAAATATTTTGTTTTAAATATATCCTTTATGGGGATTTTATTTAAATTAAATTAAGTGAATAGTGTAAAAATTTTCACTACTGTTATATTATAAAAATTACATATTATAATACTGTATAAAAATAAAAAATGTATATAAAAATTATAAATTAAAATTTATATGGTCTAAAATGCAATAAATAATAAAATTATGGACAATTCACAACATATAAGTAATTATTCGTAATGATTTAAAATTTACAATATTATTACCACAAATAAAATTAAATAGATTATATAAGGATAAATCAAGTTGATAATGTTTAAAATAAATTCCCAACATGTATAAATTTTATTGGTTTATGACATTACAACCCTATCTCATCTAATATTTTATTTTGAGTCATTTTGGAGGTTTTTAAGTGGGGTGGGATATTATTATAAATTAATATTTCTTATAATTCCAAAGGTGACCCTCTCCTCCCTTATAAAAGGGAACCTACTCCCCCTCCTCCTAAAACCTTTTGAGCCTTCAAGATCAGCCAACCGCTGCCAATTTACCTTCTCAACCACATTTTAAACATACTGGAGGTCCTGGTATTCTTAGAAGACCAATTTTAGTGGCCTAAGAGGAGGTTTCCATGAGGCGTGTCGAAAAAGAGGTAATATCCGTTACCGATTCTTTCAAATTTATTTCTTCTTATACTACTTCGTATTTAGTTGTTTAATTAGGAATTAATGACATCAACATAACTCATATACTGATATGTTATTACTAATATGAAACAAACCTATCTAACCTTCTATCCATTCTAAGGAAAATGAAATCACCGCGCATTTGTACATACGGAATACCGTCTCCACGCAGTGGCGTAATATGTTTTTCCACCACCACCTTACATGGATGGGTATAATTGTTTAAATAATAACTACATATGAGTATTATAACATCATACTAATTCTAAGATATTATATAATTGACTCTAATTCCATTCAATAAATATGGGAACGACGCTCGTGCGTATGTACAGATTACCGTCTCTACGACGCAATGTGATTCATTTTCCATGTTAACTATTCAAGAATGATAATAAAGTATATATAATAAGTAATAATTAAATATAAGATATAATAATGCGACTAGATTTATATATATATATGTATTTATGTCATCAACTTAATTCTATTCAATTCAATAAGGAAATGAAAACAGCGTTCATTCGTACGTACAGCCTACCGTCTCCATGAATGGTGTATTTCATTTCATTTACAGATCTATTATATATAAGTACATTTTGAAAATATATTATATATAAATCATTTTTTATATTCTGTAATTAAGTAATCATGATCTAATTAATCATATTAAAAATTACAAGTCAAAACACGGATGATAAATGAAACGATTTTACCCAAAACGCTACTTTACCATGAATTTACAAAAGAATGGGTAATATATTCTCATAAGTGAACCATATATGATATAATAACAATTGATATGATTATTTAATAAGTCAATGACATTATTTAAATCATTATACAGGAGGTTCGTATACGTACGAAGCATATCAGACCTAAGGTAAAGGATAATATTGCAATCTCATTTTTATCCGAGATTGTTTATTCGTAAGTATTTACTGGGGTTATATTTTTCATCCATGTTAATAAGAATGTTTTCATAAAGTGTTGAATATTATTCTAAGTATGTTTAAAGTCATTATATCCAACTTGACATTTAATTTTTTTTTATGGAAGGAATATTGTTTTTTTTACCATACGTGGTACTTTTTGACTCTTCCATTAAACGTATGAGGAGAATGTTTTCTTTAATTTAAATGGCATGAACGAATTTTTACAGTTTTATAATGCAATATTTTCATGAAGATTAATAGACAAGATTTCATTACTATTTTCAACAAAATACTTTTCTTTTAAAATTTCATGGAATTTTGTGAAGAGAAAATGATTTTGAATAAGAAAGGATATTTTCCTCAAGAGTTTATTTCAAGTGTTTTATCAAAACAATTTTCCATCTAAGATGACATTATTTCATATGTGTATGTTTCAAGTATAATGTCTCTATTATTTATATGATTTGACTTCTCTTATGATGAAATGATATCCTTTTTTATGTATTATGTTATGATGGGATGATTTTTATGAAACCCATTTTATTCTTTGGGTTATGATGAGCGATTTATGTTTATGTTGTGGAAGTAGTAAGAATGATTTCATTATGAGATGGGTGGGACCTATATCTCCATAAAATTCATTGGTTAAAGATTTATATCTCATGATATAGACATGGCTGGAATGGTATGTTAATCTGGTTTAGTGTTACAGGACTGAAACGAGGAGTGAACTCGATTCAGAAAGTGACTTTGTCCACTAAGATGGTCTTGGAAGCATTGCCTTGGCTACTATGGAAATCATAACATGTGATGAATGGTTGCCAAAATTACATGGGTTTTTATCATTTCAGATGTTCCATTATGATATATTCCTTACCTACTACCATGATTTGTGTCTTTCCTCAATATTTTGTGGTTTATATTTTATGTTCATGTTTTTTCTTTCAAATGTTTATGGATTGTTTTATGTTCTCTATGTTTTACATTACTGAGCATTTGAGATCACTCTTTTTATGTTTTCTTTTCCCCAGAATATAATGAAAGGTTTTAGGTAAGAAAAAAGTAAGATCTTTATGGGAGATGTTGATGATCTTTCACCAAGATTAGAAGATTATGTTCCAAGTTTCCAAAGGCAATAAACTATTACGGTCCTTTGGTGTCTGTTTTTGTTATGTATTAAGTATTTCGCAAAAGTAATGTAATGTCCATATACGTCAAGCACTGGGTCTTTAAAGATAATAATGACAATGGTTAGCTTCTTCATGAGCCTTGGTTAGATATTATTTTGGGAGTGGACTTAAAACTATTTTTTCATTGGAATAAAAAGATTAAATTTATCAGAATAAATTATCCATGATCAATGCCAAAATCATGATGATGTGTACTACAAAAATGTAGTAGCTACTATCTGGAAAAACTGTAGGGCAGTGGAGGACTATTGAAAGGACTTCAGATAAAATAAAATACTATAGCCATTTACATTACCAACCAAAATATTGTTTCTTTATAAAGCCACCACCAATCTCAAGACACCTAGAAATTCCATTGAGATGCCTCTTCTACCACATGAACCAGATAGATAGCCTCTTAAACCTATATAAAAACACACCTCTATTAAGAGGTGAAAACGTTCATAATCATTATAATTTTAATCATAAGATGTCATGAAGAATTTGGATTATACACAAATAGATGATTCTAGTACCCCCAATGAAATTTCATTCTCCCAATGGTTATATGAATCAGATTCTTATTTCCATAACACTTTATCCAACAAAATCACTTTCCCACAAATGAAAGTATTCTATTATTCAAGGATATATATTTGATTTTCCACCACAAATGCTTCCATATATAACACAATGGCCATCCGATTCCGAACATGGCAATATTTGATAGGATCTTTTTACTATGAGATATGTAGAAACATCATGAATAAGAGTGAACTAATACAGTAATTCTAAGATACAAACCACATTTTTTATTCTCTTAATGATCACCAATATTCCATCATATCTCATAGGCAACATTCACTACATTCCTAAATATCAGAGACCCAAGTGATATGAAACAATCAATAAAACTTTCCCACAAAGAGATAATTTAAAAGGACATCATTGATGATCAACCCAACATATCTATTACCTCTTATAGATCACTAAGGATCAATGTATGACAGGAAACATCACTAAATTCTACTGTAAAATATATGTTCCCATAAGACAATCATGTTTAAGATCCATCCTAAAAATAAATGATTTACATGGGTTCAGATATGGATCTTCTAAATGATCAATTATTATTAATGGTTTCTAACTATAAGTATATGAAAAAATTTCCAACCCTATATTCCTATTATAAAATCCAAAAAAAGTAATACCTAAGAATTAATCATATTATATTAAATTTGAATAACATGATCTCTTTGAATTTATCTCTATTGATGGTATATTTTAATAAATCGTACTTATATCCCCATTTCCTTTGGATAACCTTATATAACACATATGTAATACTAGAATCACTATTTCAGATGGAATTTGATAGAACCCCATTAAACAACACAATATATGCATACTATTTCAAAAATCTAACCCATATTGGAGTCCCAAATTTAGATAAAGTGATATTTTTTTGTAAACTAATCAAATAAAACAATAATATAATTATTTCCTCAGAGAAAATGTTGTTATCCAATAATTAAATACATGGACACCTCAAATCATTTCTACATAGTCACTTGATGTGATTAATGAAAACCTGATGGATTTTGGTGTTGAACCATAATCTATTGGTTGGTACAACGATGGGACACAGATCCACATATGTATTGCTTCAAACATAGTCACCAAAACTATAATTTCATATCCTAATAAAATCATTAGCGTGTTAGGATGAATGAACCTTGAAGAACTATATAAATATTATATAAATGGGACCTTAATGGATATATGGAGAATAATAAAAATCATTAAGTAAAAGACACTATCAAAAAGAGGGACCACTCAACAATGTTCTCCCTAGAAAAATTAAAATATCTAATTCCCATGATCTCATGATCATGTGGCTATTTCATAAGAATATATTTATGAAGATATTATTTCAAAATAATACTATTAATGATCATTTTCAAGTCATACTATCAAGTATTTTGGTGTAACAAATCCTATAACCACATGAAATTATAATCCTCCTTCGATTATAAGACTTTATGGGAGGGAAAATACTTACTTATAATGTCAATATTTAATTTCCACTTCCCATGAATGTAGGTGATTTCATTGTCAAAATAAATAATGTACTACATCCTTCGTCTCTATCTATTGATTATATCATTATAATAAAATATTTTCCATTAACTCTCCTGATCATAATATATACGGATTCTCTCCCCAGAATAGAGGTGTCTCAAATAATTAAAAGAATTCATTATAGTTTCATGTTCCATGTAAGGAGTGTGAAAATTATTTTCATGTGTCCAATGATTATGAGATCTTCACGACCCAACATGAACACCCAGTATAAGCACACATCCAAAAACTACACTTGAATCATTACAATTCAAAATATTTCCTAAAAAACACTTTTATGATCGAAACTAATGCTAATTTAAGAAGTTGATTTAGCTTATCAAATGATGTCTAACTCTTTGAATATCAAAATAATTTCACCCCAATATTGGTATGAGAGGTTAGTGTTAATGGATGATTTTGGACTCCCTTCACAAACCAATGATAGTATCCTACACGAACCAAAAATCATTATATTTCAATGACATTCCATACACCTACAAATTATAGGACAACCCCTACATTTAAAGGATAAATAGAGATGATATGTTCCAAAACCACATCCATAAATAAATCACATCCTAGATCTAGAAATAACACATTGATATTTTATCATAAAGGTCATTATTTTTCAACAACCAAAAAAAAATAACAAATTATTCACATTAACATCTTATGATTTTTAATGAACTGGACTATAATCAATAAGTACCACAATGTTGGAATCGATTCATCAATGTAATATCAAATGAATCAATGCGATAAAAATATAGGATCATTTAGTAAATCAAAATGATATCACAAGATAATCATAATGGATATAACTTCTCTATAAAAACATATTTAGGATACATCAATCCTTAACACTAAGCTAATGAAGAACCAATAGAAGTATAATGTTGAAAAAAAATTATCCCCTTTATCTTAATAATAAAATCATATTTATGGGGAAAACAATATTTTTTCATTCTTATAATCCAACTCAACTTTTGGAAGTAAATGTATTGTCAATGGGATCCATTATCATTTTTAGGAAAGTACACTAGGTCTATGCAAGGTGATACACAATGATGGTTCAATTTTTTTTCTAATAAATCATCCATTTTATCCTTGAGTTTCATCAAATATCTGGGGCCATTTGACAAGATGGTATATGGATTATTTTATTACAGGGAAAACAATTAATGGAAAAGTCATCCTCACTTTTTGAAGGGTTACTGGAGGAATCATTTGGGAAAATATCAAGATAGTACAAAACAACCAATGGATATTATGAACGTAATTATATAACATGTAGCTCAACTGAACATTCT
This sequence comes from Viscum album, assembly GCA_963277665.1. Taxonomy (NCBI): domain Eukaryota; kingdom Viridiplantae; phylum Streptophyta; class Magnoliopsida; order Santalales; family Viscaceae; genus Viscum; species Viscum album. The sequence goes on from OY728134.1 coordinate 1,257,473,871, forward strand.
AATACAATATTTCTATGATATGAATGTGAAGGTAAAATATGAATAGTCTTCATATCACACTCTCTATGAAACACTCTAGATCACTCATTAGGGATAAATAATGATAGGCACAGATGATAAAAATCAATCTATATCATATGTTTAACCAACTAGTACATCCTATGAATAATAGAAAAATGATCAATATGATGCACATGAATATTAAAGACTAATTTATGTTCATATATAGACACATAATGAATACATAATGTGTTAATACTCCTACTACTTTTTTCATACAAAGATTTGTTTTTCTCAGTAACATATGATAAAAGTTCTATGAGAGATTTCCAAATATTAATAAAATGGGAATATATAAAATAATTGAATAAAATTGTTTAAGAAGAACAAATTAATGGATAAGATGTAACAAATATTCTATCTATCATGATAGGAAGGAAAACAATGACTTCAATAGAAGATTATTCTTCTATATACACCTTCATAACCCTAGAGTGAAATGGCTAGAGATCTATCAGATTGGAAGCCTTTGACTATGATATAGTTCACTATGGAGATGATTTTGTAAATCTATAACAAGGAGTAGATATGTAATTGTGGGCCACTATAGATTCTCACTTTTTCGACCCAAATTGTTGGTCTTTATATGTGGGGGAAGTAATTCATATTTTTTGATATCATGTAACACTACTAAATATTCAATAGAACCATACTAGATTTTATTGCTGATGTTGAGGGAGCTTACTAATGAGATACACCATAGAAACGACATTGATACATATCATTTTATTTCCAAGTCTTTTTTGGTGAGATAGTTAACTTACTACTCGTTGGATAAGAGCACCCAACATGACCCGACATTCCCTCCAGGGAAAACTATTCCATCATTTCCATATAGACCACACACCCATAAGAGGTATTATTTAGAATAAATACCAATGAACAAATATATTCTCATAGTTATAACTTTAATCTTTGAGTAATTACCTATCTGATCTTTAAGATATTGATAGAAAAATAAACCATATAAAAAAAGGGAGTATATAATTATCCAAATAACACATCACCTAGAAGAAAGGAGAGAAAGTCTATAAAATGCACCATATACAAGGATTATTTTCAGAACCACTTTGAGAGGATTGACCTGATGTATTTTAACTATAAAACCTTATTATGGATTTCTTAAACCATAGTGTCCCACCATCACTTACTATGAAACATTATCTAAATTTTAGCACTATTCACCTTTATAGATTCTTGTCTCCCAAGGATTCCGAGAATAGTTCCATTATTTTCATCCCTAGACTCTCTACCAACCCTGAATGTAATTTTCCCCCTTAATCAAAGGATAATTATACTTGAGGAACTCCTAATTTTGGTTTCTACCTCAACCAGCTCTCGATTTCAACTATATTGTTTGAGTTTGAGAAGGTGGAACAAATTTTTTTGCTATATGAACTTATTATTTTATATCCCTAACATGATTCTATTCAACCAAAGGATTATCTGGAGAGGTATTCCCCATTTAACCCTCATGAGTATCCTTAATAATTATTCTAGGAAGAATTATTCAATAAATAAGATAAATAATGGAGGCTATCATAATGAAAACAATATCATATTTGTTCAAGATAACACAACTATAGAAGTAATATTTAGCTAAAACTCAACACATAATTCATATATATCTAAATAACATGGTTCCTCATGGCTCTTCATGATGATATTTTTCTAGGATATCAAGTTAAACATACCCCTAATGTCCCAAAAACCTATTCACATTATACTAAATCTCTCATGATGGTAAATCACAAGATAATCCACTCATTGATAAAAAAAGTTATGAACTATCCCAAATAAACCATTAACCTAGACACTGACCTAATCTACCTTAAATTCATAATGAGTTTTTTTGATTACCATGTGATGGTAAAATGCCTCAGATGACTTGGTAAAATATATCAGAATGATTTTTTAACAAACCTTAATGTTATCAATTGAAATGGAATTCATACGTATGAGAAAAAAGATACATTAAAATATTCCATAAACAAAAAATGGAAATGATACATCAAGGAATAAACAATTCTTTTCATTATACATAAACTAGAAAAAACCTAAACTCTAAACTGATTAACACTACTTCATTTGTTATGTTAGAATCATCCCACCATGTCACCACTAAATACCAATGAACTACAAGACATGGAACCCCCCACCATACAATGATTTCGTAACCTACACTAAATCATATAAAAAATGTTTTATATACACCCAAGTGTATGTGTAGGGTGTAGTAAAAATAATACTGACAGACACCCACTTATTTTATTATATGAAGTGTTCATTAGATATATCTAGATATGCTCAAATTTTTGGAAAACATGAAATTAAAAAAACATCAATTTAAATAAGGAGCCTATAAATTAATTTTTTTGATAGATATTAAACTATCTCATAAAAAATGTTTCTATAGAACATTTTGAAAGACATTTTCCATATATCAAATATTATATCAATATCCATATCCAAACAAAACACAACAGAATGTACTCTTAATATAACTTATTTCAAGTATAGAATTTTTTTATCATACATGTATCAATCACGATTATTTTGGAGAAAAAATGTCCCTAGAACACCATCGAAAGGGGAAAATGAATACCACAATATGTTATTCCCCTAAAAAAAATCTAGAATTGATCTAAAACAAAACCACCTCATAAGTACCCAATTATAACTTTTAATTATCTTATCATGTATTTCAAATGTTTCATTATGATTAAAATAATAAAATTACAAAATGTGTTATATGAAAACAATTATTTGAAAATAATATACAAAAAAGTTGTATATTCTTTGAAATAATCTTTCCATTATTAATATTCAATTATCAAGCCATTTTATATCAAAATACATTAATTTTTTTTAAATATTATTTTTTATACAACAATTTATTAAATATATTTTTTAATAAAATAGAAAATAAAAGCCCTTTTAGAAAGGATTTTTATAAATCTATATACCTCAACATTTTTTCACACAATGGAAACATGATTTCCATGCCCCTAAATGAAATGGATCGCATGAAAAGATAAGCTGAGGTCGTAAACATCAATATAACATTTAGAAAAAATGATTTTTTTGATAACATGTATGAAGGATAAGAAATAAGATCACATAACTTATCAAGCAGGAGATCCTCCCCATGACCAAGTAAGATATAAGATCCTTAATCAATAAGTAGAATAAATATTTGAAGAATAATGAATAAGATGTCACATGGTTGATATATCAAATCACCACATCATAGATCTACTTCTAATCAAGATAATTGGGAATAACCAATGAAATAGATCAAACTTACTGTCAGAATAATAACACATCTATGATTTTAATCCTAATAGGAGATGATAAAGGTAACCAAGAATGCCAATAAACTTCCTCCTTAGGATCTATAAAATGTTTTCTTTATGTGTGTGGTGTTATGAAATAAAACTGAAGAATTATGTAGAAGAAAACTATGATACTAACCTTATTAAATAGGGTGAGGATAGTATAATTGATGAGATATTGGAGGCCCATTGGATTGTTGGCATACACTGTAGAAAGTCAGTTCGCATTGTCCAACCTATCTGTAGGCTGGTGGATTAAAGAAAATGATGTATCTAAAGAAACTCCCATTGGATATTTTATGACCTTATGAAACCACCACCATGATAGACCAAATAAAAATTCCAGCAAGACACATCATATACCATCCAATTTTAAAGGATGCATCTTAAATAAGAAATATTGATGTATCCGGATAGGGATTTTAACTATCCCAATATTGATTCCATCCTAAATCATTATGTTTGTTATATTTCCTCTCATTATAAAAGTATCAAAACCACCATTTTATATCAAAAGAGTAAAAAATTAATTTCCTATAACCCTATCTAAGGATAACAATAATTATTCAAATATTCTATATTTAACATTATCTTCATATATAAATATATTTTCATAAATACCCATGATAGGTTTGTCAACCGAGAATGTGATAATATAGAAATATATGGAAAAAATATATTAAATAACCCATTCGATAAGAAAAAATAAATAGTAGTACAGAGAAACAAATTTCATAATATTAATAAATAAATAAATAAATTCCCTTCATCTTGAACAAAATGTCACTATTGATCTTGAGGATTGAATGAATAAACTATCCTCTTTAAATATTTTTACTGTGTGAATGATGAAAAATTATTATGTGGTTTAACATTATTTACAAGAAATTATATTAATTTGGGTATGTATTATAATTAAAAGGATGGGAGTAAAAACATTCAGTTGATGGGTTTGATTCTTCTGACAACCCACAGGATTAAGGATCAATAAGGGAAGTTTAAAATAATATATATTACGAAAAAAAATATTCTAGAAGAATGAATTAGATTTTTGACATAAAAATACTTAAATATGTTGATCAATTAAACATTAAGTAATGTAAATAATTTTAACAATGATGCTTTCACCAATATAATAAATCACATCCATCATCAAGCCACTGACCCCAATTTTCCAAATCCCAGAACTTTCACTAATGAAGCCATGACTATATGAAATAATAATGAACAAAAGAACTATGAGTAGGACTATTAATTTATAATAAAATAAAAATATTGTAATTTTAATTTTTTCAATTATATCTCAGTAAACATCCCATTTTAATTTTGATATTATATAGGAGAATGTAATGATGATATAGTCGTGTAAGGAAATTTCACAATTCCTATCACCATGCCATAACATTTTACATACTCAAAAAACATGGTGAAATTAATAAATTGATGAAGATGATATATAATAAAATATGAAATCCTATAATATATATTAAAAATGTTATTTTTATAAATTTTATTTTAATTATAAATAATAACATCTAATATATGATAAAATGTATATATTTTAATTGATAAATAAATATTTAATGAGCTCCAATAATATTTTTTACCCTTAAAGGAAACATAATATATTTCATATGTATGAACACCCACATGTATGATATATAATAGATTCATAATATATATCTATGATAAATTATATATTTTCCTCTAAAACCATTTATACGTAATATATTTTAACACATATGTTATTTTCCTTTGAAATGAAATTTCTGCAAATGAGATTCATCAATTATGTAACTCAATAATTTATAATGTATGAATGTAACTATAAATAATATTTTATATTTATGAAATTTCAATACGTAATTATTATATTAAATAAAAAATAAATTTATCCAAACATATGGTTTTAGACATAGAAAATAATCTATACATAAATTTTATAATCAAAATATATGTTCTTCATCCAATTGTGATATTTTATTAAAAATATATATGAATTTTTAGTGATACGATTTTTTTACAATCTTAATAAAAACATATATTTAATTGTTTTTCGATATCAAAATCATTGAAAACTGTTTTTCACTTTACAATAGAAATGATACATACTATAAATTTAGTAACTGAGTCATATTTTATAGTAGATAATTCCCATATTTATCACAAATCTTGATATAATTTCAGAATTATGATAATTAATATATATCCCTCACCATGAAGCAACCTCTGCTATCATCAACACCAAAAAACTGAAAAAGGAAGGGATCAAGAGAACTGAGGACAATACATCAAATTCCACTCAAACAAATTTCTCTATTAATAGTAAAAATTAATCTTCGATGGAAGAGGGAGTAATGAATGTAATGAATAATGAAATGGAAGGCTTCTATTTAAGTACCCCAAAATGATTTTTTCCATTTAGAATGAAAATACCACACAAATAAGAAATCCAAAAAATAATAACCACAGAAATATACCACAAAAAACGGAATAGATACATTATTAAAATTCTATATGTTAGTGTCGGACTATAATACCAACTCATATCAAGGAAATAACCACAATCATATAACCATGGTAATTACATCAAATTCAATAGAATTTTTATCAAGTAAAAATATATAATAGATACCAATGTCATTGAAAATAGAACTCCCTTTACGTAAAACATTTTAAAAATAAGATACCCATTTTAAAACAATATATTTTAATTATAAAACTATTTTATTTTTAATATAATGTTGAAAATATATATTTTAAGAGAAAATATATTTAAATTATATATAATTGATATTAAAAGATCTCAAAATTATATATAATCTCCTAGTGAAAGGAGTAATACCTTCCTATGAAATTCCTCTATTCTTAAGATGTAAATAAATCCACACTAATGTATATGATACATATTGGGACATAGGGAAATCATAATAGTAATGGACTATGTTTGTGGAATATAAAAAAAACTCATCAAACAAAGGGAATAATATTCTACACAAACCCCTAGATTAAATATATTCTCAAAATTCTAATGTGAATTTAATTCTTTGTTTCCATCATTATTTATATTTTCATCTCAAATAATTCATACATACCCACCTAGAAACTAGATAAGGTTGTTTTCTAGAACCTTTTTTTATGAAGAGGAATCTCTTCATTATATTTGATGAATTCCTAATATCTTTTAAAAATCTCAAATAGAATCCCGCAATAGATTTTTGTTTCACTAGACTCAAAGTAGACCCAAAAAGCTAGTCTTGAACATCTTCACTAGTTATAAATCATTTGAGCATTCTAATTAGCAGCATGGAATGGTTAAAAAATATTTCAATAATTTATTCCCCTTAATAGATATATTTACACTCATTCATATTAATATATGTATACATATGAAAAAACAATTCCCACTAGAACGTCTCTAGAAAAAATTCCTAACACACCCCTTATAAAATTCTGTGAATCATCCACCCCCCATCTCCAAGAAAAATTCTAAAGTAAGAAAACCACAAAATAACCATATAATTTGAAAAACATTTACACAAACTCAATGGAAGCAGCAATTAAATATAAACATTCCCCATCCAAGGGGATAGTTTCCCCCTATGGAGTATTTGAACATATTACCATTGGAACATAAATAATTATTTTTATCAAAACTCCTCATTATCTTTTCCAGGCCTAACATATCATTGTAATTTTGATAAAATATCCTCAATTCAATATAATAATATAGTTTATAAAAATTAGATAAACCATAACATTATTATTGGGATTATAACAACCTTTATGAAAATATATATTCTTTAATGAAACAAATATTTTACCATCGTCCCATCTTCTCAAAACATCTTTCCCACATCATAGCAGAATCATTACCCCATAATCATATATTAGCATACATTATTCCAAATCATCTATTTTTAAAATATATATTTACCCTCATAATATATATTGACCACACATCATAATATCAATAAATATATTAGTAATATCAAAAAAATATCAAATAAATTATTTTAACATTGCCTTACCAATGTATAATCAATCTTATAACAATTTTGCAAAACATCCATGTAAAATAAAACATATCATCACTATATTCACAATTATGTAAATAATAATCAATCAAATTAATACATTTTAACCACTATTAGAAACAACATTTCATGGGGGGTACTCATGGAATAGTAATATTCATTTTCCCTTTTTTATAAGGCGTAAAATATCAGTATCATATTAATATATTACTATCATTATAAAATGTTTCATTAAGTATCCATATGTTGATAACATGCTTCAAAAAATTACATAAAACTTACATCAATTTGAAATGATGACTAAATTACACATCATTGTTAATAGGCCATGAAATATAATTAACATAACATATATTTTAACGTCTTTTCAGTACATATTTCTTATAACTTTTAATAATCTTAGACATTTCAAATATAATAATCAGTTCATGTATATGAAATTAATACTATTTTAAATCAAAATTTTTTTATTCATTCTATGTACAATATATATGAGGAATTCATCACTACAACTCACTAGGTCATGCATTTTTTGCTAAACAGTTCATAATTTCATCACACTCTCAATTAAATAAACTATTATTTACATCATGTATTTAATATATCATTTCTTAGTACATGTTTACTTTAACATGTTTTGTAGTATCCCATATTATGAATCTATAATTTAGAACATTATAGTAAATAATTTATAAAATTTCCTAACACAATAAATAATTAATCCCAAAATTCATGTTCGAAAACACATTAATATATTTGTTTTATAAATTTTAGAAAACATTTATAAATCCTATAATGTTTATATATATCTAATAGTTTTGATATGTTAAATTGATATTGCAAAATAGTGATTGGAATCATAGGAAAAAATATAACTTCTATTCATTTCATGAATTTAAAAAATAACAAGTCATACTTTACTTTTTCCATTATTTATAATAATTAATGAAAATCAATTATTAAGAATATATAAATATATTTTTTAATAGATAATATTATTCTTATATATAAAATATAACCATATAATAAATATAACTTATATTAATGATAATGTATGCACCCTTTCTAAATTTCTACATCATAATCATAGAATTCCAACATTGACATGATTAGATGGCTATCATGGTCTTAAAATTTGATCATAGGGGTCCCTAAATACATATTTGTTATCCATTATGTTTTATATAAATCACATTACATGTTTATTTGACATTTTTTGTTAAATATATTCATTCTTTAGTCACATTCACTTAATGTCAACACCCATAAAATCACATAGAATAATACATTGGTACAATTTTTTCTAAACTGGGCCCCATTAGATCCCTAGCTATATCATATGTGAAGATATACTTGACCCTCATATTCAGCATCCAATGAGACATGATATAGTAACCACCAACAATGGTATATTTCAATTATATGAGAGTCCTTACCATAAATTCCTATAAAAACAATGAGAAACCACATGTCTACATAATATAAATATACTATAGTGCTGAAATTTACTATAACCAAAATCCTATAAAATGAATTTTTTTTATACAACCAAGAAAATTATATTTCATTCCTCTAAATGTTTTTCTCTAGCTACTCCAATGACATCATACTTAATCTCAGCTGAACTATCCTACAAAACATCTTATGAAAACTATAGAGGTTTCAACACATCAGATTAAAAAAATGTATCATATTTTTTAAAAATCTACATGAATGTAAAATAAACGATTTAGTTTAGACACATGTGACATTAAAAATGTAAAAACATGATGTAATTAAAAATACGGGCTAATAATGTATGATACATAGAGTCTATATTGTTTTCTAAAATCCCATATCATTCACCATTAAATTTATCACATGAGAGCATCATTTTTTTTAATTAAATATTGACATTAAGCCTCAAAAAATATAATTATTTTATATATAAGATAATTTTATAAGGAATATTACTACTAATATAATTTATCAGTTAATAGACCCTTATAACTCAATAGGTTGTGACCCAATAGGAGAAAACCTCACAAACTAACAAGGAAGGGAAGTATAAGGCCCCAGCCTTAAACCTTGATTAATCTTGAGTTATTACAATATTACACATTGAGGATCTTTTCGTGTTTTGAGTTTTCGAGAATTTGATCATAAAACTTTCATTACATTCCACATATAAACAAAGTGGTAACATAATGATAGTATTCTTCGTTCCCCTTAATGGAAACATATTTAAAATAAAACATGGATTCTTTCTTGACACTATCATCATATCATGTACCTTTCACATGACCAGTGAAAAACATTTCAAAAAACCTTGGGATGAGCATAAAAATCTTAGTAAGGGATATAATAATATGGAAAGGAAACATGGGTACATATATACATAATAATGAAATCAAACTTTACCCACAAAACATAAGCACTTTAACATACCTTATCAAATCACGAATAAATCATAGAAATCATAAGACGTAAAGGTATCTTGCGGCATTCATAACATTCTTACGTAGGGAGTAAACCTCTTAGTTACGTTTGGAAAACCCATCACAGTATATTCCCTAAATCTCTTCGGAGAAACCTTAACATTTCACTCCTTCGCGTTACCCAATGTATTGGAGAGCTATATCGGGCTCACTCGCCCTTAATTTATCATGGAACCACCCGTCTTCATAATAATGCCCAAGAACCTCAACATAATCGTATCACATAAAACATGCATAAAGGAAACATAACATTTCCACCTTTCAATCACAAGATATCAATACAACAAATTGATATAAAAACATTATGAAAACCATTTTTAATACCAAAATAAAATAAAAGTAAAACATGGTATTTATTTTTCTTTTAAAAAAAGGTATGGCTTGTAGAGGAAGCCGAAACTCAAATAATGGTCACGGCGGCGGAAAAGTCGTTGTCGCCGCATACGTACGACAAAAACATTCCCTTTTGTCATTTTGTTAAACGCTTTGTATAAAAATATATTCCTTTTGGATAAAAGTATAATTCAAAGGGGTTTATACACCGTATAAAAGAAGGTTGTGTATAAAACAAAATATGCCTCAATGAAAGGATATTTAGACGAAGTCCCATACCTCGGGTCCGACGTGACTCGATCGTTCTTTAATTTCCTGAATAATAAACTTGAGTTAATTTATACTTGATTATGAAACCTTTTCAAGTTCATTATTCCTTTTGTATCACTTATTTCCATGTCATGAACACTATGTAATTATTTAAGTTAATAACGGTCGTTTTAACGATCATTATACTTGAGTAAAAAATAAACCCTTTCTAATTACAAGTTGTTCATGTATCCATTATAACCAGAATTATAATCATGATGTATATATCATATATATCTTGTATATACATGCATTTATAATATTACATAATCATTTATAGGTAATAAATGAAATTCACCGTTCATGGAGACGATAAGGCGTACGTACGCATTAACGCTACTTTCATTTCTATTTCGTATTTTATAGGATGGAATCCTAACTATATAAAGGTATATTATAATTCCTGTATAATATCATATATAATATCATAGTTCCATCCTTTATACTTCCCACATATGTTATTTAACGAATCAAATCACTTTGAGGGGGCGGTAGTCCGCACTTCCTTAAATGAAGATATTGCGTTTACCCATAATAGAAACCATAATGGTATGAAAAAAATGAAATATAAATAAGATTAAGGAAAACATAAACATATTTTATATCATATATAAATATAGTGACATATTAATGGCCACCTTTGAAGGTGTTAAAATAATGTTGAACAATCATCGTTTCGGAAGGCATAAATTCACCATCCAAGGAAACAGTGTGTCCTTTAACCATTACATGTAGGTGTGTTTAAGTGTAGCTTGAATCCTTCTTATAACAACATCCTATTATATTGAAGATACTGGAGTTGTTACAAAAGAAATTAATAAAAAGATTTTAGGGGGTTGGAGAAGTAAAATAAAAAAAGGACTCATGTGAAGACATTACCTTAAAGTTGAGTAACTCCCTTTGGATTGAGCTTAAAGGCTTCCTTGGAAGACTTCTGCCCAAAGTGAGGCTTCAAGGAGTAAGAGAGGGATGTGGAGAGGAAAAATGGGCAGTTTTTGCCGAGTCAATGGCTTTGGGAGTGTGGGTAAGGAGGTAGAGGTGGGGGCCTTTTATAAGAGGAGAGGAGGGGCACTCTTGGAAAGTAAAGAAAAGTAACATTATTTTAAAATGATTTTTGGATTCAAAAGGTCCCACATTGATATAATTAGAGGTTAAGGTTATAAAGGTTCTAAATCCACCCATAAAATAGGTTTTGGACATGTTTAGTTCATAGATTTTACATTTTCATTTCATTTTATTTAAATCCTTTATTAATGTGGTAATCGCTGCATCATCATGATGTCATAAATAATTTAATTTATTTAAAGTCTAAAAATTATGAAAAAATATCATGATGTAGGAAATATTTTTAGATTTCTAATTAATATTTATAGTCTAAAATATAATCTATTTAGACAAAATTAAAAATGTTTTAATCAGGAGATACCTTCTTGTTATATTTACTTTCTTTTAAAAAAAATAAAAAGATAACAAGTCACATTCCATAAAAGTGATTCCATGGGGCCCCCAAGTTTGGAACAAGGCATCCCATGGTCGGCCATGAGACAACCAGTAGAATTTGGACCCATGTTGTGGTCTTTTTGTATTATTATGTTATCATTTTATTATCCTTAACTAACCGATTACTCATTAATCAAGATAATTAAAGATAATTACCGTCGCTACAATTTATAATGTCCAAAAATAAAAGAGTCATGATTACATAATTTGGACCTTATGATTCCAAATATTTAATCCATTTTACCAAATTCCAAACACCTAAATTGCAATAATTGATTTAAAAATAATTCCCGTTGTCAAAACAAATAGCGGGTTTTTTTTGAAACAATATCTATGAAAATTTTGGCATTAGTTAATGACCAATACCAAAGTGAAATTAATCCTAATGACCACCATTGGATTAAATTGTAAAAATATATTCATATTACACTTTAAGACAAATTAAAAATATAATTTAACCATATAATTAAATTAAATGAAAAAGTTGTTTTAAAGTAAAATGCCGTATTTTTCACTATTCATAAAAAAATAAGCATTGTCAGAAAAATACCAAAAATTTATCCTATGTAAATTTCAATGTCCCAATCATAATGAATATGTTTATTTTGAAAAATATAGATTATAATATTGTCAAAAAATTTATTCAAAAAGGTTTTTCCATCAAAAGGAAGTAAAACAATCTTTTAAGAATATTAGTGTATTCCATGCATAAGATTGTATTTATTTTCATTTTAAGCCTCTAAAACACTATCTTAATCATTAATAGACATAGATAAAAATATCTATTATTCATTAAATACTTGGAATGTTACATCCTTCCACCATTTAGAAAATTGTGTCCCCGCAGTTTATTTACTTATTGAATAAATGGGGGTACTTATCCCTCATTGCATTTTCAGATTCCCATGATGCCTCTTCCATCATGTGGTTCTTCCAAAAAACCTTTACCTGATTAATCACCTTATCTCGTAACACTTGCTCCCTATGCTCAAGAATCTGGACCTGTTGTTCCTCATAAGGTAGGTTCTCTTCCAGCTGAACTACCTCTGGACTCAAAACATGAGATGGATCTGGCATATAATTTCTCAACATCGAAACGTGAAAAACATTGTGTACCTGAGATAAACTCGGAGGTAATGCCACCAGGTATGAAAATGATCCAACTCTCTCCAGAATTTCATATGGTCCAATGAACCTTGGACTCAGCTTTCCATTCATACCAAATCTCATCACACTTTTCCAGGGTGAGACTTTGAGAAAAACATGATCACCTACCTCAAAAGTTAGATCCTTCCTCCTGTTGTCTGCATAACTCTTCTGCCTACTCTGAGCTGTTCTCATGTGTTTCTGAGCTAAACTTTTTCTACCATATCTTCTAGAAATTCCGGTCCCATCAGCTTATTTTCAACCACTTCATCCCAAAAAGCTGGAGTTCGACACCGCTTCCCATATAATGCCTGAAATGGTGTCATCAGTATACTGGAATGAAAACTGTTATCATAATAAAATTCAACCAAAGAAATATGTTGGTCCCAACATCCCTATAATCCATCGAACAAGCTCGTAGCATATCCTCCAAGGTCTGAAATGTTCGTTTTGACTGCCCATCTGATTGAGGATGAAATGTTGTACTAAAATTTAATTCATTACCCAACGACTTCTGAAGGCCTTTCCAAAAGTTAGAAGTGAACCTGGGATCCCGATCAGATACAATGGAGAGGGGAACTCCATGTTACCTGACTATCACTTTAAGATACAAACGGGAAAGTTGATCTAGGAAAAAGTATCTCGTATAGCACGGAAATTAGCAAATTTAGTCAAGCGATCAACAATAACCCAGATTTCATTATTACCTCGAGATGTCTTCGGTAATCCCACAACAATGTCCATGGATATATTCTCCCATTTCCACTCTGGAACTGGTAAAGGCTGAATCATCCCTTACAGTAACTTTCGCTCTGCTTTAACCTGTTGACATGTCAAAATCTTCACAGTAAAATCAGCAATATCTCTTTTCATTCCATCCCACCAGTAATACTCCCGCAGATCTCTGTACATCTTAGTACTGCCAGGTTGAACTGAAAACGAATAAGTATGAGATTCACATAACAACACTCTCTTCAACTGTGAATCACAACGCACACACAATCTCTTCTCAAATCTCAAAACACAATCATTATCAATGTTGAATTCAGGAAACTTACCTTTCTGAACCAGCTCTACCTTTTTCTGCAACTCATTGTCGTGCTTCTGTGCTTGCTTGATTCTATCTGATAGAGATGATCTCACTGATACCTGATACAAAATAGAAGAACTTCCTACACCAACAACTTCTATGCCAAATTTCATCAAATCCTTTACCAAAGGATCACGTTTCAAATGCAACATTGCTAATGAAGCATTAATTTTTCGACTCAAAGCATCAGCCACTTTATTTTCTTTTCCCGGATGGTAATGAATTGTACAATCATAATCCTTGATTAATTATAGCCATATCCTCTGTCTCATGTTTAACTCTTTCTGAGTGAATATATACCTAAAACGTTTGTGATCAGTATATATTTCACTCTTTACTCCATACAAATGATGTCTCCAAATTTTTAAAGCGAAAACAACAGCAACTAATTCAAAATAATGTGTAGGGTAATTTACCTCATGAGTTTTCAATTGTCGTGAAGCATAAGCAATTACCAGATCATTCTGCATTAGGACGCAACCAAGTCCCTTCAATGAAGCATCACTGTATATAAAAAACTAACCATTCCTAGAAGGTAGTGCCAAAACTAGAGCATTCACCAATCTTCTTTTCAATTCCTGAAAACAATCATCTCATTCTTTAGTCTAGATAAACCTAACACCCTTCCGAGTTATCTTAGTCATTGGACTAGATAATCGTGAAAAATTTATAACCAACCTTCGGTAATAGCCTGCCAAATCAAGGAAGCTACGAATCTCAATTACATTTGTGGGTCTTGGGAGTTTTCCACAACTTTTGTTTCTATAGGATCAACAGTTATCCCATCTTTAGAAACAATGTCACCAAGGAAAGAAATTTCTTGTAACCAAAACTCACACTTGCTGAATTTTCCAAATAGTTTCTTTTCTTTTATGGATTGCAATATAACCCTTAAATGACTTTCATGCTCCTCTTTACTTTTAGAAATCACCAAAATATCATCAATAAACACAACCATGATTTAACACCTGAGTCAACTGAGCCATTGCTGCAAAAAACTGTTCAATTCTGATTCTGACCATCTTAGGATACTGATTTGAAAGGTCATTTCCCTCTGTATGCCTTCCCAGAAAAGATGTTCTGTTTCCTCTATGAAAAACCATTATTAAAAAACATATCTCAGATTAAGCAACATGATAATCTTCAAATGCTACATCATTTCAAAAAAAAATTGGATAATCATTTAATAGAATTATAACTCCTAAAGTTGTCTAAACCGACCTCTGATACCAACTATAAGGCCCCAGCCTTAAATATTACTTAATATTAAGTTATTAAAATATTACACATTGAGGAACTTTTCGGGAATAGAGTTTTAGAGAATTATATCATAAAACTTTCATTACAATCCACATATAAACAAAGTGGTTACATAATGATAGTATTCTTCTTTCCCATTAATGGAAACATATTTAAAATAAAACATGGATTATTTCTTGACACTTCCTTGACACTATCATCATATCATGTACCTTTCCCTTGACCTGTGAAAAACATTTAAAAAATACTTGGGATGAGCATAAAAAGCTCAGTAAGGGATATAAAAATATGGAAAGGAAACATGGGTACACATATACATAAGAATTAAATCATACATTACCCATAAAACATAAGCACTTTGACATACCTCATCAAATCATGAATAAATAATATAAATCATAAGACATAAATGTAACTTTAGGCATTCATAACATTCTTACATAGGGAGTAACCCTCTTGGTTACGTTTGGAATTCCCATCGCAGTATATTCCCTAAATCTATTCGGAGAAACCTTAACGTTTCACACCTTCACATTACCCAATGCATTGGAGAGCTATATCGGGATAACTCGCCCTTAGTTTATCATGGAACAACCCATCTTCAAAATAATTCCCATGAACCTCAACATTATCGTATAACATAAAACATGCATAAAGGAAACATAACATTTCCACCTTTCAATCAAAAGATATCAATACAACACATTGATATAAAAACATTATGAAAACCATTTTTAATACCAAAATAAAAGAAAACTAGAACATGTTATTTATTTTTCTTTTAAAAAAAGGTATGGCTTGTAGAGGAATCCGAAACTCAAATAATGGTCACAGCAGCGGAGAAGTCGTTGTTGCCGCATATGTTCGTCAAAAACATTCCCTTTTGTCATTTTGTTAAACGCTTTGTATAAAAAAAGATTCCTTTTGGATAAAAGTAAAAGTCATAGAGGTTTATACACCTTATAAAAGAAGGTTGTGTATAAAACAAAATATGCCTCAATGAAAGGAGAATGAGACGAAGTCCCATACCTCGGGTCCGACTTGAATCGATCGTTCTTTAATGCCCTGAATAATAAACATGAGTTAATTTCTACTTTCTTAAGAACCTTTTTCAAGTTAATTATTCATTTTATATCACTTATTTACATGTAATGAACACTATGTAATTATTTAAGTTAATAACGGTCGTTTTAACGATCATTGGTACTTGAGTCAAAAATAAACCCTTTATAATTACAATTTGTTCATGTATCCATTATATACATAATTATAATCATGATGTATATATCATATATATCTAGTATATACATGCATTTATAATATTACATAATCATTTATAGGTAAGAAATGAAATGCACCGTTTATGGAGACGGTAAGCCGTACGTACGCATGAATGCTACTTTTATTTCTATTTCGTATTTTATAGAAAGGAATCATAATTATATAAAGGTATATTATAATTCCTGTATAATATCATATATAATATCATAGTTCCATCCTTTATACGTCCCACATATGGTATTTAACGAATCAAATCACTTTGAGGTGGCGGTAGTCCGCACTTTCTTAAATGAAGATATCACGTTTACCCATAATGGAAACCATAAAGGTATGCCCAAAATGAAAAATACAGAAGCTTAAGGAAAACATAAGCATATTATATATCATATATAAATATAGTGACATCTTAATGGCCACCTTTGAAGGTGTTAAAATAATGTTGAACAATCATCGTTTCGAGAGGCATAAATTCACCATCCACGGAAACAGTATGTCCTTTAACCATTAGATGTAGGTGTGTGTAAGTGTAACTCACATCCTTCTTATAAAAACATTATAGTATATTGAATATACTGTAGTTTTTACAAAAGAAATGAATAAAAATAGTTTAGGGGTTTGGAGAAGCAAAATAAAACAAAATGACTCAAGTGAAGACATTACCTTATAGTCGGGTAACTACCTTTGGTTTGAGCTCAAAGGCATACTTGGGAAGACTTCTTCACAAAGTGAGGATTCAAGGAGTAAGAGAGGGATGTGGAGAGAAAAAATGGGCTAGGGTTGGGCGAGCCAAAGGCTTTGGGTGTGTGGATAAGGAGGTAGAGGTGGGGGCCTTTTATAAGAGGAGAGGAGGGGCACTCATGGAAAGTAAAGAAAAATTGCTTTATTTTAAATTGATTTTCGGATTAAAAAGGTCCCACATTGATATAATTCGAGGGTAAGGTGACAAGGGTTCGAAATCCACCCTTAAAATAGGTTTTGGACATGTGTAGGTCATAGATTTTACATTATCATTTCATTTTATTTAAATCCTTTATTAATGAGGTAATCTCTACATCATCATGTTGTCATAAATAATTTAATTTATTTAAAGTATAAAAATAATGAAAAAACTATAATGATGTTGGAAATCTCATTATATTTTTAATTAATATTTATAGTATAAAATATCATCTATGTAGACAAAATTAAAAAAAATTAATCATGAGATACATTCTTGTTATATATACTTTCTTTAAAAAAAATAAAAAGATAACAACTGTCTTTCCACAAAAGTGATTCCATGGGGCCCCCAAGTTTGGCAGAAGGCATCCCATGGTCGGCCATGAGACAACCAGTAGCCTTAGGACACATGTTGTGGTCATTTTGAATTATTATGATATCATTTTATTATCCTTAACTACCCGATTACTCATTAATCATGATAATTAAAGATAATTACCGTCTTTACTATTCATAATGTCCAAAAACAAAAAAGTCATGATTACATAATTTGGACCTTCTGATTCCAAATATGTAATCCATTTTACCAAATTAAAATCACATAAATTTCAATAATTGATTTAAAAATAATTCCCGTTGTCAAAACAAATAACAGGTTTTTTTTGAAACAATATCTATGAAAATTTTTGAATTAGTTAATGACCAATTCCAATGTGAAATTAATACTAATGACCACCATTGGATTAAATGGTAAAAATATATTCAGATTACACTTTGAGACCAATTAAAAAGATAATCTAACCATATAATTAAATTAAATGAAAACGCAGTTTTAATGTAAAATGCAGTATTGTTCACTATTCATAAAAAAATGAACATTGTCAGAAAAATACCAAAAAATTATCCAATGTAAATTTCAATGTCCCAATCCTAATGAATATGTTTATTTTAAAAAATATAGATTATTATATTTTCAAAAGTTTTATTCAAAATGTATTTTCCATCAAAAGGCAGTAAAACAATCTTTTAAGAATATTAGTGTATTCCATGCATAAGATTGTATTTATTTTCATTTTAAGCCTCTAAAACACTATCTTAATCATTAATAGACACAGATAAAAATATCTATTATTCATTACTTACATGGGATGTTACAGGAAGAATGCGATGAATATCTTCATACCATCACATCTAACTATAACACCATATCTACATCACCCATATCCAAATTACATTTTATCAAACATAAAAATAATATCATATCATGGGGTATATATTAACAATAATATCAAAATTAAATTTAATTGTGATATAATCAGGAAAACCCATTTGTTAGATATATTTAATTATCGATATTCGTTGTTGTACAAGTAAAATAGAAATCTAAACAAAATTATAACATATATCAAAAGAAATTGAATATTTAAGACCAATAGGTATCATATTTAATCCTATTATAATTTTATCTTCTCATTAAACACCTCATATTAATTCTAAATTTCTCCCATTGATTTAGTTATAATATCCTTTATCTTATTTATAATTCAACTAGTAATAGAAATTCATTTTCATCTTATTTGAGTTAAGAATATGGATATGAGTTGCCAATGAATTATTTTTCATCAATATATTTCATATAATTATAATCATGAAACATGTATTATAAAAACGACAACATGTAGTTAATATCTGTTGAACTAAACAGATGAAACCTTTAAAACAACTCCAATTCTTTAAAATACTCCAAGTCCCCAAAAGCTACTCACTATCCACATGGCATCTCACCCAAGATATAACTCTAAACTACTCATCTCCCACACCTAGAATCATATATATCACCTAACAAATTTCCTTTTTAAACTAATTTAATAGAATATATCTCACTATGTATTTATAAAAAGCTTACTACAGCATCCTAGAACAACTATATTATCCCATTAAGAGACCTCTAAATTCTACCTTATTATCCTATGCTCAAGATATAAACTAATTTTTGTGAATGATAGCAATGAAATAACATTACCCAAAGAGTCCAAAATCACTACCTATCACATAAAATGATTGTAACAGACTATAAATATCATAATAATATGAAATAATAGAACTAACATTACAATTATAGACTAATAAACCTTAAATCCATCCAATATAGTAACGTAAAATACCCTTTGAGAATATAGTGAGAACCAGACTTTCTATATATCTAAGGCTCAAATCCATAGACATCAAATCCATCAAAAAATAATATTTGATTGATTCCCATTTCATTTATCATATTTCATTATGTATCCTAACATATAATTTCAATTTATAGATTCAAAAATTTAGTGCCATCTTTATATTCCTTTTAATTTTCACACATTTTTTTCCTAAATTTTTCCTCAAAATTGGAAAAAATACAAATATAATTATTATATTAACATCAGATCAACTTGTCATAATGATCGATTTATCAAAAATGATTATTTTCTAATTATTTAATGTTTATTTAAATCATATAACATAAAAAAATTATATTATAAATCTAATATACAAGCAATATCATCTCACTCATAATTTAATAAAACAATATAGAGAAATATAAGTAAAAAAGCATGATAAAATAATTTTAAGTAGAAAATAATTAAAATAAAAAATTATATAATATCCAATACCATAAAAACAAAAACCCACAATACTCGGATTGAGACAATAGAAAAATATATAAAATAACATGGCATATCATAATCCCTTCACCATGAACAAATCCCATAGCTGTTACAAATCCCTCCCTCCAATGATAATAAAATGATGGGGGAGAGACAATGACCCCCATTTCTCACCTCCTATAGGCCCAAGGATGGAGACTAGAGTTAATGGTATAATGATATCTTGAGGTAGAAGTCATTAACCTTTATAATGAAATGATTCCAAGAGAAAAGATGAATCGTCCCCAAACAAATCCCTTATATATTATAAAAAAGAAACTAAAAACATCACAAGAATGCATGTATAAATAAAACTGATAGATATGAAAGTTCCCAAATGTAAATACCCTAAAAAATCTAAACCAGCAACAAAATATCTAACAATATATCTAATCTAGTAATGTGATGTATGATGTAGATTGTCCTCCTCGAGACTATAAAATCTATTTGTATATGTATGGTGAGCATATACATATACTCATTAGGAAACACTGGTCTCTTGTGTAGATGTGAAAGAAATATTCCAATGCAACATGAGAAAAAAGTCTAACCAATAGCACCCAAAGAGGTCAACTTGTCATCCCAACATCACCAAGTAATTCTAATCGAATAATAAAATTCATGTATAGTAATATATTAAGATATGTGTGAATAATGGGTATAATGAACTTCCTTCCCACTAATTTTATATTCTCACACCCCAACACCATATGACATGGCAGTATCATCCCTTTTGAAAATCATAATCCACCATCCCACACCACTTTCATATCACATAACACCCTTGGAACATGAGGTCCCCCACCCCATAACATGATCACATATCATCTTTCCAAAATAAACATGTTCCATTACATAAAAACCTTAACAATATTTGTAGGGTGTCATGAACATGAATGAAATTAACTGAGGTCCACCTCATATCATGACTAAACCCAAAAATAAGTATCCCCAAAGCACATACATAACACATTTCTCCAAAAAACTCCTTGGCCACCACCCCACAATACAATTTTAAAATATCGCACTAAAATACCAAGGCCACCACATATCACCCAAAAACTACTATTTCATGACATTGTGCACTAACATACCCCTGTACATCACAATATGTGCATATCTACTATCTTAGATGTGATAGTGAGAAATAATTGGTTTCCAGACATCCATCCTCATCACTGGGTTGTTGGTAAAAACTCCCCCATATGACTATATGAGTTTTATAACATCGTACTCAATGTGGGCGAGGGTGTCTAGATTTCCAAATGAATATATAGGTATACAAATATAAAGAAATACAGTCCCAAATTATTGGTATTTAATAATAAATAACCAACCCACAAAATCTATAAATTCACTACCACCACTAAATTCATTCCCTCAGACAATAAACACAATCCCCATTTCACATTTTCATCCAATTCCATTATCAAACATATTCGTTTCAGTGTTAAGCATTAATAACATTAAACCACATAGACAATCATTAACATATTAATTATCCATATGCATCCCAATAAATGAACCAAATACCACCAATTTTAATCATTATTAATAGTTTTTTCTATTATTATTCATACATCTTGAATAACACAAAAACATTAATATTGACTCGTTATCTTGATCATGACATCACATCTCCATCCAAAAGAATAACAAAAAAACCACCACCTTATCTCCCCAAAATAACTTTATAAAACCACCACATTACCACTACAAATTATCAACAACAAACTATCATCTCTCCTCCCAAAAAATAATGACAAAAATGAATACCACTATGCCACCCCAAAATCATGATAAAACAACAACCACATTTACAATGAAAAATCATAGATAGATATCAACCATAATTAGTATATCACATAAAAATCATAACTCAATACCACATAGTTTAACCACACATCAAAACACATAAAAGTAAATTTTTACAAATTTAACAAAGGGTATTTTATCACATTACCATTTATTTTAGGCGTTTTATCACACAAGCCATTATCACAGTGCAATCATTCAATTAGCCAAATATTAGTGGAAATCCAATTACCAGTTTAGGGTGATATCACAAATACATTAATATATATAAAAGGAAAAAGACATATCATCTAGTGAAATAGAAATCCCTTAATATCTACAATTTTTATCAAGTCATCATGCCCGTAAAATCCAAAATGTCATAATAATATCAAATATATAAGACAATAAAAACAACATTGATGTCTCTATAAAACATCATTTTATAATTATAATTATTAATTTGACACAATTACAACCTTATCATTAAACATAGTAATATGAATAGTAATAACTACATTTAAAATATTTTTTATTTTTTTTATAAATAATATATATTTATAATGAAATATATAATTTTTTTCAATGTTATTAGGTGATTAAAAATACCTTTTTCTCAAAAGAATTTCTTTTAATTTCAATTTGTTGAAAATAAAAAAAATTAATTTTAGACAAATGAAAATATTTAATAGATAAAATAAACACAATTTTTTAATTTATGATGATTAAATTATCTTAGGGTGTATATTTTGTATTTTTCGGAGAAACATCATTTTTTGATGCATACTACAGACTACTGGATTTTAATTCAAAACAGCCTTTTCAACTAATATATTTATAATGTTAAGTAATATTTTTATGTATCATGAAAAACTATTTATATAATTTTTTATAAATTAATCAAATTGAGTTCATTGAGAATAATTTTACATTGAACATGGGTATAAAAACCTAGAAAACATTTTAATTCTTTTACATTAAAAACCCCCATTGTCGACCGACTACCGGATTTATTTTAAATTAATTTCATCCACATCTATAATTGGAATTCGGTAAAATGGATTCCATATTTAAAAGAAGAATAATTTATAATTACTATTATCTTTATCATAGTTTTCGACCAAAATTATTAGTGAATGTAATTAAAATTAATTAATTGGATTAAAGTAAAATTAAGCTTAACAAAGGACTGAAAATTAACTTTAGTACCCAAAACTACCTATAAATCTATCCAATATACATTTTATGTACATATTTAGAACCTAAAATCATGTGGATATAGATTTTTAATTGTTTTATTAAAATTAAAAGTAATAAATTTTTATGGATTGTTTTTTCAAAATATCTCAAGAGTGCCCCTCCCGGAATATTAAACGGCCCCCTTTCATCCACTTCAAAACACCTCTCAAACCACAAAAGATAGGCCAATAACTATTAAAATATCCTCCAAAAAATCCTTATTTCCTCTTTTAAGCGTCCTTGTGGATAGAAAGAAATCCCTGGAAGGCTTTTGGCACACACCAAAAGGAGTTACCCGATTATGAGGTAACATCCTCTTTGATGCTCTTTTCATTTATTTTATTTTACCACCCTTCCAATATATTTAATCCATGATTTTATAACATCAAAAATATAAAAAACATATTATAATGTTCTTATTATTCTATTTCAGCCAATATTTACACATACATCCATATAATGTTTGAGAAACATATTGTTTACATGTACAGCGAACTACTGTCTCACAAAATGATGATTGTTCATTTTTCTTTTACCTCCTCTCATGGTGAACATTATGATGTAAAACATGTTTATATATTTAATATATTATATTTATTATTTATTTAATCATAATTAATTACTTTTATGACACATTTCATTATACCTTTCATTTTGGTGTAAATATGATGATTTTGATTAAGGAATTGTTGATTACCTCCCCCTCAAAGCGACGTGATTAGTTCACAAAATACATAGAATGTATTAAGGATGGGTTTAGTTAATATATATTTTATATATTATATAGTCATTATATTTTAATAAGTATATATATATTTATAGACACACAAATTTCATTTACAATCATTCTTTCAATAAGAAAAAAATAAACCTTTTCCATGAGTACATACGACTTACCATCTCCGTGAATTTTTTATTCCATTTCATACATTTATATTATATAGAATTTTTTTAAAAAATAAAGGGAATATAAATTATATTTAATATCATTGTGTATATTCACAAAATATTGATATAAGTATTTGTACCAAATATATAACAAACTAAGGCACATGTGATGAACGACAAAGATATTACCTAAAGTGAGTTCATAACAAAACATTGATAAAAATATAGAAATATATAGTCACAACCAAACAATATATTTAATTATATATAATAATATTATTATGTAAAAAATTTATAATAAACATACATTTATTATACCGAAATCTTGTATGTGTATAGAGAGAGTCAAGACATATGGTAAGTGGATTTCATCTCACATTTTCTTTTCTTGAGATACA
The DNA here is from genome assembly GCA_963277665.1 of Viscum album. Lineage (NCBI taxonomy): Eukaryota > Viridiplantae > Streptophyta > Magnoliopsida > Santalales > Viscaceae > Viscum > Viscum album. The sequence goes on from OY728134.1 coordinate 1,257,498,644, forward strand.
TGCTTCATTCACCACTAATTATTTTTTTGTGGTGTGTATACTTATAATGGTTTTATTAATTGATTATTATACATAAAATTTTAGGTATTTAAATATCCATTTCATGTTTTTTATTTCATTGGGATTATGTTTCAAAAGATACCAAATAGTTTTGTCTTAATTTTCCGTTGTTGAGACTCATGTTTTGTTATGAACCTAGATATTTTTTTCAGGTATCTATACATAAATTTTACATATCATATCATAAATATACTTATTTTCATGATATATTATGATTAATGTAATTTCATTCTCTTACATGTAATGTATGGCCCCATGTAACTATGTGGTAAGAGTATATTGAAACAATCACATCACATTTTGAGATTGAGAATGACTATGCTTCTTTGATGAAATAATATGATTGATATCCCAAGAAAACCCATGAGTTTACGTCTACTATATTTATTCATTATATGTACATGTATTGGAACAATTTTTCCACACTTTGATACATAATAAAATTAAGTAAAATGTATTAAAAAAATCTCACTTTATTTCTCTCTTCGGTCATAAATATGTTTTATTTTAAAATCCATGTTTTTAAAAATGTTTTCAAATAATCATTGAAGGTGATTTTCAAGGAAAAAGGATCTTAAATATAATTTATTTTTTCCAAAAATATCCTTATATATTTCAAATAAATAATGAAAGAAAACAGTTTTCAAATGTTTTTTTGTTTTAAATAGTATTTTCAAATATTGAAGGAAACTTTTAACAACAAAAGTTTTTAGAAGGTATTTTAGAATTATTTTTCGTGGATGATAACATCGGTTGGTGTTACTTCCTTCATTTCAAGGGAAATTATTCATGTTCTTCATTAATTGTCTCTCTAAAATGATTATGTTTCCGTGTATGATAACATCGGTTGGTGTTACAAAAAAATCCTTTATTTTTTTCTTTTCTTATGCTTTATAGGATTATATTCATTACTTATTTATGATTAATGTCTTATGAACTAATCATATTTAATAAATGATTTTAGTTCTTGTTCTTTGATATGCTAGGTATGATATTCTGTTTTTATTATTATGTTATCATATACTTATTCTCAAGATTATGCTTATGTGTCTCACTTGATTACCAATACTGAGCATCTAATATCACCCCTTTTTTATATACCCCATCTTATGATGATATGTCTTTGTTTGATGTTTCAATGATTCTTTGTATTCAAGAATAAACTAGTGGGATATTTTTTAGCTCATTTATGTATTAGTGATTATGTTTCTATATTTCAATGTTACTAGACTAGTATGTTGTTTGGTAATCTATTTGTATAATTTTTTAAGCATTTCAAAAAAGATATGTAATATTATAATATTATTTGTGAGGGATGATATATTTGGAATCATACCAAAGGATTATTTAATATTTAGATTCTAGGATCAAAAAATCTTATTGAGAACCCTAAGGAGATGTGTATGGATGTGTATAAAGATTATGAAAATTGTAAGAAAATGTTATAGAGATTTGGTAATGGTTATAGTGAGTGGTTTCCTATAAATTAGTATGTGTCTAGATATTATAAGTTTATGTGGCTGTAGAATAAATGTAACTAATGTAAATGACTCTGAAAAGATGTCATAGGCCTGACCTGGGGTAATCAGGTACCCGACAAAGGCCCTAACTACACACCTGGTTTGACCCTCCTTGGGGATATTCTTTGGGGGGTCAGAAACTCATTATGAACCATTATGAAGGATATAAATAAAAATATTCTATGAATAAACTAGGATAAACCTATGGTGCATATATTAATGATTTTTTCATAACATAGACATCCTATATGTGAATTATCATGATTATGTGGTACCTCACAATGATAATTTTTTCTTGAAAAATGCTTATCGATTTCAGTAAAAGGATTGAACCTAAAGAAACTACATCAATGGTGATTAAGCTGGATAATGAAATGATTTTCCTCTTGAGAAACCAAATTAAATGGGAACTGGATTGGAAGATGATGATTCTATACTCACACAACCTTCTCAAGCTTTGAATCATGATGGAATTCCATGTGACCAATGTCTGTGACAACATTCTATTGAATTGATCAGGAGGAAATGTTCACGTTCATTCATAGGTTCTTTTGATATACTTTTTGGTGAATAATGAATTGGTACCCAAATGATATATTTCCCATCCCGGAGTTTTAGGAACATGATATAATTTTTATGGCTAATTATCATTTAGAAGGTGAAGGTGACTAATGGCGGACTCTAATTAAAAAGTAGTGGTATCAAGATGTTATTGAAAACAAGCAATGAGATGAGTTTAAAAACATATTTTTCAATAATTAATTTCCTTAGATTATTTGTACTAGGATAGTTAAATAGTTCCTTGAGTTGATGTAATGGGATGATGAGTGTATTTGTTCTTATAAGGAAAATTTCACAATAGCTGTGAGGTATTCTTCTAGAATTATCATCCATCCTGAAAGTAAAAATGATTGGTTATTTAGTGGATTAAATCCAAGGATCATAAGGGAATTGGATATAAGAGACATTAGTAGATATGAAGGGATTCTAGGTTGTGAAATCAAGGTTGAAATGGGGGTTTGATTTTTAAATCAACCTCATTGTATTGAAAATAAAAGAAAGATGGAGTTCAATGGAAACTCTAAAAACCTGGTGTAAAAGAAGATGAGATTTCCTTTATTATACAAATGTTAGAGTAATCATGTATAAATTTTTCATAAGGGGTGTAATAAATTGTTTTAGTGCAGAATGGATAGTCACTAGGTAATTGATTTTTGAAATGACCAGAAGAAGTTAGATAAAAATGAAAATGGAGAAAACGATTCATTGAATGCACCTCACACTATTTAGTGATATAATTTTATGGATAATGGTAATTATTCTAAAAACTTCCCAAACCAAAGGGATAGTGATGATGATTGACGTAAATAACCTCTTATTCCAAGGGACAAAGAGAAATCAGATGAAATAACTCTTTCTGAAGAGGGTTGCAATAATGACACAATGTAGGGTACACATAACCTCTACTCATGAACTATTAATTTCATATATTATTCTTGATCTACCAACTATTTCATGATGAATTTTGTTTGAATTTTCTTTCTAAAAATCATTTCATTCATACTTTAGTTAAATATGATGTCATCATAGTAATGGATTATATTTCTATGAATAAATCCCACATAAATTCTCTAAGATGGTATGTTATGTTTATTATTTCAAACACTCCAATGGTCATCCATCAATGTTATGATAATCATGAACTTCCTGTGGAGATTAAATCCAGTGTATGGGTATTAATTCACATTTAAAAGGATTTTTAATCACAAATAGTTGTGGAGATAATAAACATTGATGATATGCCTATTTTTTTAGAATCTGTGGATAAAAAAAATTTAATAATTTAAGACACATGCAGGGAACAAAGCGGATATTACCCGATGTGAAACATTAACATAGAAATGTTAACAAGTGGGTAATATATGGTTATAATAAAAAAATATATATAGTTAGATATAATAATATTATTTTGTGAAATATTTATAATAAACTTATATTTTATATACATGAATCCTTTACAAGTATGAAGAGAGTCGTTACACAAGGAAAGGGACTTTAATCTCATTTTTTATTTCTATGAAATTAATGCTTTATTCACCACCCAATCATCTTGTTTGGCATGTATACTGACCATGGATGTAGTAAATGATTAATATACATAAATTTATGTGTATTTAAACATCCATTTTGTGATATTTCTTTCATGATCATTACGTTTCAGAAGTTACCAAGTCGGTAATATATATTTGTCATAATTTTAATTCTTTGAGACTCATGTTTTGTTATGCACAGAAATTATTTTTTGAGGTGTATAAAATTAAATTTTAAATTTTATGTAGTGAATATAATTATTCTAATAACTATTTAACCATCATGTAATTTCCATTTCTTACATTTAAAATATGATACCATGTAATCGAGTGGTAGGATTTTATTAAAACAATCTCATCGCTTTTCGAGATTTTTAATGATTATTCTTATTTGATGAAATATTACGATCCATCTGTCAAGAAAATGCATGAGTATCCTAGACCTCTATTTATTCAAGATATATAAATGTATTATTACCATTTTCCCACTCTGGTATTTATTATATTTAAAAAAATGTTTTTAAAAAAATATTATCATATTTCTCTCTTTCGTCAGAAATATGTTTAATTCCAAAACCATTTTTTTAAAAATATTTACAAGTGATGATTAAATATAATTTTCAAGAAAAAATCTTTCTAAATTTTATTTATTTTTTATTAAATGATTCTATTATATTTGTCCAAATAAATTTTCAATGATAATGGTTTTCAAATGGATATATTTGTTAACAAGAAGTTTTCAATGATGAAGGGATATTTTCTTAATGAAATGTTTTTAAAAGGTCAGTCAAAGTAATTTCCCATCTAAACTAACACTTTTTGGTGTTACTCATTACATTATGGGGAAGTTATTCAATGACTCCATTAATATAATTTCTCCGAATAGATTGTTTTTTTATGACATGATGTTTAGGAAACTTGTTTATATTTTGCAAATTATAGGCTTTTGAAACATGATTATTTTCGCAGGTTATGTTTATGATGAAATTATTATGAAAGATAAATATTTCCACTGGTTATGACGTGATTACATGTTTTTATTAGCCTTTTATTTTCATGGTTTATGATATTATTATTAATTATATTGGAGACCATGTATGTATTATTTCATTATGAGATAGGTAATACCTATATCTCACTCCAGTGCATTAGGTAAAGATTTATATCTCATGAGATAGTCATAGATGGAACAAGAAATGAAAACTATTTAGTATTATGTGGCTTGAATGAGGAGTGAAGTCAATTCAGTAATACAGGGCTAGAACGGCGTGTGATCCCAACTTAGTAAAAGGCTTTTTCCACAAATATGGTCTTGACATCAATGCCTTTACAACTATAGAAATCATTATATATAATTAAGTGTATGCCACAACTCCACGTTATATTTCATTGTTAGGATTTAATATCTTATTTTCTTTATTTCTTTAAGATTCATGTCTTATGAAAATTCCATGATTTATTAAATGATTCATTTTTTTGTTTTTCAATATGTATGGTATGATCTTCTATTGTCATGATCTTAATATCGGACCCTTATGCTCATGATTCTACTTATATATTTACCTTGTTTACCCTTTCTAATGATATTACCTCACCCCATTGTATGTTTCCTTCTCATGGTTTATGAATATCAGTATTATATTTGATGTATCAAAAAAGATTTATAGTAAAAAAGAACCTAGTGGGATATAATGTTCCTCATTTATAAACCATTGTTTATATTTCCATGTTTCCAAATGCACTAGACTGGTATGTAATTTTGGTGTCTATTTGTATAATTTTTTAATTATTCCGCAATGTTATGTAATTATTATGTATGAAAGGTGAGGTTTCATATAGATTCTAAACCTAAAAAATGACTTATCGACTCGATGCGTAGTACTGGGAGAAGAAGAAACACCCACAAACTACAAGATCACGTGGGTAATAGTGAATTAACCTACAATGTGGAAATGATCCAACAAAACACAACTCACATCCTAATCCAAAATTGCAACACCACAGTGGGTTCCCAAATGAAGAATAATATAAAACCATCAGAAAGGGAGAAGAGCTACCCACAAATTTCCAACAGGGATCAATCAAAACCAAAATATTGATGTATGAGGAAGAGGGCTAGAAAATCCCTCAAAATAACCATGGTCTTTCCACAAAACAATAGGGGTGGGTTCAAATTAATTTATAGAACCATTTGAGAAAAATATACTTATTCCTGGATCCAACCATTTAGATATTGTGTAATATATATAAATGAAATAAATTTTTAAAGAGTTCAAAAAAAATCATTTTTGAATAAAAATAAATCACAACAGTTTTTATTTAAAACAATTCCTAAATTAAACTTTCACAATATGTAATTTATAGCACATGTTCCAACTTATCATATTTACAGGATATGAACTAGCTTCCTACACAAGTCGTGAACAACAATTTGATGTTGCAAAAATGAATAAACAGGTGTTTATTTATGATATAATTTCTATTGAATCTTTATCCTCCACCCAAAATTCTTGTTACCTCGCAAAAACAACTCAAAAAAATAAAAATTGAAAATTATTCGGTCAATAAGGAATGTTTTAATACATCAGATACCTCTCAAATAACTCTCTCCCTCAATAATCAAAAACTAATCCTAGAAGGATAAGGGGTCTGAAAAACCACCTTGGAAGATACCTCTCAAGGATTTTTTCAAACCTCAAATTATACCAAAATCCAAATCTACTGATCCAAATATCAAATGTTCTCTCATAAGACAACATTCCTCTAGAACACATAAAACAATTTAATGACCAATCCATGAATTTTCTTCTCCTGTTGATCAAAGATCTCAACTGGTTGTTCAATGAAATTTATATTATCCTCAATATCCATATATCCCCATTAAATTAAATGGGAGTAACTTTTATGATAATGACATTAAAATATGTTGTGGAATAAAAAATATATCCTCTCTAGCAACAGTGCCAAATCCAACCAAAAATCCACATTCCCAACTAACCTTCCATCCTCAAATGGCCCAACAAAACTATCTGAAATCAGACTCCCTAATATAAACTTATTCTAACCATGATGAGATGAAATATTCCTGAATATTGGGTCCCCATTATAAAATTATTATGGACTCCCCTATGATCATCATAATAATTTTTGGATCTTTCATGTCTTTCATCCTCTCTCAAACCAACTGGATCTTCTCAGTTTTTCACTATACCATATCAGAACCAATAATAACTAACTCTACAACCTCTGTCTAATACAATAGGGAACAACATGGTATCCCATAAAATAAACTCAATTAGAGTAACAATAATTGTTGAGTTATGGATATTTTTTATAAAAACGAAACTAAAGGTTGGTGTCATACCGAAGATCCACCTTAATCAATGACACATGCCCGCAACATGACCTCCATTATCTAGATGGTCTTCTCCATATGTTCGTCCATATGAGGTTGGAATGTATTGAGGATGTATACCTAAGTGCCAAAGGATTACTATAATCTTCTATAGATTCATGAGGTAATATTTTTATCTTGATCTGATTCATTAAAACTAGAAACTCCATGAAATAACACCACCTCTTCTGTGTACCTCATTGCCAAAGCATCCATTGTGGACGACCCCTTCATCACTATGACGAGGACCAAATTCATCAACTGATCCATAATCACCCTAATAGAATTAATGGCTCCTTGGGATTTGAGTAACCTTATGATGAAACCCATAAATATTTCATCCCATCTACACTCGAGTAAATAGAATGGTTGCAAGAAACACTACAAAAACAATGCTCATCCAATACCTTTGAAAAACAAAACACATCACCACATACTCCACCACCAACCCTTTCATCCTAGTCCACCAAATCAAAATAATAAATACACATTAGATATAGGTTATTCTTGAATATATCACCGACATAGTGATAGGGATCTAATGAAAGACTCTCTCATGTGTGGCTTCCTTAAAAAAATAACCTCCTGTAAAGGATCATCTGATTTTGACCATCTGAAAAGCATCCCTCGGGAGAATCACCATGTCCCACATGATTGCACCTAAAATATTTATCTATGTATATCCACCGAGACTCATTCACATGATTCATCAAAAAAATATCACACTATCATTTGAAAAAAATATACTATACCTTAAAAAACTATTGCATCTATGTGAGAGGCTTCCAAATCCTCATTATATCTCCAAAAATCCCTTGAATCTTGATTATGCCCCTTCCTTGGAATGTTTCTAAAAGCATCGAACACACAAATCAATTTACCCTGTTTTATATGATATAATGAATAATCCAAAATAAACTCCATCTGTCATTGTCGTATCACATTTAGATCATGTAAGAGAAGATATAGCTATTGATATTGTCATACATGAAGACCACAAAGTTCTACACAGTTATGTAATCTCACCACTATGTCATATAATTTCTTTTTCTTCTTAATCTAGAAAATGGATGGGATGATAATAATTATGGGGATTAAAATAATGATACACTATAATATATAACTTCCCTCTACTTAATAAACTCATATCGCATTTCAAGACACGATTCGTCAGAAAAATACTCAAACATCACACCATCCTTAGGGAACTGAAGCATTGGATATCTAACCAACTTCATGAGTAGGTAACTAAATTATACATGGAACTAATCATTACATCAAAATAGTTTTACCTTAATGGACAAAGATGTCACCAGTGATTCATCTTAACAGTAATATGGGAAAAATACCTCCAATAATAGCCTGTAGAATATAGAAAACTGAGAACATATTTCATTTTATTTAGTGCTGCATAAGTAATGAAAACATTAAACATTTATGGTTCCACTGCCACAATCTACTTAGACACCTCATGCCCATTTAAATTCGTCTATATTGCCCAAATCATATACATGTAAAACATTTTATAATGATGTTGGTGTCAAAGGACCTATAAAATATCTCTTATCTAATCGACATTCACCTCGAATGAGTTTGTTTGTATCCAATGTCTTCAATAAATATGATAATGAACTAGTCTATGAAAAAATGAAACATTTATTTCAAAATCCCCATCAATACAACTACGGTGGTCATAACACCAAAAACATGATTACAAATTCAAAGTATACATACATACATCTATAGGCAGTCTACAAGATATCTTCCACATCCACCATCAACTGGTGATACCCATAGCTAATATTGATCACTAAAAATAATCATACTCCTCCCAACTATCCCAAAAGAAAATATTTCTTTAGAAGAGTGTAATTTTTTTTGGAATGTCAGTTGATTCTATATCTAGTAGGCTACACATAACCTCATACAACCATATATCATCATGGATAAAAGTACTAATGCACCCAAAGAGACACACTTGGCCAGATATAACCCTTATTACTCAGACCATCAATATAAATCCGCAATTTATTCAGCTCAAAAAGTTTTTTCTGATAATGATCTATGGAAAATAGAGGAGCTCTAGAATGCAATCCTATCATGAACTCAACATAACATAGAAGGGGTAGCATCACCATATCCTATGGAAATCCATCCAAAAAATCCACTATAACCTATTGTAACTCCGCGTTCCATGTATACACTATTTCCATAAGAAACTAAAGCATCAATGAATGAAGGGGTTCCATGTGCCGAATATCACCATACGTCAGCCACCCACATCAGTGAACATGACTCTCCTTTGAAAATATTAGATACAGTAATATATGGAATACAACCAATCTATTCAAAGGATTCCATCATATAACTCCATCTATAGAAAGAATAGTACCCCATAAGATTTATCTGGCCCCATCATCAGTCTACACCCATATCATATATCAAACATGTTGGATAAACCATAGACTAGAGTAGAAAAAATAGGGGCTCAGTAAGCTTCTCAACCACTAGGTACTAGAGAACATTCTATAGTGGGATAAACAAAGTGATTGAATATCTATAATAAAAGAAGGAAAAAATAAGGGTCCTAAAAAAGAGATGATGCCTCTGACTATTTATGGACCCTATGGAACTGTCACCTACAATATGTCAAATTGATGACACCCTACTCATCTTCCTCTCTATTTAAGCCCACATCTCTGACCATGATATATTTGATGTCGATGAACATAATTAAAATTTTTAGGTTCCCATATACCTACTCTATCTACACTTAGGGGGGACTAGACCTTCTTTTCTTATTGAAAATGCAGTCTCACTAGAGTCTGATGCTAAGGATGGTGCTTGACCTGTTCACCTCCACCAAAATGATCTCGACTGACCACTGGGAACCAGTTCTGAATGGGGCCATGAACACCATATAAAAATAACAATGTCATTATATCCCCGTGAAGAGCAAGAAACAAAATACCCTGAATACAACAAATGATGTTGTTGAGGATCAATCCCCACTAGAAGAAACCTATAAGTTATTGGTTCCTAAGAAATAAAAATGACAACAATTATCTTTAAGGGACCTTTTTTGTTCCCCAATAATTGTAACTCTCCTCTCGAGTGAATCCACTCAATCACATTCTCCTTATTTTGAACGTCCAGACATATAGGCCTCATATAAGGAGCAACAACTTACATTAAATGATCCCTAAGTCTCACATCCTGTAATCACCGGGTAGGATACTAATACTAAGGGTATAAATTGAACTTAAAATATCAGGAATTCACCTATATATTAATATAATATTTGGCTATAAGATTAATCACCAAAATATAAATCCATTATATAATATAAAAACAAACCAAAACAATCCAAAAATTCATATATAAAAAATGATAAAGATGATTGTATCCAAAAGTTAATTCCCAAAATAAAATCTAAATAAGTGACACAAAATCTATCCAAATATTTAAACTAAAAATATCTTGAACAATCCACAAAGTCCACTTAGATAACTAAAAATTAATTTTTATACTTATGGTGAGAATACATGTATACTTAGTAGATAAACCAAAGTATCTATTGCACTTTTTAATGAATCATACTAACCTAGCAATGAGAAAATTTTAGAACTAACATTACTTAAAATTTTCAATTATCCATCCCAAACTCACCAAGACACATTCAACAAAAATAGAATCTAGTTACAATAACATAATAGGGAACATATTTCAAAATGGTACCCCACAATACTTTACCATTGATTTTCCACTTTCATATTCCAACATTGTTAGTAATTACATTCCCATCTATTGTAAGCAACATATACCACATCCCCAATGTATGGTCACATAATATAAAGAACCAAATATTTCTTACATGATTCTTATCTCATTTTAACGATAAACGACCTAATAGTGTTACATTTCTATGATCAAAAAATTTATTTTATTGGGAAAACTATGCTTATTAATAAATTTTAAATAATAACACATAAAAACTATTTTATTCCATCTTCTGTAGCTTAAATGAATCCCTCACATTTTCCTTATTGTATGTAATCCCCTAATGATATACATAAAAGAAATGGGAGAGAAAAAAGCCTAGTAAGAGATTAAATATGAACATGAGTCAATATAACATTTTTGAGCATGATCATCATCAACATAACATATGAATAGTATCACTATCATCATCACGTTATGAATCAATAGATAATGTCTTGGAATTGTGAAATGTATGAAAATGAAACATCATGCCTTATTGGTCAAATACCACATATAGTTGTGAAGAACTCTAGTATCATGTTCACTCATAACATATGTGTATAATTATAAAACCATTATTGTGAATAAATATAGAATAATGTTCACATATATTTAATATTATCTCATGTTATACATTATATTACCAAATAAATTAGAGGTAAATAAAATCCTATTACATCCCATCCCATTATAACATTTACATAACCATGCATGCCACATAGAAGTATATCAACAAATTTCATGAAGTAAAACTATATAATATAATTGGTTCCATAAGGATTCGATAAAGAAAAAAATCATGAATATACATTGGGGGTCCCAAATGAAAAGTTAAAAAAATGGTATAATAATAATCAACATTGAGTAAGAAGAAAATATATCAAGAAGAGTCATGATGTGTTTTGGAAAGAAGAGTTAATTTAGATGAAAAATCCTTATATTTGACAGAAAACAATTTTAGAAAAATGTATACCCTCAAAAATAAAAGGAAGGAATAATTAAATTAAATTTTTGAATAATTAAATGGATATACTTTCAGAAATTTTGGACAAAGAAGGAAACTATAAGGAATTTGAGTTGGGTTTGAGAATCCCTTTGCCTAAATTCCCGCTTACTATCTTCGCTTTTGTGCCTCCTGAATAATAACAATATGTCTGTTAAACACTGATCCAAAATTGAATTATATTAATTTATAAAACTATTTATTAATTATAAAATTTGGATTATATTTCTATATTTCTGATGATAATATTGTTCATCTTGATGTCCATTTTTACATAAGAAATTTATCATTTTTCAATGATTTCAATATTTTATTAAATATAATTTCAACATTAGTGTAATTAATTATAAAAGAATAGAATAAATGAAATTTCATATTTATATAATATATATAATTCTTAATTTATATCCACAAATTTGGTCAAAAAAATTGTATTGGAAATATCATTGTAGGTGGTTAACTGACCTTTAACAGGATGTTGTTGAAATAGAGAGTAAGTGAATTATGACATTTATATCTTTTATAAATATGATAACTATTGTAGTTTAAAAAAATTAATATAATTTTAGAATAATTTTTTATAAATTATGATTTATATGGTTTTGAATATAAAAGGGTAAAAATAATAACGAGAATAAGAAAAGAGGGATGAGATAATAGAGACTTATACTCTCCTCAGTGTTTCTTCATTTGTACGACATTATAACTCATTTATGATTGGAGTTATATTTCTATGAAAGAAACCAATGGATTGTAAGTGGATTTATAGTGAGGATTTAGGGAGATCATGGGATTTTTAATGGGTGGGAATAGTTGGTTTCCATGGAGAGGGTGAGGGGTTATTTTTACTTGAAGAGAGGTGTATTTTTATAATAAAATATTTAAGAAAATAACATTCCAGAGGTATAACTTGAAATAGTAATTTTTTGAAAATATAAATCATATATTAAAATAATATAATGAGTTTAGGACTTCAAATATTCTTTATAATTTTAATTCATTAATTTATTTAAATGAAAATTTGAGAGAAAGAAAATTTTCTATTTTATTGAATAACTTTAGACTTTAGGATTTGGATTATTATGTTTTGGTTTGGAAATTCATTTTATTTTATTTCAATAAAACATGTATGAAATTAAATAAAACATGGCTGAGCCTAAATATCTTTAATGTATTATTTCACCATTACGTTATGATTTATGTAAATTAATATACATGACTTATATAAAAAAAACTATTTTTACAATTCACTATACAATTGACTTTTTTAGAAAATTAATGAAAAGTAACCCTTGGATAATTTCAACATGATGTTTTCATAATTTATATTAAATTTATAAAAATTAATTTCTAAAATTGATAAGATTAATTTTTAATACAAAAATAATGTTTTAAAAAATATAATAAATACACAATATTAAAAATGTTCTTAAAATTTCATTGAGTATATTTATCATGATATTTAATTTTTTTGCATTAGAATATTTATATATACATAAATTAACCATTATAATTGTGTTTTTTATTTTTTAGGGGAAATGACTATTCTAATGACCAGGTTACTATTCCCAACGGTCTCATTAATATTCATATAGTCACATAGCTACATATATATAACAATCTATTCTTTAACTCAATATTAAACAAAATTCCAAAAAAAAATTATATTGAAATATTTTATTCTTAGATTATTAATATTTTAGTATTTCTTATAATTTTTTAGTGGGATCAATGATCATAACAGATTGGGGTGATCCATATATTCCCATTTTAGCTTTTCTATTTTATATATTTTTTGTAATATTAATGATTGAAATTTTAATTGGTTTCATTGGTGATTAATTTATTAGAATTCTGTAATGAAACCATGTCTTTGAAGATTTATATAAATAATTGTATAACTAGTATATAATACAACACATATTTTTCAGGAAAATTAAAAAACACTAGTTTAGTACAATTTTCCCCCTTTAAAAATTTTATCCCCAAAATTTTAAATCGCATTCTTAGTTACAAATTTTGGGGGGTACTTATATTGCATTTTTTCTTCCAGCTACCATGTGGCCAGTTAATACTTATAGATCTTGTACTATACTTTAACAAAGTCTATTTTTTTATCTAGAGCATTCTTTCTATAATCCATGAATCTCACCAGCTTTTCTCCATGTGAGAAGTCATTATGTAGTTGTACAACCTCTTGGTTCAATACATTTGTGGGATTGGGTATTTACTTATACAAGAGTGATATGTGGAATATTTCATGAACATGAGCTATACATGGTTGAAGTTCATGCTAGTAGACAACTACTCCTATGTTATCAATGATCTGAAAGAGGCTAATATACCTTGGGATAATGTTCCATTATTTTCAAACTGCATAAATCTCTTATGTGGTGATATTTGAAGAAATATTTTATCTTAAATTTTGAACTCCTAGTCCCTTAAATGGTTGTTATCATAATTTTTTCAATTTTATTATATTTTATATGTGGTAATATGCCTTGAAAATTCTCCATCTTCTCTTGAACATGATCTGGTTCATGTTGCTTCATTCCCCCAATATGTTGGTTTTCTAAATGTTTTCCTCTATAGAGATTCATATGGATGTATTTGAAAATGGAGTAAAGACTACTGTTATGTGAGAAATCAACCAATGGGGGATGATGATCTAATCCTTCTTTAATTTCCAATGAACAATTTATTACATGGTTATTGAACATTTGAATAGTCTTTTCTGATTGGACATCAATTTCATGGTGATTGGTCAGGCAAAAATTTAATTTAGTAAACATATAATTTTGAAAACTTCTCTATATTCGGTGGTGAGCATTATATAATGATTAGAGATGATCAATATTAGTACCCTATACATCCTAACCACTTCCCTCACATATATATTATCAATTTTTTCAAGAGAGATATTCATGAATAGAAATAAAATGTTCATTTCTGGTGATTTGATCCACAAAAATACATATTTCCTTATTTCCTTTGGTTTTTTTTGGTATGATAGTGAAAAATTCAATGGTGAAATTGTATAATTTCCACATGGGTATAATCAATGGTTGTATAATCACTTTGGACCTTTTCATCTTTATTGAAAAATCATTCATATCAAACACCTTGAGAATAAATCATCAATCTCCTTCTTCATATTTTTCCACCATAATTTTTCAAAAAAAATGTGATACATCGTGGTAGTTCTATGATATATGGAGAAATATGGTCTATGAGTATTATATTGTATCTCCTTTCTTATCTCAAGTGATTTATACACTCATATACATGTTCCAAACAAAATAAAACCACCATCATTGATATGAAACTCATGTAGCTTCACTTCAATTACTCCTTTCACCATATTTTATAGCTCTATATAATCCATTGTACATCGTTTATTTTCTTTTATATGAATTATTGGGATTCAATTTTAGAATGTTTGGTTGTATTCCCTACCATTGTGATTTCCAAATCTGTCATTTTCATATCTAGAAAGATAGTTTCTTTCTCAACCTGCATCATGGAATGAGTGGAAGGATCATTTCTGCAAAGATAATCAGCTACCTTGTTCACCATTCCAAGATGGAAATTAATTGGGAAATCATAGTTCTGGATTAGCTATAACCATATCCTTCGAAAAATTTCGAGTTCCTTATTTTTGAATATATAGTTTATAATTTTATTATCAAAATATAAATCTCACTTCTAACCTAATAGATATTGTCCTTGAATATATAGTTCTGATAATAGATCTTTATATTTTGTGAGGCGTTGGCTATAACTTTCTCATTATTCATAAGTACACAACACATGACTTTCTTTCAAACATCATTGTATACCACAAAAACATCACTAGGATGTGTGAGTACATGTGTAGTGACTAGCCTCTTCATGATCTTCATAAATCATTTCAAACATTATTCTATTCAAACCTACTTTACACCTTGATGTGTTAACATAGTTGGTGGGATATGAAATCCAAAAAAATTTCTCATGAAACACATATAGTACATATCCAATCCAGTAAAACTATGGATTTCAATGACACTATATATTCTATTAAATTTTTTTATTACCTTTGTCTTTGATGGGTCCATATAAATTACCTAACTTCAAATGAAATTCCCCATGAATGAGACATTCTAGATACATAAGCCACCCATTCTAAACTGTGAATACATTTTCTCCTTCAATAATTTCGCTACTACAAACCTTATATGTTCTTCATATTCCATCATACTATTGGAGTAAATAAAAATATAATAAATTGAAAACCATAAAAAAATATTGACGTAGTCTATAAAGACTATTAATCAAATACATTATGATTTTAGGGGTATTGTTATATCATAAGGCCATCACTATGAAGTCTTAGTATACATTACTTGTTTAGAATGCAGTATTCTAAATATCATACTTCCTCACCTTCAGTTGATGATATATTGAATAAAGATCAACTTTTGAGAAATTCTAATCTCCTCTTAATTGAATAAACAATTTATAAATTCTTGGAAGAGGATATATGTTCTTTTTTGTGGCCTTTTTGCACTCCTGGAAATCAATACACTACCACATTGGTATGACCTTCATCTTCATTAAGATCAATGAAACACCCCAAGGTTGTGCAATATGGTGTATGAGTCCTTTGTCCAAAGGATCTTATAGCTAGTTCCTTAACTCTTCAAGTTTGTTTAGGGCCATCTTGTAGGGGAATTTTTAGATAAGAGTAACTGTGGGTATTAAATTTGTTTAGAACTATACATCATGATCTAGGGGATTTTTAGGAAACACTTTGGGAAATAAATATTACTTGTGGTTAATGAGTAGCATTAGATGGTTTAAAATATGAAAGGAAATTCCTGTTTCCTGATACATGATGTGAAATCTATATAATGAGATCCAATATATTCAAATTATATCATATAATTCCATAAAGGGAATTATAATGAGATTCTACGGAATAATATTACCAGTTATTCCAATAAAAAACTTTTTCAATACATGGGTTGTAATGATTTCACCGCTAGGTGTTTTTATATATATCTCTACAACAAGATATAAGGGTTTCGATTAAATAGTTATAGAAAATATATTAGATATATGGTAAGGTAGAGATTCAGAATAAAATAAAACATTTTTCATTTTTGAGTTAATAAGAAGTGTACCTTGTACAACTTCATTTTATTGGTCCATATAAGTAGTATTGACTTCTTAAGCATTTATTTTATTATTTTGTTTGGGTGGATGCTTAGGATGGTTACCCACAATGAATCAAGGTTTAGTGAATTGGATTGTGTAGGACCCTTTATCCATATATTTGAAGCCTTGAACTATGGGTAGTGCATTAGGAGGTTCCTCCATTTCCTCTATCATATCGGCCAGCTTCTTCATGTATCTTCAAAATTCTGGATCTTGATGTCCCTATCTCTAATACATGAAGCATATCATTATTCCATTGATACAATTCCCATGATTATCCTTCACTCATTTTGGGAAAGTGGTTAGTTTGATCATTTTACCCTTTTTATGTTTACCATCCATAGGGAAACTACATTATTCTCTTCTTATCTACAAATCCATGAGACCATTCTATGATGTCTATCTCTACTGTTAGAGAAAACCGAACCACCTCTTCATAATTGTTATATCTTGGTTTACTAGAGCCTTTTGAGGGTGTTGTTTTAAACCACTAAAGAATTCATCTATTTTTATATCATTTTTTATAAGGAATTTTAAGATGTATATATAAAGGAATATGATGTTTTAATCATAAGTTGTGATAGATTGACCTTCTTTTTTTATTTAGATTTATGAATTATCACCTCATCATTATTTGTATAAATTGAGAGAAATAAATGTTATGAATTTTATTTTAAAATTATTCCAATTCCATCTCTTCTATTTCATCATTTAGATTGGTGGTATTTAACAACACCCCCATTGATTGTATTATACATTTAAATGATAAACCACAAAAGTCACCATATCCTTTAGAGAACAATGGATCATATAAATGTTAATATCCTTTGAGGTAACCCAATTCTCCTTGATAATTATATTGGATGATCTACTAAATGTTTGTTTTCATTTCCTCAAAAAGGAATAAATGTTTGTTGATACTTCTTGGGTGAAGGTAGAAATTCCACTTTATTGATGTTATTATCCATATCCTGAGATAGCTGGTTAGGCATCACAAAAATGTTATGAACTCCTCTTCCAATTTAGTTGAGGATGTTGTCGGGACAATAATTGAATTGTCCCTCACATGGATTTTTACCAAGTTTTTCTTGGTTCTCACCATTTTCTATTGTAGCAATGGTTTGATTAAACATTAGTTAACTGTGAAGGAATTAATAATTTATTAATTTACAGAATTAACTATAAATGAATATGTTATATCATCCCTAGGTTTAATCGTTTCTTAATTAATATGGGATGTTAACATACACTTTGTCTTATCCTAAGGGGTTTTACTATTTTTTTCTAATTCTAATTATAAATAAACCAAACCATTCTATAATACAAACTGTAGAAAACCTATTTTTTCCAACACGAATATTATATTATTTGAAGAAAAAAATTTATTATAATAAACCATTAGTGAAATTAAATTTAACATGGAAAAAATAACTTTCTATAAATTATTATATCACCATTATATCAGAATTTATGTAATTTAAGAAACCATAGTTATGTGAAAAATTCTATTTTTACTATTAAACCAAAAAATGAAATATTTTAGAATATTACCAAACAATCACCCTTAAAAAATTTAAATATTATGATTCAAAAAGATAAATTAATTTTACCAAAGTAAATTTTTAAAATGGATAATTTTTATTTTTATCATAAAAAATGATTTTCACAATATACAATATATAGTTTTAAAAAATGTACATATATATTCATTGAATTTTTTAATAATGATATATTATTTTTGGAATTATAAAATTTATATTTAAATAAATTAATCATCTGAAAAATTCGTATATTATTTGAGGTCAAATTACTGTTCCAATATTGAGTTTATTATTCAAATTGGTCACATTACTATTCTCATCAGTCATATTACCTTTCAAACAGTCACATTACTACATATATATAATAGTATATTATTTTAATCAATTTTAAAATAATTTCCTCTCAATGATATATATTTCAAAAAAAATTCTTGGTTTTCTAATATTTTTTATGTTTTCTATATTTCTTTCAGTGGGGATGAGGATTCTGGTAGATTAAGGAGGTTCATATTTTCCCAATTATAGATTTTATATTTTATATTTTTTATCTAGTTGTAATTATTTTAATTTTAATTTTTTTCACTAATAATTAATGTAATATTATTTTTTAATGAAACAATGTAATTGTTTTTTCTTTATATTTTGAATTTTTATAAAATAATTCAAAAAAAGTATTCAGGAAATATTTTTTTCCTAAAAACACTAGGTTATTACACATTACATCCTACATTTAGACACCTAGGCCACCTCCCCACAACATGGTCACATCTCATCTCTCCCAAAGACACATGGACCATCACATCACAACCATAACCAGAGATGTAGGGTTTCATGATAAAAAATAGACATAAACCTCATTTCATCCTTCTACCATGTAGAAAAACCACGATAAGGTTCCCTACAAAATTTATTTATTTCATCTCACCCAAAAAAACCTTTTCTATCACCCCACATCACTGTCATCACATCTCACATAAAAATACCTAGTCTATCCAATGTCACATGAAGAAACAAGGTGCATCAACTAGTGCACTAATAGACCTTTAACCATCACAACCTATACATATATACGCATTTCGGAGACTGATTTTAAATGTTTCGGTTTCCAACCATCCAACCCCAATACAATTATTTTGTAAAAAGAATGCCCCACACACCATTGATGTAGGTGTTTCCATCCATTACACAATCACATCAATGCCACAAAATAATTTTAAACAATTATTGAATCATATCCCCAAAATCAGGGCCAAACAAGAAACACCTCACCTCTTTAAAGCATGGTCAATCAACCACCACCTCATCACCCAAAAAACATAGCCAAACTAACATCACCTCATCACCCCAAAAGAACAACAAAACAATAACGATCTCATCACCCTAGAAGAAAGACAACTTCTCACCATTCAAACCAAAATTGCATCATAGACGAACATATCTACCCAAAATCATGAACACACATCAAAACACATAAAATATAATTTTTATAGGTTTTAAAAAGGATATTTTATCACATTCCACGTTTTGTTTGTGGTTTTATCACAATTTCCATAATCATAGGAAAAGATATTATTTTCTAAATATAAGTGGTTAGTAAATTCCCATTGTACTGTGATATATGACACCCTAACAATATAAATTCGTTTATTTTATTTTTTTGATGATCATGTATCATTTGGTTGAGTTTTGGTTTGAGTTTTGGTTTTAAAAAATTATTTATTTTATAGAAAAATGTTTATTTTGAGCTTGAATTCAAGGTTTTCAGGGGTATCACATGGTTTAAGGAAACCATGCACCTTATCCTAGGTGACTGTGTCACTTGAGTCTGGTTCTTAGGGCCTAGTGCATGGCCTATGCATGGCTAATGAAACTATGTGGAATGTGTGTAGTTTGATTTTGGAACTGGACTGAGGCATTTAGTATGGTTGGCACAATGTTTGGGAGACTGTACAACAAGACCATATGAGGTTCCCCTCTTATCTAATACAGAGTACATGGTTG
This sequence comes from Viscum album, assembly GCA_963277665.1. Classification (NCBI taxonomy): domain Eukaryota; kingdom Viridiplantae; phylum Streptophyta; class Magnoliopsida; order Santalales; family Viscaceae; genus Viscum; species Viscum album. The sequence continues at coordinate 1,257,519,214 of OY728134.1, forward strand.
GCACACAGTTTTTGGAACCCTGAATCTTATTGATATTAATAAAAATATGCAATTCCATGTTTTTTAATATGACTATATAATCATATTTCAAGTTATCCTCCCCTTCACTATCATAGGCACATAGGGGGGCTCTAGGAGACCCTCTTCCCCTACTGCCAGAACACCTTTGATTATTATTGATGGTCACTAGATGTGTTTTCATTATATTTTTGGTCATCATCCTCTAAAATTCGCCCTTCTATCTAGATATATTAGTTTCTATTAGTGGGAAATACATCTTGTCCCATCCCTAATGGTTTAGGTTAGTGTATGATTTTACTTTTTTAGATGTGAGGGTGTATAGATTGCATCTTGGGATGAATATTCCTTCTCTAGATGTTATAGTTTTTTTCACACAATATTGAGGTAGGTGTTTCCATCCATTTCCTTTTTGAAACATTCAATTTGATTCTTGTTATTTTTTATTGTTTTATAAATGTGTTATTCATCCTTGTGATTGTGAAATCATAAATTTCATTCAATTTTCATGATCGAATGTTGGTGAGAAATAGTTTGAAATGGTTTCTTAATATTCTTATATATATATGCACACAAATTCTTTAATGAAAGGTAAATTTAGTTTTTAAAGTGAAATTTGGTGCTTTGGGTGGTTTTACCCTTGTTTTTTCTTTGACAATGTTGTTGGATTATTATTTGGGTGTTATATGAGGAATTTGGAGTATTTTATGATGTGACTCTTTTATGTGGATTGTTGTTTTAAATTAAAAGTAAGTGATTCATATTTATAAATATTTTTTAATGGGATTTGAAGTGCATATGTAATTGATGATATTTTTCTAAAAGAAATTTATTTTTGTTCATGTGTGCCTCATTGTTATGCGTTTATAAATGTGTTCAATGGATTGGGTAAAAAACTAAAAAAGAACTGGTTAGTGGATGATTATTTGTGGAAGTTCTATTGACCTCTATGAAATAAATTCATTTTTTTAATAAATATTGAATTGGTGGTTTATTCAGACCAATAATATATTTTTTTATTTTAATATTTATCATAATTTTCTATAAAACCACCACATAATGTAAAAAAACAAATTCCCTCCCCCTCCCCTTATCTCTTTTCCGGACATCGACCCATATCATCCCCCTCCCCTGACCTCCCCATATCCCCTCCCCTATGTGACCTTGACCCAAAAAAAACACTCCGAGTCTGTCTCCCTGACAACAATGCATATCCCCACCCCTCTGATATCCTTCCTCTATCCTCAGCGGTGAACCTAACACCTGTGACCCCCACCCTTGGATCTCCCTCTTCACAGTAGAATCAATGAACCCCCTCCAACCTCACTCCCCAAGATAGTTCCCCTCCCTAGCAGTAATGAGGACCCCCACTCTTCAAACATCATACTCCTAGGCTCGGTTCTACTCCTCTTATCCTCTAAATGATTTCTTGGATTTGTTATTCTGATTTACTGTCACATTTTTTTTGAAGTGGTCGGTCAATGGTTTTTTTTCTCTATTTTATAATTCAATAAGTTGAAAAACACTGATTTGGTTCCAATTTATGCTATGTTTTATATTTCTAATGAAATTATTATATGTTTATATAAATATATTTTTAGGGGAAACCATGTTTTACTTTATTTCGATTCAGTGTAATATATTTTATTATGAAAACATGTATTTTTAATTTATTATTCAACTACCATTTTCACTTAACATTTGATAAAATATTAAAATTTATTTTATTAAGTGATTGCAAGAATTTAATCATTTTTTGGTAATTAAAATACTTATTAATGGAAACTAATGAATTCCAAGGGTGTGTGTGTATCTTTAATAAAACATGTTTGGTTTTCTTGAATTTAATGACATTATGTTGATTGACTGTTTGAGTTTTCAAAAAAAAATTTTAAAGAGGTTTCTCTAGGTGTATTTGACTTTATGGTTGGAATAGTTTGGAATAGTCTCTAAATATTACCATATATGAAGGCCCTGGATATATTTTGGAAAATAAAATGCTATGGTGTGATAATTTCCAATATGTGGTTTTCATATTGATTATTGTTTACAATTAAAAATAAGAGGATATATCTAAAAGGTTTTATATAGGTGAGAATGAGCTTATGTGTTGAATGTTTATCGATAATATTATGCTAAAATTGATGAGTGGCCTCTATTTTATAATATGGGAATCAATGCATTCTTTTCTGTGAAGTTTAGGTGCACATATAAAATGAACTTAAATGGTATAATTAAGTATGATCACATATAATACCAAAAAAATTATATGATTATTAGTTTTATCTATTAAATAGTGTGTGATATCCAAATAAAGTATACTTTTCATCAATATTTTTAAAAGGGGGATCTTTGTATTAATTATACCATGGTAAATGGTTCAAACCTTGATCAATGTTGATAATTGTTTAATGTAAAGAACCCTCCTTATTTACAATAATAGGGTAGAATATACCATTATCATTTTCTCCCTAAAAAATTAGTAAATCCTTATAATACGTAATGTTGAGGTTGTTTTCCAATCATCCATCATTAAGTATTTTTTGTTTCGAGTATATATCCGACTTCAAATACAATGATCTTGAGTCCTATTATAACTCAAATAGATTCTTCTTTAATATTGATTGTACTTGTTTTATTAAAAAAAATATATTAATATTTTTTGTATAGCTATAATACAATCCAATGAATGTGGATAATATTTTTATTAAATTACCTCTAAACAATAATTGATAATCTAAGGGATTGGAAAAGTTTTTAGATTATTCAAATTTAATTCGATCAATGAATGGTAGAATAAATGTTCATTTTCATGATTATAAATTCAAGTGAAAGATTAATAGAAAAAAATAATAAGAGAATTTTATATTGAGAATGTTTCCCACTTTATAAGTATGTGGGATTTTTCATGGTGAACCACATGTTATGGAATTTCAAATAGTGACAATACTATGAAAGAAATACAAAGTGATCTGGTAGAGATGAATTAATTTCAAAATTTGTTAAATTAAGAATTTAGTTTTCGAGAATACAATGTCAATGATTATAATAGATCAATATGACCTTAAATTTATCCTTATATGATTATTACATATCATATATTCGGTTAAAAATAAATTATATTGGAGAATTAGGTGAAGACGGAAAATAAGAAATGTATAAAAGGTGTGAAAATTATTTAGAAGTGTCTTTTTACAGATGTTTTATCACATAATGTGTCTTTCTGGATTTACTGAAAAAGACATTACAATGATTTTATAGTTGTTCGTGATGAATTTAGTGATTCTGTGATCCATGTATCATTATATGAGAAGAATAAACTCATTATAAACCTAAACATTATTATAAAAAGATACATGCATGCCCTGTTGATTGAATTCTTTACTAGGGAGAAGAGAATGATAAAGAATAATTTACAAGATATTATATAATAACATGGAAGTCTGTGAATATAAATGAGAGTATAAATCAATGTAACCCCAAAAATAAATAGAAGAATAAAAGACATGAAAAGGTATTTCATTAATTTTCCATGAAATAATGCTTGAAATGATTTTTCATATCATCTTAGACTACATTTAACAAGAAGTGGAAATCATAGGATTGTAACAATGTATTGATGAGACATATAAAATATTCAATGTCATGGAAGATGTTTTATTTTCTATATTCTAGTTTTTTCTTATGATCATATGAATGTAAATCTAGGATTGGATTTTGATGGTTTTAACCATTTTTGAACTTTATATACTAATTATAGAATATGAGTAGTTGTTTTTATGACCAATATTCTACATCTATACATGGTTTTAAATAATATTTCATTCATTATTTCAATGATTATTCCTATAAATAAAATTATTGTAAATGAAAATTATGTTAACCTTCCACATTTAATTGAATAATTTCAAGAAATGCGGGATGATGGCATGGAAACATATGATACGTCAACAAGACATATATTTATAGTGCAAAGTACTTTAATGCGAAAAAATTAATTAAATTCCTAGACTAGAAAATCTATATTTTTGGAACAATCATAACTTTTTTTTGTATGTAATTATGAGTTTGAACCTCATGTATTACCACATAGAAGAAATTGGTGTTTTATGTTTCATTGTCTATTTCATGATGTTTCTCATGCATTCATGTTCTAAAATACATGATTCAATATCGATATTAAAATGCGAAAGTCACCTATGGTGTTATAAAAATCATAAATCATGGGAAAATTAATGAATGTTAGTGAAAAACTAGTAAAATGTCACTTATTTAAAGAATGGGAAAGGGTATGAGGTATATAATCCAAAGAATCTAGAAAAAATTGGGTGAAAAAGAGTAATTTGTTTTTAAAATCCCTATTGGGAGATTAATTTTTTACATAATAATATTAATGTAATTCATATTTAGATGATATTTTGTGAAAATGTAATTTTTAAAGTGCTTAATGAGTAGATTAAATTGCAGGATCACATTAATGTTCATAAGGATTTTGAGTCAATGAATATAAGGAACAATTTGTGGGCATATGAGAATGAAAAGTGTACTTCACCTATTTTGACAATGGAAATTCAAGAGAAAGAATAATTACTTCAAACTATAAAGAATATAAAAGTGTTATATGGATGTTCAATAACATATCAAGATGCATTGACATAAATCATAATAAATAACATGGATTGAAAAGTCATGACTCACATATTTTTATGGTGTAGTTGTTTTCATTAAAATTATGTAGTACATTAATAGAAAATGTAAATATGGTTCTACTTGAGTTTTTTTATATTTATAGAGATATTTTTGGAAAAAATCTAAATCCAATAGAACTTGATACACTTAAAGAATTTTTTTGACACTTTTCCATTTGGAGATGTTACTTTCCTCTTCATTCTTCACAGTCATGATTCATTTGACTCTTATATGGTTGAAGAATCTCATCATTTAGACTAGTACACTATGGATGGATATTTCTAATATAGAGCTACATTGATATTTATTTAATTCATTATAGTGAATTATATTTTAAAAAAATCATTGCGTAATATTTTTAAAATGTTTCTTATTTCTTAATATATGTACATAGTTCATTTGAAATCATTTGTGAGTATAAATCTCATCCACAATACTCTATTCATGATTCTTACATATATGAATAGAGTTTGAATTTATTTTCTATTTATTTAGATGTGATTGAGACTAGATTAAAGAGTGTTGGACATGCTGATGACATATCCACTAATTATAATATTGAGAATTAGTCATCTGTATTTCCAACTATAGGATGACTAATATGAATGGGGTCAATTTTTTCACTGAATGAATTGAAAATTTTAGAATCATAGATATATGTTCTAGTTAATATTGTTATTGAAAATCCATTTATTGAAGAATTATGACCTTAAACAGAGATTAGACTATGGGATCGTGCTCAAAATGTGTTGGAATTAAAAAAATCTTTTTATAAGAATATTGTCGAATTATTTTCTGGCCATGTAATTTTTTCTCATATTCATATAATTGATGTGTAGTTATTGTTTTATATGTTAAAAGTAAAATATTATACTTTTATGTCTATATAATGAATGTTGAAAATTGTTCTGAAATATTAATTGATTTTAGGTTTTCCATTTGGTACACTAAGGTAGGCTAAGAGATTTGATGCCAATAAAATTCATGGCTACATTTTTCATACAATTTCATATGAAGAATACATGAAAACTCAAAATAGTGGTGTATTTATATTAACATAGGTTCAATGCTATGAGAATATTAATGATATAATTTAATTAAACTATCAGGTCTAGTTTTTAGTTGAGGTATTCAAATTCAAGTGGGTGAAAATTGATATGGATATAATAAAAGATTCGTTGCATTTCAATTGTGTCAAAATCACTCATTTGATGGATACTAGTGAGCATGCATAACATGATCCAATTATTGTGGCTTCACAAGAAAATATGGTCTATATTTTGTATGATTAAATATATGAAGGATGGATTTATTTCACACATAAATAAGAGATACTTATATGATATGAGAGAGGATTATTAATTTGTACTTGGGGACAATAAACCTTATTAACCAATCAACATTGAACATTTTCCCCCTAAAAATATCAAAACAGTAGAACATTTAGGAGACAATGAAAATGAATGACACATCGTCATTTAGGTGGATAAAAATAAAGATAATAATGATTAATATAATCAATTTCTTAAATTAGAAATGAAAATATATTTAAATTTCACATTGATAGGTGTTTCTTACCAACATACATTGTTATAGGATTTCATTTCTTTTTTCATAAAAATCTTTTAGTTTTTCATTTTTATAAATTGTATATAACATAACCATTTGACATTTATGAATACCAAGAACAAAAAAAATTATGATCAAAGCTTATCATCTTCTTGGAGCATGCCAACACTACCGTTATCTAATGTGGATCGTAGTCATTCCTTTGTACCTAAGACTGTTAGATATATTTTGAAGCTACCATAATATATGGGTAGATTATTGGGAAGCAGGCTTTCAATATGGTATGATTTACTATTATAACACCCCATGTAATTTTCTATGGGTTTTCATTAACAATACTGTTTCTAATTGCATAAAAGCTCACCAGTGAGTACCCAAAAAACAACACATATAAAAAATATCTCTAAACTATAAAAATATATTCTAAAAGATTCTTTACTAGTAAATACATGATGTTTTACTTAACTACCACTAAATAATTTATTGATAGTTTAAACAAGCACCGGTTGTAAAAACACTACCGCATAGACCTGATTAATTTGTATTAAGCCTCTTATAACAACATTGAACAAATAGTTCTTTGAGAAAATAATGTTGTTTAGGTGCAAGTAGGATAGGGCATCAGGTGTCATGAGACAGGGTAGGGAACTATAATGGGTGTGAAAAGATAGGGTGTGAAATAGTAGACAGTTGGGAAGAGTGTGAAAAATCAAAAATTTATTAATGATATATTAATAATACAATAAAAACTTTTTGAAAAAATTTATTATTTCCTAATTAATCATATAAAAAACTACATATTTATTTTAGAAATGTAGGAATTGAATCCACATAAAAATGAGTTATGGGTTATATTTGATGCCCGCAAATATATTTTTAGTGTTTTAAAACACAAAAATTAATGCCTAAAAATAAAAAAATTAATAAATGATTTCATATTTATGTGAAATAATTGGAAAACCACTATTTAATTATTTTGGTCATGTAAAAGAAAACAACAATTTCATTAAATGTTGCTGTGCTTGGAATGACTCGATAAGAAATTTAAAAAGATATTAATGTTTTAGAAACATTATTAAGGGGGTAAAACCTTATAAGGCCCAAGCCTTAAACATTACATAATCTTGAGTTATTTCAAGAATTCACGTTGAGGATCTTTTCAGGTTTAGAGTTTTAGAGAATTAGATCATAAAACCTTCTTTTATATTCCACATTTAAGAAAAGTGGTTACATAAAAGATAGTACTCATTTTTCTCATCAACAAAAACATATTCAAAATAAAACATGGATATTTTCATGACACTTCCCTGACCCTATCATCACATCATGTACCTTTCCCTTGACCTATGAAAAACATTTCAAAAACTTGGGATGAACATAAAAATCTCAGTAAGGGATATAAAGTTACGGAATGAAAGCATTAGTCCATGTATACATAAGAATCAATGAAATCATAATTTACTCCTAAAACATAAGCACATATTCATTCCTCATGAAATCATAAGATTTATGATTAACTCATAGAATACATAAGACATAAATGTATCTTGAGGCATTCATAACATTCTTATGTAGGGACTGACCCTCTTGGTTACGTTTGGAATACCCATCACAATATATTCCCTAAATCTCTCCGGACAATCCTTAACGTTTAACCCCTTCGCGTTACCCAATGCATTGGAGAGCTATATCGGGCTCACCCTCCTTTAGTTTATCACGGAACCACCCGTCTTCATAATAATTCCTAACAACCATAACATAATTGTATCATATAAAACATGCATAAAGGAAACATAACATTTCCACTTTTCAATCACAAGATATTAATACCACATATATATATAAATACATTATGAACAGAATTTTCAATACCAAAATAAAAGAAAAGTAAAACATGGTATTTATTTTTCAAAAAAGTTATGGCTTGTAGAGGAAGCCGAAACTCAAATAATGGTCACAGAGGTGGAGAAGTCGTTGTTGCCGCATACGTACGACAAAAAAACATTCCCTTTTGTTGTCTAGTAAATGCTTAATATAAAAAGATTCCTTTTGAATAATCATAAAATTCAAAGGGGTTTTTACACCATATAAACGAATGTTGTGTATAAAACAAAATATGCCTCAATGAATGGAGATTGAGATGGATTCCCTTACAAATATGGTATCCTTGGATTTAGGATAAATCAATTACATAATTATGTGTGAAAAACGAATACACCACATATAAGTGGATATTAAGTGTAAAAAAATAAGTGGTTATTCACACATATTCATAGAAAAACATATTCAAGGAGTGCAAGTTTATCCCAATGTATCAAAATTGGGTTAAGAAGTTCCTTTGCAAAAAATTCGACAACCTAACGACGTCACATAAAAATTCAAAAAATGAGTTGATGAGAGATAAAAAGGGTATCACATCACTTGGACATAACATTTACATTAATAAGTATATATAAGAATATATCCCAACATAACTATATGTAAATTAAAAGACCCATCAAAAGAAGTCCTTTAAAAATAGGAGGGTGAAAGGTTACCTTACTGACTTGGGTATCTTTCGAAACATACACCCCATGATAGAAGGAAAATAAAACATTGATGTAAATACTCATAAAAGAACGTATATTACCCAAATAGTAGAATAATGGGTAGTATATATACCACTCAATGTAAATTGTGGAAAATGTAGCATAAATCTCACGAGAATAAAAGTGATATGAAGAATCCATTACGAAAACTAGGCAGCCTAACAACGCCACTTAAAAAATCAAAAATTGGATTGATGAGATCAAATAGGGTCTCTCATCATATAATCATAAAATTTAAATCAAGAGAAATAAAAAATAACTTCCCCTAGCATAACAAATAGGAGCTCAAAAGAAGTGACATAAAGGAGAGTACTTATAAAGAAAGAGAGAGGTTGGATCTCTTACGAAAATTCGGCAGCCTAACGGCTCCACTCAAAACATCAAAAATGGATTGATGAGAGAAAAAAAGGTCTCTCAACATAAAAAAATACAGTAAAATTAATATAAAATAACATCCCAATCATAATAATGATGAGCCTAAAAAGAATGACATAAAAGAGTGTACTTAAAAAGAAAGAGAGGGGTAGGATCCTTAACCTAATGTCCGACGTGACTCGATTGATCTTTAATCTCCTGAATAATAAACTTGTGTTAATTTTTACTTACATAAGAACCGTTTTCAAGTTTATTATTCCTTTATACAAATTATTTCCATGTTTTAAACAATATGTAATCATTTATGTTAACAATGTTCGTTTTGTCGATATTTGGTACTTAAGTCAAAAATTGCCTTCATACAATTACATGTTGTTTATGTGGTCAAAGGTTCATTATATCCAGAATGATATTATATATTTTTATATCATATATTTCATATACATCCAGCATATACATGTATTCATAATAGTATATAACATTTATAGGTAAGAAATGAAATGCACCGTTCATGGAGACGGTAAGTCGTACATACGCATGAACGCTACTTTCATTTCTATTTCATATTTAATAGAGTGAAATCATAATGATAAAAGGGTATATTATAATTCCAGAATAATATCATATATAATAACATTAACTCCATCCTTTATACGTCCCACATATGGCATTAACAAATCAACTCACTTTGAGGGGAGGTAGTCCGCACTTCCTAAAATGAAATTATCGTGTTTACCCATAATGGAAACCATAAAGGTATGCCATAAAAGATAAATACAGAAGCATTAGGAAAACATAAAAATAATAAAAATCATATATAAAATTCAGTGACATCATAATGGCCACCTTAAAAGGTGTTAAAAGAATATTTAACAATCATCGTTTTGTGAGGCAGTAATTCGCCATCCACAGAAACAGTAAGTTCTTTAACCATTAGACAAAGGTGTCTTTAAGTGTAGCTATAATCCTTCTCATAACAACATCCTAATATATTTAAGATACTGGTTTAGTTACAAATGAAAGGAATAAAAAGAGTTTAGGGTTTGGAGAAACAAATTAAAACATAAGAACACAAGTGAAGATATTACCTTAAAATCAGGTAACTTTTTTGGTTTGAACCCAAAGGGTTCTTTGAAGAGCTTTCTGCCCACAGTAAGGCATCTAGAATGAGTAGAGGGATTTGTAGAGACAAATGGAGTAGGGTTTGACCGAGCCAAAAGATTTAGAGCTGTGGGTAAGGTGGTAGATGTGGGGGACTTTTATAAGAGGAGAGGAGGGGCACTCTTGGAAAGTAAGGAAATGTTAAATTATTTTAGAATGTGTTTCAGATTTAAAATGTCCCATATTGATATAATTTGAGGATAAGGTGAAAGGGTTTGAAATAAACCCATCCAATAGGTTTTTGAAAAGAATAGGTCTTTGTTTTTACATTATCTTTTCATTTTATTTAAATTGTTAAATAATGAGGTAATCGCTGCATCATCATGATGTCATAAATAATTTAATTTATTTAATGTCTGAAAATTATAAAAAATTACTATGATGTAGGAAATCTTTTTATATTTCTAATGAATATTTATAGTCAAATTTCTTACTTGTATAACCACATTAAAAAATTGTATTAGTAAAACAACTCATGTTTGTGTCATTTTTACTTTTACATTAAATAAAAAGATAATAATGTCATTTTCTTTCCAAAGTGGCTCCATGGGGTCCCCAAGTTTACCCATGTATTTTCGTGGTCGTCCATGACACATCCAATAATAGTAGGACATGTTTCAAGCTCATATCATATTATTAAAACATTATTTTCATCTTAAATTACACTAATTACCTCTAATCGCGATTAAAAACATAAAAGTTACTATTCAGCAAAAAATTATTTTAATCCCATTGAACTACATTTTACTTCTTAATGACAACCATGTATGTCGGATTTTTGAAATTCAAAACACAGAGGTGCTAATTCTTCATTTAAATGAAAAATCAGTTTTTTTAACTACCACTTAGTGGTTTCACTATTCATCAAAAAGTGATGTTTTTCAGAAAAATACCAAAACTTCACCCTAAGCTATATTCGATATTCCGAATTCAAAAATGATGTCTATTTTAAAAAATTAAAAACATATAAGTTTCATTAATTAATTTAATAAGTATTTCCCTCTGTCAAAACATATAGCGTGTTTTTATGAAACAAAATGTATCAAAAGATTGACACTAGTTTACGTCTGATTTCAAAGTAAAAATAATTCCAACGACCACTATTGTATTAAATGGTAAAAATATATTATAATTTCACTTTAAAACAAATTAAAAATTTAATCTAAATATATAATCAAATTAGATTGAAATGAGGTTTTGAATTAAAATATAACACTTTTCATTATTCATTAAAAATGATCTTTATCAGAAAAATACCAAAAATTTGCAGAAATTAAATTTTGATGTCCCAATTTTAAAGAAGAATTTTATTTGGTCCAATAGAATGTATAAGAGTGACCAAAACTATATTTAATGATGGTTCTCCATTAAAAGGTGATATGTGGACCTTTAGTGATAATTATAGTATATATGTCTAATATTGGATTATTTTCATATTTTAAGCCTTTATCCTTTATTGCCTAAATGTAAAAACATTTAACAAACTTATATAATCATATTTTAGTTATTTCTATTCATTCCCTCCAATACAATGGCTATGTTTTAACTACCATTTAAAAAAATATTATTTTATTATTAGAGTGCAACGTAAGATTTCAAAGGAACACGTTGTTGTGTATTGGGTAAGCCATCAAGCATAGCATTCCCTTTAAATTAATATTGACATTTTATTCACAAATAGGGATAAATATAATTATATCAGGTTCTTTATTTACCTGGGGTGTTACACCCTTCCCCCCTTTTGGGAATTACGTCCTCGGAATTTTCAAAATTGGGCTTGGAAACTCCATTGAAAGTCCCACATCGGAAAAAGAGTCGGTAAAACAATCACTTTAAAATAAAGAAAGAGATGTAAAGAGGTCACCTGAGTTAACCCATACAGGGATTCCATGTAGGAAAACTTGGACATGGAGGAGAAAACATAGGGTCATGTTTTGATGGAGAGTGATAGAAAACATATTTTGGAGAAAGTTAACCATATGAAAATCACAAACTTGTGAGGGGTTAAACAGTATTGGATTACCCAGTAGGAAAAGTTAACAGAAAACACTTTTGATTTAAGTTACTCTTCATTGAGGAATTTATTTTTGAGCTTTACTAAAACATAAGGAAACATACTTACTTGTCATGTTGACTTTCATCTTCTACTAGATTTTTTACACGAACTCATATTTTCTCCAAAATATGAGTATTTAGGATGACTTGTTTACATTAAGAGAGCTATAATCAACTTCTAGAGAATCACCTAATCCACAAAAGAGAACTATATACTTTCCAGGTCTTTAGACATTAACCAAAACCAAAACCAAAAAGGTTTGTATAAGATTTGATAATCCAGAAAAGGATAACCCTTTTTAAAAAGAAAACCTATTCTTAATCTCCAAAATTTGTCCAACAAAACCCAAAGTTCATCGAAGACCATTCGATAAAGAATTTTTCCATAAAATTATTCAATGTAAACCAAACTATGATTTAAACCCAAATATTTGAAGGATTTAATCACATAGTCCTCCAAGGTTAAAAATAACACTTATCTCCAAATAACACCAGTTTCTCTTAAAGTCTCATATTGAAAACTAATTAAAATAATCACATATCCTCCATGATAGGTTATTAATTTCCATAGATAACCCAAAATAAACTTAATCTTAATTCATAAAATCATTTAACTAAAAATAATTAGTCAAACTATCCAGGGACTTCACGTAGTCAAGTGGTAGGTGATAAATACCCGTCGCACTTTGGTTGTGGGTTCGATTCTCGCAGCTTTGTCTGACGCGACGGGTTGTCACACGGTCTGCGTGTTGTCCTTTTTATAAAACTCCAAAAATAACCCTAACATTTTTTAACCTCAATAGTTTCCTTATACCTCTCATTTTCATCCAAATTCATTACGATCTCAACATCTTAATTATTGAAGTCTTATTTCATACCATAAGATAATATAAAATGATTACCAAAATGAATAACAGCATACCTTGATCATGGAGTCCACTCGGTTTCATCCACATCTTGGTCATGTAGGTAGACATCCTAGGAATTACTATAATGATTTATATATCCTTCAAAATCATTTGCTTCCTCCATCCAAATACACCTCGTACAACATGGGTCATATGGGTGTTCAGAGAAAAATAGTTTTGGAAAATAATCATGTATGAAATATAATTCCAAAACATCTAATAAAACATGGTTTCTATAAAATAGTTAGACTGAAATTGAGTTGAAACATTATATTATTGGTCCTTTTAAAATACCATAAGTATGTGCTGAGAGACTATATTTTAAAAGAAAATATAAATAGGTTGCGCAAGGGTATCCTTCCTCAGCACCATTTTTAAAATCATAATATGCTTAAAATTCTTGTGATAAGGTAAAATATTTGAAAATACCTTGATAATATTTACCTTTCTTGAAAATATGAGAATATTGTGAAAATAGTATTTTTATAAATACACCCCATGATCCACGATGATAACGAGGTATAGTGGAGGTGTTTGATATCTCAAACAACTGTTTTCAAGTGAGTTGTATGCTATAAAAAGTTTCACAATCATCTGGACATGACTTTGCAATAATTATTGCAAGCATGTCATTAGGAAGAGATAGGAATGTCGTTTGAGATCCTGCTCCTTCCATTCGTAACTGACTTTACTTGACTTGAGAAAAATTATAAAACAAGGATTTAACTAAAATTTTAGATATAGGGACAAACCATGTGTCTAAAAAAACTCCTAATCCCTAAAGTTGTCTAAACCGACCTTTGATTCCAACTATAAGGCCTCAGCCTTAAACATTACTTAATATTGAGTTATTTCAAGAATACACATTGATGATCTTTTTAGGTTTGGAGTTTTAGAGAATTAGATTATAAAACATGCTTTACATTCTACATTTAAACAAAGTGGTTACATAAAAGATAGTACTCATTTTTCCCATCAACGGAAACATATTCAAAATAAAACATGTATTTTTTCATGACAATTCCTTGACCCTATCATCACATCATGTACCTTTCCCTTGACCCGTGAAAAAACTTTTCAAAAACATGGGATGAGCATAAAAATCTCAATAATGGATATAAAAGTACGGAATGAAAACATTAGTCCATGTATAGATAAGAATCAATGAAATCATACTTTACTCATAAAACATAAGAACATATTCAGACCTCATGAAATCATAAGATTTATGAATAACTCATAGAAAACATAAGACATAAAGGTGACTTGAGGCATTCATAACATTCTTATGTAGGGAGTAACCCTCTTGGTTACGTTTGGAGTACCCATCACAGTATATTCCCTAAATCTCTTCGGAGAAACCTTAACGTTTAATCCATTCGTGTTACCCAATGCAGTGGAGAGATATATCCGGCTCACCCGCCCTTAGTTTATCACGGAACCACCCATCTTCATAATAATTCCCTGGAACCATAACATAATTGTATCATATAAAACATGCATAAAGGAAACATAACATTTCCACTTTTCAATCCCAAGATATCTATTCGACACATTGATATAAAAAAATTATGAAAACCATTTTCAATACCAAAATTAAATAAAAGTAAAACATGGTATTTATTTTTCAAAAAAGGTATGGATTGTAGAGGAAGCTGAATCTCAAATAATGGTCACGGTGGCGGAGAAGTTGTTTTCGCCGCATAGTTACAGCAAAACAACATTCCCTTTTATCGTCTAGTAAATGCTTCATATAAAAATATTCCTTTTGAATAATCGTAAAATTCAAATGGGTTTATAAACCATATAAAATAAAGTTGTGTATAAAACAAAATATTCATCAATGAAAGGAGATTGAGACAGATTCCCTCACAAAGACGGTAACCTTGGATTATGGATAAATCAATTACATAATTATGTGTGACAGAAGAATACACCACATATAAGTGGATATTATGTTTAAAACAATCAGTGGTTATTCCCACATATTCATATAACGACATATTCATGGAGTTCAAGTTTATCCCAAAGAATCAAAATTGGGTTAAGAAGTTCCTTTGCAAAAAATTCGACAGCCTAACTGCGTCACTTAAAAATTCATAAAATGAGACGATGAGAGATAAAAAGGGTATCTCATCACTTGGAAATAAAATTTACATCAATAAGTATATAGAAGAACATATCCCAACATAACAATATGTAAATTAAAAGACCCAACAAAATAAGTCTTTTAAAAAGAGGAGGGTGAAAGGTTCCCTTACCGACTTGGGTATCTTTCAAAACATACACCCCATGAAAGAAGGACAATACATCATTGATTTAAATACTCATAAAAGAAATTATATTACCCAAATAGTTGAATAATGGGCAATATATATACAAATCAATTGAAATGGTGGAAAACGTAGCATAAATCTCATGGGAATAAAAGTGAGATGAAAAATCCCTTACGAAAACTCAGGAGCCTAACAGTACCACTTAAAACATCCAAAAATGGATTGATGAGATAAAATTGGGTCTCTCATCATATTAAAATAAAATTTACATCAATAGGAATATAAAATAACACCCCCCATCAAAATAAAGAGGAGCTTAAAAGAAGTGACATAAAGGAGAGTACTTAAAAAGAAAGAGAGAGGTTGGATCTCTTACGAAAATTCGGCAGCCTAACGGCGCCACTCAAAACATCAAAAATGGATTGATGAGAGAAAAAAGGTCAGTCATCATAAAAAAATACTGTAAGAGTAATATAAAATAACATCCCAATCATAATAAATATGAGCTTAAAATGAATGACATAAAAGTGTGTACTTAAAAAGAAAGAGAGGGGTAGGATCCCTTACCTCGTGTGTGATGTGACTCGATTGCTCTTTAACCTCCGGAATAATAAACTATTGTTAATTTATACTTTATTAAGAACCTTTTTCAATTTTATTATTCCTTTATACAAATTATTTCCATGTTATAAACAATATGTAATCATTTAAGTTAACAAAGTTCGTTTTGTCGATATTTGGTACTTAAGTCAAAAATTGACTTCTTACAATTACATGTTGTTTATGTGGTGAAAGGTTCATTATATCCAGAATGATATTCTATATTTTTATATCATATATATCATATATATCCAGAATATACATGTATTTATAATAGTATATAACATTTAGAGGTATGAAATGAAATGCACCATTCATGTAGACGGTAAGCCGTACGTACGCATGAACGCTACTTTATTTTCGTATTTAATGGAGTGAAATAATAATGATATAGGCTATATTATAATTCCAGAATAATATCATATATAATAACATTAACTCCATCCTTTATATGTCCCACATATGGCATTATCGAATCAAATCACTTTGAGGGGGCAGTAGTCCGCACTTCTTAAAATGAAATTATCGTGTTTACCAATAATGGAAACCATAGAGGTATGCCATAAAAAAAAGTACATAAGACTTAGGAAAAAATAAACATAATATAAATAATATATAAAATACAGTGTCATCATAATGTCCACCTTAAAAGGTGTTAAAAGAATATTGAACAATCATCATTTCGTGAGGCAGTAATTCACCATCCACAGAAACAGTATGTTCTTTAACCATTAGACAAAGGTGTGTGTAAGTGTAGCTCTAATTATTCTCATACCAACATCCTAATATATTTAAGATACTGGTGTCGTTAAAAAATAAATGAATAAAAATAGTTTAGGGGGTTGGAGAAGCAAAATAAAACATAAGAACACAAGTGAAGATATTAACTTAAAATCGGGTAACTCTTCTTCGTTTTAACCAAAAGGGTTCTTTGAAGAGATTTATGCCCAAGGTAAGGCTTATAGGATTATTAGAGTGATGTGTAGAGACAAATTGAGTAGGGTTTGGCCGAGACAAAGGCTTTATAGGTGTGGGTAAGGTGGTAGAGGTGGGGGCCTTTTATAAGAGGAGAGGAGGGGCACTCTTGGAATGTAAGGAAATGTTACTTTATTTTAGAATTTGTTTCGGATTTAAAAGGTCCCGCATTGATATAATTCGAGGATAAGGTGACAAGGGTTTTTAATATACCCATAAAATAGGTTTTTGACAAGTATAGGTCTTAGTTTTATCATTATCTTTTCATTTTACTTAAATAATTAAATAATGAGGTAATCGGTGCATCATCATGATGTCATAAATAATTTAATTTATTTAATGTCTTAAAATTATAAAAAAACTAATATGATGTAAGAAATCTTTTTATATTTTTAATTAATATTGATAGTAAAAAATATGACTTGTATAACCCCATTTAAAAATTGGTTTAGTAAAACAACTCATGTTTGTGTCATTTTTAACTTTACATTAAATAAAAAGATAATAATGTCATTTTACTTCCAAAGTGGCTCCATGGGGACCCCAAGTTGACCCATGTATTTTATTGGTCTGCCATGACACATACAATAAGGTTAGGACATGTGTCAAGCTCATCTCATGTTATTAAAACATTATTTTCAGCTTAAATTACACTAATTACCTCTAATCGAGATTAAAAACTTAAAAGTTACTATTCACCAAAAAATTATTTTAATCCCATTGAACTAAATTTTACTTATTCATGACAAACATGTATGTCGTATTTTTGAAATTCAAAACACATAGTTTCTAAAATTTCGTTTAAATGAAAAATCAGTTTATTAAGTACCACTTAGTGGTTTCACTATTCATTAAAAAATGTTGATTTTCAGAAAAATACCAAAACTTTACCCTAAGCTATATTTGATATTCCGAATTCAAAAATGATTTCTATTTTAATAAATTCAAAACATATAAGTTGAATTAGTTAATTTAATAATTTTTTCCCGCTATCAAAACATATAGCGTGTTTTTATGAAAGAAAATGTATCAAAAGATTGACACTAGTTTAAGTCTGATTTCAAAGTGAAATTAATTCAATGACCACTATTGTATTAAATGGTAAAAATATATTCTAATTTCACTTTAAAACCAATTAAAATTATAACCTAACTATATAAATAAATTTTATTGAAAAGAGGTTTTGAATTAAAATATAACACTTTTCACTATTCATTAAAAATTATCTTTATCGGAAAAATACCAAAAATTTATAGAAAGTAAATTTTGATGTCCCGATTCTAAAGAATAATTTTATTTGGTCTAGTAGAATGTATAAGAGTTACCAAAACTATATTTAATGGTGGTTCTCCATCAAAAGGCGATAAGTGGACCTTTTGTGAAAATTAGAGTATATATGTCTAATATTGAAATATTTTCGTATTTTAAGCCTTTTTCCTTTATTGGATAAATGTAAAGACATTTAACAAACATATATAATAATATTTTAGTTACTTATATTCCTTCCCTCTAATAAAACAGCTATGTTTTAACTACTATTTAAAATAATATTATTTTATTATTATAGTGCAACGTATGATTTCAAAGGAACTCGTTGTTGCGTATTGGGTAAGCCATCGAGCATAGCGTTCTCTTTAAATTAATATTGACATTTTATTCACAAATAGGGGTAAATATAATTATGTCATATTCTTTATTTACCTGGGGTGTTACATCCTTCCCCCCTTTTGGGAATTGCGTCCTCACAATTTTCAAAAATGGGCTTGGAAACTCCATTGAAAGTCCCACATCGGAAAAAGAGTCGGTAAAACAATCAATTTAAAATAAAGAAAGAGATGTACAGAGGTCACCCGAGTTAACCCATAATAGGATTCCATGTAGGAAAACTTGGACATGGAGGAGAAAACATAGGGTCATGTTCTGATGGAGAGTGATAGAAAACATGTTTAGGAGAAAGTTTACTATAAGAAAACCACAAACTTATGATGGGTTAAACGGTATTGGAATACCCAGTAGGAAAAGTAAACAGAAAACACTTTTGTTTTAAGTTACTCTTCATTGAGGAATTTATTTTTGAGCTTAACTAAAACATAAGGAAACATACTTACTTTTCATGTTGAATTTCATCTTTTACTATATTTCTTACACGAACTCATATTTTCTCCAAAAGATGAGTATTTAGGATGACTTGTTTACATTAAGAGAGCTATAATCAACTTCTATAGAATCAAATAATCCATAAAAGTGAACTATATACTTCACATCTATTTAGACATTAACCAATACCAAAACCAAAAAGGTTAGTACAAGATTAGATAATCCAAAAAAGGATAACCCATTATAAAAAAAATATATTCTTAATCTCCAAAATTTGTCCAACAAAACCCAAAGTTCAACGTAGACCATTCGATAAACAATTTTTCCATAAAATTCTTTAATGTAAACCAATCTAAGATTGAAACCAAAATATTTGAAGGATTTAATCACATAGTCCTCCAAGTTACAAAATAACACTTATCTCCAAATAACATCAGTTGCTCTTAAAGTCTCATATTGAAAACTAATTAAACTAATCACATATCCTCCATGATAGGTTAATAATTTCTATAGATAACCCAAAATAAACTTACTCTTAATTCATAAAATCATTTTAATAAAAAAAATAAGTCAAACTAACTAGGGACTTCACGTAGTCAAGTGGTAGGTGATAAATACCAGTCGCACTTTGGTTGTGGGTTCGATTCCTGTAGCTTTGTCACACGCGACGGGTTGTCACACGGTCTGCGTGTTGTCATTTTTATAAAACTCCAAAAATATCCCTAACATGTTTTAACCTCAATAGTTTCCTTATACATCTCATTTTCATCCAAATTCATTATGATCTCAACATCTTAATTCTTGACGTCTTATTTCACCACCCTAAGATAAAATAAAATGATTCCCAAAATGAATAACAGCATACCATGATCATGGAGTCCACTCGGTTTCATCGTCATCTTGTTCACATAGGTAGAGGTCCCATGCATTACAACAATTATTTAGATATCCTTCAAAATCATTTTCTTCCTCCATCCAAATACACCTCGTACAACATGGGTCATATGGGTGTTCAGAGAAAAACATTTTTGGAAAATAATCATGTATGACATATAATTCCAAAACATCTGATAAAACATGGTTTCTATAAAATAGTCAGACTGAAATTGAGTTGAAACTTTCTATTATTGGTCCTTTTAAAATACCATAAGTATGTGCTGAGAGTCTATATTTTAAAAGAAAATATAAATAGGTTGCACAAGGGTCTCCTTCCTCAGCACCATTTTTAAAATCATAATATGCTTCAAATTCTTGTGATAAGGTAAAATATTTGAAAATACCTTGATAATATTTACCATTCTTGAAAATATGTTAATATTGTGAAAATAGTATTTTTATAAATACATCCCATGATACACGATGATAACGAGGTATAGTGGAGGTGTTTGATATCTCAAACAACTGTTTTCAAGTGGGTTGTATTCTAGAAAAAGTTTCCCAATCATCCGAACATGACTTTGCAATAATTATTGCAAGCATGTCATCAGGAAGAGATGGGAATATCGTTTCAGATCCTGCTCCTTCCTTTTGTAACTAACTTTACTTGACCTGAGAAAAATTATAAAACAAGTATTTAACTAATATATTAGATATAGGGACTAACCATGTGTCTAAAAAACACATAATCCCTAAAGTTTTCTAAACCGACCTTTGATACCAACTATAAGGCCCTAGCCTTAAACATTACTTAATCTTGAGTTATTTCAAGAATAGAAATTGAGGATCTTTTCAGGTTTAGAGTTTTAGAGAATTAGATAATAAAACATGCTTTACATTACACATTTAAACAAAGTGGTTACATAAAAGATAGTACTCATTTTTCCCATCAACGGAATCATATTCAAAATAAAACATGAATTTTTTCATGACACTTCCTTGACCCAATCATCACATCATGTACCTTTCCCTTGACCTGTGAAAAACATTTCAAAAACATGGGATGAGCATAAAAATCTCAATACAGGATATAAAATTACGGAATGAAAACATTTGTCTATGTATACATATGAATCAATGAAATCATACATTAATCATAACACAAAATCACATATTCATACCTCATGAAATCATAAGATTTATGAATAACTCATAGAAAACATAAGACATAAAGGTAACTTGAGGCATTCATAACATTCTTACGTAGGGAGTAACCCTCTTGGTTACGTTTGGAATACCCATCACAGTATATTCCCTAAATCTCTTCGGAGAAACCTTAACGTTTAACCCATTCGTGATTCCCAATGCATTGGAGAGTTATATCAGGCTCACCTTCCATAGTTTATCATGGAACCACCTGTCTTCAAACTAATGCCCAAGAACCATAGCATAATCGTATCATATAAAAAATTCATAAAGGAAACATAACATTTCCACTTTTCAATCACAAGATATCAATACCACACATTGATATAAAAAAATTATGAAAACCATTTTCAATACCAAAATAAATGAAAAGTAAAACATGGTATTTATTTTTCAAAAAAAGGTATGGATTGTAGAGGAAGCTGAAACTCAAATAATGGTCACGGCAGCGAAGAAGTCGTTGTCGCCGCATACGTACGAAAAAAAATTCATTCCCTTTTATCGTCTAGTAAACGATTCTTATAAAAATATTCCTTTTGAATAATCATAAAAGTCAAAGGGGTTTATACATCGTATAAAAGAAAGTTGTGTAGAAAACAAAATATACCTCAATGAAAGGAGATTGAGACGAATTCCCGTACAAAGACGGTATCCATAGATTAAGGATAAATCAATTACATAATTATGTGTGACAAATGAATACACCACATATAAGTGGATATTTAGTGTAAAACAATCAGAGTTTATTCAAACATATTCATATAACGACATATTCAAGGAGTGCAAGTTTATCCCAAAGAATCAAAATTGGGTTAAGAAGTTCCTTTGCAAAAAATTCGACAGCCTAACAATGTCACTTAAAAATTCAGAAAATGAGTTGATGAGAGATAAAAGGGGTATCTCATCACATGGACATAAAATTTACATCAATAAGGATATTTAATAACATATCCCAACATAACAATATGATAATTAAAAGACCCAACAAAAGAAGGCTTTTAAAAATAGGAGGGTGAAAGGTTCCCTTATCGACTTGGGTATATTTCGAAACATACACCGCACGAAAGAAAGACAATACAAAATTGATGTAAATACTCATAAAATAAATTATATTACACAAATAGTTGAATAATGGGCAGTATATATACCACTAAATGGAAATGGTGGAAAATGTAGCATAAATCTCACAGGAATAAAAGTGAGATGAAAAATCTCTTTCAAAAACTCGGCAGCCTAACAGTGCCACTTAAAACATCCAAAAATGGATTAATGAGATCAAATAGGGTATCTCATCATATTAACATAAAATTTACATCAAGTGAAATATAAAATAACATTACCCATCATAAAAAATATGAGATTAAAATAAGTGACATAAAGGAGAGTACTTAAAATGAAATAGAGAGGTTGGATCTCTTACGAAAATTCGGCAGACTAACGGCGCCACTCAAAACATCAAAAAAGGATTAATGAGAGAAAAAGGGTCTCTCATCATAAAAAAATTCATTAAGAGTAATATAAAATAACATCCCAATCATATGAAATATGAGCTTAAAAGTAATGACATAAAAGAGTGTACTTAAAAAGAAAGAGAGGGGTAGGATCCCTTACCTCGTGTCCGACGTGACTCGATTGATCTTTAATCTCCTGAATAATAAACTAGTGTTAATTTATACTTGCTTAATAAACTTTTTCAAGTTTATTATTCCTTTATACAAATTATTTCCAGGTTATAAACAATATGTAATCATTTAAGTTAACAATGTTCATTTTATCGATATTTGGTACTTAAGTCAAAAATTGACTCCTTACAATTACATGTTGTTTATGTGGTCAAAGGTTCATTATATCCATAATGATATTCTATATTTTTATATAATATATATCATATATATACAGAATATACATGTATTTTTAATAGTGTATAACATTTATAGGTATGAAATGAAATGCACCATTCATGGAGATGGTAAGCCGTACGTACACATGAATGCTACTTTCTTTTGTATTTCATATTTAATGGAGTGAAATGATAATGATATAAGGGTATATTATAATTCCAGAATAATATCATATTTAATAGCACTAATTCCACCGTTTATACTTTCCACATATGGCATTAACAAATCAAATCACTTTGAGGGGTCTGTAGTCCGCACTTCCTAAAATGATATTATCGTGTATACCCATAATGGAAACTCATAAAGGTATGGCATAAAAGAAAAATAAAGAACCCTTATGAAAACATAAAAATAATATAAATAAAATATAAAATACAGTGACATCATAATGGCCACCTTAAAAGGTGTTAAAAGAATATTGAACAATCATCATTTCATGAGGCAGTAATTCGCCATCCACAGAAACAGTATGTTATTTGACCATTACACAAAGGTGTGTGAAAGTGTTGCTCTAATAGTTCATATAAAGACATCCTAATATATTTAAGATACTGGTGTTGTTACAAAATAAAGTAATAAAAATAGTTTAGGGGGTTGGAGAAGCAAAATAAAACATAAGAACACAAGTGAAGATATTACCTTGAAATCGGGTAACTCTTCTTGGTTTTAAACCAAAGGGTTCATTAAAGAGCTTTATGCCCAAAGTAAGGCTTCTATGATGAGGAGAGGTATTTGGAGAGGCAAATTGAGCAGGGGTTGGCCGATCCAAAGGCTTTAGAGGTGTGGGTAAGGTGGTAGAGGTGGGGACCTTTTATAAGAAGAGAGGAGGGGCATTCTTGGAAAGTAAGGAAATGTTACTTTATTTTAGAATGTGTTTCAGATTTAAAAGGTCCCGCATTGATATAATTCGAGGATAAGGAGATTAGGGTTTGAAATATACCAATCCAATAGGTTTATGACATGTGTAGGTATTATTTTTTACATTATCTTATCCTTTTATTTAAATCGTTAAATAATGAGGTAATCACAACATCATCATGATGTCATAAATAATTTCATTTATTTAATGTATAAAAATTATAAAAAAATACTATGATGTAGGAAATCATTTTATCTTTCTATGACTATTTATAGTCAAAAATCTAACATCTATAACCCCATTTAAAAATTGTTTTAGTAAAACAACTCATGTTTGTGTCATTTTTACTTTTACATTAAATAAAAAGATAATAATGTCATTTTCCTTCCAAAGTGGCTCCATGGGGTCCCCAAGTTGACCCATGTATTGTCTTTGTCAGCCGTGACACATCCAATAAGGGTTGGACACGTGTCTAGCTCATCTCATATTATTGAAACAATATTTTCACCTTAAATTACACTAATTACCTCTAATCGCGATTAAAAACATAAAAGTTACTATTCACCAAAAAATAATTTTAATCCCATTGAACTACATTTTACATCTTAATGACAACCATGTATGTCGGATTTTTGAAATTCTAAACACAGAGGTGCTAAAATTTCGTTTAAATGAAAAATCAGTTTTTTAAGTACCACTTAATGGTTTCACTATTCATCAAAAATTGATGTTTTCTAGAATAATACCAAAACTTCACCCTAAGCTATATTTGATATTCCGAATTCAAAAATGATGAATATTTTGAAAATTTTAATACATATAAGTTTCTTTAATTAATTTAATAATTAATTCCCACTGTCAAAACATATAGCATGTTTTTATGAAACAAAATGTATCAAAATATTGATCCTAGTTTAAGTCCGATTTCAAAGTGAAATTAATTCCAACAACCACTATTGTATTAAATGGTAAATATATATTCTTGTAACACTCGAGAATTTTATGAGAAATATTTTGTTTTTATGTTATATAAATCATCAAAGGAATCTTTCACTACAAACAACACTAGCTTGACTTGCTTTACACGCAAACACGACCTTCCTCGATAGATTGCATCGTATGCAATACCGAGTTTCACTAAACAACGATATGATATTAAAATATTTTTAAAACTAGCTGTTATGAATAGTAATAACCACCTTCTGAAATTTTATAAATTTTCTTTTTCAAAATTGACTTAATTTTTGGATTTAGAATATCGAAATTAACCTAGGGTAAAATTTTGGTATTTTTCTGAAAACATTCAATTTTTGATAAATATAGAAAACACTAGGTTACTATTTAAAAACCGACATTTTATTTAAATAATTGTTTATTTTATTTTAATTTATTTTATGTCAAATTTAATACATAATACCTATATAAGTTCAATGTAATTTATTGGAGTATTTTTATAATAATTTTAGATATATAAAAATTTTATTGAACTTTTCACCGTCTTATACCCACCTCCTAGGAGAATTTTAAAATTTACATACAACATAATTTTACCACATCTGTGAGTGGAATTTCAAAAATCAGAGAGACACGATTGATTTCAGTGAGTAAAATGTGGTTCAATGAGATGAAAATAATTTTTGGTGAATAGTAACTTTTTACATTTATTTACCACGGTTAAAAGTAAATAGGGTAATTAAGAGTAAAATGATATTATTATTAACCTAACACATGTCCTAATTCTATTGGATAAGTGTAATTCGACCAAAAACAACCTTAGGAATAAAATATGACCATTTAGGCCCACTTTGATTAGATTAGGACATTTATTATCAATTTAGTTAAAGAAGGGTTAAAATAGTCAAAATCAATGTTTAATAACTAAATCAATTTTAATATAGGGTTATACATAAGATAAATTAGACTATAAATTTTAATTAGAAATCTAAAAATATTTCCAACATAATGGAATTTTATTTTTAATTTTTATACTTAAAATAATTTAATTTATTTATGACACAATGATGATGTCGTAATTAACTTATTAATGAAATTTTGACATAATTTATGTTATAAATTCACAAATAAATGTAATTTGAGACTTTTTATGAATTCCAATAATTTTATATGTTAATATGACATGTTAGTATTAATTTAATTAATTGTTTTCGAACTAATAATTCTGTTATGATTTTCACAAAAATCAAATACTAAATACTGTCAAAATTAACATAAAATAGTTTTTAAAACAAATATTATATTATTAATTGTTATTTTATTCCTAAAAATCTATGGTTCGACCAAATGACTTAGATAAGGTTATATATATTAATAATAAACAACTTGGGATTCGTTTGTCTTGTTATAGTAATTTATTAACCTTATTGTATAAGAACACAAGAAGACACGATAAAAGTAAAATTATTTAACTTATTGTTAAATCTAAATGATAAGGTTAAAATAGGAACCTAAACTTGTCTAAATTCTATTGGATGAGAGGATATCGACCAATACCCACCTTAGCATCGAAATAAATCAACTTTTAGCTATTTAAACACGAGTTTGACTTTATAATAAAATAATGTTTTTAGTTATTCCAAAGGTTCCCCTCTCCTCCCTTATAAAAGGGAACCTCCTCCCACTATTCCTCACACCACTTTGAGCCTTCAAGATCGTCCAACACCTGAAAAATTCTATTCTCCACTTTCCTAGAAACACCCTAGTGGTCCTGGTCTTCTTCAAAGACCAATTTTAGTGCCCAAGAAGGAGGTCTCAAAGAGGGGCTTCAAAGAAGAGGTAATGTCTGTTACCGATTCTTTAAACTCTATTTTTCTTATACTTCTTCTTAGTTAGTTGTGTCATTATGAAGTAATAACATCATTATAACTAATATTCTGATATGTTATTATAATTATGAAACAACCCTATTTCACCATCTATCCATCCTACGGAAAATGAAATCACTGCGCGTGCGTACGTACAGAATACCGTCTCCACGCCGTGGTGTAATCCATTTTCCACCACCACATTACTTGGATTGGTATAATGGTGTAAATAATAACTATATATGATTATTCTAATGTGATATTGATTCTGAAATAGTATATATACACTCCATTACAATTTCACGATCATGGGAATGATATCATCGCTCGTGCGTACGTACGAAATACAGTCTCCACGATGTGATGCTACTCGTTCTACATGATCTTCATTGCATAATGATTATATAAATTAATTGAATAAATTAATATGATATATAATTCACTAATATCATTCTGTAAATTAAGTATCTATAACCTAAAAAGAAGAATAATAATTTATTCGACAAAACACGCATAAGAACAAAAAGTAATAAACACCCAAATAAAAAGTAGTAATGAAATATTACTAATAAGAAGCTATGAATATGACCATATATGATAATTATGATTCTAGAATAAGTCAATAACATTATTTAAATAATTATACAGGATGTTCGGACACTTACAAAGAAAATTTGACCTAAGGCAAGGGAAAATATCACAATCTCATTTTATCCGAGATTGTTTATACTTTGGTATTTATTGGGGTGTATTTTATCATCCACATCCATGTTTCCTCGATGTGTAATATTTATTTCATCCACCTAAAATTTTTTAAACCCAATTTTACCCTTTGGTGAGTTTTTAGTAAAAGATATGAAAGGAATATTTTGTTGTTTTTCATACAAGGTACCTTTTGACTTTTCTGAAAAAAGTACGAGAAGAATGTTTTTTTAACTTATACGGAATTAATGGATTTTTAAAACATTATTTCCATAAAGGCTTCCTTTACAAGTTTTCATGTTTATTTTTAATCAACTTATTTTAGTTTATAATTGTATGACATGTTAAGAAAGGAAAAGTTTTTTTTGAAGTAGAACAGATATTTTCCTCATGAATGGAGTTCAAGTGTTTTATCAAAATTATTTTCCCTATAAGATAATAAAGGATTATGTTTCTATCCCTATTATTACATTGATTTGTTTATGTTGTGATAGAATTATTTTTATGAATTCCTTTATCTTATATTAATTGTTTTATGATGTCACAATTTTTAAGAATCCAATTTTTATTACATGGGTTATGCTATGATGTATGGTTTATGATTTTGTGGCACACATAATAATGGTATCATTATGAGATGGGGGGACCTATATCTCCCTCCAATTAATTGGGTAAAGATTTTATATCTCATGAGATAGACATGGCTGGAACGGCAGGTTAAACCGATTCAGTAAAACAGGACTGAAACGAGAAGTGAACTCGGTTCAGAAATGGACTTTGTCCACTAAGATAGTCTTGGCAATGAGTCTTGACTAATAAGAAATGATTCTCTATGATTATGTGTGTATGCCACAATGTTTAATATTTTATGTTATGATTATTGGGACTACATTTCACTACTATGATTCATCCCATGTTATGAAATGATGATCTCTTTTGCAGGTTAAGATTTCCAAAAGTTATGTTCTTATGTATATGATGTGATTGATATTTCTTTTGATTACCCTTACTGAGAATTTGAGCTCACCCTTTTGTATGTTTTATTTCCCCAGGTCAGGAAGAAGTTTATTAAGTAGGATATGCCAAAAGGGACTCTAGATATGATGAAATAAATGGGAGGAAAAGTAGATGCTTTATGAACCGGTTGTTAATGTTTCCCAGTTTCTAAAGACACTATACCTATACGGTCCTTTCACGGTTTTGTTATATGTTGTAATAAGTATGCTTCAATTCTGATGTAATAACAATGTATGTAAATTATGGGTCGTTATAGTTGGTATCAGAAGAAAGGTATAGTCAACCTTTAGAAACTAGGATGTGAAAGCCTAAGTAAGAACCCTAAGGGTAAGTCTAAGCATAGAAAAAAATCTTAGTGTTTTAGAAATAGCCTTGATTAACCTATGATAAGACCTTAAGTGTGAAATTTTATTCTTTATTATGTGGTTTTCCTATTATAATTAGTGTTGCTCACACTATTCTTCTTGGTTTTAGTCAACGGATGGAACCCGAAGGAACCGTGTTAATGCGGAATGCGACGGGCAATGCAATGATTGTCCCCCTGAGCAACCAAACGTTATGAGAGCTGGAATGAAAAATCTTATATCCATGCTCACACAACTTTATCAAGCTATGAATCATGCAGTACTTCCAAACGAGCAAAGGAAGGAGCAACATTTTGTTGAATCCTTCATGAGGCAACGTCCACCTTCATTCAGCGGGTCTACTGATCCATTAGTTGCTGAACAATGGATCAGTACAACTAAAAATATATTTTAAGTTCTTCAATGTTCTAAACATGATAAAGTCATCTTAGCAGTGTATCGTTTGGAAGGAGATGCTGAACAATGGTGGAATCTTATTAAGAATACAAGGCAAAGGGATGAAATTGAGTCCATGGAATAGGAGAGTTCAAGAACTTATTTTTCAATAAGTAATTCCCTCGTATTCTCCGAACAACGATGTAGAAGGAGTTTCTTGAACTAAAGTAAAAGGATGATGAATCTGTTGGTACCTATGAAGAAAATTTTACAAGACATGGAAGGTACGCTTCTAGTATTATTATCCAACCCCGAGAGTAAGATCGATCGATTCTTTAGTGGCTTAAAACCTAGTCTTCGAAGGGCGTTAGCCATATGGGACTTCAATAGCTACGAGGAAATCGTTCGATGTGCTATCAATGTTGATATGGAGATTGGAGTAACCCATCAGTCATAGGGGTTTTATAAGAAGATGAAAATGGAATTCAAAGGAAAATCTAAAGAGCACACTGAAAAGAAGATGAGCTGTCCCATTTGCTCAAATTGTGGAAGGAAACATGGAGGGAGTTTTCTTAAAGGGACAAGTAAATGTTTCAAATGTGGAAAAGAAGGTCATCGGGCATTTCAATACCGCAATGATGGGAAGAAGATGTCTAATGATGAAAACAAAGGAAGGGATACACAAAATGATCCTACTACACATAAATGTTTTATGTGCAAGGAGATGGGGCATTATGCCAATCAATGCCCAAATCCAAGGGTTGAAGATGATGGTCGACGTCAAAAAACTCTTAAGGCTAAAGACAAAGGAAAGTCACATTCAATTTCTATCAGCGATGTGGAGTACGATAACGATGTGGTGAAAGGTACACTTATCATCCACTCTAAAGTAGAAAAAGTTTTATTTGATTCTAGAACCACCCACTCTTTTATTTCTGAAGATTTTTATAAGGGTATCACCGTATTACCTCAACAATTAGATGTTGAGTTAGCTACGACAACACCTAATGCCACAATAGTAGCATCAAAAGTTTATAATTCTCCTCCGATTGATGTTTGTGGGAAAATGCTTCCGGAAAATCTTGTGATCCTTACTATAGTGGAATTTGATGTGATTCTTGGAATGGATTGGCTTTCTTTATATGGATCTCATATCAATTTCCAAAATAGTGAAGTCACATTTCATATTCTAGATCAATATATGATCGTCTATCGATGCAAGGATGAACATGACCTTCCAGTGGAAATTTCTTCAATATTATGGGTCTTGATTACACTAAATTAAGGTTATTTATCTCAAAAGGTTGGTGAGAAACTCACGATTAATAATATTCCCATTGTACGGGAGTTTGATGATGTTTTTCCAGAGGAATTGCCAGGTCTTCCACCAAATCGTGAAGTATAGTTTTCAATAGAACTCGTACTGGGTGCTTTGCCTATTTCAAAGACACCTTATAGAATGGCCCCAATTGAGTTGTAGGAATTGAAGAAACAACTCCAAGAGAATCTTGATAAGGGATTTATACGCCCTAGTGCGTCACCTTGGGGAGCACCTATTCTGTTTGTTAAGAAGAAAGATGGATCAATGAGACTCTGCATGGATTATCGAGAACATAACAAGATCACTATCAAGAACAAATATCATCTCCCATGCATTGATGACTTATTTGACCAAATACGCAGAGCTCAATACTTTTCCAAGATTGATCTTCGTTTAGGGTATCACCAATTAAGGTTCAAAAGGGAGGATATACCAAAGATGGATATCCGTACAATGTTTGGACACTATGAATTTATAGTGATGCCATTTGGTCTTACTAATGCCCCTGATATCTTCATGGATCTGATGAATAGAGTTTTTAGAGACTATCTTGATCAGTTTTTGGTAGTCTTTATAGAAGATATTTTTGTCTATTCAAAGGGAAAGGATGAACATGAAGATCACTTGAGAATTATATTGAATTCCCTGAGAATGGAGAAGCTTTATTCCAAATTTACCAAGTGTGAATTTTGGCTTCAAAAAGTATCATTTTTGGGTCACATAATCTCAAAAGAGGGGATATCTGTGGATCCTGCAAAAACAGAGGTTATCGAAATATGGTTGGGACCAACAACAGTAACTGAGATCTGAGATTTTCTTGGTTTGGCTGGATATTATCGACCATTTTTGAATGATTTTTCACGATTATATAATCCACTCACCAGGTTGACTCAAAAACGAGTTAAGTTCGTATGGACGGAGGAATGTGAAGAGAATTTCAAGGAGTTGAAAAGAAGGTTATCTAGTGCACCTGTACTCACACTTCCTTGTAGTGGAGAAAGTTTTGTGATCTACAGTGATGCATCCAAGAAGGGATTGGGGTGTGTTCATATGCAAAATGATATGGTGATAGCTTATTCCTCACGACAGTTGAAAATACATGAGCAAAATTACCCAACTCATGATTTTGATTTAGCTGCGGTAATCTTTGCATTAAGGATTTGGAGGCATTATCTTAATAGAGAAAGGTGAGACATTTATACTGATCATAAAAGTTTAAAGTATATTTTCACACAAAAGGAGTTGAATATGCGCCATAGAATATGGTTGGAGCTGATTAAGGATTACAACTGCTCAATTCATTACCACCCGGGGAAAGTAAACAAGGTGGATGATGCATTAAGTCGACAAGACCATGCTAGATTATCCATGATGAGGACCACAAATGAGCCAATATTTATAGATTTACAAAGGATGGATCTTGGAATTATAATGGAAGGGAAAAAATCTTATCTTTCTAAAATGAATGTTCAACCATCTATAAATGTAAAGATTAAAGAGGCACAGAAAGAAGATGTCGAGTTACAAAAGACAGTGAGAAATGTTCTTGAATTCAACCTTGATTGTGATGGGATAATAAAGTTCAGGAATCGAGTTTGTGTTCCTCCCATCTTTGAATTAAACAAGGAGATACTGGATGAGGCTCATAGTTCTTCATTCTATATTCATCCTGGAAGCACAAAGATCTATAAGGACCTAAAAGAGTACTTCTTGTGGGATAACATGAAAAGAGATGTTGCTGAATATGTCTCTTGATGCTCGGTTTGTCAGCATGTTAAAGATGAGAGATAGAAGTCTAAGGTGATGTTACAACCATTACCCATACCCGAATGGAAATGGGAAAACATAACTATGGACTTTGTCACAGGACTTTCTAAAACATCCAAAGGCAATAATGATATCTGGGTCATAGTTGATCATCTTACAAAGTCTGCACACTTCATTGCTATTAGAGAGGATTTCCCTCTGGATCATCTTGCCAGGATATATGTAACGGAAGTGGTAAGATTCCATAGAGTACCACTTTCTATTATATCTGATCGGGATCCGAGGTTTACCTCAATGTTCTGGCGAAGTCTTCAGCATACTCTTGATAGAGAGTTGAGTTTCAGCACTTCTTATCATCTTCAGACAGACGGTCTGTCTGAGAGAACAATTCAAACTCTAGAAGATATGTTGTGAGCTTGATCTATGGATTTCAAAGGTGGTTGGGATCAACAACTATATTTGGTGGAATTTTCTTATAATAATAGATTTCACTCCAGTATTCAGATGGCTTCTTATGAAGATCTCTATGGAAAGAAATGCAGGTCTCCAACTTGCTGGTATGAAGTTGGGGAAAGAAAGCTATTAGGACCTGATCTTGTTGTTGAGATGAAAGAAAATGTCAGATCTATTCAACAACACATAAGAGAAGCTCAGAGTCGACGGAAAAGTTATGTCGGAAACCGAAGAAAAGACTTAGATTATGAAGTTGGTGATAAAGTGTTCTTACGAATATCTCCCTGGATGAGGGTCATGAGATTTGGATCGAAGGGAAAGTTGAGCCCTCGGTATATCGGTCCTGTCGAAATACTGGATCGTTTTGGGAAGGTAGCTTACCTATTGGCGCTTTCACCGAATCTCTCTCAAGTTCAAGATGTGTTCCATGTATCTCTCCTAAGAAATTACATACCTGATCCTTCACATGTACTCAGCTCAGATGATGTACCACTGGAGCAAGATCTTTCTTATGAAGAACAACCGATAGAGATTCTGGATCTTAGCAAAAATGTCCTATGAAACAAGAACACTCGATTGGTGAATGTTTTATAGAGGAACCAACAATTAGAAGAAGCTACATGGGAGCTTGAGGATATGATGAGGGAGAGGTATCCTCATCTTTTTGTTACAAAGTGATGAATTTCGAGGGCGAAATTCATTTTAAGGGGGGCAGAATGTAACACCCGATACTTTTATGAGAAATATTTTGTATTTATCTTATATAAATCACCAAATGAATCTTTCAGTACACACAACCCTAGCTTGGCTTTCTATACACACAAACATTACCTTCCTTAATAGCTTGGGTCGTACGCAATACCGAGTTTCACTAAAAAACGATATGCTATTAAAATATTATTAAAATTAGTCATTATGAATAGTAATAACCCCTTTTTGAAATATTATAAATTTTATTTTTCAAAATGGACTTCGTTTTTGGATTCGGTATATCGAAAATAGCCTAAGGTGAAATTTTGGTATTTTTCTGAAAACTTTCAATTTTTGATGAATAGTGAAAACACTGGGTTACTATTTAAAAACCGACTTTTTATTTAATTAATTGTTTATTTTATTTAAATTTATTTTATGCCCAAATTGATACATAATACCGATATAAGTTCGATGTAATTCATTAGAGTAATTTTAAAATAATTTTAGGTATATAAAAATTTTATTGAACTTTTCACCGTCTTTTACCCACCTTCTTGGAGAATTTGCAAATTTACATAAAAAGTAATTTTACCTCTTCTGTCAGTGGAATTTCAGAAATCCGGGAGACACGGTTGATGTCAGTAATTAAAATGTGGTTCAATGAGTTGAAAATAATTTTTGGTGAATAGTAACTGTTTACTTTTATTTACCACAGTTAAAAGTAAATAGGGTAATTTGGAGTAAAACTGATATTATTATTACCCTAACACATGTCCTAATTCTATTGGATAAGTGTAATTCGACCAAAAATAACTTTAGGAATAAAATATGACCATTTAGGCCCACTTGGATTATATTTGGACATTTATTATCACTTTATTTAAAGAAGGGTTAAAATAGTTAAAATCAAAGTTTAATAACTAAATCGTTTTTAATATAGGGTTATACATAAGATTTATTAGTCTATAAATTTTTATTAGAATGATAAAAATATTTCCAACATAATGGTATTTTATTTGTAATTTTTAGACTTAAATAATTTAATTTACTTATGACACAATGATGATGCCGCAATTATCTTATTAATGAAATATTGATATAATTGATGTTATAAATACCCAAATAAATGTAATTTGAGACTTTTTAGGAATTAAAATAATTTTCTATGTTAATATGACATGTTAGTATTGATTTAATTAATTTTTTTCAAACTAATAATTCTGTTATGATTTTTTCAAAAATCAATTACTAAATAGTGTCAAAATTGACATAAAATAGTTTTTAAAAAAATATTATATTATTAATTGCTATTTTATTCATAAAAATCTATGGTTCGGCCAAATGACTTAGATAAGGTTATATATATCAATAATAAAAAACATGGCGTTCGTTTGGCTTGTTATAGTAAGGTTATTAACCTTATAGTATTAGAACATAAGAAGACACGATAAAAGTGAAATTATTTAACTTAATGTTAAATCTAAATGATAAGGTTAAAATAGGAACCTAAACTTGTCTAAATTATATTTTATGAGAGTATTTCGACCCAACCCAACTTTAACATCAAAATAAATCAATTTGGAGCTATTTAAAACCGCATTTGACTTTATAATAAAATAATATTTTTAGTTATTTCAAAGATGCCCCTCTCCTCCCTTATAAAAGTGCACCTCCTACCTCTTTTCCTTACACCACTTTGAGGCTTCAATATCGGCCAACCCCAACCAATTTATCTTCTCCACTTCCCTAGAAACATACTAGAGGTCCTTGTCTTCTTTAAAGGCCTATTTTAGTTCCCTAGAAGGAGGTCTCAAAGAGGCGCTTCAAAGAAGAGGTAATGTCTGTTACCAGTTCATTCAACTATATTTCCTCTTATACATCTTCTTCTTTAGTTGTTTCATTATGAAGTAATGACATAAATATCACTAATATACTGATATGTTATTATAATTATGGAACAACCCTATTTCACTATCTATCCATCCTACGGAAAATGAAATCACCGCCTGTGCGTACGTACGGAATACCGTCTCCACGCCGTGGTGTAATCTATTTTCCACCACCAACATACTTGGATGGGTATAATGATGTAAATAATAACTATATATGATTATTGTAAAGTGATATTGATTCTGAAATAGTATACATACACTCCATTACAATTTCACGATCATGGGAACGATATCATCGCTCGTGCGTACGTATGGAATACCGTCTCCACGATGTGATGTGACTCGTTCTACATGATCTTCACTGAATAATGATTATATATATGAATTGAATAAATGAATATGATATATATTACACTAATACCATTCTGGAAATGAAGTATCTATATCCTAAAAAAAGAATAAGAATTTATTCGACAAAACACGCATAAGAACAAAAAGTAATAAACACCCGAATAACAATTAGTAATGAAATATTAATAATAAGAACCTAAGAATACGACCATATATGATAAGTATGATTCTGTAATATGTCAATAACATTATTTAAATCATTATACAGGAGGTTCGGACACTTACGAAGCAAATCGGACCTAAGGTAAGGAAAAATATCACAATCTCATTTTATCCGAGATGGTTTATACTTTTGTAATTACTGGGGTGTATTTTATGATCCACATCCATGTTTCCTCAATGTGTAATATTGTTTCCATCCACCTAAAAATTTTTAAATCCAATTTTACCCTTCGGAGAGTTTTTAGTAAAAGATATGAATGGAATCTTTTGTCATTTTTCGTACGAGGTACTTTTTGACTTTTCCGACAAAAGTACGAGAAGAATGTTTTTTTAACTTATACGGGATGAATGGATTTTTAGAACATTATTTCCAAAAAGGATTCCTTTACATGTTTTCAAGTTTATTTTTAATCAAATTCTTTTAGTTTAGAATTGTATGACATGTTAAGAAAGGAAAAGTGTTTTTGAAGTAGAATGGATATTTTCCTCAAAAATGGAGTTCAAGTGTTTTATCCAAATTATTTTCCATATAAGATAATAAAGGGTTCTGTTTATATCCCTATTATTACATTGATTTGATTATATTGTGATGGAATTATTTTTATGAATTCCTTTATCTTATATTAATTGTTTTATGATGTCACGATGTTTAAGAATCCCATTTTTATTACATGGGTTATGCTACGATGTATGGTTTATGATTTTGTGGCACACATAAGAATGGTATCATTATGAGATGGGTGGTACATATATATCCCTCCAATGAATTGGATAAAGATTTTATATCTCATTAGATAGACATGGCTGGAACAGCAT
Organism: Viscum album; assembly: GCA_963277665.1. Classification (NCBI taxonomy): domain Eukaryota; kingdom Viridiplantae; phylum Streptophyta; class Magnoliopsida; order Santalales; family Viscaceae; genus Viscum; species Viscum album. The sequence continues at coordinate 1,257,556,163 of OY728134.1, forward strand.
GTTAAAACGGTTCAGTAAAACAGGACTGAAATGAGGAGTGAACTCGGTTCAGAAATGGACTTTGTCCACTATGATAGTCTTGGCAATGAGTCTTGACTAATAAGAAATGATACTATATGATTATGTGTGTATGAAACAAAGCTACATGTTTTAAGTTATGATTATTGGGATTACATTTCACTACTATGATTTATCCCATGTTATGAAATTATGATCTCTTTTGCATTTAAAATTTCCAAACGTTATGTTCTTATGTATATGATGTGATTGATATTTCTTATGTTTACACTTACTGAGCATTTGAGCTCACCCATTTGTATGTTTTATTTCCCCAGGTCAGGAAGAAGGTTATTAAGTAGGATGATAAGTAGTGCTGAAACTCAACTCTGTTTCCAGAGTATTCTGAAGACTTCGCCAGAACTTCGAGGTAAATCTCGGATCCCGATCAGATATAATAGAAAGTGGTACTCCATGCAATCTTACCACTTCCTTTACATATAACCTGGAAAGCTAATCTAGAGAGAAATCCTCTCTAATAATAATGAAGTGTGCAGACATTGTAAGACGATCAACTATGACCATGATAGCATTATTGACTTTGGATGTTTTAGGAAGTTCTATTACAATGTCCAAATTGATGTTTTCCCATTTCCATTCGAGTATGGGTAATGGTGGTAACATCCCCTTATACTTCTGTCTCTTAGCATTAACTTGTTGACAAACCAATCATCGAGAGACATATTCAGAAACATGTCTTTTCATGCCATCCCACCAGATGTACTCTTTCAGGTTCCTATACATCTTCGTGCTTCCAGGATGAACAGAGAATGAAGAAATATGAGCCTCATCCAGCAGCTCCTTCTTTAATTCGAGGATGGGAGGAACACAAACTTGATTCCTCAACTTTATTATCCCATCATAATCAAGGTTGAATTCTGGAACATTTCTCACCTTATTTTGTAACTCTACATCTTCTTTCTGTCCCTCTATAATCTTAACATATTTAGATGGTTGAACATTCATTTGAGAAAGATAAGATTTTACCCCATCCATTATAATTCCAAGATCCATCCCTTGTAAATCCATAAATATTGGATCTTTTGTGATCCTCTTCATGGATAAACTGGCATGGTCTTGTCGACTTAATGCATCTGCCATCTTTTTTTCTTTCCCAGGGTGGTAATGAATTGTGCAGTCGCAATCCTTAATCTTCTTTAACCATATTATTTGTCTCATATTCATCTCCTTTTGTTGGAAAATATTCTTTAAACTTTTATGATCAGTATAAATGTTACACCTTTCTCTATAAAGACAATGCCTCTAAATCTTTAATGCAATGATTACCGCAGCTAACTCCAAATCATGAGTTGGGTAATTTTTCTCATGGATTTTCAACTGTCGTGAGTCATAAGCTATCACCATATCATTTTACATAAGAACACACCCCAATCCCTTCTTGAGTGCATCACTATAGATCAAAATCCATTCTCCACTACAAGGCAGTGTGAGCACAGGTGCACTGGATAACCTTATTTTCAACTCCATGAAATTCTCTTCACATTCCTCCGTCCAAACAAACTTAACTCCTTTCCGAGTCAACCTAGTGAGTGGATTTGATAATCGTGAAAAATCTTTCACAAAACGTCGATAATATCCAGCCTAACCAAGAAAACATCGAATCTCAGTTACTGTTGTTGGTCTCGACCATCTTTCGATAACCTCTGTTTTTTCTGGATCCACAGATATCCCCTCTTTTGAGATCATGTCACCCAAAAATGAATCTTTTTGAAGACAAAATTCACACTTGGTAAATTTGGCATAAATATTTTCCTTTCTCAGGGTCTTCAATATAATTCTCAAGTGATCATAATGTTCTTCCTTGCACATTGAATATACAAGAATATCGTCTATAAAGACTACCACAAACTGATCAATATATTCTTTAAATACTCTATTCATCAGATCCATGAAGATAGCAGGGGCATTAGTAAGACCAAATGTCAACAAAATAAATTCATAGTGTCCATACCTTGTACGGAAAGTCGTATTTGGTATATCCTCCCTTTTTACCCTTAATTGATGATACCCTGAATGAAGATAAATCTTTGAAATGTATTGAGCTCCTCATAGTTGGTCAAATAAGTCATCAATGTGAGGGAGAGGATATTTGTTCTTTATAGTTATCTTTTTAAGTTCTCAATAATCAATGCAGAGTCTCATTGATCCATCTTTCTTCTTGAAAACAAAACAGGTGCTCCCCAAGGTGATGCACTAGGGCATATGAATCCCTTGTCAAGATTCTCTTGGAGTTTCTTCTTCAATTCCTGCAACTCAATTGGGGCCATTCTATAAGGTGTATTTGAAATAGGCAAAGCACCCGGTACGAGTTCTATTGAAAACCCAACTTCACGATTTGGTGGAAGACATGGAAATTCCTTGGTAAATACATCATCAAACTCTCTTACAACGGGCATATTATTAATCGTGAGTTTCTCACCAAACATTTGAGATAAATAACCTTCATTTAGTGGAATCAGGACCCATAAGATGGAAGAAATTTCCACTGGAAGTTTATGTTCATCCTTGCATCGATAGACGATCATAGATTGATCTGGAATATGAAATGTGACTTCCCTTCTATGGCAATTAATATGAGCTCCATATAAACAAAGGCAATCCACGCCAAGAATCACATCAAATTCCAATATAGGAAGGATCACAAGATTTGCAGGAAGCACTTTCCCACAAACTTCAATCGGGGAAGAATTATAAACTTTTGATGCCACTATTGTGCCATTATGGGTTGTCACAGCTAACTCAACATCTAATTGTTGAGGTAATACGGTGATACTCTTAGAAAATTCTTCAGAAATAAAAGAGTGGGTGGATCCAGAATTAAATAAAACATTTTCTACTATAGAGTGGATGGTAAGTGTACCATTAACCAAATCATTATCGTACTCCACATCGCCAATAGAAATTGCATGTTAATTTCCTTTGTCTTTAGCCGTAAGAGTTTGTTGACGTCGACCATCATCATAAACCCTTGGATTTGGGCATTGATTATCATAATACCCCATCTCCTTCCATGTGAAACATTGAAGTGTAGTAGGTTCATTGTGTGTATCCGTTAATTTTTTGCATCATTAGACATATTCTTCCCATCATTGCGGCATTCAAATGCCTGATGGCCTTCCTTTCCACATTTGAAACATTTACTTATCCCTTTAAGAAATCTCCCTCCATTTTTCCTTCCACACATTGAGCATAAGGGAAATCTCATCTTCGTTTAAGTGTGCTCTTTGGATTTTATTTTTAATTCCATTTTCCTCTTCTTATCAAACCCATATGACTAATGGGTTACTCCAATCCCCATCTCAACATTGAGAGCACATTGAACAATTACCTCGTAGCTATTGAAGTCCCTTATGGCTAAGGCCCTTCGAAGACTTGGTTTTAAGCCACTAAAGAATCGATCGATCTTACTCTCAGGTTGGAAAATAATACCAGAAGCGTACATTGAAAGTCTTGTAAAATTTGTTTCATAGGTACCAAAAAAGTTATCATCATTTTTCTTTAGTTCAAGAAACTCTTTCTCCATCTTTGTTCAGAGAATACGAGGAAAGTACTTATTGAAAAATAAGTTCTTGAACTCGTACCATTCCATGGACTCAATTTCATCCCTTGGCCTCGTATTCTTGATAAGATTCCACCATTGATCAACATCACCTTCCAAACGATACACTACTAAGATGACTTTATCATGTTCAGAACATTAAAGAACTGAAAATATCTTTTCAGTAGTACTGATCCATTGTTCAGAATCTAATGGATCAGTAGACCCGCTGAATGAAGGCGGACGCTGTCTCATGAAGGATTCAACAGAATGTTGCTCCTTCCTTTGCTCGTTTGGAGGTCCTACATGATTCATAGCTTGAGAATGTTGTGTGAGAATGGCTACAAGAATTTGCATTCCATCTCCCATAACGTTTGGTTGCTCAGGGGGACAATCATTGCATTTCCTGCTGCATTCCCCATTTACATTGTTCCTTCAGGTTCCATTCATTGACTAAAACTAAGATGAATAGTGTGAGAAACACTAATTATAATAGGAAATCCACGAAATCAAGAATAATATTTCACACATAAGGTCTTATACTAGGTTATTCATGGCTTTTTCTAAAACACTAAGATTGTGTTCTATGCTTAGACATATCCTTAGGGTTCTTACTAAGGATTTCACATACTAGTTTCCAAAGGTTGACTATACCATTCCTCTGATACCAACTATAAAGACCCATAGTTTACATACATTTTTATTACTTCAAAATTTAAAGCACACATATTACAACATATAACAAAACTAGGAAAGGACCATATAGGTATAGAGTATTTAGAAACTAGGAAACATAAACCACTGGTTCATAAAGCATCTACATTGCCTCCTATTTATTTCATCATATCTAGTGTCCCTTTTGGCATATCCTAATTAATAACCTTCTTCCTAACCTAGGGTAATAAAACATACAAAAGGGTGAGCACAAATACCCAGTAAGGGTAAACAAAAGAAATATCAATCACATCGTATACATAAGAACACATCTTTTGGAAATCTTAACATGCAAAAGAGATCATAATTTCATAACATGGGATAAATCATAGTAGTGAAATGTAATCCCAAAAATCATAACTTAAAACATGAAACTTTGTGACATACACACATAATCATAGAGAATCATTTCTTATTAGTCAAGACACATTTCCAAGACTATCTTAGTGGACAAAGTCCATTTCTGAACCGAGTTCACTCCTCGTTTCAGTCCCGTTTCATCGAACCGGTTTAACCTTCCGTTCTAGCCATGTCTATCTCACGATATATAAATTGTTACCCAATTCATTGGAGGGAGATATAGGTCTCACCCATCTCATAATGATACCATTCTTTTGTGTGCCACAAAATCATAAACAATACATCATAGCATAACCCATGTAATAAAAATGGGAATCTTAAACATCGTGACATCATAAAACAATTCATATAAGATAAAGGAATTCATAAAAATAATTTCATCACAACATAATCAAATCAATGTAATAATATTGATAGAAACAGAACCCTTTATTATCTTAGATGGAAAATAATTTTGAAAAAACACTTGAACTCCATTCTTGAGGAAAATATCCTTTCTACATCAAAAACACTTTCCTTTCCTAACATTTCTTACAATTCTAAACTAAAAGAAGTTGATTAAAAATAAACTTGAAAACTTTTAAAGTAATATTCTTTGAAATAATGTTTTAAAAATCCATTCATGTCGTATAAGTAAAAAAACATTCATCTCGTACTTTTTTCGGAAAAGTCAAAAAGTACCTTGTATGAAAAACGACAAAAGATTCCTTTCATATCATTTACTAAAAACTCATAGAAGAGTAAAATTGGTTTTAAACAATTGTAGGTGGATGGAAACAATATTACATATTGAGGAAACATGTATGTGGAGTTTAAAATACACCCCATTAAATACCAAAGTATAAACAATCTTGGATAAAAATGAGATTGTGATATTTTCCCTTACCTTAGGTCCGATTTGCTTCGTATGTGTCTGAAACTCCTGTATAATGATATAAATAATGTTACTGACATATTCCAGAATCATACTTATTTTTATGATATCATATATGGTCATATTCTTAGCTTCATAATAGTAATATTTCATTAATACTTGTTACTCGGGTGTTTATTACTTTTTGTTATTATGCGTGTTTTGTCGAATAAATTATTATTTATATTTTTAGGTTATAGATACAGCATTTACAGAATGGTATTAGTGTAATATATATCATATTCATTCATTCAATTCATTTATATAATCATTATGGAATGAAGATCATGTAGAACGAGTCGCATCACATCGTGGAGACGGTATTACGTACGTACGCACGAGTGATGATATCATTTCCCTGGTCGTGGAATTGTATTGGAGTGTATGTATACTATTTCATAATCAATATAACTTTTTAATAATCATATATAGTTTTTGTTTACACCATTATACCCATCCAAACAGATTACACCACGGCGTGGAGACTGTATTCCGTACGTATGCACGTGCGGTGATTTCGTTTTCCGTGTGATGGATAGATTGTGAAATAGGGTTGGTTCATACTTACAATAACATATCCGTATATGAGTGATACTGATGTTATTACTTCATAATGAAACAACTAAAGAAGAATAATTAGAAGAAGAAATAGAGTTGAAAGAATCGGTAATGGACATTACCTCTTCTTTGAAGCGCCTCTTTGAGACCTCCTTTTAGGGCACTGAAATTGGTCTTTGAAGAAGACCAGGACCTCTAGGATGTTTCTACCGAAGTAGGTAAGTGAAAAGGTCAGGGTTTGGCCTAGCATGAAGGCTCATATTTGTTTGAGGCAGAGAGGGAGGAGGTACCCTTTTATAAGGGAGGAGAGGGTAACCTTTGGAATAACTAAAAATATTATTTTATTATAAAGTCAAATTAGGTTTTTAAAATCTCAAAATTTATATCTTTCAATGGTAAAGTTGTGATGGGTCGAAATCATCTCATAAAATAGAATTTAGACAAGTTTAGGTCATTATAGTAACCTTATCTTTTAGTTTTAACTCAGAATTAACTATATTGGCATTTACCGTGTCACTTAGTATTTTTATATTATATAGTTAATAAACATACCATATACATCCAAGCGACCCCAAAGTGGTCCATTAATTATACCCATATCATGATATAAGTATCTTGGCCGAACCATAGATTTTTAATAATATAATAACAATTAATAATATAATATGTGTTCTAAAAACTATTTTATGTCAATTTTGACACGTTTTGGTAATTGATTTTTGTGAAAATCATAACAGAATGATTAGTTTGAAAACAATTAATTAAATCAATAATAACATGTCATATTAACATAGAAAATTATTTTAATTCATAAAAAGTCTCAAATTACATTTATTTGGGTATTTATAACATCAATTATGTCAATATTTCATTAATAAGATAATTATTTCATCATCATTGTGTCATCAATAAATTTAATTATTTTATGTCTAAAAATTACAAATAAAATATAATTATGTAGGAAATCATTTTAGATTTATAAATAATACTTATACTCGAATGTATCTTATGTTTAACCCAATATTAAAAATTCATTAGTTATTAAACTTTGATTTTAACTATTTTATCCCTTCTTTAAATAAATTGATAATAAATGTCCTAATCTAATAAAAGTGGGCCTAAATGGTCAAATATTATTCCTAAGGTTGTTTTTGGTCGAATTACACTTATCCAATAGAATTAGGACATGTGTTAGGGTAGTAATAATATCATTTTTACCCTTAATTACCCTTTTTACTTTTAACCGTGGCAAAAAAAAAGAAAAAAGTTACTATTCACCAAAAATTATTTTCAACTCATTGAACCACATTTTAGTCCTTGATATTAACTGTGTATCTTGGATTTTCGAAATTCCACTCACATAAGCAGTAAAATTATGTTTAATGAAAAATTCAGTTTTTTAACTACCACTTTGTGGTTTCACTATTCATCAAAAAATGAAAGATTCCAGAAAAATACCAAAAATTAGGCCTAAGATATATTTGATATTATGAATTCAAAAAGGATTTTTATTTTACTAAATTCAAAACATAGCAGTTACATTAACTAAATGAAAAATTAATTCCTATCGTCAAGACAAATAGCGTGTTTTTAAGAGACAATAACTATCAAAAGATCGACACTTGTTTATGTCTGGTTTAAATGTGAAATTACATCCAATGAACAACATTGTATTAAATTGTAAAAATATATTCTAAATATACTTTAAAACCACTCAAATTAATAATTTATCAATATTAATTATTTCGATTAAAGAAGTTGTTTTTAATTAAAATTTAGTAATTTTCACTATTCATCAGAATATGAAAGTTATCTGAAAAGTACCAAAATTTTACCCTAAGATAATTTCGATATTCCGAATCCAAAAATGAAGTCCATTTTGAAAACTAAAATTTACAAAATATCAAAAAGCGTTTATTACTATTCATAACGGCTAGTTTTAATAATATTTTAATAGCATATCGTTGTTTCGTGAAACTCGGTATTGCGTACGATGCAAGCTATCGAGGAAGGCCGCCGTTGCGTGTAAAGAAATCCAAGATAGTGTTGTGTGTATTGAAAGATTCATTTGATGATTTATATAAAATAAAAACAAAATATTTCTCATAAAATTCTCAGGTGTTACACCTATAGTACACAAAATAATAATAGATTCGTCCCCTTTTTTGTATGAAAGGTGTGAATCATGTCTTGAATATTTTTTGAGGTAAAAATGTTATGAATGTCTCTTTTATAAATGAAATGGGTTTTGTTTCAAATGAACTTCTTTTTAGTGCACCTCAAACATGGTTCCATGTTGTAATGGTTATGGAAATTATTCTTTTAAAGGAATTTGGTGTGTGAATGAATTTTGAAAGGGGATTTCCCAATGGGAATGTTTGGGTCTTTTATATGACCATTTCATTTTTTTCCAAATTGGTTTTATTAGTTTTGAATTTGGTGTAAAGGATTTTTTGGAACTTTCTATATTTTTTCATGTTTACACTTTGTCTTGGAAAATGTAGCAGATTGGAAATGTAAGGTCCCGTTTGGAATCAACACTCCGGAATGTGGAATTTTTTGTTAATTTTGGTAATGTATTGAAATAGAATTGATAACATTGGTACAATTAATCGATATTTTATATTTTATAATGTTTTGGGATGTGGTTTGGATAATGGAAAATTGTTGTCTCCATGTGATCTTTCTTTGTTGGAATAAAATGCTTGGGGAATAAATGGCCTTTCATGTGTGTTGTGATACATGGACTGTTTTCAGATGAACTACTATACGTTGAGATGTGTTCTCATCTAGGGGATCATGAATGGTAATATTGTTTCTATTGATCCAATTGGACCTTGGGATGGTATTCCCTCTAATTCCTCATGTGCGAAGAAATTGTGGGTTATGGTTTCTATAAAATGTGTATCTAATTATTGTATTATTATTTTTAATTGATTCGTGGGAATCATATATAGGTTCGAGTGATGGTTTCTTGTTGAAAATTATTTGAGGTGTTGGTACCCCCATGACTTTATAGGACTAGGTGGGATATGAAACTCTATTGTCTAGTTAAGAGAAGGTATTTGGTTGTTGACTATGGATCAACACCATATGCTAATAGGTGAGTCTAAATGGAGTATGTCTTGGGATCAATCAAGGGATTTTTTAAAAATGCTCATTAATTATTATCTATTTGATATTTTTATTTCTTCCCCATAATGCATATTGGATTTTATAGTTGTTTTTACATGATTAGTTTCCATAACATTATACAAAAACATTTTTATTATCCAGATTGGTGTTATATTTCTACATTGGATTTGAGATGGGTTATGGATGGTGAAACTATATTTTAAAAAATAATGTTGGATGTGTTGTTTTTAATAAGTAACTTGAGAGAAAATATGGATTTTCTTTAAATGATTAAATTAAAAAAATTTCAATGTTTTTCCAAATAGTATTTATGGTTTTTTCAGAAAGGAAATGCATGGAATCAATTTTCATATCCTTATGAGCTATTGTATGCTCACACCCTACATATACCATTTTTCATGATCAGTCTCATTTTGTATCATATATTTTTAGTAGTTGTTGTATATGGATCCAATTTGTATTTATTTTTATCCTTTGTATGGATTTGGTAGGGTTTTTATTTGTTTATTTGATCCTTGTTTCTTTGTAATGCTTTTCCCATTTTGATTATTTTGATGCCCATACATAGTCACCATCCTGTAGGTATTGGGAAAACCCATCCAAAAAATGTCTCACACAATTTCAGATGTCAGGTTAGATGGAATCCAAACTTAGTTCATGAAACAATTGTATCGGAATTCACCCTGGTTATTTGAAGTGTCAATTTGATCAGATATTAGGATTTTTGTGACTCTGGAGGTAGGTATAGGAAGGACATCACAAACCCTTGTTTATTATGATACTTGGGTTTCTAGGGGAATTTTGGTGTTTTAGTCTATATTTTGTTTTAATTTGTGTGGATAATGAATGAAAATTGACATGAACCATTATCATGTTGTGGGATCACATTATTTAGTGCCCATGTGGTGTCCAAGTTCTTGGTTCAAGTTCCACTTATTTGTAAAAGATTACATGGACCATGGCCCTAATGATGTCATCGGGTAAGGAATTTCCACTAATTATTCATTTCAATAGATTTATGTGATTGTGGTTTTTAGACTTATTTGGCATGAGTGGGAATTTAAAATGAAAACATCTTTGAAATGAAAATTCTTTCTTTCAAGTGGATACGTGTTGAAAATTTAAATGGATTTTAAAAATTAAATTGATTTGGATTTAACTTTTTTTAAATTCTTGGATCTAATTTTAAAGTGTTATGTGTGACCCTTGGTATTCCTTTGGAATGTTGGAATATATGTATATATGTGTGGAGAGTTCATGGTGGCATGTGTACATGGATGATATAAGTGGATGAGGATGCATGAATATATGACGTTTCATAGGATACCATAGGTGAGTATTTGAAATAAAAGGTTCGGTTTGGTTTTGATTTTGAAAAAACTTTTGAATGAGTGAGTTACTTAGGGGATGGTTTTTCTAGTAAAATTTTAATTATACCCTATGAAAGGGGGATTTCAATATTTTAATTATGGATATGGAATAAGGTAGATTTGAAACTGAAATGATAAGGGTCTTTTTTTAAAAGGGGATTTTGGTTATGTTGTGATGTTTATCTTGTAATCCTGTTGTTTTGGGAATGATATGTTCATCTCAATTGTGTGTTAGGTTGAGGTTCATCATTTTTTTTCTTTTTTCATTTTAGAAAAGTATACCTAGATAGATATTTATTTTTTTATTGGTTAACATATAATATCTTGTTATTATTGGTTGTTTTATTTCTTTTGTGGTGATCAAGGTCTATTTGATGCTATGGAATTCCTTGAGGGAGTTCAGTGCGTTTCCAGATCATTTGGAACCCCACAAGCAATGAGAGTGAATGCTAGTGTGGGTTCCTTTGAGGGACCAGCTTTGGACCAATTTATTGTAATTGATCTATCCCTGATAGATGTTGGGATGATGTAGGAGGTGTTTAAGACCACTTTCATATGAGGGTTGGTACATGAGAAGGTGAAGGAGAAGAAGGTGGAAATTCTATTGAGTATTATGTAAGGCCAAAAGTAAGTGAAGGTCTACGTTAAAAATTTCATGGAGCTAGTTTCATTCTCATCAAATATAGAAACACATGATTTGAAAAAAATACAATCATTAATGTGGGGACTTTTTAAAGATATCAATGATTTATTGTATTCATCCAGTCGATTTTAGTTTGAAAATTCATTAGATGAGGCATTCATCGATGGGCTAGTTTTTGGTGTGCAGTCAGTTATTGGTGGTGCTCAATAGGATTTCTCATCTGGAAAGAGGTGTAAGCTAAAGGAACATATTCTTCAAAGGTATCCTTTTATCTTTTTAGCCTCTAGTGAATCAAGCCAGTCATTTGTGTGCTTCCAGTGTAGTTAGTTCGATTATTTGAATATGTATTGTTGTAATCCTCTATTGACTTATTGTTAATGTCGCTATTTAAGAAATGTGGAGAAGTTTTGTAAGAATAATTTCCTAAAAAATAATTCTTGATTTGACGTTTTTAGCTCCTGGATATGAGGCAATGGATTCGTTAGTCATCAAAGCATCAGCCACAGGCCTCATTGTGAATCTTATGCAAAGTCAGGAATGTCCAGGGTTATGGGGAACCTTGGCCCATCTTTTGTCTCTTATGTTGGGATAGATATTTTTTTGGTATTTTTGTGATTGTTTCTTGCTCAATGTGAACTTCACTTTCATTTGCAAGAGGATCAATGTTTTTTTATTTTAATCCCATTTTGTTCCTTGTATGTGACTCTTTAAATTGTTATCCTTATGTGAATCAGTTTTAGTTTTCAATTACACCTTTTGGAGATATCATTTTTTGTGGAGATCAATTTTTTTATTTTGTGTTGAATTTCATTGGTTGGTTTGAGTTTTTGTTGTTGGGTTTCCCCTTGTTCTTGATGTTTTTTGGGATCTGTTGTGAGTTCCTAGTACCAATGGGAGTGTTATTTAGATGTTGTGAAGAAGTTTTCTATATCTTGTGTTGAGAGTTATCATTCTAGTTAACTATATATGTAATTGTTTGGGGTTTCAATGTTGATCATGTTAGTCGAGTTCTTATGGTGGGTAGAACCATCTTAGATTGTTCCATTGTTTCTCATGTTGTGGTTTCATTTAGGATGGTTGGGTGTTACTTCTAAAGTGAACGGTCACCTCGATGTCCATGGATTCTATCACTATTGATCAGTCTGGGAATCAAGTTATTATCTATCTTTTAACTATGTGACATTATAATAAAATCAATTGTTTTTTTGTGGGGACCAATTTCAAACCCCATCCATGTAAATTCCTTTATTATATTCTTTACATAATATTGGATTCTTTAGTTGAGGTTCAGGTTGAGTCCTTGTTTGAATTATTGTGTATTTCTAGAAAAAAGGATGTCTTGAGCTTGTAAAAAAGGAGTGCATGGGTAGTGCACTATAAGGGGAAATCATGAAACTTTACCTAGGTAACCATGTGGCATGAGTCTAGTTCATTGGGATTTTCATGTGGCCTACTCCCTATTAAGGAAATCATATGGAAAGTGTGTGGTTTAGTTATTCAAAAGTACATAGGAAATTATCATGGTTTTCACATGTTTTGGGAGACATGTGGCCAGCCTATACAGGGTTGCGATCATCTAACTTAGGGGGCAAATTGTCGGTGTATGATTTTTTAAACCATTCATCCAAAGTATGCATCTTACCCATATTCAATATAATGTGAAATTCTAAGAATTCCCTTTAGACCTTTTAATCATATTTCAGGTTTTCCTCCCATTTTCTGACCTAGGTTCAAGAGGGACCTCTTGGATACCCTATTCCCTAGATTCTTAGTCTCCATGGATGCTTATTGAAGGTCCGTAGGTATGTTTTTTTTATTTTTGGTCATTTTCTTATTCAATTCTCCATTCTATCATTAGATCCGGGTTTTCCATGGTGGCGTTTGCATCTTGAATGATCCCAAAGGTTTAGAGTTGGTGTATGATTCGATTTCATGGATGTTAGGGTGTTCATATTATGCCCTTGTATAAGATCTTCTTTCTCATGATGTTCAGTTTCACTCACACTCTGTTGAGGTACGTGTTTTTGTCCCTTTCATTTTTGGTATATTCCATTTGATGGTTAATATTTTCTTATTTTTCCTATGTGTTCCTCAAACATTTTATTTTTTATATAAATTTTAATTGTATTTTTGATTTCAAGTTGGTATGATTGGTTTTAAAAATGGTTCTCATAAGATATATATATATATTTATTTATATGCACACTAGGTGTTTGGGGAGATTCCAATTGATATTTTAATGTGAAATTGGGTACTTTGGTGGTTTAATTCGTTCGTTATACCTTGATAATGTTGTTGTATTAAAAAAATTAGTGTTATATTTTTAAATTTATGGATTTAATTTTCTTACTCTTATTGGTGGATTACTATTTTGATTTAAAATAAAGTTATTCTTCTTTAAAAAGATGTTTTCAATGTGATTTTATGTGATTATGTAAAGTAATATGGTTTTCTAAATTAACTTTATTATATTCAAGTGTACCTCATTGTTGCGCCTTTATAAATGTGTTCAATGGATTATGTGAATGGTGATAATAATGATTTAAAAATGTTTTGAGGTAAAAATGTGTTGAAAATATAGTTTCTAATAGAAATAGATTTTTCCCAAATGAATATATTTGTTGTACACCTCAAACATGGTTTCAAATTGTTAAGGTGATGTGATGTATGTTTTAAAATAAATTTGGTGTGTGTATAAATTTGTAAATGGGATTTACCCATGGGAATGGTTGGGTGTTTTTTGTTCTTCTTTTTTTCTGTATTACAAATGGTCTTCATGAGTTGTTCATGTTGTGTAAAGGCATATTTGGAAATTTTTATATTATTTCATTTTTACATTTTGGCATGGAAAATTTTTCATATTTGATACAAAATAGACGATTTGTAATTATAAATCATGAAAGTGGTATTTTTTTTGATTATGATAATGGTATTAAAATGAATTAAATACAAGGATAGAGTGAAGTCCGGGTTGATATTTTGTAATGTTTCGGAAAGTGGTTTTGATTATGGAAAATTGAGGTTTCCATGTGCACTTTATTTGTGGAATGAAATTTATTTTGAATGAAATTGATTTTCATGTGGGTTTTGATACCTATATTGGGATCAAAAGAACCAGTAGACCTTGTGATGGGTTCCCCTCTAGGGGAACATTCATGATAATGTTTTTGGTATTGAGCCTATTTGACCAGGGGATTTGATCCCCTCTAATGGCTCTGGCCTAAGGTTGTTGTGGGTAATCGTATTTATTCCATGTGTATCCATGTATTATATTATTATTATCATGGGATTATAAGATTTCATCTATATTGTAGAGAAATTTATTCTTATTAACCTCATTAGATGGGTTGGTATCTATGACAAGATAGGGATAGACGGAATGTTCTACTGGACTGGCTAGTTTAGATATGAGAATTGATTATTTACTATGGAGATACACCATATAACAGCAGGTGAGTCTGAACTAAGTACAACCATGGATTACCCTAGGGTTTTCCTAGAAATTCTCATGAATTAATATCTATTTGATTTGTTTATTTCCGATGTAGATTAAATATTGGATTTTTTTTGTTCTGTCTTCTTTATTTGATTCGTTTAATTTTTTCATAGCTCTTTTTTTTATCTAGTTTGGTGTTATATTTTTTTTATTTGAGATAGATTGTGGAATTTGAATCCATTTTTAAAATGGATTGTTTTGTGTGTTGTTTTGAAATGGGAACATGTGGAAAATTTGTTTTTTTTATAAAATGGTTCTAAGCCTTTTTCATGTTTTTTGTACTAGTATTTATAGACTATTATGGAAAAGTAAATGCATGGACAATATGATTATCTCCATCCAAGTTATTGTATGCTCACACCCTACTTATAAAATTTGGTGTCATTATAGCCTATATGGTGTGAAGGTTATGTTTTTAGGTTTTTTTATTGTTTAGTTGATACTGTTTTTTGGGGATAAATTTTCCCCATTGTGATTATTTTGATCTCTCGGACTAGTAGTCAGCTTGTGGGCATCTGGAACACCCATTGAGCCATTTCTCAGACTGGGTCAGATGTAATGCTGGATGGAATCACGTCTTGGATCATGTAATGATATAAAAAATCTCAAAATACATAGTAGCCACCTCACATATAACCTATAGGGGACAATGACCTAATAAACCACAATTTTCTACAGGACATCAAGCTTGTTAAATCCATAATATCATAAGAGAATCAAAACACTTAAAACATGTGAAATATCCCCCCTTTACTATTCAATTAAAATTAATCAATTATTATTCTTCAATTAATCCATCACAACCATGTCTCATATACCAAAAAATAAAAACCCTCCTATATGACAAATGGAAAGAATTGGTCATGAGGAGGACATTAAATCCAATATCATCATGTTTTGTGTCATGAAATATATATACACGACTTGAATTCCACAATAATTAAATAAATTAAAATTTTCACAAAAAATCGTGTCACATAGATATTTATTTAATAACATCATCAATTACACTTAAATGATGTGTAATTCGTCTCATTGATTCACCAATAGCCGATTTACAAGCTGTGAAACTGATGCCTACACAAGCCGTAAACCATTATTTCATTCAATAAAAATGAAATACACTGTGTGAATATACTATAATGGCTCTAATGTGGATGCAGCCTCAATCAAAAACTACATGAACCTACTAAAAACACCTCAAAACACAAAAAATTTAAATTTAATGGGCCTATAAGGTATAGTCTATTACCAAATCACTAGGCCCTAGGAGATATATATTTTAATATAAATGCATAAATAAATTACCACTTCTCGCCCATGCCAAACCATCAAAACTGAGACCAATGAAAGAGAGTGGAAATAAAATTTTTATAGGAATTTTTTAGTTGTTATATGATAATAAAAATTCATGTGTTTCAAAAAAGTGTCATCAAACATAAAGGAATTTATTTTTAGATTCCAATAAAAGGGATATTGGTAACAACATCTAGCTAAGGGGTTTGTAGTGGCTAAAAATAAAGAGTATTAATGATAAATATGGGAAGCTTAGATAAATATAAAACATTTAATGTAAATTATTACTCTTTATGGTAGAATAAATGGATATAAAATCCCCCACCTAATGACAACTGGGCAATCCCTCATTGAGGAAGAAAAAGTTTTCCACCAATCAAGCCTCTACCAATAAGCTTTATTACATCCCTAAACAATATGTCAAACAACATTTATTTCAACAATGAACCAATGGTTCTTTCTTAATCTTTATAATAAATATGAATTAGTAGAGGGATGATTATTGGGGAACAAGAAATTATAATTGAATCAAATGAAAGTAGTATATTGTTTCCCATTTAAAACACAGTTAACTGCATCCTTTTAACTAAAATATCCTCAAGGGGATTTTCATTGTGACATAGTTTAGGAATTACATAACACAATAATTATTATCACATCAAGAAAATTTAAACACTTAAAATTCATGAAACTAATCATTTATGAAGAAAGGGAATATATCAAAAAATATGAGTGGTTTGATTATTTCATCAAATATGATTGAATTATTTTTTTATAATTCAAATATACATAATAAAATACATTATAATCCAAAATGGGAATATATAAATGAAATAGGAAATATAAAAGGATTCATATTGCTATTTAGAATTCCTAAAGGACATATAATATATTTTCTACATCTGAAAACCGATAAAAATTATTTAATTAATATGTAATAATTTTAGATGATATGAAATATATTTTTATTTTCGAAGATACATTTGTAATCTATTTCGATAATTATTTCCATTGATAGAAAATACATAGGTATGAATTTATTTCAATATATAAGTTATTTTGTAAATATATCTTATGTTCTCTATAAATAATGTTTTAAACTTAATAAAATATAAATTCATAATATTTTTAATTAATATTTATGTAATATCTCTAAACATATAGTTTTGTAATTATATAAGTATCAATATATCATGTTTTTATTAATATGTAAAGTTTTTTCCAAATGTAGGATTTTTAACAACATGTAATATTCTTTATCATAAAAACTATTATGTGTGTATTTTTCCTTAATAGCATCAATTAATAAATTTTTATTATTGTTCCATAGAATTTAAAAATAAGGTTCATTCATCAATTGATTCAAAATATATAATATATTGTGCCCATATCTATTTTAAACAATAATATAATCCTATAATGGAAAAAAATATACCTTCCCATAATATTCTATCTGGAACTCCCCTATCAATGTCAACACCCCTGAAAACGATAAAAAATTGATGTAGGAAAATTTTGGCCCATATAGACTTATTTAATTTATTATTTATTTAGGAAACTTTATATATATTTTAAATATAACATGAAAAATATATTTTTTCTATTATGTTCTATATTTAAGATGTAAAATCATAATGTATTGTTATATTATAATTTTTAGTGTGAAGGTATTTGAAAATATGTAAAAAATATATTCTTATAGATATTTAAAAAAAATTAATACATGAAATTAATATTTTAAAGAATTTTCCAGTTTAATATGTTTAATTGATTTATTTGGTAATTTCACATTTAATTTGAGTTCTTTTTAGAAAAATCATAGAAGCATTAGTTTATTAGTTTAAAATAAGTATAAATGAGTGTAACAATATGCATAATATTCAAAATAGAAAAAACAACTCATAGGTTTTTATGGTGTATGTATTGGATTAAATAATCATTTCTTTGAACCTAGGGAATTTAACCATAATGTTTCATATTGGTCATATTAAAATTAATTTTCCAACAGAAAAACCAAATGATAAAAAATCATTATGAGTAAAAACTATTTTATTAATTAATTTGATTAAAATGGAATTATTAAATTATAGTTTCATGGTGAGATTTATAAATCTAATGATAATCTAAAAATATGGGAAATAGAAGACATGGGAGAACATATTACATTGTATGTAAATGAAATATACCAAAAAAAATTTATTTTCAAGAGATAAACCTTAGGGAGAAAACCGAAATTTTTATCATTTATTTCTAATGAAAACATAATGAAATGATTGATTGATAGTTATATTTATGTGAAGAATAATATAAATTGAAAATCTATGATGGACATGAGGTGTGGGTTTCATTTAAAAATAATGGGGGTGGATTTTTTGTTGGGTTCATATTTTAATTTAAATATATCTTCCAGTTTGGTGAAACCACATTATATCAAAAATGAAATATTAGTATTAGAGGACCTAGATAATGTTATGAAAAATTTAAATAACAAACTAATTCCATTTGGAATATTTGAAAATTTTAGGGTTAAATGAAAACATGTAAATTATTCTAGTGATTGAGTAGATTTGGATTGCATTATCAAATATGAATTTTTATACATTAAATAATTATCAGAGAAGAATAAAAAATATTGAAATAAAATGAATTTATCAGTGCAGATAAAATCATATATTACTTTATTAGATTGAACTATGAACCAATATGAAACCACAAAAGTATCTCTAATATTTTTTTGTCATTATAAATGTATGTTATATAAATATATTAAATACAGACTTCATCCAAAAATCTAATATGATATATATTTTCACAAATATATTTTTAAATTATTAGAATATTATAAGAATATAGATAAAAAAATTTATTTATTAAAAAATTTATACAATTAAGTAGATATATTTGTTCACTTATGGAACTTTTTATTAATTGTAATATACATATAATGGTACTTCAATTTTCCCCTATAATTTTAAAGTTGATAAGATACCTCTCATGTTTATGAACATCATACATTGCAGCCATGGATGACAATGGGTCATGTTGAAATAAAATTAAATTATATATACAAAAACACATATAAAAATAACTAAATCAGAATCTATTTTATTATCATTTACTTGTTACCTAAACCAAATCCCAAAATAAAATTTTAATAAATTAAAAAAACACTTTAAAAAACCATTAATTTTTATTATTTCCTATATTATATTATTTTTAGGAATTCAATTTAAAATCCCAATCAAAACTGAATTTAACAGTTTTTAATAATTATTTTACAACATTATAATATTTAGTATATCTATGTTTTTGGTAAAATATATGTGGTACTAAAATACATCCCAATTAATAATTTTTTATTAATTTTAAAAACAAACCCTACTCAAACCATATTTGGAGGTACTCATAATATTTTATTTTCAGGATGTGTAGGGTAGGGTACCCAGTGGTCAAATACCAATTTCCATCAATAATTATGGAACTATCAATGAAACAATTATTTCAAATTGGAAAATTAATCCTTATGGAATAATTCATGTGTCATATTATATTAAAAATTTCTTCATATAAACATACATACGTACATATAGAGACACACACACACACACAATGATTTGTATATATATATATATATATAAATATTATATTAAAAGAAATAAAACCAAACCAAATTTATAAAAAAAGTTTTAGTATCAAATAACTCCTCTATAATTAATATTTCTACATTATAATCATGATCCAGACATTTAGTTTTTTTAAAACAGATGCCATAGTTATTTGAATTCATTTTATATTAGTCTTACTGAATGTTTTGATGAAAAAAAAATTTGATCAACACTCTTCACCTATCTATAAATTATTTTTGATAAATAAAAAAAATGAATTAAATTTTATTTATGTACCTAGTTCCCACAAAAAAAAACTTTTGACTTTAGAATTTTTTATTTTTTTATATGTATTTTTTCATGAATCAACCACATTTAGTGGTTCAATTTCAACATTTTATTTAAAATAATAGTTTAAAAACATCTTATGGGGATGGTGATAGAATAATATGTAGTATTTGGAAAAATTATTTTAAAAAAATTATTGACTTTGATCATTTCATCGATATCAGCTGAATCAAGTTATATAATAATATATAAAATCTATGAAAAATAGTTTTTTAGTGATTTCTATGAGAGGGAAAAATGAATGTCTTTGTTTATCATGGAAAGGAAAACATATAATTTAATATAAAAATTATTGGACTAAATATAACACCTCATCCTTTTCAAGTTATGAATTTGATTTTTTTTATATTGAAAATCATGTATTTTTAATTTTTAGAGTGTTAGTAGGGTTGTAGGTGGCCCAATATTGTTTTCCATGAAAATGATATAGTGAAATAGGGATTATAGAAATATAATATTTCCCATTGAATGTTTGGTGGTATCCTGTAGGATTTATAGTGGTTGTTTAGTTTGTTACCTCAACTACTTGATATAACAAAATAGATCTCCCCCATGCATTCATGGATATTTAATTAAATTATTAGGTATGTTTACCAATGTAACACTATATAACACCATTAATCTATATAAAAAAATTCACAATTCATTAAATTAGATATACTATAAATAATAAATTATTTTATAAATACCGATTTTGTTTCATAAAATAGAGTAGTCTCAATTTTTCAAATCAATTAAAATATTTTTATTTTATAATTAATTTAATAATATTTTAAAAAATATATTCAATGTTCCAGTGTATGAAAAAATGATGAAATACAAAATAATAAAAAAATCCAAGATGTTTGATATATAAAATTGTAATACCAATTCACGAGAATGACTTAGAAAACATGGGATTTATCCACTATGTTAATAAATAACTAAGAATCACTTATAAAACACTATCCAAATTATGTGAACCAGATACTAGAATCTATCTAGAAATCTCTCTCCGTCTTACAATAACACAATACCCTAGTAATTTTAATAATATAAACATAGGGAACTAGCTAGTGTAGTAATCTAGACCAATGTAGCACCCATGTAGATTAATAAAACACACACAAAAGTATTCCCACTCACATCCATCTAATTATCCATATAATAGATTCAATTATAAATAAATATCCCAATAATTATAAAAAATTCATTTTATCATATAACCAATAATCCCTTATATAAATATAATGATTAAAAATCAATGTGATATAAATCCCAAGGAAATTAAATATTATAACCACTTTTGAAAACCCATTTGGAAAAGAAATATTATTTCAATGGTTTAATTAAACACCTTATGTGCACAATAACTATTCCAATTTATGTATCATCTGGAAAGTAAAATATCACATTGACAAATAAAAATTGAAAAACAATAAGGAAAATTACAAATTATTCCATAATAAACCATTGTTGTAGTATTATAACATATGAACCAATAGATATATAACCACTAATGATATGCCAATGGAATGATCCATTATATGGGGAAAACTATATAATATCAAGCATAAGCACATCCCCTTTATATAAAACCTCCCAAGAATGGTAAAAGAGAAACTAATAAATCTAAAAACACACTAAATTTTACATAGATAACATACCTTACAATGAACATATAAAACATGAATATTTAGGGTAAATGTGAAATATTAATTTGGATGAATAAGGAATGGATGGGGATATGAGGAGGAATTTAATAGAAATCATTAATTACATTACGAAAAATCACTATAAGAAAGAAAATTTATAAAGATTATGATGAATGAAGATCTATAGTTGGGATATATTGGGAATTTTAATCATATAAAAAATGAGGTGATACTGGTTAAATTTGATATGGGTAAAAAGGATATTGATTTATTTAGTTAAACTAGGTAGACTGTATGATTACACACATGGTTTGAAAACTTCTACACCAATCACGATAGTTCTAATAGTGGAAACTAATTAATTTTTGGGTAATATGCATGTTTTGTCCATGTGATATCTCCTAAACATGTAAAACCCATGACGTATACTCTTACACGTCCAAAAAATATAGGAATTTTTCGTAAAAATTAGCATATAATAAATAATAGTTCATTGACAATGAAAACCACATCAGCAATTCCACTCTCCCAATCCATGATATGAGTTCATTTTTTACACTCACTATTAAACCACGAAAAAACATTAATTTATAAAAATGTTCTAATTCCAAATCCAAAAAATTAAAATAATTTAAAATACAATTAAATAATCAAAATATAATCATACCGTTGTCCTGGGAGTGTAATACTTCTCACCTCCATTCCACATTCTACCCCAATAATGTCTTTATAAATCCACATCAAAAAAATAGGTTGGGCCATTGATATTTAATAAATTAACCATACTCTTATGTATTTTTTTCTTCATTCCATTCATCCATAATAGCTAGATTTATGAAATCAATTTCCCCTCCAATAACTTTTCATGATAATCAAATATATGAACAAGTTTCTCCAAAATTATGCTATCTTGTTCCAAATCCAATCCCTTAAAATAAAAAAATTTGATAATCTAGAAGATATATCTTCAATAGGGATAAAAAAATACTTGTTCCATTGATGTAAACTAATATATTAAGGAAAACAAATATTACAGTTTCCTGTGATTCTCTATGATCTAAAATAGCCCATAAAACATTGATTTTTTCATGGACATTGTACCCAACCAATGATGTCCTAGTTGAGTAGAAACATTAAAAAACAACCACTCATTGATAAAAAAAATACAATAGATAATTATCATTCTTGGTGAATTATTTCTTATAACATTAATATGACCATAATATTTTCAAAATAAAAAAATAATATCAGTCATCTCATGATGGTTTCACGGTCCTAATAATGAACACACACACTATTTTGACTAATGAAGAGGGGACCGATATTTTCATCCGTAAAGAGATTCAATGTTTTCTATATTTATCATGAATTGATATATATTGTTATATATGGTCTCAAAAACCAAAAAATCACTCTACCATGAGCTACTAAGCCATGAAAAAATTGTTTTAGAAGATCCTATAAAATCAAAAAAACTCACTCAGTCCGACCATTCATATTTGGATTAAAATTCATTAATACCACCATCTAAATTGAAATCACATCCTAGAGACCCTTCATAAACTGAGATTTAATGTAATGGTCTTGATCTAAAACAATAATTATTAACACTAAATAATTCTTACAAATCTCATAGATGTATTGGTGCACAATTTATTCCACTTTTACTGATTATTTATTATAGTGGAAAAATGATGATTTATAAAAACAATCAAAAATCACCTCTATTGATTTTACCCCACCTTAATTTCGAGGTAAACTAATTACAAATTTGATAAAAATTTAATACCACATCTAAAATAGAATTTTAATTGATTATAATAAACCTACATGATTCATGTGTCAATATTTAATCCTTTGATATGTAAGGTGCCATGAAAAAAAGTATCTAATTGTTGACTTCTCATAATGATATTAATAATATAATTTTAAAAAATTAATTATATTTCAATATGTTATGTTCACTTACCCACTTAATTTATATGAATGTACTAATAACATTGACCTTATGGTTGAATGATGAAATGTATACATTAAAATAAAATTACTCCAATAGTAGACTACGAAAAAACACCCAATGTCTCTCTACTATTAAAAATTTTACTAATAAGCAAATAATTAGGATCTACTTACGGGTCATTTATAATATTATAATACAAGGACGGATTTAATTAATCACATTCCATATTTACTTTATCAAATTAATCCTTAATATCCTAGTGAAACATAGTATATAAAACAACCAAATTTCACTCTTGATTTAATTCATTCCACATTTTAAATGGAAAAATATGTATACTATAATCAACCACCATATTCACATTAACATAGATATAGGATATTTTAGTATCAAAATCATTTAAGTACTCAACTCATAATCTCAATTGCTGGAAAATATCCCTCTAGGTAGGTGAATACATACTTTAGAATTTTATGATCCTAATATATGGTAAACCATTCATAAATTTTTTTTGGTGACATATTTTCAATCCATGTACCACAATCTCTAACTCAAGGGATTGAGTTGGGTAGTCCCACTAATTTGGGCATAACTTGTGAGATCTATATATCATATTAAGGCCCCACAACATCAACACACCCCCAAACCTGTACCCAAAGCATTCTTATAAAATGAATATCTATTATAAGGATTTGGTAAAATCCAAAAATGATTCAATATTAATAAGGATTTATACTACTCAAATAATCTGTATAATTTATCATCCAAATAAAATATCACTCCAATACAATTAAAACCCATTATGGGTGATGGAAACATAGAGATATAAAATTACCTGTATTACTAAACCATAAAATAACTACTACTCTTTAAAGGGATTTATAGTGAGATATATAATGAGGTGGGGTGAATTAAGGTATGTAATGCTTTCCCATTTTAATTTTTTTTCCTTTAATGTCTGAATACACTTTTAGATCGTGTAATCTCAAGCATGATGGTCACATGTCACTCAAGTGATTATAAATATCATTATGATAGAGTTATCATTACCATCATTTTTTACTTAATATACATTATGGTTATTTTTACACACTTTTGGCTTGCATACAGAAATAACATAAGGAACACATTATTTTCAAAATGGTTTACTACTGCAGGCTAGTACAATGACATTGTGACTTATAATATATCTAGGCACAAAATAATTAAAAAATCACTACTCTTCAATGGAGATAATGTGAGGTCACTCTTTCCTGAGTTCACACCTATTATAATGGATTATAAAAAGAATATTATTTCATAAGGGTTTCATTATCGAACATCCTACCCTTCAATAAGTTCCATTAAAGGATCAACTTCCACGAATTATTGAATTATAAGTCCCTTCATGAGAATAACGTGTATTGTTTTGTAGAGTGTGAATTATTATATTTGATTTCCATTGGTCGTTTACTTCACTATCTATGAACAAAAAATTTATAGTAGCATTTAATTTCTCAGTAATGATATATAAATGTTCCTTACAATTCCCTTCTTGGTACATTTTCCCATTTTGATATTTGATAAAAATGTCTTCCCTCAACTCTATAAACCCACATTTTGAATCTCAATTATTCTAGAAATAAGATCATATATGATAGCACATTCATTAATCTCTTATTATTTTGGAGTGTTCATGTGGTACATTACACTTTACTCATATCAATTTTTTGGATATTAAACATGAACATGTTTCTCTATCTTCTATATGTGTTGATATAACATTAAAAAATAGAGAGATCATGGGAAAATTAGGTTGGCCTCCATATTTCAAATTATGAGTTATGAAAACTATACCATAAATCATTTATAACTTCTGAATGATTTTATATATAGCTATAACCAAACCACATCTTTTTAATTGGTCTAATTCACTGTCAATACTATGTGGACTAAATAATGATTATTATATTTTAGAAATGAAGTAATATACCATTGATTGATTTATAGATCAAAACCCAAATTAAAGGACATAGATTATTGAATAACTATTGAACAATTCATGTAACATATGATTTGGAATCATTATGTTCAAATAATATCCCACTGAAATTCCCAAAAATTTATCTTTCATCTTGATACCATAGTATAGGATGTTCATTTTTATGAAAAATATCCATTTCAATACCTATTTCCCTGGTATTAGGTACGTTACTTTCTTTTACTCTATAATTTATATTTCTTCTACCCATGTTCATAATCAAAGCTTCCACCACAGGCACCAACACCCTTATTTTTGGATCATATTTTATCATAGATGTATCTTCAAATCAAAATGTAAAGTAAAATTCCCAAAATATAATTACCAAATCCAAATCCTTAATTAGAATATATGTTCAATTTAGTTTTCCTTCGATTTAACCTTTCATGTTTTTGGTTCACCATTTCTTATAGATAAAACTCCAATTAAAAAACCCATATGCAATAGTGTGCTAAAACCACTAAGATTTTTTAATTAAACATGACCAATGCTATGGTTAGGTGAAATATGTCTTTTTTGAACGTCACAAAACATCATGTCATCAATATGCCACAACATCTTGGATATATTCATTGAAAAACTCATACTCGGGCATTGCAATTATTCCTAGCATCCCTATAACATTATTTTGTGGACTGCCACATCATGTTATTTTCTAGGATTACAATTTTTGAAACTCATATAAAAAACACTTTAATATATCATATCATGAACCTTCCTTTATCCATGATGACTCAAACAATTGTCTTGCCCTTCTGGTGACTATTCAGGATCCATGTAGAATTTAATAACAATTTTGGATTTTCATCAAATATTCTCCCATTAATGTTAAGTCCTTTAACAATATAAACCACCTTCAATCAATTTTTTTTAATGACCCAATTATTTCCAACAAATCGTAATTCCCTCCACCATTACATCTTTGTAAAAAAATGTTATCATCAAAAAATAAAATGAAACCCACTAGGTTTCAAACAACCCCCTTTGTATTTATTTGAATAGATGAAAAAACCATTCAAATTAAATTCATATCCACCTTCTTGTCAATAAAATTATAATTTTTTATCCATGAAATTTAAAATACTGAAACGGTTCCAACTGGAGTGAAAAAATTCTTAAATTATTACAAATATGGGAGAACTGATATGATTCTCCATCATAAATATGAATCTTATATTTCATTACATTCTCCCTTATATGAAAATGATCCTTAATCCATTGGCATCAACCATGGGTTTAATATCTAAATAATATGACTATCATCATAACCTCAAATTTTTGGTTAGAAATTCCAATTCCATAATATAAATTATTACACATATATAACTTCCCTAGATAATAATTGAGTTAATTTTTGAAATATAATTTGAAATGTTAACAAATCCTTTAATCCTAGTAAGTGTTCTCTTGGTGTAGGAAACAATAGGTTTTGTAAACAACACAAAGGTAGGTAATGTCACTCAATAATACAATATACCAATAACAAATGTGATCTTATAATTTCATATCCCAACCGTTGATCTCCATAACACTAACACAAAATAGTTTGTTTATAATAATTAAGAAATTTTATGTTTATGATATAACACCAGAAATTTCACTCAATAAAAATTATTTAAAATTAATCCGCTTTAACGATAAACTTTTAAGGTATTCATTGTATTCATATATTGTTGATAATGATGAAAAAAATTGTAATTTTTTTTAAAAATCCACTGGGTATTTTAAAATTCACACCGATAGATGATGATCAATTATAGGGACACCACTTATTAAAAATAGTATATTAAACATAGAATACTTTTTAACAACATATATACAAATATATAATATAATACATTATAAAAATAAATATATTAATATAAAATTCATGTTCTACTATTACTTATATTCGTTAAACATAATGTATTAATAACACCACTTGTTGTATATTTATTAGATCATTTTTCATCACCGTAGCATTTAATTTTCTAGTATGATAACCCAATGGATTTTGTCTCCCATTAATTCTACACCTATATTCAAATATTTATTAATGGTAATGAATATATAGATAGGGGTACCCAAACATCCTCTTTATGAGGAATGGTGTTTGTATAAATAGACAAGCACTTTATCTTCCATCTCTACATTAAGAATTTTCATGACTTGGGAAGGAAATATTGTCATCTATTCATCACCATCATCATCGTATCTATTAGTTGGACTCCTAAAGATATTACTAAAAATTCAATATTGTGTGATTCGACTAACATATGTTTCTCTATGTATGTGAACTTTTTCACACTTCCATGGATTGGTGTTTTCTAGAATTATGAAATTGATCACATTTGAGAAATATTTTATTATGTGGTGTCGTTAGTGTAACTCTGTTTGAGATTAAATAAACATTAAATA
This sequence comes from Viscum album, assembly GCA_963277665.1. NCBI lineage: Eukaryota > Viridiplantae > Streptophyta > Magnoliopsida > Santalales > Viscaceae > Viscum > Viscum album. Next base: position 1,257,584,228 of record OY728134.1, read on the forward strand.
ACAATTCCTCCATGTATTAAATATATTATTTTTTTATGTTATAATATTGGAATACCACTTTCATTATTTCAATAAGTTAAATCATGGAATCCTTCATCATCTTTAGTGGATTTGTCCTTTAAATTTCTACCACCATTCTATTAGAATATAAAACTCATGGATTTTGTTTCTATATTTTATTACATTACATCCATGAGTGTAATTTTGAGTAGAAAAATGGTTTTCCATGAAATAAAAATTAATTTAGGCTCATTCTTGTTCTCAAAATAGATGAACCTATTTTACGACATAACTCACATATTCCCCTAATAAACATCATCCCTATATTTCATTTGAGAGGAGTGTCTCCAAATTTAACTATTACTATTAAATTTGGTTATCCAATTTCATTAACATTAAATATGTTTGATGATATAATAAATTAAGCATCGATAATCATAATCAAAATTCATTTGGTCACTAATTAATTTTTTTTGTCTAAACTGTTCTTCTTTTAATTCTTGATTATTGATCTTAAAAGGATGCACTCTTATTCAGACCAATTTTCCTAAAATAGAATTATTTTTCTCAAAAATATTTTTTTTATCATTATATCAATATTTAAAAGTGAACAAATTTTCATTTAGATTTCATATATTGATTTTATCTTGTTGTTGATAATACCTTAATATATATTTTTAACTTTTTATTTGAGTATTTTATTCTCTATAGATATTTTTCTATTTTCACATTTCTTGTTTCTAAAATTTATTGTTCATAATTACGTTGTAATAATCAAATTCCATTAATTTTTTCCATTTATCACTTTTTGTTTTGATTGGAATGAATCTTCCCTTAAATTGATTTTATTGAAATATTCTTTGAAATTTCATTGAAAATATCATCAACCATGAGATAAATTCTTCTCACTTTTTTTATTTTTTGTCTCCAGGGATAAATCATATAAAAAATAATAATAATAATCTTGTGTGGTATAATGTTATTCTATTTTTTCATGCCAGGTTTGTATATTCTCCTAGATAATGGTTGAACACCCCCTTAATTAACAAGTTGATTATATTCCCAACTCTTCATAAAATATTCTCCATAGATATGAAAAATAGTCTTGAACGACACTTTATTTCTCTAAATAATTGTTAAAAAATGAAACAATGGGATTTTAATTTTTCAATGTTAGGGAACTCATCATCTATGATTAATTATTCTTGTTTTTCATTTTCATCCATTTTTATAAAATGAAATTATTACCAACTATGATCATAGGTAAAATAAACTATTTACCATATATATATATTCAACATTTATACTCAAATCCATTTTAATCCTATGATGATAAATATCCTTCAACATATCAACATGAATGGAATTATTTTGTACACTTTTAACCAAGGAATTTTAAACAATGTTCAATTTAACTATTTCAAGGATAACAATGAGTTGAAACAATATAATATTTTCATATTTTAAAACTTATTGGGTAATTCCAAAATAATATTACATAAATTTAATGATATCCTTATACATGTAAATAAATAATTTCAATTTAAATTGGATACTTAATTATTGGTTTTATCTTTTATAAAAATTTTAGATAGAGTAATAGTAATAAAAAATCACATTTAAATTGTAATATTTCCATGATAAGACTTGTTATTCCCAAAGGGTCTTCGAGTGACATATACCCAAATAGAAGGATGTGGTGAATTAGTGTTTATAACTCTTAAATATTTTAAACATGTTTTAATTTTACGTATCATTTTTATAAAATATCATGACCACTCAACAATGAGGAACAATTTTCTTACACATTACATTAAATAATGATCTAAAATCATACACATGAATGGACCATTATTTTCATATATAACGGGAATGTAAAAAATTGTATTAATTAGATGACCAAAATGAGATAGTATAAGAAATTGTGAACAACAATGTGTAAATGTACCAAATCAAAAAAATCTCACTAAGCATCAATGGGGTTTATCCAGGGACATTCATAATGAGGGTCACTCTTCTTATATTGGTATTAAGAAAATTCCTTTCTTCCTATGTTTAATTAATTAAACATATGTCCATCTACTATCTTAACATGAAAGGACCACCCTAAATCAATTTATAGACATTTAGGTACTTAATATTGTATATCACTCATGGTTTTACCAAGTGTGAATTGGTTCCAATAGTTTCCATATCACTCATGGTTTTACCAAGTGTGAATTGGTTACATTATTTTCCATTAGTCTACCATATTAAAAATTGTGAAAATTATTTTTTGAATAAATAATATTCATCTAAAATGAAACTTAGAACTCAAAATTGTTGTTATTTCCCCTGGAAATATTCTCACAATTATGTTACACATAAATATATTCTATCTACTTCCATGATCCTTATTATAATTTATTTTCCTTTGGAAAAAATATCTTCAATGATTCCACTTTTCATCTTTTTTTTTCTACTAACGGTGTGTTAGTGTTTTATATAAAACATTCCTCCTTTAATTTTTATTTGAAGTGAAATATAATTTTATTGATATATCTTTGGAATATTATGATATATCCCATAAAAATGATCGATTATGAGATAATTATATTCTACACGAGAAAGAACATTATGGATCATAAAAAAACATTAATTATTCTATAACTCTTCTATAATAAACTTCAAAATAGCAATCAGCCACATCATCATTGTGGAACCAATTTTCTCTTTGTAAATCATGGTATTAGTCTAATTTGATTCAGTTGATTAAATCCACTATCTCCCTTCAAGTCATCCGTGGATCACTCCCTAAATTCGAGGCCCATGATTATTAGATCACTAATGATCCATTCATTCTTCACCTTAGTGAGCATCATTAATTTCTATGTGTCTCCCATAGAAATTCCAACAAAAAATATAAGGTCATCTCAAAAAGGAATGTAATTTATAAAACCAACAAATATAACTTTATGTCATCCAATTTACATTTAAATATTTAAAATAATAGAACCACACCTCTTATTTTTGGATCACCAATTCTCACAAGAGTGTCTTTAAATTGATAATCCAAGGGAAATATCAAAAATCATATCACCATTAAATGGTTTTCGTCTTCAAAATCATAGTAAAATTCATTCAACCATGTCTTAATCCATTAAAATATTGTTTTCACCATTTATTAATGTCGAAACTACAATTGGAAACTCTATGTTCTACAAAGTATTAAAAAAATAAAATTTCATTTTCAATTAAACACTTCCAGTGATATATCATGTTATTTATTAACTCTCTATTTTTTTCTATTTCCAAACATGTGGTCTTCAAAAATGCAGATCTAATTAACCACCGTAAAAAAAATACCCATATATTAGTTATAGTATTTTTCTCAGCTAGACTTGAACTCCACTATAAGGACCACCATTATGTGGTCCATTTATGGTTTCCTATTTTGGTAACCCATAATACATAACTCCATATTAAATGTCAAGGAATGAATCTACCTTTCTCCAAGGGTTTTCCAACACATCTTTAGTACATTCAACCATGTATGCTCCTATAAAAAGTCATTATCTTGTCCAGAATGTATCTTAGAAGCCTTCAGTGGGTGATAACTCTTTTGACTCAAATAACCACCATTAATCATTATTTTATAAAAAAATATTCTTTTTAAATAATATAACATCTCTCATCCACCACATTTTTTTAATAAGCCAATTCTTTTAAATAAACCCAATACACTAAATTTGGGTTATAATAAGAAGCTTCTGATATGAAGCACATTCTTGGGCCATTCCCAATATACCACCACATAGATATTAATATAAAAGAAATAATTTCTTATCCTAAATAAAAAAATATCTAGAAAATTCAAATATTATATCTATAACCAATATTGATAAAACATTGTTTAGATGTTTTAGTCCATTATAACTCCCAACAACAACATATTGATGGTCTTCATGGTTATATTTCATCTTAGAATAAAACAAGTTATCATCTAACAAAATCCCAAAAAAGGGGTTAGATATCAATTGATTATCTAGTTTATCAAATCCAATAGAATAACCTAATAATGGGTAACTATAAATTGTTATAAAAATATAATCACAATGTATATACATGCTCTTGAATATAGTCAAATGATATCTAATTTTTTCACTCATAGATGGTGGTATAAAAATCTAAGGTTTATATCTAAAAACCATAAAAATATTGATTTACTTTAATAAATTCATATATTTGAGTAAATATGTATTTATTCTTGACGATATATTTGTTGATCATTTAAAAATCAATGAAAATTCCACGAATTCTTTCTACCTCATTATCCAAAAACAGTAAATAAAGATGGTGACATACTCAGAAGAATAAAATCATCTCTCTCATGATCATATAAATACTCTTTGAAATCATTAAACATGGTAGGATATATTAAACAATATAATAATCAAATGGGACTAATCTCAGGTATTTAATCAATAGTGAAATATAAATACTAATAGGGCACTATCCCAAATAATTCATTAAGGATTACCTTCAAATTTCCATTCACCATTACTAAAATAGGAACATATAAACTCTTCTTAGTAACATAAAAATGTGAACTAGATATATACCATTATATCAATCTAATATATGGGACTATTTGTCCTACACAACCTAATCTTGGATCCCCATCATTAAGGGATATGTGAGTGTTTAATCAGTAGAAATGAATCGAACCCTATAGTGATATAAATCAATATGACCCATTGAGCATGTCGTCTAATCAATACAAATGTTAATATAAAATATATCTAGATCATGAAATAAAAATACCAAATTATATCAACATTATTAATTATCACTTAACAGTCACGTTTAAGTGAAACCATTCTCCTTTATCTTTCCCAAAAGAGTAGAATGGCTCGACTCATATAAAATCATCATAGGTTACAAAAAATAACAAATCAATTTAAAAGTTATAAAGGAATGGGATGAAAATATTCAATTAATTATAAGGTTATTAGAGAATAAATAAACAACACCTCTCTCTTGGTCAATGGACTAACATTTGAATCATATGGAACATGATCTACAGTATAAAACGCCCATTTATAGGCCAAATCTGAGACTTATTTGAAGGATATTAATCTCCATTTTCCTAAGTATAGGATCCTACTCCCTTTAATTCCTAATACTTCAATTGATTGATTTTGTTATTGGAATTTATAATTATACTCCTTTGCAGAGGTCAATTACACTAGCAATATAAATTGCCCAATCACCCACACTATTGACATGTCCAATGAACATCTTGATAATATATCTTAGTTCTACCTAAATTTCAATACTGAAAATACACAACTAGATTACACAGTAATGGTTCCACTGAACTAGATTTGGATGAATGATGGAAACTCCCACCGCTACCTCTATTAGATTATAACAGATTTCTCTTCAAACGAGACGAGGAACTCAGGATTCCATCTATATTAGTTGAGGAGACAATCAATCTAGTAAACCCTATAATTTCAAACTCAACAATTTGTTCCTTATTATCCACTTACAAATAATGTGGTAATATTAAAAGAATAATTCTTAATCTGTTACTGCCATTATCCATATCTCAAAAAATTAATGTTAAAATTAATAATAAATTATTTGTTAGGGGAAATATGATAAAAATTAGAAGTCATTGTCAAATATTCTATCACTGAATAATTACCATATTTCTGAGTCATAAACGCCCACAAAATTTCTAAATTAAAGTATTTGGGTAAAACTATTATTTTACATTCTTCTTAGACTCAGCCAACGTTAGGTCCCTATAATGTTTTCCTAAAAAATAGATTCCGACCAGAAATATAATGATCCATTGAAAATATATAAGACAAATATAACCCTATAAGTATAAAGTGGTATAAAGAATGAATATTCACTCAATATTATCCTTCTATTCATTATGATGAATTAGTCCTCTATAATAATGAAAATATGTGCACTCTATTGAGTGAATTTATAAGAATAATCAAGAACTTTTTATCGATCTATCGTAGCCACTTATAATATATATTGGATGTTCTCGATAACCCAGCTGATGATAATAGAGTTTATATGTGGGTTATCCTATAGTATATACTCCACAAACCCCTCTATAAGAATCACATGAGTCATTTAATTGTATAAATAATGTATTTTCCTTCTATTCATTATTGTTGGTTTATCCTGAATCAATGATAAAAGTATACATTTATCATTTATTCCTGAATAACAAATTTAATGATTCCACATTTTCTTTAGGTTCATAAATAACTGATTTTAAAATTACTCATATATGTCTTTTAAAATATGTTATTCGATAATTCATGTTTAATGTACACTTTTATCATCGTCTCATAATGAATCATTATTAAACTAAAAATATGATGCATATATTTGAAAAAAAATATAAAATAAAATATGATAAATATAAGAAAAAACATAAATCTAGGTCATATTTTATTTCCCAATCGATGATATTACTATTCAGTGAGAAAAAATGACCTATAGATCAAAATTTTTTGTCTTTATAAAATGGAATTATCTAACAGATTTACAACTATTGATTGAAAATAGGATTGATCTGTAAGTCTATATTGGATTCATAACCATCCAAATTGAATAAAAAAATTAAATGTGACCCTATATTTAGTTTATCCATGTTTTAATAAATATTCTCTGAATTGTTTTTTTAAAAATGTCTGGAAATATATTTTTACATTTTTTTAATGTTATTGAGGTTAAATATAATTTATAAACTAATTTTAACTTCAGTTTCCTAAAAAACATACATTATAAATATATTATTATCATAATTTTCAAATTTTTATCTAATTTAATGATGATAAAATTGAGTTTTTATTGTTTTTAATAACGATAAGAGAAAATAAAAATTAAATATCACAGTGATCATACAAAAGATTTCAATTTTTTGGTGTGTGATTCTAATATTCATGTTCCTTTTTTTAATTTATAATTACACAAAAAAATTTCAGTTAACATATTTAATTTTTCTTTTTCTTTTTTCTATAATTCTTTATATATTCCTATTTGATCTACAACACCATTTAATTTAGTGTTTATTCAATGATTTATCTATTTTAATTATCATTCTTCTCTACTCATTTCAATATATTATTATAGGTTTTATTCATAAAAATTATTTTTAATGAATTTTTTAATGATGTATAATTCTACCCATTTAGGTGAAATGAAAAACATCCACATGATATTTATTAACTTGTATTGGAAATTTTGTACCAACTACAATTGTGGATATCACATGAGGTATTATCCTTAATGAAAATTAATATGAAAAACATACATAAAAATTCCAAGGATGTACATAAGATAAAGGATATTCTGTTAAAGATTTTTGTTTATGTTAATTATAATCATATGGTTTTGATAATTTTTCTATTCTGGAATCTCCTGATTTCATCAAATCAGATGACTTTCAATGAAATGTTTTTAAAATAAAAAATATTGAACTATCGACTCTAATAAAAATTGACCCATAAGTTATTTTTAGCTCGATGACAAGTGTAGTCGAATTATGTGAAACAAACTATCCCTATGTATTGTTTTTTCATTAGCTAAACATTAGTTATTTTGAAAAAAATGTAATATGTATAATTCAATGCTAGTTATCATAATAACCAGTGCATATAATATTGAAATTATTTCTTTGATGTAGGTTAAAAAAATAAATTATGTTGAATATCATATAAATAATTTTTTTACATTGGTTAATATAATATATTATAAAAATTAACTCTTTCAATATCATGTTCATCAATGTATTATAAAAAATATAGATTAAAATGAAAAAAATGATAATTAAAGGTAAATTTATACTATTATTTCAATGGGCGTATGATATATAAAAAATTATAAATGAAACTTATTCATCATAAACATTAAAACTAAAATATCATGTCTGAATAAAAAAATTTCACTCAAATACTAATAAATAAGTATAATCCTTAAAAAAATCAATTCCAAGTACTGAAAGGGTGAATACAAAAAAAATTTACAAAAAATATAATGCGAAATGTTTGGCATCACAGTCTAAAAAATATAGCACTCACAATCTAATCATAATTAGAATGGTTTCATGTCCTTTTCATATAGCTATCACACAGTTTCCAAAATAATTATCCTAAACCATGAAACTATTATTTTCACTACCACTCCACCATAAAATAATATATTTCCAAAAAAGAATCCCCAAACTCATTAAAGTAGTCAATAATATGAAAATAAATAATAAAAATATCAATTTAAAGACTCAATTCCCAGTTACCTGGTTAACAAAGGTCAAATAATGTTGAATATCTAGATAGGAATTAACCAACTATAACATCACATTCCCTAATTTACATATATCTATAATAAATTTTCTCACCCAATTGTGGGAGGGTTATGATATAATTCTAAAATTAAATGTCAAAGATGAACATGAAACATAACCCAACTCCACTTGTTAAAAAACTTATAGATTATTCATAATCACCATGAGATGTCGATGAATAGAAGGATATGAAAATAAAATTATTAGGAATAAATTCAAAATAATACTCAAAATATAAATAAAATATATTCATGTAGGTCATTGATAGGTAAAATTGAAAGACACTGGTGGGGAAATTTTCTTTTATAAAATTTAAGTGAAATAATGCATTATTAAAAAAACATTATTAAGGAAGCAATAAAATATAAAAATAATATATTTTAAAAAAACAGTATAATATAATGAGTCAAAATAATAAAATATAAAAATAAGATAATGTTAAATAACAATTATTATGTTATTAAAATAAAAAAATTAAGAATTAATTGATGGAATTTACAATTTAATTAAATAATGATTAAATGAGAGAAATAAAAGAAAATTATGAAAGTAAATAAGAAAATATATTTGATAAATATGTTCAAAACTATACACAATGGTTTCTCTATTTATACCACCTCAATTAATTGATGATTCAATGTATTAGTCACCTGGATATATTAGTATCCAAGATGCCAAACCAATCACATGGTTTTTTAGGTTATAAAATGAAACTGAAAAATATACAGTAGCTCCTTAACAAAAATTACAGAAACCTCAAAAGAATATCCCCTTTACTTTTTAAAGGGAATGATAGGAAATTTATTTCCCCAACATTTAATGGTAAATAGAATAATATATAGAATAAATAGAAAGAAGAGGATCTTTGTAAGTAAATCTATAATACCCCAAATAATATAAGTAAAAAACAATTAGAGATTGAGAAAATAATTCAAGTGAGAAATGTATAAAATTTAGAACACACTCTATATAAGAAATTTGGATGATTTATGTAGAGATATATTTTGTAATGTAAAATAATATTTTAAGGGTATTCATGTAAAAGTTTCAAATTTTTGATGAATATTGACCAATAGTCAAGTAATTATGAATCGATTTCTTTTCTCTTATAGAAGTAAACAATTAATCATGAAAATGGACATAACATATGGAATATAGATTTATGAGATCATTTTAACAAATATTCATATTTCATGGTACATGTCATGTAGCCTCTAGGATGCAATTTTCTAACATCCTAGAATAATATTTTTGCGGTTTAGGGCTTACCATATGGAATATACATTTATGAGATCATAGGAACATATATTTTACTGTTTCATAGCCTAAATTTTTTTTTATAATTTTTATAGAGGGATTTATCACATATATATTATGGAGTGGTCCTTTGGGTGACACCATGTTCTCAATTTTTCAATGTTTTCTTCAACATGGTGATAAGATAAACACATTAATAATTGTTTTGTGGCATGGTGATGTGCCTTTCCCCATACTCCTTCTTCATGGAATCTAATATGACATTTTAAAGGAATGTTAAAAGATTACTATTTTGATGAATTAAAGATTCATGAACACTACTTCAGATATAGAAATATAACACATTAATATTTTCTTTGTGATCATTAAAATAAAATAAATATGAGAATCACAATAATCTATCCATTTTATAATAAAAAACTTGAATAATTAAATTAATCATGATTATAAAACCAATGATATGTAATAATACAATGATTTTCATATCCTTTAATATAAAATATCTCCCTAAAATAAGTTTTTTGGAAACCAAAATCCTCTACAAACAATAAACTTCCCATATTGAGAGATATAATAAAACATCTCTCCCTATGATTTAATCTAAAAGAATCTCTAAATTGGTTTAGATAATAAAGAGATAAATATTAAATATATATATATATTTAATATTTATTCTTTTAAATATATAAAAATAATATATTTTAAAAAATGATATAAAACAATACTTTATTTTAAAAGAAATTGTTTTAAAAAAAATTAGAGTTTAATTTATAAAATAAGGGTTTAAAAAAATGTTTTTTGGAATAAAAAATAATTTTTTTGGGAAATTCAAATCTAGGTGTTAAATTATAAAAATTGATTTTGATAAAACAACATATATATTCTAATATCATTTCATTATTAAAAAAATTATCTCCCAATCAACTAATACAATAATATAGTTAAAGTTATAATTTCCCTTAATATAATTTAAATAATGAAATTATTAAAAAAATTATTTTGAATAAAAATTAAAATAATATGATTAAATAAACGAGTTATTAATAAACCATATCAAATTATTTTTTAGAGTCAAACCTGTTATTTAGTATGGCCCAATCACAATTAATAGAAAGGGTAAAGTTTTAACCAACCCTATCAACACATTTTTTGATAAATAAAAGTAATATTTATTAAACAACAACTCCAGCTTTTCATTTTCCATAAATGAATAGTTTACTCATTGTATCATAATAACTTTACTTTCAAAAAATATGATTTATTTTGAACATCATTTTTATAATAAAATGAAATTTACAACAAATTTTTTAAATTAATTTTTAAAATTGAAAAACATTATAAATAATTCCATGTTAAATGAAAATGTATCACAAGATAACAATACTAATCTCAACATTAATTAAGAAAAACCCAACTAGAGGAATATGTTTAGTAATAACGTCGAGAAGTTGAAGGTTTCAGAAAATAATGTGATGAATGATATCATATTTTTAATATTATCTCATAGAAAATGGTGTCTCAAGTCAATGTATATACAAAAAGTGTGTTAGACAAGATTTTCAGAAATATAGATTACTCTATTATTGTCACACAACATTGTGGTGGAATAACATGATAGCCCAACATCTATGGGAATATGTTTAATCTTTAAAATATGGGCACAACAACCCCATGTGACTATGTATTATGGTCTATCTATATAAATATTAGTATATTTGTATTCTTTATACTATAAGATATGTGTGATTTTCATAGTAGGTGACAAGTCCAACTATTACATTCTGTATTAATTTGGACTTCTCCAAAATCAATTAAAAAAGGAGTTTAAAAATACTATTTATTATGGTAATGTAATAAAAGGTTTATATTTCTTTTAAAATAACATAAAATTAATTTGGGGTAATTTAAATTAGATTCCTTCTATTTGTATTGAAAATCAGAATAATGGAATACATTTAAAAATGATTTTAATATGGGTTATGGTAAGGTAATGCAAACATCTAGTAAAATAGAATATTATAGGGTCTTATTCCTTTAATTGAAAATTCATAAGTCATTATATGAATTTGTTACCCATGTAATATTAATTCAATAGATATATGATCATGTTTTCTGAGATTATCCTTTTTATAATGGACAAATAATTTACAACCAAAGACTTTAATGGAGAACTTTTTTTTTAAAATTTCAATTTTATATTCATATGGAGTTATTTATAGTAGTGTATTACAATGATATGATTGATGATAAATAATTTTGTATTGATTAAATAAACACAATGTTATTTATTAAGGGTAAACTCATTATGGAGAGTTTTATTCATTTCCGAATGGTTATCTTTCATCATTCAACAACCCCATTTTATTGGTTCTCTATGAGTGGAAAATGAAGGATGATAACTTTGATATTCCCAACACTTATCAATGAAATTGTTATCAAATTACCGACCATTTACACTTCAATATATAATTATTTGTACACTTTTTTATTTTGTACATTCCTTGAAATACCAAATATTATGAGATGAGAATAAAACCATTATAATTCTTGAAATTTCTTCAAAAATTAAAAAATTTATTTTTTATCTCCAATACTTGAAACATTTTTGGGTCCAATATGATCATTTAAATCTATTTCAAAGGATTTAGTATAGGGGGAATCCAATGTTTTAAGCAATAGTTTTATTTTCATTCCATGATGAAATATCTAAAAGCATAGTTTTAATTAAAATAAATTTTGAATAAATCTCATAAAATATAGATGAAGTTGTGTTTCACAAGAGAATAAATAATAAAATTTATCTAGATCCATTTTAAAATCCAATAATGATTATCTTGGTCGCTTAAACATTAAATTTGTTTTCTTTATTGTGATTTTAAATCAATAATATAAATTTTCTGAAAACTTAATGTTTTAGAAGAAATAATTCATTTTAAATTAAAAAATATTGAAAAAAATAATTTTTAAAAGATATTTAAATATAACTATTAAGTATTTTAATAATAAATTTTAAATTTTATTTGAACCCATTAAAAATGAAAACATTAATAAGTTTATAGATTGAGAACCAAATCATTCCTATAATTAAACCATTTCATTTAAAATAATCTCTAAATTTTCAATTTCCTAAATCAATAACTATGTGATGATTTAATTGTAATGAATCATAACACATATGACATGAGCTACCAATATCAACATACCATGTATAATTTTAGGTTTTACTCTTTTTCTAAAAAATATTAACAAATAATAGATTATGATACCCAAATATTTGGTTCACGTAAGTTATCTAATATAGATTTTGGAACCCACTCTTGTTTGGAATAATTAATTCAATTGGAAATATGAGGAAAGATATAAATTATATTAGGTATACCATATCTATCATTTTTATGGTTAAATTCATGACATTCTTTTTTGATATCATTGTAATAATTTTATAATTTATTTTGAAAAAACCCCATAAAAAATTATACTTTTTGATTCCTTTGGAAAACTAGAAGCATTTGAAAAACAATAAAAATAAGGTTTAAAATAGTTTAATGATAACCCAGACTCTTATTTAAATTTCGTTCCCCGGTGATAAAATAAAAATAATAATTTTTAAGTTCATTAATTTTAAATTCCCCATTTTATAAATTTGGTTAATCATTTAATTTTTAAAACAAATAAATTTTTTATTTTATGTATTTCTACTGTCCAGTATAAAAAAGGAAGTGTTTCAGTTTAATATCATCTTATATAGAATGTAAATAATTTTTTTATGTACAAACTTAAAATTAAGAAGATATTATTAATTTAAAGAATAGCTAGACGAATAAGAAGATTATAAAGATGAATGATAATGATAATGAGTAATTTTGAAACTTATCTCAATTTTATCCATGATATGTGTCACAACACATATTATATTTTCATCACATTATTACTATGTTGAAACAGAATCTTTTCTTATTCTCTAGTGTAATCAGATAGAGCTTTCTTACCATTCTTCTTCTCTTTTCTGTTTTCCATGCCTAAGGAAAAACATATCATAATGTGTCTGTTATTTTTAAAAATAACTCAAGTTACCAAACTTTCATAAATTTTAATTACTTTTTCAAGTGAATATCTTCTTCTTCTTCTATTTTTCCATTATCTTGGTAATGTTCAAAACATCTTAGTAATTCTAGATTTATTTATTTTCTTTCACCACCTTTGAATTATTTTCTCACTATTCCTTCATAGTTAACTCATATTTTAGGAAGCAACCAATAACTTCCTCAACTAGAATATTCAGGGAATGTGTGACTTTATGGATAACATTGAACATTAGAGATTAACAACATGTTAAAACCAAAAAAATCTAAAAAAAAGTTTCTAAGTAAATTATAACCAAGTTCATTTTAACCATTAATAATATCAGTCAATTTCATCAATATAGTAGTGAATTAATTGTTACTATTAATAGAGAAACTATAATATATTTCCAATACATGTCATGTCATATATCCTTAACATTACTTGAATCATCATCAATAACATTTAATAAAATTTAAAATTTTATGTTTAGTATTACATGAATAAAATATATTAAACTAATTAACAATTTTTTCTCATAACATTATCATATAACTAAAGGGAAAAAATATCATCAATTGTCCATTTATATTCTTTATCACATGTAAAGTTACTGTATAAAAACATTATGAAAAGAATTTTTAATAGGTATATGAATATTATTCATTCTACATATATAATAAGCATAATTTTTATGATAAAAAAGTACTCAAATGAAATATTTTAAAATGAGACCATAATGAGTGATTGAAAAAACTAATAAAAAATTCTTTCATTGAAAAAATGAGTGAAATATTTTGAAATTTAAAACCATTAATGAATTAAATAAAATTTAAAAAAATCAAATCCCTCTATTACCAAATGTAGGTAGGATATTTCAAAATTTTATATAGGTGCTAAAATTCCCATTAAAATTTTAATTAAAAACAATCATATATTGAATACATATTTATAGAAGAATGAATAAAATTTAAAGGATAAAATATTGAATGTGAAGAAATATAATTATAAATAATAATAATTACGGGTGAATATAAAATAGAAAATGAAGAATATTAAGCAACTTAAAAAAATTATGATTATTTTATATATAAAATAATTTAATAAAATAATTATTGAACGACATAAATAAATTAATATGAGGAAATTAAAGAATAAAATTTATTCTATAAAGATTTCCTAAAATATCACCCCATTGTACCCCTATATCTATGAGCATAATATAATGAGTATTTAATTTATTATTACATTTGATTTAATAGTAAAAAAGAAAAATAAATTATCCATTTGTTTTTAGTTTATAGTTATAAATAATATAATATACAAATTTTTTATAATTATTTAGTTTGAAAAATGAAAAGAATACTCCCTTTACTTCTTTTAATGGGAATGAAAAAAAACAATGTTACATACATTAATGGAAGAAGGAACGTAATATAGAAGATAGTGGAGGAAGGGCATTTTTTAAGCTTATGATCTAATTTACAAATGAATATGATGAAACAAAAGGATATTTAGAGAAAATAATGAGAGTAGGAATGATATATAATTTGGCTCAAACTCATTAAAAAAAGAAATAAGATTTAGAATTGGGGAGATTTGTGAGATTTAAAAGCACTGAAGATCATAGAGGAATTGAGAAAATTAGGGATTGGGGGAGAAATTTGTTATTGTATTTAACCAAGGAATCAAAGGGTCTCAATTTATTGCTTCCAAATTCTTCGATAAGGTTATATAATAATTTGGGGTCTTTATGTTAGTATAATCCAACTAAAAAAACATATTTATCAAAATTAATATCATAATTTTTATATCCTCTTCCACCAAATAAGTCATCACAATGGAAAGTAGGTTGACATTTTGGAGTATACATTCAAGTTGTGGTGTGTATTTTGATAGTTTTTGTACTAAATTTGAGGAATTCGTGTCATAGAATCTAGTTTGTGGTGTAGAGTATGACTAGAATATTTTGATTTTTTCTTCATTATTAAGGTAGTTATGATATATCGTTTTGGTTTTTAATGGAAAATGCATGTCAATAAATCAATATGGTGTAGTTATTACCATAAGTTGTTGAGTTTCTTTAGTTTATAAGGGGTGATCATTGAATGAATCATGTAATCTAGAAATTTCATTATAAATCGCACAATTGGATTAGAAAAAGATATGTTTTTTCTTTGTCATGTGGTATACATAATGATCATTATTCTACAAGTATTTTTTTAACATAATGTTAAGTGATACTCTGTAATGCTTTCTATGTGTTGTAGTACTATGTGGGGCTCCAAGGTATAACTTCCTGAATTATGATATAACTTCAAGAATTACTTATATCATTATGTAATAAAAGTATTTATACACTACATAAGAGAATAAATAAAAATATTATGCACTTTTGTGATAATTAAAATTTCATAATATTGTGGAAAAAATATTTATAACTAATCATTTAAAATTATCGATCCATATATTAGGAATCCATGAACATAAATAAGAATTTATATTAACAAAATTCAACCTAAAATTGTATAATAGAATATAAATAACGAAATACACCATAAATTAATATCAATTAAAATATAAAGGTATGATGATCAATCAAACAACACATACACATGATATTTGTTAAATAATTTTAAGGCTAATGTGGTGGATATATAAGAATCGCCAAATGTAAACATTGGCATGGGTATCCCCAAATCACTCAATAAGTTATCTCCTTGTGTGACATTTTCACCACCAAATATCATATAATGAAGGATTATGAATTAATAAATAAGAACAATTCTATTACATATCCCCTAACACTTTAAATTTTATTAGAATAACCATGTGTACAATCAAACAAAGGTGTACTCTTGGTTTGATGAAAATATCAGTGGGATAACACGATGAAACAATATAATATGATTCATAACAAAATATTTCAGTTCCAATTTTTCAAATGTTTTATTCTGGAAATAAACAGTTTATTTTACTTATTAAAGAGTTGTATCTATTTTACAAATCTTTGGAAATAATGGGTGTTCCATAAAACTATCTCTATTTCAAAAATAAAATTAATAGGAAAGAAAAATGGGTATCTTTGAAATATATAATAATAAACACAATAATACTAGGTGAATTATCAATAAATAAAAACATAACACTACTCTACACGTATAAAACACATGAAATAGACATTAAAATATAGGTTAATTAGTAATTAGGGCTCACTTATAGAAATTTTATGATTATGTGAACTACAAAAAACAATTCATCCCTATAACCCTCTAGGTTTTAATAGGTTTAAATCCCCTATACAATATAATTATATACACTAGGGGAAAAGCTAGTATAAATTTCCCAACTAGTGTTTCACCCATCTTACTTACCATAACACACACCCAATGTTTCACATGTGAGACCCATCAACATTCCCCGCAATAATATGAATAATATATAGACATTCCATAAAGCACCAAAAAATCATATAATAATAACAAAAAAGAGACATCATAGCAAAAATGGCCAAAAAATATAATATATATCATTACACATGAAATTATATTTCAAAAAAACATTTAAAAACCAATTGGTGTTACTAAGAATAATTTTAACAAATATATCAATCAACTCATCAAAAAAACAAATTGTATTCATATGGACCACCATTTTAGAACTATGTAAAATATCACTTTTATCTTAATAAAGTCATTAATTACAATAAAAGCCATAAATGACTTTTTACTAACTCATTCTTAATATATTATAATAAGTAATGAAAAGTAAGTTCAAGTACTAAAGATATTCTAATGGAATGATCCTTTATATTGAAACATGTACCTAATATTCATCATAAACTTCATTTCCTTCATTTAAAACAATAAGATAAAGAGAAAATGGTTCCTATAAAATATTAAAACCCATGAATATAAACTTAAATAAATTCAGGACCATTAAAATAGACACATTATCTCATCAAGGGAAGTTTAATGGTTGACTATATAATTTAATTTAATTTTGGGAAAAAATAATATATATAAATATTTTTGAAATCATGAATTACATGTAGAAACGTCACAAAAAGTAAGTAAATCACCATGAAAGATAGAGAGGAAGTGATATCCACAGATGATATTTCCAGGTTGAGTTTATAGAGGAAGAGGGGAGGAGATTAGAGATGAATATTTCATTGGTAAAATTTACTTATCATATTTTTATGTAGACTAGGTAGAATGCATGACTTTGACACGTGGTTTGGGAATCCATGAAACGATGATGTGAGAGATTCTAGAGAAAAATAACTTCAATAAGATCCCTCTAGATCATTGGGATTCATAATTTAAATTGAACATTCTGTAACTCTAAAATTACTCTTATTCATCAACTCATGACACGTATTTTTTTTTGGAAACCCACATGTTTTGAAAATGTATACATCAACCATGCCATCTCTATTAAAAATTCCTCTCATCCATTTTATATCATTGGTTTACTATTCTCACTAACGTTGTGGAATCTAGGGTCTTGAATGAACAATTAAAATTTCACTATTTTTCAAGATACAACATTCCACACATACAATAATATATTTTTTTTAAATAATGAAAGATATAAGTAAACATAGGATATTGGGGTGTCAAAGTTTTCTTCTCTTTTTCCCTATATTATAGGATTTCATTTTTCACCATGAATAATACCATATGTACTAATTTGGGGTTATATGTCATGTTCTATTTTAAATTCAATAATTTGAGGTTGAATAAACGGAGTGTATTCAATAACAAGAGTATCATACCACATAACATGAACTTCCATGATATGTGGTTTAGCTATTCCCTAGAAGTACATCCTTTTCAATCTCTAAAAACATTTGAAATCAAATTTTACTTAACCAAATATTAAGATAAATAATTTAAATATGTCTTTGAATATAATTTATAACACCACATCTTGATGTACTCTACAGTAACATGATTGGTGTGCCACATGACCTCAGGGGTGCCTCCTGGTACACTAGATGATTCCAAATAGAAGTAGTCATTTAATAAGGATATGGTTAGATTATACCACCTATATTTAATATCCAAAAAAATAGTAGTATTGAAAAAAATATCCATCCAATAATAATGAAAAACTTATGACATTCAAACACTAAAAAAATCCTCAAAACATTATTATTCAAACAAAATTTTGTACATGGGACATAAGTTTAATAAAAAAACATAATCTTTCATGGGTGTTTTGTATAGATCAAGAAATAAAAATGATAAAAATAATAAATAAAATGTATCCTAAAACATGGCCATGAGTACTAGCCTAATTCAATAAATCATGTCCCATCTATAAATCTCTGATCATCCTATAATCATATGACCCTTACCGTTAACTCGACCTACAACCATGTGATATTCTCGGGTACCCATGATGACTTGCATTGGGTATTAGTATATCTCAGTTGGAAACCACCAATTGATACCCCAAAAAATAACCTGTCTAACTTTATTTAGTGTATATTATTATAATAAATAGGGAGGTATATTGAAAATTATATCCATTTATCCTCTAGTTCTATGGAGACAATTAGGATTGACACCATATTATTTGGAAAGTGTTAGTGTATCTAAACATGACATGATATGTTCATAACCATGTGGGAGATGGGTTAGTAAACCTAAAAATTATCTCATTTATGAATACCTTGGGACAGAATAAACAATATAGAAACATATATTTTATCACACTTGGGGGTAGAAGAGAAGCCTCCTTAGAAAGATCATGTTTAAGAACCCCTGTAGGGAGGGGTATCCCACTATGAAATATCTCACATTTCAATCTCTGGGGGAATAAACGCCTAATAATTATGATGTCATTTAAAAAAACATAATGGTGGATAATCCCACATATAAATGTCATTTATAACAATCAATTTTAGGGGGAGTAGATTATCCATGATTATTTAATTTATAATACTATTTAAGAATTTTGCCTACAATATTTCTTTCCATAAATTAATAACTAACTGAGTCATATTTGTTTAGATACATAACATTTCGTTTTATCCTAATAAGAGGTCAAAAATTTATTTATGGCATCTCTTAGGGTACCAATAACATTCATGTTTAAGTATTTTTATATTATTCCACTCATGGTAGGATAAAATTTTGGATTTAATGATATTATTAGTTGATTCATGGACCAAAATAGTAATTCACATATGAAAACCAATAAAAAATATATCTGTTTTTATGTTTAATTTCACATTATGATTTAGTGAACATTATTCATATACACATAAATAATGATATTATACATAGATATAATAGAGGTACTACCATATGCTGGATCTGAAATTTCAGAATATAAACAAGAGGGGGGAGTATTGTGTATTTTGTGATTTTTCGATAACTCTTTTCTCAAACGAGTTCTGTCCTTTATACTTTATCATATTTGATTAGTTAGTGGAATAAGTAAAATCAAGAACACAATGATGTGTAGTGGTTTGGGGAACATAAGTCCCATAGTCCACTCAACCAATGCTCAACTCCACGAGCTTGGTGATTTTCACTATCTGGTCCTATTTTCCAAAGACCGATTCACAACTGAGTACAGGCAGTTGACACCTTTACAATCCTAGGAAAAAAAATATTTCTGGTTCAACCACGAACCTACACAGCTTCGAATGAGAAGATGGTTACTCAAGAATAAAAATAATTTCAGAAAGAAATTTTCCAGTTGATCTTCACAATTGCAACAGAATGAAATTGACAACATATGGATCGAAGTATATAGAAATATTGATATTCAAGATGAAGTAGTTCTGAGTGGATATAGTTTCTTTAGATATAGAGATATAGATCAAAACATCAGCAGTAGTAGATCCACATTAGAAATTTGATGTAGAACATGTGAATCTTTTATCGAGTTCCTTATTCTTGAACAAACAATGCTTTGACGCTCCTTTTGAATCAGCAGACCGACATGAATAGTTGCAATCTTTGTTTTCCACATTTTTCAATAATAGATTGATCACAATACTGATATACCTAGACTTTCAGAGAGAACATATATAATAAATCCATGAATATCTCCTGCACATTTAAATCCATAAAAGTAGCCTTCTGATTCATGATATTCAAAAATTTGAATTTACAGAAAATTTGTAACTTCCCGTAAGGCTCGGCATAAAACTCTCCTTTTAATTCGATCTTAAACCCAGTAATAAAATGTCTTTGAATCAATCAAAGTCATACATTAAAAAATCATTAAATCTAGATTCAAGTATTCCCAGAAATCAGCTTACTGATCGCTGCACATAAATATCGTCTGTCAAAATTTCTGACGCCAAACGTAAGGTTGACAACGTGGCCTCAAAATGTAGGGTTAATAACATAGTCTTCAAACGTAAGGTTAACAATGTAACGATGAACACAAATGTAGGATTGACAATGTAAGGTTGAAAACAAATGTAGGGTTGATCATCCATACATTTTCTTCAATTCTCAAATGTTCGTTAAAAGATCCATACTTTTACATGATCCATACTTTTCCAAAAACATATGGTTGTTTACAAGAGTAAGGTTGATGAACCATACTTTTGAGAAACAAACGTAACGTTTTGAATTTATGTATGGTTCTTCTTCCATACTTTGCTGATAACCAAAATGTAAGGTTCCTTCATAACGTAAGGTTCTCCTTCCAAACATTTCGGAAAATGTATGGTTGTTTAACCATACATTTCTCTTATCTCAAAAAGTATACACTCTTTTAATCCTTATGCTGTGTTTATCCACGTAGGGTATGAACAGTGATTCTAGAACGCGCTAAAGTAGATTCCGTGCTATATTTTTCTAAGTAAGGTATGAACAGTGATTCCAGAATGTGCTTAAAGAAGAATCCAAATAAGTAATAAATTCTCTTTATTTCAAGAGTAAAATAAATTAATAAATTCCTGAAAAAATAAAAAATAAAATCATTAGAAAATAACTAAGGGTATTTGTGAGCATCAAAATTATCATAAAGAGACAAAGTATTATTTTCAATAATATCCCCCTTTAAATAACATTAACATGTTTTGTTGTAAAAAATACTTTTCTCAACAATCTCCCTCTTTTTGATGATCACAAAACCCATAAAATAATTAAAATTATTTAAACAAAATTAACATTCAAAATTAGTTATAAAGTTTTAAATAAAAATTTTCCACCAAAAAGATAATTATAAATCCAAATTTCTCATTTAATTCTCCCCCTAAATTAAATGAATTCTCCTCATAAATAAAATGTTGTGGTATTTTTGTTATGTTTATCCAAATTCTCTCCCTTTTTGTGATATCAAAAAGAATGAAAAATCACGGATTTTAACACTTTTAATATTGCACTAAACTATTAGTAAATTCTATTATGAACAATTTATCAATAATTAAATATCGAGTACAGGAATAACAAATATGAAGTAGTAAAACAAATAAAGAAAGAAACAAATAAACAATGAAGGATATTTTCATTCAAAAATAGCAGTATATACATGACAATGATATACAGAGGAATCAAGGTTTGGGTAAGATAGGCAACAAGTTCTATCTCCTCTGAATTTCAGACATGATTTCTGTAAACTATTCCTGAAGTCTCTTCATCATCCCATATCCATGTTTTATAATGAGATCTCTGTTCTCTTGAGTCATATGAATATCCTCAATTAAATTGACTCTAAAAAACTCATGCATCCTTTCCAATTTTTCAACAAATACTGAGAGATTATCTGATAATGGATTTAACAGAATTTTGATCAATGGATCACTAGATATCAGTTGATCCACTAAGAACTTCTGATTGTCCAGCAACACTGACAAAGGAGCACTGTTACATTGAAGATATTTTATCCTATCATTCATGTTCCTCATCACAACTGTGATAGCCTGAAAACATATGATTAAATCAGGTGAAGTTCCTGATCCACTAACAGCATTATTTACAACTAATGGAAATTGGTTCTCTATAAACAACTTTAGATCTGATAAATCTGAATTCATAACCATTTCAGATTTTAATTGTGTAACAGCAGTCATCATATCCTCTTTAAACATTTCAACTGCTTGCCTTTAAACTGTACACTCCTTCGGATTTTGAAACATCAAATGTTCTAAGTATAAATCATTTATCAGAGAAACATTCTCAGATTCCAACTAAGATACCTTATCATGTATCTTAGAAAGTTTAACTTAATATCTCTTAAAAAAAGAAACATTTTATACATATCTGGGTACAAAATCTTTTCCATTTCTTCCATCCGTGGAGTTATTCCAGTGTGAATAAATTTGACCAAAATCTTTTGATCATGCTCCAAATCCTTGACAAACATTTTCGTTATTGTATTAGTACCAAAAATAAAAGACATGATGTCTTCGGATTTATGCACAGAATCTCCAATATTTTTCAAATCGAAATGAAAAACTCCCTCATGAGGGCAGTTGAGAATCTAACTAATCTCTACAGAAGAGATTGAGAAATCCCTACCCTCTATCTTGGCCAACATACTGTCCTTAGTATCTCCCAGACTAAATTTTACAGATTTGAAGAAGTATCTAAGTTCTACTTCATATAGAAATTCCTTATTTTCATTATTGAACATTTGTTCAAGAATCTGAAATGATAGCGCTTGATTGAACAATAGATTTGTCTGGAATAACCAGTCGAGATCGATTACCTTGCCATGTAAGATTTTTCTTCCCACGGTGTGTTGTCTCTTGGAATTTCTTGGCTCTGATTCAGTGGCTCTTTTATTCCTTACCATTTCTGCTAGATTCTCAGACGGTTTGAAGGTTAGGGATTCAGAGGTTCGAATGCTAGGGTTTAGGAGAGGAAGTGTGATTTTCATATTTCGAAAGGTTTCAATAGAAGTGAAAGGGTTTAGAAGTCGAAAAGGATATGATAGCCTTGATTCCCGTGTTTTCACAAATCATTACATATATTTAAATAAAATAATTTTTCATATAGAGAAAGAAATAAAATCGTAAACATTATTCAATAAACAAAATAAAATTTACATAAATAAATAAAAGTAAATTTAAAATAAAAAATATTTAAAATTAAATAAACCTAGCTCCCCCATAATAAAATAAAACCTATCAGTGGGAAGTGGTTTAGTAAAAATATCTTCTAATTAAAACTTAGTATTTATAAATTCTAAAAATATATCTTGTTTGATAAGATGATCTCTTAAAAAGTGATGCCTTATATCAATGTTCTTTGTTCTAGAATGACTAATATAATTTTTTTTGAAATATTAATTGCACTTCTATTATCACATAAAATAGGTGTATTATTAAAATTCAATCCAAAGTCTATAGGATTGTTTTTCATCCACAATACTTGTGCATAGAAACTGCCATCAAAAACATATTCTGGCTCAGCTGTTGATAGGAAATCTGAATGTTGTTTCTTACTAGACCATGAAACTAAAGACTTTCCTAAAAAGTCACATGTACCTGATGTACTTTTTCTATCTAATCTACAACTTCCAAAGTTAGCATCTGAATATGAAATCAAATTTAAACCAGAAGCTTTTGGATAAATAAAAGAATGAAAAACAGTTCCTTTTAAATATCTAAAAATTCTTTTAACAATAGTTAGATGGGATTCTTTAGGATTTGATTGAAATCCAGCACAAATACATACTGAATAAATTATATCTGGCCTGCTAGAAGTAAGATAGAACAAACTACCAATCATACCTCTATATAACTTGTTGTCAACTAATTTCCTAGTTTCATCCAAATCATGTTATATATTATTAAACATAGGAGATGTAAATGGCTTGCCGTTTTCAAGTCCAAATTTCATAAGTAAATTAGTATTATATTTTCTTTGATTTAAAACATTTCAAAAAATCTTTTTGAAATATTTGAAGACCCAAAAAGAAATTTAATTCTCCCATCATACTCATTTAAAATTATTCTTTCAATACATTTGAAAATTCATGACAAAGAGTTTTATTAGTTGATCCAAAGATTACATCATCAACATAAATTTTAACCCATAAAATAATATTTTTCACAGTTTTCTTAAAGAGTGTTGGGTCTGCCATTCCAACAGTAAAATTATTTTTCAAAAGAAAAGAACTTAATCTTTCATTCCAAGCTCTAGGTGCTTGTCTAAGGCTACAAAGAGCTTTAGTAAGTTTAAAAAAGAATCAGGTTTTTGAGATTTTTCAATACCCAGAGGTTTCTCAGCATAAACTTCCTCCATTAAATAACCATTTAAAAATGCAGAAGTAACATCCATCTGAAATAATTTAAAATTCATATAAGATGCATAGTCTAAAATGATTCTAATTTATTCTAACATAGATACAGGTGCAAAATTATCATCATAATATATTCCTTCTTCTTGATTATATCTTTTAGCTACTAATCTTTCTATATTTCTAGTTATTGTGCCTTGGTCATCCTATTTATTTCTAAAGACCCATTTGGTTCATATTACAGGATAATTCATAGGACTTTCCACTAATTCCCAAACTTCATTAATTCTAAACTGCTATAATTCATCTTGCATTTCTATTACCCAGCTTTCATCATCTAAACCTTCTTCTATAGTCTTGTATTTTTGTTAAGATAGGAAGACAAAGAATTCCACTAGGTTTCCTAAGTTTCTTCTAGTTTTGACACCAGTTTCTAGGACACCTATTATAGTTTCTAAAGGGTGAATCGTTAGGGTTCTAGACTGTCTACGTAATATATTTAAAGGTTCTCCAGTATCATGTTCCTCTAAACAAGACTGAATTTCTTTTATATAATTTTCAAAATGATTTTTTAAATTCTCAAGTATTATGGTATTATTAGAGTCAAGTTCATCCATTTGTTCTGTCCTTTTCTCAAAGAGATCAGATTCATCATATTTCACGTGAACTGATTCTTCAACAATACTTGACTTCTTTTTATAAACTCTATAAGCATTGGAGGTAGCAGAATATCCTATGAAAATACCTTCATCAGATTTTGGATCGAACTTTCCAATATTATCTTTGGTGTTTAAAATGTAAACCTTGCATCCAAAAACATTAATGTAATTTACTTTAGGTTTTCTGTTATTCCATAGTTCATAGGGTGTCTTTTTCTAAATAGGTCTAATTAAAACTCTATTAATTATATTACAAGTTGTATTCACAGCTTCTGCCCAGAAATATATAGGTAGGCTCTATTCATTTAACATAGTTCTAGCCATTTCTTAAATAGTTCTATTTCTTCTTTCTACAATACCATTTTGTTGAGGTGTTCTTGGTGCAGAGAAGTTGTGTTTAATACCCATATTTGAGCAAAAGGAATTAAATTCTAGATTCTCAAATTCTCCACCAGGATCACTTCTCAATGAGAATATATTGAACCCTTTTTTATTTTGAACAGATTTGCAGAAAAATTCAAATAAAGTAAAAACTTCATTTTTAATTTTCAAAAAGAAAATCCATGTAAATCTTGATTAGTCATCAACTAAAACATATACATATAATTTACCAGTTAAGATTTCTACTCTTGAAGGTCCAAAAAAATAAATATGAATAAGTACTAGAGGTTTAGATGTAACAACCTTATTAACAGATTTGAAGGATGTTTTGTGTTGCTTGCCAAGTTGACATGCATCACAAAATCTGTCACTTTCCAATTTGATACTAGGTAAATCTGAAACTAAATGTTTCTTAGTTAAATTATGTAAAACATATACATTGCAATGACCAAGTCTTCTATTCCAGATCCATGATTCACTTACTTTAGAAGTCAAGAAGTTTACCTGTTGTTTACACAAAGAATTTAAATCCAAAGTATAGAAATTTTCAGTTCTTGGTGCTTTAAATTTAAACAGTTTATCTTTTAGAAACAATAAAACAATTGTAAGTAAAATAAACAGTATATCCATCATCACAATGTTGAGAGATACTTATCATATTGTGTTTTAGTCTTTTTACATAATGTACTTTGTTTATTGAGACTATTTTTTGATCTCCAACAGTTCCAATGACAATGATTTTTCCTTTGGAATTGTCACCAAAAGTGACAAGTCCTCCTTCCTTTTGAGTTAGTGGAGAAAAATTCAATGAGTTTCCAATAATATGTCTTGAGTATCCACTGTCTATGTCCCATATATCATTCCTTCTCTGGTGGCCCGCTACCTGCAAAGACATTCAAACAAATTTCTTTGGTACCCATATTTTGTTGGGTCCATGGGTGTTAGCTAGAAATGATCTGGGTACCCAGATTTGTTTTTTTCTTTAAAATTAGCTGAATCATATAATTATTTTGAAATATATGCTTTCTTAATACCACAAATTTGAGGTTTTCTTAAGAAACAGTTTTAGCTACATGTCTCTTTGTCCCACAAAAATTACAATTAACCTTTTTAGAGGTAGGAACAAAATAATATTTATATAGCTTTGGTTTTTCTCCTTTACTGCCAATTCTAAATCTCTCCTTTTTAATTGTATTTTTTCCAAGAATTTCATTTAATAAAATATCTCTTTTTCCAAAAACCAATGCAGCATGTTTTTAAGATTCTACTTCATCCTACAGTGTTTTTATTATTGATTCAAAATTAATATAGTTTGGGTTAATAGAATTGTATTTATCAATTAATTCCTTATTTTGTTTGAGCATTATATCTCTTTCATCTGAAACATCTTTATTTATAATTTTTAGTGACTTCTGTTTCTTAAATAGTAAGTCATATCTTTCTTCAAGCATATTTCAGTAGGCTGCACGTTTTTCATTTTTGTAGCTTGATTCAGATTTTGATTCAGAGGAGTAATATGAGTGTACCTCATAAATTTCTGTCATAAAACACATGTTTGCTTTTATATTAAATTCTTCTTTTGTTGAGATTGATTCAGAAGAGCTACTAGAGTCTTTAGATAAACTCCAAGTGTCTTTCATAGCTTTCTTGCCTTTCTGATCTAAGTCATTTCTTTTGAAGAATTTCTTCTTCTTTTCATCCTTAAATTATGGGAAATATGGTTTGATATGCCCCATCTTTTTGCATTCATAACATCTTTCTTCTTTATTATCTCCCTAAAAGGATTTTTTGAAGCAGCTTTTCTTGCTATAGAATTTCATAAATTTTCTGGCTAACTGAGCCAGTTCCTTATCCATGTTGGATGAGTTAGAGCTTTCTGATTTAGCTTTGACTTCTTTGTTCTTCATCATTATATTATTTTGTTTTGAAGTTACCTTCAAGGCAGTATCTTCTATTTTCATAAGAACATTATGTTCATTATCCTCATCTTGAATTTCAGCTTAATACATCATTAGTGTACCAATCAGCACTCTCATAGTTAGATCTTTGACAGGTATTGATTGTCTGATTGCAGCAGAGATACAATTCCATCGAGTAGAGAGTAATCTCAGTACTTTTAATGCTTGATCAGCCTGCTTGATATGTTCTCCTAGAGCTGTTATGTTATTGACAATTTCGTTCAATCTCACATTCATTTGGGTAATTCTCTCACCTTCAACCATTCTGAAAGTATCAAATTTCAATTTTGCAATTGCATATCTCATTTTCCTCACATTTTCTGTCCTTTCATATGCCATAGCTATTGTTTGCCACATCTCATATGGGTAATGCTCTCACCTTCAACCATTCTGAAAGTATCAAATTTCAATTTGTTAGTTGCATATCTCATTTTCCTCACATTTTCTATTCTTTCATATGCCATAGCTATTGTTTTCCACATCTTATATGATGTCGGGCACTGAGATACTCTGGTAAATTCATCTGGTCCTAGACCGCAGATAATTGCATTCATAGCCTTTGAGTTCATATCATACTCTGCCTCTATAGCAGTGATCTATGTCTCAAAATTTTCAGGAATTTCATAAGGTTTCAGAATCTTTGAATAGACTCTATATCCGAGGTTTTTCAGATATATTATAATGTGTGATTTCCAGCAACCATAGTTATCTCGTTTAAAATATGGTCCTCTAACCATCGACATCGCTTCTCTTGTATCAGTCATGATGCTCTGTTGTATAATCCTTAAATTCTTCTAGTTTCTAAGCCTCTATCAGAAACTCCACCTATGATACCAATTGTTGGATCTGAATCTACAGATTATACATAGGAGGGGGGTGAATTGTGTCTTTTACAATTTTTCGATAACTCTTTTCTTGAACGAGTTCTGTCCTTTATACTTTATCAGATTTGATCATGAAACAGAATAATTAAATTCAAGAACACAAAGATGTATAGTGGTTTGGGGAATATAAGGCCCCTAGTCCATGCCACCAACGCTAAACTCAATGAGCTTGGTGATTTTCACTATCTGGTCATCTTTTCAACAGACAGATTCACAACTGAGTACAGGCAGTTTACACCTTTACAATCCAAGGAAAATCAAATCCTTCTGGTTCAAACACAAACCTACATAGCTTAGAACGAGAAGCTGGTTACTCAATAATAATAAGAATTTCAAAATGAAAGTTTCTATTTGATCATTATAATTGCAACAGAATGCAATTGATAGCAGATGGATCGAAGTCTCTAGAAATATTGATCTTCAAGATGAAGCAGTTCTAAGTTTATCCAGTTGTAGTAGATATAGAGATATAGTTCACAACTACAGCAGTAGTAGATCCACAATAGATATTCAATTTAGAACATGTGAATCTTATATTGAGTTCCTTCTTCTTGAAAAAACATAGCATTGACGCTCCTGTTTAATCAGCAGATCAACGTGAATAGTTGCAATCTTTGTTTTCAATCTTTTTCAATAATAGATCGATCATCATACCGATGTACCTGGTGTTTCCGATAGATCATATTTAATAAAGCTAAGCATATCTCCTTCACATTTAGATCCCTAAAATTCACCTTCTAATTCATGATATTCAAAAATTTGAATTTACAGAGAAGTCGTAACATCCCTTAAGACTCGGCATAAAAATCTTCTTTTAATTCGATCTTAAATCCATTAATAAAACTGCTTTGAATCAGTCAAAGTCGTACTTTAAAAACGAATTGAAATCTGGCTTGAAATTTTCCCAGAAATCTACTTGCTGATCATTGCACATAAATATAGTATGTCAAAATTTCCGACGCCAAACGTAAGGTTGATGTAGTGGACTCAAAACGTATGTTTAATAACATAGTCTTGAAATGTAAGGTTAAATACTTAAGGATGAAGAAAAACATAGGGTTGAAAACGTAAGTTTGAACACAAATGAAGAGTTTATCATCCATACATTTTCTTCAACACACAAACATACGGTAAAAGATCCATAATTTTACTTGATCCATACTTTTCCAAGAACGTAAGGTTGTTTACAAAAGTATGGTTTATGAACCATACTTTTTAGAAACAAACGTAAAGTTTATAATTTACGTACGGTTCTCCTTCCATACTTTGCTGATAACCAAAACGTAAGGTTCCTTCCTAACATAAGGTTCTACTTCCATACATTTCTAAAAACGTATAGTTGTTTAACCATAACTTTCTCTTATCTCAAAAAGTATACACGTTTTGCATCCTTATGCTACGTTTATCCACGTAGGCCATGAACACCGATTCCAGAATATGTTTAAAGAAGATTCCGAATAAGTAATAAATAATCATTATTTCAAGAGTAAAATAAATTAATAAATTTCTGCAAAATACTAAATAAAATAATAGGAAAATAACTAAGGGTAATTGTGGCCAACAAAATTATCATAAAGAGGTAGAGTATTATTTTCAATAATCCCCCCCTTTAAATTACATTAAGATGTATTGTTGAAAACAATACTTTTCTCAACACCTTATTTATTCTTTTTAGAACCTATTAATTGAATAATTATATGAAATTTGAGATATAAAAGAATAAAATTGACGAGATTAGAAAATACTCTAGTTATCACTTTTATGAGACGAAACATTAAATAATTAAATAATTATGGAAAATTCATTGGGATGAGATGAGTTCATGAGGGAAATATGAGAGAAAATATGTGTGACATTTATAAAAGGATAAACATTGAATAATTGCATTTTAAACATTAAATTTAATTAATTAATTAATTTCATTATAAAAATTATTAGGTGATTGGCCATGACGGGACCGTATATGTTGCAACCCAAGGACCCTTCAGGGTATTCCCATATTGAATGCCCTTTTGGATACAAGTTTCCACACCTATCATTCAATGAATCATAGAAATATTTATCTTTAGGCCTTTACAATGTGTAAGCACCCTTAACAACATAAATATCCCCCCTAGTCAAGCACTGTGTCATGATACACAACAATTATGCTCTCTCTTTCTAGTAACTATGGCATGAGTCCAATGGTTATGGGGTAAAAAAATATTTTTTCCAATTTAATATATATTTAAAATTTTTAATTAACCATTAATCGATAAATTCTATAAAAAATGCATCACACTCAAAATTTAATAAACACGGGGACACTTACTTATCCCCCCTGGACACTCTTACATATCCCCACAACAAAAATAGATATTTTTGGAACCTATAAAAATATATTAATCTCCCCTTATATAAGCTATAAATGTCCCTTATGCATCAAAGGGACTCTCAATTATAAAAAAAACTCAGTTGGGGGAGGCCCTTATGTATCCAATGACCCCCTACATATTAGGGTGTTTCCAAAAACATGTCCAATTTAAAAAATCAACTATAGTGACCATTATTAATTATCATATATTCTTTTACCTATTATATATGGACCAAAATATAACTTTGAATATCATTATATCATACATTTAAAGTTTAGATACTCTCTTGGAGTTATAATTACATAATAATGAGTTACTCTTACATATCTATAGAATACATTTACATGTCACATATTACTAGTTTTAGATCCTAATATAGTTTATGTTTTTCAACACATCATCAAAAAACTCATATACATAATCTTTTACTCTGATATATAGGGTACCCTATGTATGTGTAACTTATTTGTGGATTTTACTTACAGTATTTCCATTTATTTCGAATCATATATATGAATGTTTTAAATTTTCCAAAAACTAGAAAACCCCCAAATATATACAAATATCTTATTAGGAAAAACTTTTAATCAATCTAGGATATTTTTTTTCCTTCAATCTAATCCTTATTACTAATGTAATATAACAATGATAATCCCATGTTCAACCGACTTCGGATATTCAATTACCATCCAATTTCAAAACACCTTCTAGGACCCAATACACACAATTGGACAAAGTAATTACCCAAGATACCCTTTATGAATACTCTTTATTTTATATTTATACAAAACTCAATATTATTTGGTCTTCTAATAAAAAATAAAATAATTTTAGTTTTTAGAAAAAGTTATATTGTATTCATACATAAAGTTATGGCATTGACTAATAGGTTCATAAATTTGTATCTTGAATTATTTGTGTTCAAATTCATTGATTATAATTTTTTGAATCACATTTCAGGTTTAGGAATTATTCCCTATATAATTATAAAAAAAATTAGTTATCTGAATATATGTCATGGTTTTAATGTTCCAATTCTAGATTAGTGTGGTGTGTGTGATTTTGGATTGAGGAATATTAGTGTATTGAAAAAAGATCAGGGATATGGTTTCTAAGTAGTATCCCAAAAAGGTATTTGAGATTTATATTTTACTATCCTTGGATATTTACGACAAAAAAATTTTCTCAGGATTTAATTCACATCAAAGCACCAATAATGACACTAACCAATAAGGTGGTGGTGTTAATATTATCATAATTCATTGAGAGATACATTTAAGAGATTAAAGGTATGTTAATGAATAAACTAATACTAACCTTAAATAATCCTTTGAAGAATTATACATTATATTAGGTTGAGTCATGGTTTGGGATTATGGATGTTCTAATGCAAGGTTGAAGAGTGGTAGCATATGGGGATTGTAATTTGTTTTAACATGACAATGACTGTCCCAATATTGATCTATAGTTTCATGTTGTGGAATATCAACTGGGATTTATCTATCACTAATGGTTTACTAATAATTTCCGGGATTATACAATTTATTAGAGACTTGGTTATATATTTTTTTAGATGTTCCAAATCCTTCTATAGAGTAGATGGGTAGGTTATCCCGATCATTAAATTTTGAGATGGTATATACATCGAAGTAGGAAAACCATATTTAAAATGAATTGAATAGAATGTATCAAATATGTGTGGTACATATGTATTACAAGGAGTGGTTTATGATGATCTCCTTCACCAAGATATGCCTTACCATTCAATAGTATAAGGGTAGAGTGACCCTTACATCAGAGAGTTACAAATCATTACACCATGAGAGGGTGAATGTGAGTAAGCTATATGATAGATATATATTAGTGATAAAGTATTATGCATATGATATAAATATTCAACATGATATTTTGCATTATGTAGATGAGATTCTATATTTGTGATGTTTTTTAATGCTTTTTCAGGGGTACATCCGTCTATAAGGACACACTGGCTATTTCCCCCCATTCTTTCATTCAAAAGGAAAGAGGAATTTGTCTCTTTTTCTAGGATGTTTGTTCCTTGAACAAAATGGGTTGATGGGATTTTGGTTTCTTCTTCCATGTAATCTTCATAATTCGTTTCCTAGTCCGGGTCTCCCTCATAGATTTAGACATTGTTCGTGAAACTCTTCCTCAATGTTATATCTTCATGGACACTGGTTCAACACACTGGTTCTTTCAGGATGTTAAAAGGGGTCAGGTTAGGGAATAAACCTTCAATCGGAGGACTACTCATGTTGTACATCGCTGGAGTGTCTTGATTCTGAAACACTGATTCACCTGGATTTCTTCCTCTTTGATAGGTATTCTCAAGGGAATGGATGCCCAAGGAATCCCACATCAAGTGTTGGGAATTATATGCCATAGGCATGTCCCTGAGTTTTTCAACATATTACCATGTTTAACAAAAGGTATTCCATGAGTTTAATGTATAGTTGAGATGGATCAGACTAATTATAACACTAATAAAAGTGGATCAGATGGGTAAATCACCAAGAAGGAGCACCGGAGGGGTCTACTGGTTGAGTGGATCAAAACATCCAATGATTACAGATCCAAGGATGCTTTGTTCTATATAAAGAGGATTCCAGGGTTTACCATTTGCTAGGATTGAACCTCACGGGGGTTTCCTACGTACCCTATGTAGACGATAGGTATCAAAACCCATGTAGTTCAAAGAGTGAGACATGAAATTGAGGTGTACACAAAGGACAATGGCTCGAAAATATGCTGGGTCTTACTCATGGATATCATCCCATTGTAAGAGGGAATATCTTGGTTGGATGGTTATTGATTGTGTATGGAAATTATGTGTGTGTAGCTCCCTGAGGGAATGGAGTGATCTCACCGAGATGTGCCGTCCCAGGTATGAATCCGGATGTATAATGGATGGTTCAATGAAGTGAGTGGTGAGTGATATTGGACCAAAATGAAGATGATGATGATGTTGAGTTTGAACCTTAGAGAGGTTTTCCAAATATCCCCATGGAATGAAATAAAACTCCAAATAGTTTAGTGGGGTGATGGGACCCCTGGGGATCCAGCTGGCGAGAATGGGCACATGGATAGGACCTAGAGGAAGTAAAACCTACAAGTTGGGACATGAACTACTTGAAACACAAAGGATCACTGGATAAAATAGAATGTGACATTAGTGATGGGATTAAACATTAGGGAGGCTTCCTAAATATTCTTGTGGCATAGAATTAATGTACATCAAGATCCTGAAAGGGCATGGAATCAGGGTGTACACAAAGGATAGTGACCTGATGAAATGTTGTGGGTTACACATTGTTAGCGGCCTGAGAGTTGGTCTAACACCACCAAGGAATGGACAAAGGATGTGGGTACAAAAAAGGGGACAAAGAAGTTTACCTCTGATTAAGTTTGAACCTCATGGAGTATTAAAACGTAACTTTTCTATGAGGATGGGATAAAAACCCACATAGTTCGAATATGATTACATGTGTTTGGAGCTGATCCTCATGGTGGCTTCCTACATACCTTGTCTGCGAGACAAGGATCAAAACCCCTATAGTTCAAATAGGTTTACTAGTGTTTGGGGTGGAACCTTGAAGATTCTTCCTTTGTACCATGTCTAGGAGACTGGGATTAATACCCACATAGTTTTATATCATAAATATTAGAATCATGTGGGATGAAAATAGTCATACAATTTATCCTCATGTGGGATGAGGGGGAACCGATGTGATGTTTTTGGGACCAATAGATGAGGGGATTGAACCTCAGGAAGGCTCCTTATGAACCTTTCTTATAAAATGAAATGATCAAACTACATGTAGTTTATTTGGATGGGGAATGAGGGATTACACACTAAAGAATCCAAAGGAGGATTTCATGGTTAATGCTTACTATAAGCCCACGTGAGCCATGCTTGGTGTGAGAAACAAGAGGTAGAAAAGATCTGATGATCACATTGAGATAGGGGAAACCAGGATGAATAGATTGGTGATTACGTGTGGTTAACAACCCAAAGAGGAATCATGGGGCTAAAATTGGTTGGTGGCCTGAGGAGTTAAATATTGGGACTTACCCCATGATAAAGTACCAATGGCGATAAACCACAAATAAAGAGAGATGAGGTATCGAGTCCCATGTTCCCATATCTCATATGGTAATTTTACATGGAATAAGAGAGGAAGAGCAAGGGAACATCCTCTTACAAGAAAAGATGGGGATTACTCTAGGATGGTTTTCTCCCCTATGGACAGATGTTTTTCCTTAGAAATAGGATCTAATTCGATGTGAGGAAGATCTCACTCCCGTTGTGACAAGTGGGAATGGAAAATGTTTGAAGAGGGGCACCTCAGGAACATCACACAAGGAGAGGCTATAGTTTAACATAATTGTTTTGAGGATGATGATGCTTGGTAGTTTAACTTCACATATCGAATGATGAGGATTCACTCTCCACCCCTAGGACATATATAATTGACGTGCTTTAAGCCTTGGTGAAGGGAAGGCAATGACAATACCGTAAAGAGATGGGGTTGTGGAGTGATCCATTGATGGGATCACATTAGCATGGTTGTGCAAAGAAGAAATTGTTTTTATCATGCCGATGTGAAGAATCATGAGGCTATGAAACTCAATATGAATCCCCTTTAAAGGGAACTTGAAATAAATTCATTCAAACCAAGACGGTCATACGAGAAAAGGGGTTTTGAAGCAAAGGGGTTTATAGGAAGGGCCCTTTCAAATCAATTGTAGTCCACAAAGTAGAGAGACACTACGAAGGGGTGTGCTTCATGAAGTGGAGTGGCCTATCCTAGGAATGGAGTATACATGTGTATAAAGTGTTATTCATGAAGTGGAAGGGCTTTTGAAAAGAAGGTCTTCACGGAGCATAGGTTCGTTGAAAAGTGTGGCATTGCCATGTGATGTACTTCGTGATGCACCGTGATCCTGCCTTAGCATGGGGTTCACATGTGCATGGAAGGTACTTCTCAAAGAATGAGTGTTTTGTAAAGACCTGAGTTACCTTAGGGATCTACTTCCTTTGTGATGGTCCATGGGCTTCATGAAAGGTATCCCTACATAAATAGGTGTAGCATATGAGCCAAGGGACATGTATTTCACAAAGATCAAATACGAAGAAGAGATTTTTTTTCAATGCTTCATAGATAAGAGGTTGCTTCATGATTTGAGAGATGGGAAGTTGAAAGGTCATTGTATCCATCCATTGGGTTTGGGGGAAGCATTGTATTTATAGGCGGGAGGTGGCACGAAGCTCTGACATTGTGCTGTAGAGCCTCTAGAACTTTTCCATTGAGGGTAGATTACATCATGGTTTTCAGAACTGTAAAGTTGATCATCATCCCCTCCATGTCACAGAATCTTCTTTTATTTCATTTTTGGTGCTCGCATAGGATTCCGTCAATTTCCAATGAATCACAAAGTATATTTTCGTCCCTCTATAACATGAATCCTTCTATCCAGTTCATCAAAATCACAGAGCCTCCCATATTTTTCTTCTACAGTGATCGAAGAGGGGGCCCTGGATTTTCACTGGTCATGGTGTTGAGGGGATTCATGATGGTTCTGCATGAAATAGCCATTTTTCGAATTGGTGTACTCTTTGAAATTTTTTCCCATACACATATTTTGGAACCAATAAATACTATCTCATACTTGGAGTCTATGAGAAAATGAGGGTATGATCACGAGGATAGATAGCAAAATAATATAAAATTTATGTATTAGGATTGTGAAGCAAGTTCACAGTGATGATAGGAAATGAACAGGTTGAGAACGTCATGAAGCTCTCTGTGACTAGGCATTCCATGAATCATAGAGTTTGTCGCCTATAAATAGGGGAGGACGACCCCTCTTTTTTCTTTACCTATTTCATCATCTTTGTGATTGATCTCTCAATTTGTGAAGCTCTACGCACTCTGTTACCACCCTTTAATAATTAGAGCCTCTTTTTCTCTGTGGTGCACAATGAGTCTTTAGACTGTGCGATTGTATGCTCTGTTGCTTGTTTCTACAAGGTTTTTGGATGTTCTCTATGACTTGTCTATGTGATCTAGCTCTACGATCGAGCTCTGTGATTTAGAAAAAAAATATCTATTTTTTTTTGGATGTAATGACTCACCAAGAAGCTTATAGGGGGACCATGTGGATGTTACCTAGAGGGAAAAGATGGAAGATAACCAAGGCATTGGAGAATGTGTGTGGATCCATTCAGGCCACAGATCCCTAGTGGAGTTATTGTCAGAAATCCAGAAGAAATACCCTCTATGAAAAAGACTTCATTTATATGGATTTGGTCTATGGGATGATGTTATCATTCCCGAATAAAGTATGGAAAGATAACCTATTGGTTCAGGAGTACTTCGTGCTAGATCTAGTTGCTAAGGGATGTTGATGGTCATACATGGTATGATCACACACCTTTCAATATTTAATTCATGTATAATCATGTTTACAACATTGATGGGAAGGTGTTGTAGCCAGAGGTATCCCAATTCCATATTTACAAGCCGAATCACCTGATTCTAGAGATGTTTAGAAGGTGGTCATTGAGGACAAACATTGTTCATCTTCACCATTAGGAGGTTTGTATCATCCTCGAGGACATTCACATGATCTTTGGGATTTAGATATTTTGGTAAATATATGAAGAGTCCCACCTCAATGAGAACAAATGGGAGGAACCAGAGCAGGTGCCACCGCTGGAAAATGCATTGTTGGGTATAGTGTTGAGTGAGGACAAGAAGTCAGCGAGGGATGTCCACTTCAAGTAGCCGTTTAGGATGATCTGGAATTTCCCCTTAGATAGAATGTTTCCTGTGAGGCCTCTAACTTTCCCAAAGTGGGCCCAACATAGCAAAGATCCATCATACTATAGACTCTTAGAGGATAGATAGTGGAATACCTGGGCATTCTGTGTCAGCACTGAGAAAAAACCTATGGTTAGGTTGGCTGTATTTATATCAATGCATATTTTTGGTTGGATACTACTGGTGAGAGATATGAATATGGGTGTATGACTGAGTATGTTCATCATGGAATCCATGTTGGCAATTGGGGGAACATATCAATTTGGGTATCTCGATGTTGGCTAAGTTTTACAAATGATTATGGCATATCAGTGAGGGGAATAAAACACATATGGTGTATAGACTGCTCCATCTTTTGTAAGGATGGATATCAGTGCATATGGGATCTTATGAATACTGGATCCCCATTTACCCTCAAGGGTGAGACTTCCATCCAATTGTTCTGAATGTGGTGGGGTTATTCCCAACCAAGATGACATCACTACTGGTGCTGAACTGAGTCTATAGAGGGGATGAATTCAACATCCATCTATTCTCATTGCCAATAGGTGTATTCATCATTGAAGTCTAGGGAATTAAGGAGCATTAGTATTATCTCTTGGCCTTTTGGGATGTATTTATGGTGGCGTGGGATGACCGTGAGTGTTTCTTCAAGCCGTAAACCTCACACAGATTTACGAGGTAGTTCCAGTGCATGAAGATCATGACCTCATGGGTCTATATGGGAGTACACCATGAGGACCATCAGTGTGTGATGAGGCAGATGTGGATCATGTTCACATGGGATGATGAGATGATGTGGAATGAACTTCCTCCACCTACAGCCATATATGGTATAGTGAAAGAGTATGACAAGAGTTTGGAGACAACCTTCCTAGGTGAGATGTTAATGCAGCAGACCATCCGTGATAGTGATGGGGTGCCTCCTCAACCTCGAGGTCAAAGCATGAAGGTGGAAATAACAAGTCGTGGTGGTGGGGTTGTAGTAGCGGTGAGATCTACACCAATTGATAGGCAAGCAGCTGTGGAGGACCCATCAGTCCAAGAGGAGTAACATCAACAAGGAGGGAGTCCACCTAGGGGGTTCCATAAGATGCCCACTTAGGCTTCAGGGAAGAAACTACACCATATAGATATGCCTAAGGATCATATTTTCTTAAAAGATTGGGACACTTGGGATATTAATAGAAAATTACTTGATCCATCCAAAATGTGGCACAATATAAACTATCTCGGGATGGATGTCGGAGATTGGCCTTACTAGGACCAACATTTTGGTATCTCAAGAGGAATGGGAGTAGTTCATCATCGAGTTGGAGGACTTTATTCACTCTCAAGGTACTCCACGTTTAATGATGGATTGGGTGAATGTATTTCTCAATTATGAGGTCCCTATGTAGTTTTATGCCACTAAATTGTGGGAGTGATTCCCCCTTATGGAAGAATAAGAAAAGTCATAATGGGGAGAAGATGCAAGTAGAGGGATCCCTTTGGAGGATGGTGAGGTTTCGAATATGCAGCTCGAAGAGTTTGCATAGGCTGTTGAGATAAACTGAAAACTATTTTCATATAGTCCTCATTTAGGTCACATATGCCTTCTCAACTGATATTTTCCCTATGAAGCAGATCCTCGTATGAAAAACCCGCTCCCTCACAATAGTATATGTAGATTCTGGGTCTATACATGTAGAAATGGAAATTAAAGCATCTATCAGGGATATTAAACCCAGGGTGGTTCTCCTAGAGTCCTCGTATTTCTCAACCATATATGGGGTGCCATGCCTTAGGATTTAGGCGTCAAAAAATCAAGGGGGAGACCAACTATTTGATCTTTGTATGTCTTCTTCACAGGATTTTTAATTGTTGTCCATTGAACCAATCCAACTAACGTCTGTTTATTTTTATATGAAAAATTATTCAAATAGTGTGGGACATATTGGTTAGGGTTTCAGGGGAATATAATGATGACATTCTCATGGGAATGATGATTTTCATGGAATCGGACGCCCATACTGACCAAACTACAGCACTCCTAATTACAGGTGGGATCTTCAGTAGGACGAAACTTAAAATCATGGAGGAGGAATCCATTGAGGTGTATCAATTGAATGAAATGAGACCTGACTTACCTGAGGAGACACTATAGGAAGATCCTGTTGATAAATTCCTAGAGGCGGTCCTTGCATATGAACTCGTTGACCCTGAGAAATGGATCCAGACAGCTTGTAATGAAGAGGATAGAAAGGATATCCATCACCATTCATAGAAGATGATCAAGAACATCATTCGGGAGACCCCACAAGCGCAATAGATAAACCAGATGGGGAGGATTCATTCCCAGTTAATCGAACAATGCACTGGAGGATTGGATGCCTAGCGTCGTCATATGCTCATTCGAGACTATATAGAATAGAAAATATGGGAACCTGATTGCAGCCATTGTGTGGGCTAGTAGTGGAGGAATTTCAGGAAAATCAAGAGACTTCAAAAGGGTGAACATGAGATACAAAACATGAGGGTGTAGGATAATGAGAATCCTGCTTTCCTCAATGAACAATCGGAACTCATATCATGACTAAAGGCCCATGCGGTAAATACTTATGAACAGATGAGATTAGCTTTTCAAGAGATGACTATCATCCGATCCGATGAGGATTGTTCCCAGATCATGGCCGAAGAACTATGCCCAATTACCATATAGGAAGAGTGGGATCTTAATCAGCAATGGAAGGTCCTGGATGCTTTGAGCCATAGAGTATCAGAGTTGGGATGCTCCATTGAAGATGTAAACCTATCTATGGGAGGGTATAATCCTTGGTCATTGTAATATATTTGAACTCATAAACATACTTTCATGATTTTCCTATTTATATTGGTAGCGTCTGTGAGTTCCCATATCTGTTTTGTTTTTTGGTATTTACATCACATCAATGAAATGTCACGCAATCAATCTATAAGTTCATGTGGAGAAAACCCATAGTTAGAAACCAGGGATAATCACATCATTATTCCAAATGAATATTATAGTGCCAACCCATATATAGGAATTTGAGGTCTGAAAGACCACTCTAGGTTTCTAGGTAGAATGAAGGAGGCCGAACTAGAGAATTATGTTCTCAGAACATCTGAATTGTTGTTTTCTCTAGTACATAATTGGGGTTACAACAGGGTGGCATTAGAATCAATCTGAACAAAGGGAAATGGAGTGTGTGAATTATGATACCCAAAATTCGGAACACTATAAGAGTGGAATGAAAATGATGGATAAATGTTGACCATGTTTGAAACACAGTATCCCTGTTGTGTTATCATGAAATTGGGACAACAAAT
Organism: Viscum album; assembly: GCA_963277665.1. Lineage (NCBI taxonomy): Eukaryota > Viridiplantae > Streptophyta > Magnoliopsida > Santalales > Viscaceae > Viscum > Viscum album. The sequence goes on from OY728134.1 coordinate 1,257,625,540, forward strand.
AATGGTTAATTGCTGAACATGTTTGAAGAATAAGGCTTGACATAAAACGTCATCCATAGTTTTCTATAACATTATCCTAGGACAGTAGGTGGGCCATATAATGAGTATCCATTCTTTTAGGGGCCTCCTTTGTACAGGAAAGATGATGAGGATCCAAATAAATGGACGGAAAAGTGTAGAGGGTGGAGTGCTGGGTTGTTCTAATGGAGTCCAATACTCTTGAAATTATACGACCATGATGAAAACACATTAGGTGAGAATATAGATATGGTATGGTATGGTACTCATTTCCTAAAAGGAAATCTGTAGAAAGAACCTAGAGGGTCCCATTTAAGTCATTCTAATGGGGATGATATATAGTTTAACATCATACGGTGAGGAAGGGGTTACCTAGGATGTAAATTCTTGGTGAAATACATATACCAATGTGAAAGAGGGTTGTAAGAGTCCACACCACACCATGTGTTCCTAGTGGGGTTCTATAGACCATATAAAAATAGTGTATTAACATGGGGATGGAACTAATTAAAGGTTCATGGGCGTCCCTACATACCCCATTAATATGGGAATAAATCCACATGTAGTTTTGAGTGTGCAGTTTAACATCAAGTGGGGTGAAGGGAATGTGGGGTAAAACTACACCAGTACAAATCCCACTAAAAGGACTAAGACGATGTTATTCGTGATCAAAGTGGTAATGAAGGATTATTGATGGTATTTTCCTGGCACATGGAGGAACAAATTAGGGGAAATGTGACCCTAGGTGAATAAAAACCCACTAATACTAATCTTCCTACTTAATTCACATAGTTTCATGAAGCGGTAAAACAAGGTGTGTTGGAATTCCACTTAAGAATAAGGTATTGTAAAGATATGGATCATGGATCTCGAGATATTTATTTTAATGATGGTGGAGTGATGATGGAGGATAATTGATGACCTTGTTCAAAACACATCATCTATTTCACATTATCCTAAAGTGGGGACAAACAAATGAGGGTTGACCACTTACCATGTTCGAAACACAAGACATGTCGCAAAATTTATTTTGAGGTCTTCTAGGGTGTTGGCCCATGATGGTCAGTGAGCCAATGTGGAATGTGACGAGGACATAAAGGGGGTAACTTAAGACATGGAAGAGGATAGAGATCAAAAAAAGGCTCAGGAAGTATGGAAAGAAGACGAGGGAATGTCCAAGAGGAATCCAACACTTTGGGCTCTACCCCATGATCCATTTGATTACTCCAATGAGACGTGTCAGATAGTGGGGGACGCATGGTGCAGTTATTTCAAAACCCAACATGAATAATGATAGTATATGTCAACACAATACCATTTTCTCTTAGGGGAAATGCTAAGTCGATGGACCAAATGTGGAATTTGGGTTGGTCCCGAGATGAATAGTTTGGTAATTCCTATAAATCCCATGAGGATTGGAATAAAGATTTACATTGTTCTAGAAAGATTCATGAAGCTTATCATCGTACTTCAAGGATGTAGGATAATGGAATTAAGATCTGAGAAGGGAAATACATGGAATGGATATCATAAACCTGACGGGACTGCAGACCCAATAAGTCCTCCCCACACCACATGATTCTAATTGAGTCTGGACCAAGGGGTCCTAAAATAGGACATGATTTGAGATTCCTGAGGTTAGACCAGATGAATAAATGTCTGGGCATTCCTATGTATCCCATTTGGATGGGAATAAATACATACAATGTTGTTGAATATGGTATGGTTGGGTACCAATTCAAGGGGAAATACTATTGTGCAGGTTTGGCCCATGCACCAAAAGAAACAACATTTGATGGATCTTGTTTGTTCTTTAGGGTGAATGTGTTTTTTTATGAATAAATAAACCTTGGACAAAGAATCTGGGAATCACTGCAGGAATCAATCCATATTTTGGCCTTGAATAATGGCACGGTGGATGAAATACATCAAACATGTTGTCCCATAGAGTGAGTACACCACAATGCAGTGTTGTTTGTTTTCATGCCACTAGGATGATAGTGTCATAGGTTAGGGTCGTATGATAAGACCAACCCATGCAATTTAATGTCGTATAGTAAATACCCAATAGATTAAATTCATGTGGGGCTAGGAAGTATAGTTTATCATTCTTTGGCTTCGATGCCCCTATAAGAATGAGGTTGTAAAGGGGATGAGCATGGGGTGATAAATCATACCCTATGTGAATGAGGACATCAGTTACCACCACATCACGCATAACCCCAATGTGTAGGAACCTCAGGCCAAGGAGCTAGAAAAGATAATGTGATATGGGGATGGTCCTAATGAAAAAAATGTACAAGCATTCCGAGGTTTCCATGTGGATGGGAATCAAGACGAACAATGTTCTGATAATGTTGTGCAGTTTAATGTCGTGCGATAAGGATGAAGGGGGGAATTAGTCACGGTCATAGATCTTGGACCAAATCATGTGAAATTCATCAAATAGGGCATACACCTTGACCATGTCCCTGATCCCACATGATATATGCCCAATTTAAGAAATTAGGGTGGAGAAGATCTTTGAAAAATGTGGAATATAAGGAAAGGGGAAATGGCATAGATCCTAAAATTACACCATGTCATGGATTCATCCTCATAATGTACAAAAACACAATGAGGTATTTCAAAAAGAGTGTCGAACATCCACTTGGAGATGATGTAGTTTAAATATATGTGCATCATCCATCCAATATTTATGTCTTACTGTGGGTGGCATAATGATGGAGGATAACTATTTATCACGTTCAAAACACAATATCTGTATCGTGTGGCATGAAATAGGAATAAAAAAATATGGTCCACTAGTAATCATATTATCAACATGGGACATGTGCCAAATAGTTATTCTAAATCCTTGGGGATGTTGGTCTAAGATGGTAGGAGATCACTGGGGGCTAGCGTATATGTCGTTTAGGGGTCCTTTTAGATAATAAAGATGATAAAAATTGAAATAAAGGGAAACATAAAGAATGGAAATGGATGAAGACATGTCCATGTTGAACCCAACACTCTAGGTTCCAGATGACAGTTCATCTAGGAACATTTGTGAATTTCCAAAGATGGTTGAGCGGCCCAATTTGAAGAATATGACTCTAGGAGATGTGTGAAGAAAAGGGAAATGGAGAGATCCAAAGGGAGAGGTATGTGGTGTGGCTATTACAAACCCGACATGAATGAGTACATAAGACCACACCACACCACATACCCCCAAAAAAGAAATGGGGAAATGGGGACAACAAGAAGATATGGTTTTCTAAAAAAATAGGGTGGCGCCTATTGACGAACTGTCTAGGAATTTCTATGTATCCCAGGAGGATGGGAATCAAGTCGTATGTAGTTCTAAAATTGTCGTGCAATTTTGAATCATGGGAAAAGGATAAAGGGAATTGTCATATTGAAGAGTATTGTGTGTAGCATGGTGAATAAACCAACATGAATGATGAAATATGCCCACATACGCCTCACAATTCATATTTCCTAGAGAGAAGTGGGTGAGATAAAGAATAGATCATCTAGGGTTGGGCCCAATAATGAAATGTTTGGGCGTTCCTATGTATACCATGGGGATGAGAATCAATCCATACATATATCTTCAGATTCTATGCAGTTTGACTACATAGTAGAAGTATGTGGTAGATCATAGTTTATGATCATAGATCTCAGACCATAGATGCCCAGTTTAATATCATGTGTGTGGTAACGAAGGGAAGAAAACATGAATCACCACGCCTATAATTTGGGAGACCAAGGGGTTGAAATAATGATTGAGGATAACTGATGACTGTGTTTTCAACATAGTATCTATCTTGTGTAACCTATAATAGGAACAAGCAATTGAGCCTCGACTGTTGGCCATATTTTCAATGTTGAGCTTGTGTCAAAATTGCCTTTCGAGATCCTCCTGGATGTTGACCCAAAATGGAAGGTGAACCAATGTGGTGTGATACCAAGATGCAAGGGGGTCCTTTTGGCTATAAAAGATGGAAACCCAAATGGTAGGACACATGATGCATGGAGGTACCTCAGCAGCCTAACTTCTGGCGATAAGGATGTTGGATGAAGGATGGGTGTCTCAAGGGGACGTGTGTGGCATGGAAAAAATAGCCTGATGTGAATGAGGACATAGAGTCCATACCACACCACACAAACCCATGTGAGAACATGTATTATGAGTCCAAAAAGGTTGAGGGACCTAAGGATGGGCCAAGGATGAGAATCCTTGGTCTTCCTAAGTATCCCATAGGGATGGGAATCAAGCCGAACATCGTTATGAAAGTGTCATGTGATTTAACATTGTGCAACATAGACGAGGGGATATATTATTTTAAGGTCATAAAACTTGAACCATTTTTTAGTTGGTGTAATGTGGGATAAGTGATGGGGATTTAATATCTTTCAAGAGGGTAATACAGTTAAAAGTCATGATGGATAAGTGGTTGTTAGTTTTACATTCTTTATCTTTGGAAAACTACGCATTTTAACATCATGTGGTAATAACTAAACAGTTTAATGTCACGGGGACTATTTATAAAAAATACTGGTTGAGAAATTTATCATTGGGGGGAGGAGTGATACACTTTCCATCCATGGTCAAAATGGAGTAAGCACTATTTTTGTAAACAATGTGAATGATATTAGGTACCTCCATTTTGGGCTCCAGCTTCAGTGGCTTCCTGCCAAGTTTAATTAAAATTCTCCAAGAAAACACCATGTCACCATATAAGAATTAGTGGAGGTGAACATTATTATTGAAATATATGGTTATCAGGTTTTTATGCCTCTCTAAATTGGGTAAGGCACAAAGCCTATTTTTTTCATGTTCTTTTAGTTCAGCTTGATGGATTTTACCCACTTTTTCAACTGTATGCAGATCATAAGAAGTGGTACGCCATGAATGAAACTAAATATTGATGAATAGGACTGTCTAGGTTCTGTACAACATGGAATTTGGGGTCACCTGAGTGGAATTAGGGGTTGACATCCGATAATCCTAGAGTGCATTGTGGAGTTTTTGCAGACAACTCTTTATGTTATAACCAACCATCTTCGACAAAATGTTAGAGAGAGTTTTTTTGAATGCCTCGATCTACCCATTTTCTTCACATGATATTGAGAGGTATGATTATAATGGATATTGTACTTGGTATAAAACATCTTCTATTTGGCTTCCCAGATGCAGAAGTCGTTATCAATGAGGACAACACGAGGGACTTAGAATTGGTATATGATATTAGAGATCACAAACTCAATGACAGAATGGGCCCAAAATTCCTTGATCGAAACTACCTTTTCCCACATGGAAAATAAATCTGTAGTAGTTTGGATGAACCTGCACTAGTGAGATATCACCGGTGGTAGGGTCCCATGGCATTGAGTCCCCATACCACAAAGGGACAAGAGTACTTGGTAGTGTGGAGAGGTTCTCACTACAGATGCACAAACTTCTCATGGATTTCCAACACATGGAACCTCTTGGAAAACTCAATAAAATCACTAGTCATGGTGGGCTCAAACAACCCCAATCGTCAAATATGGTGAGAAAGTTTTGGCCCTATCTGATGAGAATTTCTTTAACCGACCTGAACTTGTTGCATGACCTATGAAATATCACCTCCATGAGTTAAACAAAAGATAATTCCATAAAAAACATGTCTATTGAGTATCTTCTCAAGATTTGAACTACTTTGGAGGTTGAAAAGAAAAGAGCATTTTTATATTCGCTCATGATCATCTCGATCTGCTGGAAGACTACCGTGCTTGAGATATAAGTTAAAGGGGGTCCTCCAGTATGGAGCCACATCAGACACCGTGATAAGGGACTTGGGGGTCCACACATAGAGGCACTGGCATAAAGTTGGCTTACCTGCAGGCTATCATCATTTTCCAGAGTTATGAGAGTGATAACTCTCTGTTGTGCCCCATGTATAATCAAATGATCCTGGTCAGGCTCTGCATGAGATATGGATAAGATGGAAAATGTGTCAGCTCGACCATTCTGTGAATGTGGGACATGAGTATCTTCTGGCCGAGAATGGAACTAGTCTATCAGCTGGCGGGTACACTCTAATAGTGGTACTAGATCCAGATTCCTAATGATATACTCTCTGTTTATTTTCTTGATGACTTGTTCAGAGTCACTTTTCACATGCATGTGGGGAACATAAATCTCAAGGGCCTGCTTGAGACCATTAATGATAGATTGGTACTCAACCTTATTATTTGTATAGCCTTATGAAAACTAGAATGAATACGATAGGATATCTTGTGAAGGCATGATGAAGACAATACCTCGGCCCACTCTGTTGAGTTTGGGATCATTAATTTTTATCTCAGTAGGGATTCGGGAAGTTCCATAAAAGTGAATTTTCAAACACAGAATGACTTGATCTATCGAGGGGATTGCCTCATCTAGAAATTCAATATCTAAAGACTGGTCTATGGGAGTAGGATGGGCGACAATGATGTCTTCCAATGCTTATCCCTTGATGTCCTTTTGGGTAATAAACATGATGTCGAACTATAGGAAGATCACTACCCACAGAGCTATGAATCTTGTCAACATGGGGAGGTTCAGAATGTTCATCACTGGATCCACTCATGATACTAGTTGTATCTCATAGTGCTGCAAGTAATGTCACAATTTCGACACTATGAATACCAGTGCAAGGAAACTCTTCTTGATAGAGGAATATGATTTATCTGCATCAACGATCATGCAGCTGAGATAGTATAAAATATTTTCCATTCTCTCATTTTTCTTCTAGGTAAGAAGAGTGCTGATAAATCATTCTAGAGAAGTCACATAAAGTACTATAAGCTTTCTAGAAATGGTTGAAATCATAACCAATGGATTTAATAGGTACTTGTTCATTTCCTCAAATGTAATATGAAACTCTTTATCCCACTATTATTCATCACCATTCTTCATGATCCGTGAAAATGGATTACACTTTCCAACCAGATTTGCGATGATTCGGCATATGTAGGCTAAGTGACATTGAATTCTTCATAGCTTCCAAATGTTTCTAGAAGAAAAAATATTACTTATGACATTTATATTTCATACATAGATCCTAAATCCTCTATATCTAACAGTGAGGATGAGAAACTTCTTGGAGGTGACCCTGAAGGCACACTTCAATGGGTAGATCTTCAGGTGGTAGTAATGAAGGAAGTCAAACACATTATCAAGATCATTGAGATGGTACTAACACTGGTGAGATTTAACCACCAGATTTTCTATGATACAACTTGCCAATGTCCCATGGATTAGCTTGAATATTTGGTTCATGAAACTCTGATAGTTTGCACTTGCATTATTTATACCGAAAGGCATTACCTGGTAGTAGAATGAAATTGTGGTGCCCTAAAGGTGGTACACTATTCATCCTTGCGGGACATTCAAATATGATTATATCTGTAATACTCATCCATGAATGAGATATCCTGGAACCTGATAGTGGAATCAATCAAAAGTTTTGTAGCAGGAAGGGGAAAATAATCCTTCATACACTGAAGGTTGAGATCCTGGAAGTCGATGCAGACTCTGGTATTTCTGTTCATCTTCATGATGGGAATGATGTTATCTAGCCATTTGGGGTTCTAAAACTCCTTGATGAAGTTAGATCCGATTAGGTTATCAACATCATCCTCTACCAAGGAACCCTTAGAAGGGTTCATGTTATTCATATGCTTTTTGAAACCGTGATGATTTTCTGGAAGACCGAGGTAGTGGAAGATGACTCCAGGACTTAGCCCTGAAATCTCATAATAACTCTAATAGAACACATCATGATTCTATTTCAAGAAACTCATGTATCCTTGTTTCTCTCTGACCTTCATAGTGGATCTGATTGATGTTAGTTTTAGATCTGTCTCGTTACCATTGTTCACCTATATCAATTCATCGACTATGGTAGAGACACCCTTAATGAATGTGGGGGGATAATCCTCTTGTTCATTAATGGAGGATGGATCATTAGCGGGAGGTGGTTCTTATGAGTTGACATATCCTGACGGGACATTGGTTCCAGCCTGAGCAGTGGTGGACACCACATTGGGGAGCTCATGTACTACTAAAACCATAGAGACAATATTCATTGACCCAAACCCATCTTTCAATCGACCTAAGGGGCCACATTTGATGATATCAAATAAATAATGTCAATTTGGATTGAGACAGTTTATACCATCAAAGTGAAACAGTCAAGTATGACGTATTTCTGTTTCCATGGGGTGGATATTCCGATACCTTACAGGAGTAGGGGGATCTTGGATCACCTGAGCATAATTTATATTGGAATAAGAAGTGATCATCCAATATCCCATAAACATTGGAATGTGCTTCCCAACTATTATAGGGACAATAAATCACTACCCCAAATTTGGGGTCATGGCCTCTGATTGGTAGATCATGAAAATGTGGGCATCATTGAGGTCTATCCACGGGTTCATTGCAGTCGTAGCATGTTCAACCTCGTTAGCCTGAATTTGTTTCTCCTTGATCTTATAGTAGTCGGAATCCATGTAGAGGGATTCAAAAGAAGAAATGGGAAACATATCACCATGGAGTATGCCTACTCTACCCTTAAGGTAGTAATTACGGCATTGGTGATATGAGTAAGGGACCACAATTTACAGGTGGAGCCATGACCTACCCGTCAACACATTGTAAGTGTAGTCTTGAGAGATAACCATGAACTCGGTGTTAGAAACTACCCCCCAAACTAGGTGTTTAGGTGGATCTTTCTAACTGGTGTTTGTTTCATCTAGTCATACCATTGATTTTTCATTTCATAGGGAATCAGATCATCATTGGACATCCCCATCTTGTGGAGTTTCTGGGTCAGGATTAGGTTGATCCCAGAGCCTTTGTCGACAAGACAATGGAAAACCTCCATGCTGTTGAAATGGCCAGTGATGTATAGTGGGTGCATGTTCACATGTATGGGAGAACCTTTATCTTCTCTAGAGAAATATATAATGTATTGAAATTCAACATTCTCGATTGACTCATCATGGAAGGCTTCTGCGGCTGTTATCTCCCTCTCAAACTAGAGGGTGCTTCATAAAAACTCAAAAAGGGATTCATGCTTATCTCTATATAATTTAAGAGCCTAATTGATATATATCTTCATATGAATTCTAATAAGATGGTTAAAAATATCATACTTCCATTCCAAGTGTGACCTTATTCTGACAGTGTTTAGGAAAACATCTCTCAAGGTAACATTGCAGCATTTTTGGGATGGTTGTATTTGTTGAAAATTTAAGTTTCCATGGTGAATAGCATTGTAGTGAATATTTCAAATGGTGGAAAAGTGAAATTAATGGAACACACCATGATTTTAATGAACTCTTTGATCTGAAATTTTCCATGCTGCTTCGCGATTTAGAGATAATTTCGGTAGAATAATCAGATCTTTGTGATTTGAGCTTATATGGTGCTGAATTCGTGAGGAAGGTTCTTGAGAAGGTGGAATCACATATAAATAATACTTGAACCCTATATATATGTAGTGATTTTTACAAGAAAAATTTGTAGCTCTCAAATCTCAAAATATGTTTGTGGAGGTAATGTGCTTCGTGAAAGAAAGGAGCTTCACGATTACTAATCTATTTCTACGAAAGAGATGTGTTCCGTGTTGGCTCATTTTGATTTTTGTAGGAAGTCCCTTTCTGACTAATTGAGCACTGTGACAACCTAAGATCTATGAATTCATGATCTTTACAAAGGCTTGAGCTCTATGAAGTAGTGTGCTCTGTGAAGTTGTAAGATTTGCGAAGGTGTGTGCTTTGCGAAGAAGCTAGGACTTTGCGAAGGCTTGTTTGAGCTTTGTGAAATTGGGAGCTTCACAAAGTAGGGATCTTTGAGAAGTTATTTCCAATGTTTGATTCTCAGTGATCGGTGGTAAAGGGGTATTGATCATTGGATGAAATTTTGACTTCAATAGAGCTTCTATCTATAATTGAGGGTGTATTTATTAGAGATACTGAAGAGACTTATAGGTCTATAAACTGTGAGTGGATCCTTTGAAGAAGTAGTGAGATCAATTCAATAAAGAGAAAATAGAGTAATAAAATTGTGAATGGTTTTAAACCGGGAGTGAAAGCAAGTCCACTTCCAAATTTTAAACAACAATGTTCTTTTAGTGGATTCGGTACATCAACATATTACATGTGTATTCTTCTTGGACATATCCTAGTGAGGTAAACCAATTAAAATTATTGTGTGCTATGCATTCTTTAAGATTTGTTCGTACTCTGTAATGGTAAGGAGAGAGATGAGAGATTTTCTAACAACGAAACAAGATTAAAGGGGTATTTTTTTTAATCTGTCATACCCGGATTCACCACCTACCCCCCCCCCCCCCCTCAGGGTATCTAGCCTAGTGAACCTAAAATTTTTTAGCAGATCGAATAATTGGTATCAGCATTTATCCCTCGATGTAGGTCCCTAATCACAAGGGAATTCCGATCCTAAATGGAAATAATTTTCAAATATGGAAGAATCAGATGCAACAATACTTCTAATATTTGGAAATAGACGTGTTTACAGAATGTATGCATAGTGTCTCAGCTGACATCAATAGTGGTTCTTTATCAGAAGCTGAGTGAAAAGAATTGGATTATGAGGCCAGGGAAATTAATGATTTAGGTGGAGCTCTATACAATGCTATTTATATGAAGGTGAGGTCATGATAAATATCACATGCTATGTGGGAAAATATTTTGAACATATATGAAGGAGATAAAAAGGACCGAGAGGAAAAGATTCAATTGTTTTGGAGTAAGTATGAAGATATGAAAATGAACCCAAATGATGTGTTGATGAATTCTTTAATAGAGTAAATATTATTGTGGAAGATATGTGAGGTCATGAATAAGGCATTGAAGACATAAAAAACATGTACCACATCTTGAGAAAATATACACTTCAGTTCAATCCAAAAGATTCAATATTTGAAGATTATGATTCTGAAAGAGATGACACTAGACAATTATTACAGTACCATGGTTACATATAAAATGAGAAATGATTATAATGAGGCTATGTAAAAGAGTAAATCCAAAGAGGTTTCATTAATGGCCATGAAGAAACTCGCAATGGAAGATACTCGGGAAGAAGAAGAGATGAATGAGGTGATGACATTCCTTTCTTCAAACCTGTAAAGATGAAAATGAAAGCTCAATGGGAAACGTAGACTAGCATTCAATAGATGTGGAAAGGTTGGTCATCTTGCCGAATTGTTCCCCAAAAAGTTTCAAGATCATGATATTGACAATGATGAAGTTGAAATTCTCAATAAAATGTATTCAACCTATGGGAAAAGGAATAAATAGTTCAAGAAAATTTTCTTCATGAAGAAGAATCATCTATCACAATAATTTTACAGTTCATATGAGTCTAAGGTTGAAGTAATTAAGGGGATTGAAAAATGAAAAGACCATATATAAAATGATGTGGTGGATATTGTCAGTAGTTCTCAAGAATAGGAAGAAGCTGACATTTATAAAGAAGATGAATTTGAAGGGAGAATTGATATGCCAGCTGAGTTAGAGGCTACTCATGAAGGGATAGGTGTTTAGGGAGACAAGACTAATAAATCCAACAATGTACATCATTATTCAAAAATCTATATGAAGTATCAAGAAAAATAGAAGTCTGGGTTGATGGAAGAAATTGAGAACCTCAAGTTGTCAACACCAGAGGACTCAGAATCGGTTAGTGAGTATAAAATAATGTTTGAAGAATAGAAAAGGGAGATCAATGGATTACACACCACAATGAATGATAAAATCAAGTGTATTGAAGAAGTTGAAGGATAATTTTTCAGTTTGAGGAAAATGGTTAAGGATCATGAAAAAATCATGACTATTTCTACAACATGAGGTAAGAAGATCACTTAGAAAGCTGAGAAGATGAAGGTGGAGCATATTGGCTATGTAGAAAGGAAACATCAATTGTGTTCATATGCTAAGGATGATTTGGAGCGTGAATGAAGACAAAAATATATGAAAAGTGAAGTCAGACCAGAAGTATAAGTTTGAATATTGAAGGTGGAGTTGGGCACAATGTTGGGGAAACTAGTAGTACATAAGTGACCTGCATGAATGCACCCTATATTAGGTGTTATTGTTTTGGAAAGATGTGACATTCACAATATGTGTGTTCTGTAGACAAAAGATACCAAAGGGCACAAGATAAATAGTTTCATCCAAATAAAGTTTGATATTATAGAAAATATATTGAAGTACATTAATTTTGGTGTGGAGAATTTGGGAACATGGCCAGATATTATACATTGACCTTACAGAAGAATGTTACAAGGTATAATCAATGTAAGCATGAGAAAAAAATCAAAAACCCAACAGGTGATTTGAAAATTCAATATTGATTTGTAGTTCTACAAGATGTAGTTGGGCTATTGAACTCTGAGGAAGATCATGTTTTTCATGATGCACCAAATTTGAGGTCAAAGACATAGATCAAAAAGAAAATGGATGAGAATGTAGTGGTGAAAGAAATTTCTCTTAAAGCATCAGATAGTTATGGTGTATGGATCCTTGACAGGGGATGCACGTCTCACATGACAGGTAGTAAGGATCTTTTCACAGGAATAAAATATGACAAAGAATGATTTGACAATTTTGGAAATGATGAAGCCTTAAATATTTTTGGATCATAATAGGCTAGGTTTGGGGGCAAAGAGATGAGACGTGCTAATGTCTTAGTAGTAGAAAGTCTTATTCATAATTTTCTTAGTGTCATCCAACATTATGACTTAAGGAATTCTAAAAGGTTTACTAATAAGACATGTATCGACAAAGGAAGATATGATGTAGTTTTTTTAAATGGAGAATTAATGTAGAGACCCGAATCTTATCGTACATGGACATTACATTACTTTTGCGGAATACTTAGTACATAACAAAAACATACACACAAGGATCGTAATAGTTTAGTGTCTTTGGAAACTCGGAACGTAATCTTCTAATCGTGGTGAAAGATCTTCAACATCTCCTATAAAGATCTTCCCTTTTTTTACCTAAAACCTTTCTTTATATCCTGGGGAAAAGAAAACATAAAAGGGTGAGCTCAAATTCTCAGTAAGGGTAAAGAAAAGAAATATCAATCACATCGTATTCATAAGAACATAATATTTTGGAAATCTTAACCTTCAAAAGAGAGCATAATTTCATAACATGGGATAAATCATGGCAGTGAAATGTAATCACAATAATCATAACTTACAACATGAAACTTTGTGGCATTCACACGTAATCATAGAGAATCATTTCTTGTTAGTCAAGACTCATTGCCAAGACTATCTTAGTGGACAAAGTCCCATTCTGAATCGAGTAACCCTCGTTTCAGTCCTGTTTCACTGAACTGGTATAACCTACCGTTCCAGCCCTGTCTATCTCATGAGATATAAAATCTTTACCCAATGCATTGGAGGTAGATATAGGTCCCACCCATCTTATAATGAATCCTTTCTTATGTGTGCCACATAATCATAAATCATACATCATCGCATAACACATGTAACAAAAATGGGATTCTTGAAACATCATGACATCATAAAACAATTCATATAAGATAAAGGAATTCATAAAAATAATTCCATCACAACATAATCAAATCAATGTAATAATAGGGATAAAAACAGAACCCTTTATTATCTTAGATAAAAAATAATTTTGATAAAACACTTGAACTCCGTTCTTGAGGAAAATACCCTTTCTTCTTCTTTAAAAACATTTTTCCTTTATCAACATGTCATACAACTTTAAACTAAAAGAAGTTGATTAAAAATAAACTTGAAAACTTTTAAAGTGATCTTCTTGGAAATAATGTTTTAAAAATACATTGATGCCGTATAAGTTTAAAAAAACATTCTTCGTACTTTTGTCAGAAAAGTCAAAAAGTACCTCGTACGAAAAACGACAAAAGATTCCTTTCATTTCTTTTACTAAAAACTCGCCGAAGGGTAAAAATGGATTTAAACAATTGTAGGTGGATGGAAATAATATTATTTATGAAACATGGATGTGGATGATAAAATACACCCCAGTAAATACCAAAGTATAAACAATCTCGGATAAAAATGAGATTGTGATATTTTCCCTTACCTTAGGTCCGACTTGCTTTGTAAGTGTCCGAACCTCCTGTATAATGATTTAAATAATGTTATTGGCTTATTCCAGAATCATATTCATTGTTATTATATCATATATGGTCCACTTATGACTTTATATTACCCGTTCTTTTGTAAATTCATGTTAAAGTAGCGTTTTGGGTAAAATCGTCTCATTTGTCGTTCGTGTTTTTAACTTGTAATTATTCATATGATTACTTAGATCATGATTACTTAATTCCAGAATATAAAACATGATTTTTATATATATATATATATTCAGAATATACATATATAATAAATCAGTAAATGGAAAGAAATACACCGTTCATGGAGACGGTAGTCCGTACGTACGCATGAACGCTGTTTTCGTTTCCTTATTGAATTGAATGGAATTAAGTAGATGACATAAATATAAATATAAATAATTCCAGTATCATTATTAGGTAATATATTTCATTAGTACTTATTATATATACTTTATAATCATTCATGAATGGCTAATCATTGTGAATGAATCTCATCACGTCGTGGATACGGTAGTCCGTACGTACGCACGAGCGATGATATCATTTCCATAATTATTGAATTGAATTGGAGTGGATTATACAATATGTCAGAATCAATATGATGTTGTAATAACTATGTATAGTTATTCATTACACCATTATACCCATCCATGTATGGTGGTGGTGGAAAATAGATTACACCACGGCGTGGAGACGGTATTCCGTACGTACGCACGCGCGGTGATTTCTTTTTCCGTTGGATGGATAGATGGTGAAATAGGGTTGTTTAATACTTAAAATAACTTATCAGTATATGAGTGATACTGATGTTATTACTTCACAATGAAACAACCTAAGAATAATAAGTGGAAGAAGAAATAAAGATGAAAGAATTGGTAACGGTAATTACCTCTTCTTTGAAGCGCCTCTTTGGTACCTCCTCTTAGGGCACTAAAATTGGTCTTTGAGAAAGACCAGAACCTCTAGGATGTTGCTAGGGAAGTGGAGAAGATATTTTGGCAGGGTTTGGCCGAGCTTGAGTGCTCAAATTGGTGTGAGGAGGAGGGGGAGGAGGTGTCCTTTTATAAGGGAGGAGAGGGGCACCTTAGGAATATCTCAAAACATTATTTTATATTAATGTCAAAATCGGTTTATAATGGTTCCAAAGGGTCTTATTTCGAAGCTAAAGTGGGTATGGGTCGAAATAATATCAACCAATAAGATTTAGACAAGTTTAGGTTATTATTTTAACCTTATCAATTAGATTTAACTCTAAGTTAAATAATTTAACTTTTACCGTGTCTTTTTGTTTTCTTTCACTATATGGTTAATACACTTACTATAACATGCCAAACAAATCCCAAATTGTTTATTATTAATACATATATCGTTATCTAAGACATTTGGCCGAACCTTAGATCTTTAGGAATAAAATAACAATTAATAATATAATATTTGATTTAAAAACTATTTTGTGTCAATTTTGACACTATTTGATATATGATTTTTGTGAAAGTCATAGAAGAATTATATGTTCGAACCAAGTTTATTAAAGAAACACTAATATATCATAGTAACCTAGAAAATTATTGGAATTCATAAAAAGTCTCAAATTACATTCATTTGAGCATTTATAACATCAAATATGTTAATATTTCCTTAAAAGGGTAATTAATGCATCATCGTTGTGTCATAAATAAATTAATTTATTTAAAGTCTAAAAATTATAAATAAAATATCAATATGTAGGAAATCGTTTTATCTTTCTAATGAATATTTATAGTCGAATTTATCGTATGTATAACCCCATATTAAAATTGTTTTAGTTATTAAACATTGATTTTAACTATTTTAACTATTCATTAAATAAAATAATATTAAATGTCATAATCTAATCCAAGTGGACCTAAATGGTCATATTATATTCATAAGGTTGTTTTTGGTCAAATTACCCTTATCCAATAGAATTAGTACATGTGTTAGGGTAATAGTAATATCATATTTACCCTTAGTTACCCTATTTACTATTAACCGTGCTAAAAAAAAGTAAAAAGTTATTATTCACCAAAAAATATTTTCATCTCATTGAACCACATTTTAGTCCTTGATATTAACCGTGTCTGTCGGATTTTCGAAATTCCATTCACAGAAGCGGTAAAATTAAGTTTAATGCAAAATTCAGTTTTTATCCTACCACTTAGTGGTTTCACTATTCATCAAAAATTGAAAGTTTTCAGAAAAATACCAAAATTTCATCATAAGTTATATTTCATATTCCGAATTCAGAAATGAAGTCTATTTTACCAAATTCATAACATAGAAGTTGCATTAATTAATTTTATAATTAAATCCCGCTGTTAAAACAAATAGTGTGTTTTTAAGAAACAATATCTACCAAAAGATTGACACTTGATTATGTGAAATTACATCCAATGACCAACATTGTATTAAATTGTAAAAATATATTCTAAATATAATTTAAAACCACTTAAATTAATAATTTATCACTATTAATTATTTCGATTAAAAAAGTTGTTTTAAATTATAATCTAGTAATTTTCACTATTCATCAGAATATGAAAGTTATCCGAAAAGTACCAAAATTTTACCCTAAGCTAATTTCGATATTACGAATCCATAAATTAATTCCATTTTGAAAAATAAAATATACAAAATTTAAAAAAGTGGTTATTACTATTCATAACGGCTAGTTTTAATAATATTTTAATAGCATATTGTTGTTTAATGAAACTCGTTATTGCGTACTACACACACTATCGAGGAAGGTCGTGATTGCGTGTAATGCAAGGCAAGTCAAGGATGTGTGTTGTGCAATCTCCTTTTGATGTAGCGTAAAACACAAGACATTAATAAAATTAAAAAGAATATTTTTCATAAAATCTCAGGCTGTTACATTCTACCCCCCTTAAAATGAATTTCACCCTCAAAATTCGTCGGGGTTATAAATGGTTTACTATTCGAAAGTTTCTTTAATAGAAACCCACATCGTAAAAAGGAATACCAAAACCAATATTTTAAAACAAAAGTATGAAACTTAACGGTTACCCAAATAAACTAATCAATGGGTTTCCACATAGGTGAAAATATGGATATGGAAGAAAAATCTAACCATCATGTTCTGATGAAGTGTGGTAGAGAACATGGCTATGGAAAAGCCAGCAATCACAAAGCCATAAATTTGTGACGATCTAAGGTACCATCTGATTCATCAGATATAAGATCACTAGGACAACATTTTTGGTTTTCAAGATCGTTTCCCTAATGTTAAAGAATTTGAATTAGAATAAATACTTACGTTATTTTGGTACAATCTCACTATTGTTCGTGCCTTTAACAATTTCCACTTCATCTCTTAAATAAATGAAGTTGAATTTGTTATTCGTGAAGTGTTAGCAGATCATGAGATAGAATGACGGGTCATTCCATCTGTCTCAAACAAAAGGTTAGCAAAAAAAATTATATACATAAGTCGATCTATAGTGAGATTAATCATATATGGTTCCTAAAATGGACTTATACATCATATGACATACAACTTAATATAATAAAACTAGTTTCTACTAAATAGGGACTTCCTGTAGGCCAGTGGTAGGCGATAAAGGCCAGTCGCACTTCGGTTGTGGGTTCGATTCCCACAGCCTTGTTCGAAGCGATGGGCTGTCGCCCGTCCTACAGGTTGTCCTTTTTCTAAAACTATAATACTATAACATCCCATCAATAATATCGAAAAAAAACTTCTATCCTTAAACAATACTAACTTATGTCCAACATAATCCATTCCAATCTTTAGGCTTATCCATAATACTGCAGTCCACTCTCATAACATAGTGAAAACGATTACCAGAGATTTAACACCATCGTCGATCCCCATATATCATAAGATATGTTTTGTTGGTCACATTCCAAACACTCAAAGTCCTTAATAATGTATTCTCTTGAATACCCATTGAACCATAGTGAAAACATGAATGCAGTTAAAAGTTAACACTTTTCACATACCAAAATCCTCAAAATTCTATATACTCAAACCATGATATCACTTAGTCCTTATATCAATCATGAGCTCATGAATACTATCAAACATTTAATTTTCTTATTATCCCTTCATTATGCGCATATCATCTACATTCCAAAAATATCTGAATAACCTTTCATGGATACTGGTAACATTAATCATACACTTTCAAAACACAAGGAAAGAAAACAGTGTAACAATCCATAGATGTCTCTTTATTCCATAGTAGCATGAGATTACTTATACAAAATTACACATGATAAACATGTAATCATTCCACTACATTCTTAAACCATTGACCGAGCTTCAAAAATTCTTTCATCTCACATATCATTTGTATTCTCTTCATCATCATCCACATAAATACTACCCATATGACCATATTGATTCTCTTCATGAGTCTTTCCCTTAGGGAATTTGTTTGCATAATGCCCATACATTCCACATTTAAAACACTTAACCATTTTTGATGTCGTAGCAATACCATTATCCTCATCCATGGTGTTAACCGACCCTTTTCCTTTGCACTTACTTGCTTTGTGTCCTTCTTTTTCACACCCAAAGCATCTTCCAGTTCCCTTGAAACAATCTCCTTGATGCCTCTTCCCACATGATTTACATAGGGGAAATTGAACTTTCTTTCCTCTATGATCATCATGGAACTCCATCTTTCTCTTATTAGTCGAGTCAGGAAACTTACCAAATTTTACTTTATTGATCATATTATGAGATTTCTGATTCGGCATAATAATGTTGTTTGGACATCCAAATCCCATTTCATTTGGTTGCTCATGAAGAATATCATTCCATTGTCCATCATATCCTCCATTATTGTGAATCATCTTGTTTCCAGCCATTTTCTAAAACCCAAACAGAATAGTGTGAGAGGCAAAATAATGCTAGGGAAAACAACATAGTAAAGGGGGAGTACCCTTAATATCTAACATCTTAGGGTAAATTATAAGATCGTTATCATAGTTCTAGGATTATATCCTATACGTATACTTATCCTTAGCGACATCCCTAGACATACCTTAGAAATATCTCTAGGGATCTCACTAACGTTTTCGCATCCTAGTTTCCAAAGGTTGACTAAACCTTTCCTCTGATACCAACTGTAGAGACCCGAATCTTATCGTACATGGACATTACATTACTTTTGCGGAATACTTAGTACATAACAAAAACATACACACAAGGATCGTAATAGTTTAGTGTCTTTGGAAACTCAGAACGTAATCTTCTAATCGTGGTGAAAGATCTTCAACATCTCCTATAAAGATCTTCCATTTTTTTACCTAAAACCTTTCTTTATATCCTGGGGAAAAGAAAACAAAAAAGGGTGAGCTCAAATGCTCAGTAAGGGTAAACAAAAGAAATATCAATCACATTGTATTCATAAGAACATAACATTTTGGAAATCTTAAACTGAAAAAGAGAGCATAATTTCATAACATGGGATAAATCATGGCAGTGAAATGTAATCTTAATAATCATAACTTAAAACATGAAACTTTGTGGCATTCACACATAATCATAGATAATCATTTCTTGTTAGTCAAGACTCATTGCCAAGACTATCTTAGTGGACAAAGTCCCTTTCTGAATCGAGTAACCCTCGTTTCAGTCCTGTTTCACTGAACCGGTATAACCTACCATTCCAGCCATGTATATCTCATGAGATATAAAATCTTTACCCAATGCATTGGATGGAGATATAGGTCCCACCCATCTTATAATGAATCCTTTCTTGTGTGTGCCACATAATCATAAATCATACATCATCGCATAACACATGTAACAAAAATAGGATTCTTGAAACATCATGACATCATAAAACAATTCATATAAGATAAAGGAATTCATAAAAATAATTCCATCACAAAATAATCAAATCAATGTAATAATAGGGATAAAAACAGAACCCTTTATTATCTTAGATAAAAAATAATTTTGATAAAACACTTGAACTCCGTTCTTGAAGAAAATACCCTTTCTTCTTCTTTAAAAACATTTTTCCTTTATTAACATGTCATACAACTTTAAACTAAAAGATGTTGATTAAAAATAAACATGAAAACTTTTAAAGTGATCTTCTTGGAAATAATGTTTTAAAAATACATTCATGCCGTATAAGTTAAAAAAACATTCTTCGTACTTTTGTCGGAAAAGTCAAAAAGTACCTCGTACGAAAAACGACAAAATATTTCTTTCATTTCTTTTACTAAAAACTCACCGAAGGGTAAAAATGGATTTAAACAATTGTATGTGGATAGAAATAATATTATTTATGAAACATGGATGTGGATGATAAAATACACCCCAGTAAATACCAAAGTATAAAAAATCTCGGATAAAAATGAGATTGTGATATTTTCCCTTACCTTAGGTCCGACTTGCTTTGTAAGTGTCCGAACCTCCTGTATAATGATTTAAATCATGTTATTGACTTATTCCAGAATCATATTCATTGTTATTATATCATATATGGTCCACTTATGACTTTATATTACCCGTTCTTTTGTAAATTCATCTTAAAGTAGCGTTTTGGGTAAAATCGTCTCGTTTGTCGTTCGTGTTTTTAACTTGTAATTATTCATATGATTATATAGATCATGATTAATTAATTCCATAATATAAAACATGATTATATATATATATATTCAGAATATAAATATATAATAAATCAGTAAATGGAAAGAAATACACCGTTCATGGAGACGGTAGTCCGTACGTACGCATGAACGCTGTTTTCGTTTCCTTATTGAATTGAATGGAATTAAGTAGATGACATACATATAAATATAAATAATTCCAGTATCATTATTAGGTCATATATTTCATTATTACTTATTATATATACTTTATAATCATTCATGAATGGCTAATCATTGAGAATGAATCTCATCGCGTCGTGGAGACGGTAGTCCGTATGTATGCACGAGCGATGATATCATTTCCATAATTATTGAATTGAATTGGAGTGGATTATACAATATATCAGAATCAATATGATGTTGTAATAACTATGTATAGTTATTTTTACACCATTATACCCATCCATGTAAGGTGGTGGTGGAAAATAGATTACACCACGGCGTGGAGACGGTATTCCGTACGTACGCACGCGCGGTGATTTCTTTTTCCGTAGGATGGATATATGGTGAAATAGGGTTGTTTCATACTTAAAATAACATATCAGTATATGAGTGATACTGATGTTATTACTTCATAATGAAACAACCTAAGAAGAAGAAGTGGAAGAAGAAATAAAGATGAAAGAATTGGTAACGGTAATTACCTCTTCTTTGAAGCGCCTCTTTGAGACCTCCTATTAGGACACTAAAATTGGTCTTTGAGGAAGGCCAGAACCTCTAGGATGTTTCAAGGGAAGTGGAGAAGAGATTTTGGCCGGGGTTGGCCGAGCTTGAGTGCTCAAATTGGTGTGAGGAGGAGGGGGAGGAGGTGTCCTTTTATAAGGGAGGAGAGGGGCACCTTAGGAATACCTCAAAATATTATTTTATATTAATGTAAAAATCGGTTTATAATGGTTCCAAAGCGTCTTATTTCGAAGCTATAGTGGGTATGGGTCGAAATCCTATCAACCAATAAGATTTAGACAAGTTTAGGGTATTATATTAACCTTATTAATTTGATTTAACTCTAAGTTAAATAATTTAACTTTTACCGTGTCTTTTTGTTTTCTTTCACTATATGGTTAATACACCTACTATAACATGCCAAACGAACCCCAAATTGTCTATTATTAATACATATATTCTTATCTAAGTCATTTGGCCGAACCTTAGATTTTTAGGAATAAAATAACAATTAATAATATAATATTTGATTTAAAAACTATTTTGTGTCAATTTTGACACTATTTGATATATGATTTTTTTGATAGTCATAACAGAATTATATGTTCGAACCAAGTTGATTAAAGCAACACTAATATATCATAGTAACCTAGAAAATTAGTGGAATTCATAAAAAGTCTCAAATTACATTCATTTGAGCATTTATAACATCAATTATGTTAATATTTCCTTAAAATGGTAATTACTGCATCATCGTTGTGCCATAAATAAATTAATTTATTTAAAGTCTAAAAATTATAAATAAAATATAATTATGTATGAAATCGTTTTAGCTTTCTAATGAATATTTATAGTCGAATTAATCTTATGTATAACCCCATATTAAAAATGTTTTAGTTATTAAACTTTGAATTTACCTATTTTCAATATTCATTAAATAAAATAATATTAAATGTCATAATCTAATCCAAGTGGACCTAAATGGTCATATTATATTCATAAGGTTGTTTTTGGTCAAATTAAACTTATCCAATAGAATTAGGACATGTGTTAGGGTAATAGTAATATCATATTTACCCTTAGTTACCCTATTTACTATTAACCGTGGTAAAAAAAAGTAAAAAGTTACTATTCACAAAAAATTATTTTCATCTCATTGAACCACATTTTAGTCATTGATATTAACCGTGTCTATCGGATTTTCGAAATTCCATTCACAGAAGCGGTAAAATTATGTTTTATGCAAAATTCAGTTTTTAACCTACCACTTAGTGGTTTCACTATTCATCAAAAATTGAAAGTTTTCAGAAAAATACCAAAATTTCATCCTAAGCTATATTTCATATTCCGAATTTAGAAATGAAGTCTATTTTACCAAATTCATAACATAGAAGTTGCATTAATTAGTTTTATACTTAAATCCCGTTGTTAAAACAATTTGCGTGTTTTTAAGAAACAATATCTACCAAAAGATTGACACTTGATTATGTGAAATTACATCCAATGACCAACATTGTATTAAATTGTAAAAATATATTCTTAATATACTTTAAAACCACTCAAATTAATAATTTATCACTATTTATTATTTCTATTAAAAAAGTTGTTTTTAATTATAATCTAGTAATTTTCACTATTCATCAGAATATGAAAGTTATCCGAAAAGTACCAAAATTTCACCCTAAGCTAATTTTGATATTACGAATCCATAAATTAATTCCATTTTGAAAAATAAAATATACAAAAATTCAAAAAGTGGTTATTAATATTCATAATGGCTAGTTTTAATAATATTTTAATAGCATATTGTTGTTTAATGAAACTCGTTATTTCGTACTACACACGCTATCGAGGAAGGTCGTGATTGTGTGTAATGCAAGGCAAGTCAAGGATGTGTGTTGTGCAATCTCCTTTTGATGTAGCGTAAAACACAAGACATTAATAATATTAAAAAGAATATTTTTCATAAAATCTCGGGCTGTTACAATGAACAAAGACAAGTATCTACCTTATAAGTGGAGAAGAAGATATGTTATTTTTTAAGGTGAATGAAAACAAGTTGTGGAATAAACGACTTAGTTATCTATATCAAACATCCCTGTAAGATCTGGTAAAGTGTGAAGAAGTTAGAGACATCCCTAAGCTATCATATAATCTTACTCATACCTGCGATAAAAATTAATAAGAGAAAATCATCAGAAAAATATACAAGGCTAAGTAAAAGAAGTAAACAAGAGTCCTTGAATTGGTTCAGGCTGATTTTTGTGGACCCATATCACCAAGGGACATTGATGGGAAGAAATATTATGTTATTTTAATTTATGAATATAGAGGAATGACATGGTTATTCTCCATTTACCATAAGTATGATGTGTTATGTTTCCTAGAACGGTATCAGAGGGAATTTGAAAGGATGATTGGGTAGAAAATTCACTTTTTTTATTGAGATTTTTACGAAATTCATAAATAATTAGGTAGAAGACTATCTTGAGAAACATGGGATAAGGCCTTAAGTTTCATCAGAACGAACTCCCCAAAAAATGACTGGTTGAAAGGAGAAACCAGATCATGAACAATATGGCCATAACAATGCTTATGAAAATAAACCTACCAAAGAAATTTTGGAAGGAAGCTGTATTGATGCAAGTATACATTTCTAACAGGGCTCTGTTGTGTCCAATATAAGGAAAGAATATGTATATGAAGTGGTAAGAAAAGAATCCAACAGTGAAGTACTTCCAAATATTTAGAAGTATGTTCTTTATTCTCACCAAATTAAAACACAAGAAATTTGAGTCATGTGGATATGGGGGATATTCCATGGCTACTCTAGAAAAAGAAAATCTTACAATTGTTTTAATAAGAGGAGGGGGAAATTAGTTGAGAGCGATGATGTCACTATGGTGGACAATAAAGATAGAATTCAATATCACAATGAATAATTTATTCATGAATGTGATGAAGAGGAATGTAGAATAGGATGAGTAGAAGTGGCTGATGTTGATTCATAAGAAGATACTGATGATGAGCATGAGGAACTAAAATCTGTATCTGTATAAAACCCAAGGAGTTGAGCAGAAATTGACAGGAAAAATATAATTGGTTATCAGTTATCTCCAATTAAGAAAAGAAGAATGAAATCACTGCAGCAGACATATTTCCGATCTTAGGTAGAGCATAAATGCTTTGCTTATTCAACTAGAGATGAAAACTCGGATGTGGCTATGAATGAAGAGCTATATCATATTGAGAATAACCAGACATGTGAGATTATTTTGAGCCCAATAGATAAGAACATAATTAATAAAAATGGGTCCATCGCAACAAGATGAATGAAGATGGAGCAATGATTCAAAATAAAGCATGACCAATGTGCATTGGAGACTCCCAGAAAGAGGGAATAGATGTTGATGAGATAGTTTCCCCAGTTGCAAGGCTGAAGACAATCAGATTATTCTTATCCATTTCAGAGCAATGGAAGTTAAATGTGTTCCAAAATAAATGAAAAATCTGCATTTTTGAATGGGGTTCTAGAGGAGGAAGTGTATATCAAGCAGCACGATGGTTTTCTTATTCACAAGGATAAGAAAAAGGTTTATCTGCTGAATAAGGCCTTATAATGGCTGAAATAATCACCAAGAGCATGATACATGAGGCTTGATCAATATTTAAAGAAGATTTGCCTCCATAATGGTGGAGTTGACTTCAATCACTATTTCAACAA
This sequence comes from Viscum album, assembly GCA_963277665.1. Taxonomy (NCBI): domain Eukaryota; kingdom Viridiplantae; phylum Streptophyta; class Magnoliopsida; order Santalales; family Viscaceae; genus Viscum; species Viscum album. The sequence continues at coordinate 1,257,650,790 of OY728134.1, forward strand.
TGACAAAAATCCAAGGATGATGGTTTTGGTTTTTTATGACATAATATTTGGATGATCAGATGAAGATCAGTGTGGACAGTTTTCTGAATTCATGAAGACTGATTTCAAAATGTCAATGATTGGAGAGATGAAAATTTTCCTTGGTTTACAATGGTCACAAGGAAGGAATGGAACATTAATTTCTCAATAAAAATATTCCAAGGAGGTTTTGAGATGATTTGGAATGGAATGTTACAAGGAGATAATGACTTCATTTTCTACCCAGATGAAATTATCAAAAGAAAATTATGGAAAGACAGTTAACATCATAAAATATAGGTGGATGATTTGTAGTTTATTGCACCTTACAGCGATGAGACCCGACATTGTTTAGGCCACATTCCAAGCAGCATGATATGAAAATATATTCAAAGGAAATACACATGCTTGATGTGAAAAAAATACTTCTATAATTCAAAGGAACTATGGATTTATGTTTGATGAATAATGAAAAAACTCAATAAGAGTTGTTGGGAAACATCGATGAAGATTGGGCCAATTCAGCAAATGGAAGAAAATCAACATCTAGTGATGCTTTCTATATTTGTGGATTTTTTTTTCTTATATAAGCAAGAAGAAATATTTCATTTTATTGAGCACCACATAAGATGAGTATATTTTATCCATTCAAGCATTAACAAAGTTAATATGTTTGAAGCAACAGCTTGATGATATGGGATTTGAAGTGATGTCTTCGACCGGAATCTAGTGTTATAACACATGTGCTATAAATCATAGAAAAAATCACATCCATCACTCAATTACAAAGAACATTGAGATAAAGTATCATTTTATCACGGAGAAGGTTGAGCATGAAATTGTGATGTTGGAGTATGTGCCTAAAAAGCTATATGTTGTAGACATTCTGACAAATGCCTTACCAAAGGAAGCCTTTGAGAGGAAAATACTAGCTTTGGGAGTTCATTCAAATCCCCACACTGGAACAAGTGTGGATGTGGGACCCACCCCATCTCCTTGATGTATGGTGTGTTTTTCTCTAATGTGCCAATCTGTGTTCTTTCCAATGTATCAAATCACAAAGGAGTGACCATTGGGTTCATTGATAAAGGGGAGAAATGGTGACTCCTAAAGGGGGAGAAACTGTTTCTAAATAAGGGAGAAAATGTATTAGTAAAATACATTGTGAGAAGTGAATAAGTAGAGTAGTGAGATAGGGGGAGAGCAATGACATAGGGGGAGAGTTTTAAATCAGACGATGGTTGAAGTGATCGATCAAATATTAGATATCATGACAGTTGAGGTTCGTGATGAAATCAGTTTATTGGTATCATTATGGTATCAAAAATTGGCTTCAGAAATGAAGTGATGTATTGATGCTCTTTTCATAGTACTCTTTTTTCTCACACTGAGAATTACTCATGTGGGCTTAGAGTATGCGATGAGTGAATCTTTGGTCTCTATCTGAATTGCAAGAGGCGAATGGTGGTATATGTTTGAAGGAGATTCAATGAGGTATAAAAGTGTAGATAATAGTTATGATAATGGTTTTCAACAAAACCAATGGCGGATATTGTTGGAAAAAATCCCTCAAGGTAATATTGAATCATTTTTGGGTTTGTTGTGTTCATTGACAATTCTAGTTTCCATGGTGAATTTTGGATTTTTATATATTTTTTTGACAATTAATGTTGGTTAAGAACCATGAAAAATAATGGATGATCTGGAGGTGGTACAAAAAGAACATTTAAAAGGTAGTGTTGTTTTCCAGTGTTTGTCAAATTTTTGGGTTCTAAAACATGGGGTTTGGTGATCATCACGAAAAGAGTAATTAATTGAAGATATCATCAAAAAATGGAAAAGGCATGATTTTTACAAAGATTGGCTTCATGAAGTGAATTTCCTATAGACTAGAATAGTGCTGACGGTGAGCTATGTGATTACGACGCAATCCACAAATACCAGAGGTGAAGTGAATTTTAGGGAATCATTGTAGAAATGACGAAAAGTAATTTATGGAACACTATATTATTACAACAATATCTACAATCATAAAAGTTCCTTGGTACTTCGTGATTTATAGATAACATTGGGAGAATATTGAGAGCTTTGTGATTTGAGATGACATGGTGCAGAATTCTTGTGGATGGTTCTCAAGTCTGTGGAATCACCTATATATAGTCCTTGACCCCCATTAAATAAGTATATAGTTTTCCAAGAAAAATTTATAACTCTGGAATCATAAAGGAGGTTCGCAGAGGCGGTGTTCTTCGTGAACGATAGGAGCATTACAGTGGATAATATAGCTCTATGAAAGAGGTGTCTTCTATGTTAGCTTAGAGTGCTTCATGAAGGAATTCACTTTTTGAAGATATGATCTCTTTGACAGACTATGCTCAATGAAGGCTTAATATTTGAGAAGTATTAAGCTCTATGAAGCAGTGTTCTCTACAAAGAAGTATGATCTATGAAGGTGCATGCTTTGTGAAGAGGCCTGGACTTCTTGAAGGATTGTTTGATCTTTTTGAAATTCGGAGCTTCAAAAATTTGGGATCATTGTGAAGGTATTTCCATGTGTTGTTTCTGAGTGATCAGTGGAAAAGGGGTATTCATCAGTGGATGAAATTTGGACTTCAATAGAGCATCTATATATAATTGAGGATTTATTCATTAGAGATAAGGAAGAGACCTACAGTTCTATAAAATGTGAGTGGATCCTCTGTAGAAGAATCGAGCTCACATCAATTGAGAGAACAATGAGATCACAAATTTGGAATGGTTGTAAACCAGGAGGGACAATGATTCCGCTTTTAACATGTAAACATCAGTTCACTTTTAGTGGATTTCGTACATTGTCATATTGTCGATGTAATCTCTTTAGACGTATCCCATTGTGGGTGAAAAAAGTAAAATTGATGTGTCATGTGCATGCTTTAAGATGTTTTCCTACTCTACAATGGGTATGAGAGAGAATATAGTTTTTTCTAACAAATAAACAAGATAAAAAGGGAAGTTGTTTTAATATTTAGTACCTTGATTCACCCCCACCCTCCCTCTGAGGGTATCAAGATTAGTGAACCTAACAAAAATGATGTTGTTATGTGGAAAGAAGTAATATAGGTACTTCTAGTCGAACATGTAGGTTCTGAATGTTGATAGGAATGTACCACTACTTACAAGTTGAACTGCGTTGAGTGACTATAGGGTGAGGTATAGGTTAATGGGGTTGATTCATAACAGAATGTGGCTGATCATAGTATGATCATGGTGGTTCTGTTTGACTGATTAATACAAATGGAAGTGTAGGCGGATCTGATCTGATAATATGAGATGGTTTTATGTGTTGAGCACTATGCTGGGCCTACTACTTTGTCACGAAAGCATTCATGACATGGATATAAGCTCTGACCAATGCATTTTGGTGACTCACAGAACCACAACTCTGTCGATGCTGTCATCATCTGGGGACGTTGGGAGGATTTGTGCAGTGCACTTCGTCACCAGGAACCATTTAGGGGTTTAATATCTCCATGGTATTAACTGAAACATAACATGTATTATCACTTTAATAATAATTCATCACTATATATATTTTGGGAGAATTATCCTAATATGGGGGCATGAAATCATTGAGATTATGTGATGATGATGGCATCAGTGGGGGAATTTTCATTCCCTTGCATCACTGATGCTTTCCCTTCTTGGAAGAGGAAGATTGAGATGTTTACTCAGAAGAAGTTTTTGTGGGTAATGCGTTGACTTCTTCAGGCTTGGGGTGGTTCAAATGTTCACAGATAACATCATGGGCACATACAACTACCTTATGGGTCATCAGGTCCTCATTTTTTTGAGACCCATTGTTAGAAACCTGCTGCCACTCACATTCGATGTCACGGTCACTGCTAAGATTTATGAATACACATGACACATGTGTCAGGGCTAGACCTAACCTAACAATGGTTTTGTTGACTTCTTCTTGGATCCAATTTTTATACACATGGAATTGCATGAGGTTGTTCCCAAGGATCCATTGATAGGGGATGTAATTGGGGCAATAAGTGAGATCCACCTCTTCGAGCCTCCTATATTCCAGAGACCATAGGATTCCCTGGTCCAAGGCACTTAGAAAATAACTATGGACTCGAGCCTAATTAAATGAGTAGGTTCAGTTCCATATATCCTAGAAGGGTCACTAAGAGAATAACCATAACGAGGAGTTGTTGGAACATGTCGAAGATGTGTAACCTGGTTATCTTTCCTTGGTGATGGCGTTACATTATGTGGGGTTCCCTACTGATTCTGAGGTGGGTGCTACTGGGTCGGTGTCTATGCCTGAGGTGGTGGGCCTCAGTGAGGTTGTGAAGGTGCCTCCACTTGTAATAACACTCGCTTTTTGGGGACCACTATTTGTGCTACTATGGTGGGATATACCTTAGCGGCTCTTCTTGCAGGAACTACAAGAGGAAATATATGTGCCTCCTTGGCTTGTTGAAAGGATTTCTCTAGACCCTGGGCTTGTCAGAGGAATCCTGAAATCCCTTTTTGTTGTTATGAGTGATTATAGAAGGGAAAAATTTAGTTTTTACATTCCCCACACACATTTTTAGTAGTTATTCTTGATTCTGTGTCATATCAAGAGAATATGTGGGGCTTTTTCCACCAAGCGATGAAGTCTAAGATGCCCTATTCAGGCCCTTTTTGCATGTGAAGAGGTCAGCAATACTCATCTTTTGGGTGGTTGAACTAAAATGGTAGAGAAACTACTTACGAATGTCCTCCCAACTAGCTACGGACATAATGCATAGCTAGTTTTACCAAACAAATGCAGTCTCTTTCAGTGTCTCTACGAAACACCGACATTTAATATCCTCCGATTGTTATAGAGTTACAAGAATTGGTCCACACCTCGAAATATAGTGTTCCAAAAGTTGTAGTGTATTTCCAAGCCCATTAAATGGGGATATGGTAGGATTTCAAAAACATAGATGTGATGGAATATCATCCACCCTTCCCAGATAGAGCATGCTATCTCATGGGATTGGCACCTGTTGAGAGTCTAAAGCCTTGATTCAAGCGATGAGAGCTTATTTTTATCATCTTGGGGGGTATTCCTGTCTTGATGAGGATTTATGACCACTAGTGCATTTCAAGGTTCTTCAACATGATAATCATGACTAACATCTCACGGATCAACTGGTGGGATTATTTGAGGGACTGCTGGGGTACCAACCTGTGGAGTGACTGGGGGAACATGATCTAGGTCACGAGGAGGGTTATCATGAAACTTGGGTGGATTTGGTGATTCATATCTCACCCTCTTTCCATAAACCCAGGATTTAACCCTATATTTGGGAAGGATGGTCAAGGTCACCTAGATACAGCTCGTCAGGGGAGTTGTACCTTCCCCTGCAACCTGAGATGAGGATTACCATGGTCTATCTCCATTCCATAGCACGTTCGATGAGAAGTTCATCGAAATTCATTTTATGTTACCTGTGTTTAAGATCCAACACAACCCTTTCAGGGTCTCTTCCATCTTCTATATTGAGCTATAAAAATCTAAGGGTTTGAAAGTCTCAACTATATCATTACCATTATTAGGGTTTCGACTGAGGGATAATGACTCTGAAGGTAGTGAAAGCCCCAATAAATTTATTTTCTAGAGAGTAACCATGTCCAATGGATCCAATATATATGGAACCCCCCTGGGGGGGGGTAAGTTCTCTTGAATGAGCTCTAACTCGGTCTCTTCCTCTGACAGGTCATCCATGTTAACTATGACTATACCTAATGGAATATACTTAATATCTTTGGGAAAGTCAAGATAGATCCAGATAAAACTGAATTGAAGGGAATGATACTACCCCCAACCATAGATCAACACATGGGGGAAGACACCTTAATAATTCTTCGGAGTACTGTATAGTTCTTGATGAATCGTTGATGGAGGATCCTTGGAGACCAGATGACTCAGGGCATTGTGCCATGGGGAGCGCATCCATGTTGACCTTGTAGAATTATTGGCCAATATCTTCTACATGTTCTTGGATCTTGGGTTAATCCACCCGCTAATGATGGAGAAGAAATTGTGTTTCCTAGAGAGTTTGTTGGAAGCACGTGACATCCTCCTGGGTAAGAGATTTGAGGGTACTAATGTTTGTGGTTGCAAAAAAACGTAACAACTCTGGGAACTAGTCTACAATAAGAATATCCCTCATGATCATCAGCTTTTACTTGGGATCTAGACCTTGTTTGCACCTTTCATCGACTGGGGGGTGGATGAGGGACCGATAATGGAACTAAAGTGGACAGTTTCAATGGTAAACTTGTAAGTGGAGAGTGTGGTGCACAAGCTGACAAACCTCCGTATCTTGGGATATCTCCCAAAGAACTCAATGACATAGACCCCACATCCTAGTAAGACATACTAGTGGCCAGAAATTCTTGTGTACTGGCTGCAGTTACAAACAATGGGTCACACTGTTGTTTGTCCTCTATTGGTCCCCATAACAACTCGTTGTGATCTCTGGTTGAGGTAGAGAAAGATCCCCTTGATGACAAGGAGTATTGAACAGGTAAGCCTGGGAAAGGGGCCAAATCCTCGTCCTCCTAGATGTATCTTTAGAGGGATTCCTGAATCCGGTGGTCCACAAATTTCCAACGGATGAATCTTATACTCATTAATCCTTCCCCAACACATGACATGGAAGATCATGGTGAGGGTTCCATTACCAAATTGAACTCCAACTAAGAATTTGAAAAGAATGTGGGTTTAATCATGGTTAGAATCTTCTCAGTAGTCTTCCTCTGATGGAAGTAATCCAACCTCTTTCCCCTAGATGGATCTTCAGTGTAGGGTAGGTTTTCTACGAAGTAGGAACTTCGATTGAACTAATACGAGGAAAAATAAGAATTCCTCTTAGGTTAGTCAGGGGGTGTGGATCAGTTGAAAAAATTTCAAATGGGACATAGGGAGGGCCTCCGCGAAAAGTGTTGGATCGAATATGACCTATGTTGGTGATGGTGGGAGTATGTGAAGTTCTTCCATGTTTTTTCCTTGGCTGTGACAGTACGATGGGAGCCTTCATACCTATTAAAGGTGACATAGGGAAGACCTCTGCATTGGACGATAATGAATCTGGAAAAACATCCTCTTCTCGGATTTTCAGTGTGGGGATGCCCTTTTTTCAATTGCGGTATGAACATGGGGATGACCTCCATGATTATGCCTGGCCAAGAAAGAAGGATCTTCGTATCGAGGAACTTCTATAGGAGGAACGACTCCAAACCCGGGATAATGGGCACGGAAGAAACCACCATGTTGGATGTTAGGGTTGTGGGGAGGGCCTTCTCCCAGACTAGTGGTGGAACGGGAGGACCTACATGCCATGCTTGAGAGTACGGAGGGCCTTTGATCTCATTGATAGATGCATGAGGAGGACCTCAGTGATGGATGTCATCATCTTAGGATATCCCTCGATGAGTAATACCTATTACAGTGAACAAGAGAGTCATCCCAACCTTCCTGGGGGCAGTTGGGGCCTCAATCTAGTTTGGGCAAATAAGATCCCCTCATAGTATAAACTGTGCATTGATAGTATGTGTCACCAGTGGCATGGGCCACTATATCCATTGATGATGAAACCCTGTGGTGGCTATCCTCCTCATATTTCACCCGAAGATGGCATTGGGTTAACAGGACTTGGGCCGGTGATTTAGGTGTGTAACTCACCTTCTCTTAAACTTGTGGGGCCGGTCAATGGAAATGACGTTGCCTGGTGAGGTCCCTACTTTGAGGCCCATGGGACGAGATCACATCTGGGCTTCCCTTGCATCATTGGAGTAACGGGGCGAGTATTCAAGGAGTTTTAGGGAGATAATTCTGAAACTATTGTAGGTTGGAGTGGGGAGAAGTGGCTCCTTACATGACCCATGGTAGTGGCAGTGATGATAAGGCGTAGAAGCCTCTAGGTCTTGTTGGGCCATATCTTGAGTTGGTATAATCCCTTCATCCTCATACCATTGAATGAATTTGTTGAATTCCCTCCCCTGAATGATTCTATATTTTGAGATAGAGTATGGGTGCCCAGTATCCTAGGATGTGGAGGTCATCATAGAATAGAAGTATCAATGTGAGATTGTCGATTTGGTGTTGTTGAAGCCCCTGCATCGCTGGGTGGGTGGTGATAGGTTTCATGGCATAGTTTCTTGGGTCAATCAAAGCAAGAATATACAACCATTATTTCTTAAAGGAGGAAAGCGATGTCCACTGACCCAACACCATTATGTATCCCATGATTGGTATGAATGGTGCACACTAACAAAGTCGCAGACTGGGATGACCAACATTTAACTACCTCAATCTCTAGTGTGTTTCACACCTCTCCCACTATTTTTTTGTAGGGCATACCACTAGATACCTAGATCTAGTTAAACACTTATAAACCCATGCCTCTAATGCTACCAATATCCAAACTAAGGAGATGACTTCATGTATGGTTCCCAATTTCTGTATTCCACACTATTTTTGGGGCACAAATCTGTACATGGTGACGCTATTGCTGGTACCCCACATTCCCTCATTCAAAAAGTGGGAAACGTTTGTCTCTTATATAGGGATTTTATCTCCATGATCGAAAGGATGATGTGATTTTGGTCTCTCCTTCCATTTATTCCTACTTGGAATAAGTCACCTAGTCCAGCTTGCCCCCATAAATTTAGACGTTGTTCTTGGAAGTCTTCCTCATTGCCATATCTTCATGGACACTGATTAAATACACTACTTCTTCCAGGACGTTCCCAGTGGTCATGTCAGGGTATCAAACTTTGATCAGGGGATTAGTCAGGTTAAACACTACTGGAATGTCTGGATGCTGAAACACTGATGTTCCTAGATTTATTCCCTTTAAGTTAGGGATTCTTGAGGGCACAAAATCCTGAGGAATCTCATATCGTGTGCATTGAATGATATTCCATAGGCATGTCAATAAGGTTTTTGTCAGTTTCCCATGTTTAAGACTAGGTAGGCCTAAATTTTAATATTTAGTGGAGATGGATCGGACTGATCAGAACACTTACAAGAGTGGATTTGATGAGTACATACCCAAGAGGGAGCACATGAGGGTTTTAGTAGATGAGGGGATCAAAACATTTAATGAAGATGAATCTTAGGATGCTTGGTTACCTATAAAGGGGATTCTAGGGTTTACTATTGGCTGGTATTGAACCTCATGGAGGTTTTTTGTGCACCCTTTGTAGATTAAAGAGATCATAACCAATGTAGTTAGGAGGGCGAGACATGAAATAAGGGTGTACACAATGGACAACAACCCGAAAACAAGACGGGGCTTATGTATAGATAGTGGACCATTGCAAGATGGGCCCTCTTGGTTGGACGGATATGTATTGTGTATAGGAATTACACATGGTTAGACACCTAATGGAATGTTGTGATCCCACCGGTACTTGATGTCCCGAGTAAGAATCAGGATATCTAGAGGAAGGTTTAATGAAGTGGGTGGTGAAGGTAATGGGATCGACGTGAAGATGAAAATGTTGTTTGGATTGAACCTTTGAGAGGCTTCCAATATATCCCCATTTAAGGGAATCAATGTAGATGTTGTTCAGCGAGGTGATGGGACTCCTGAAGAGGCAGCCCGTGAGAATGGATTCCTGGATGGGACCTAGAGAAAGTAAAATCTCTATGTTGGGGCTTGACCATCCCGAAATACAAAGGCTCGAGGTAGAGACCATGATAAGACATGAGTGATGGGATTTAACCTCAGGAAGGGTTCCTACAAATCATTGTGGTAGGGAATAAATGTCCATGTATTTCAGGATGTAGAATGGAATCTGGGTGTACACAAAGGATAGAAACTTGATGAAATGTTGGGGGTTAGACATGGTTAGCATCCTGGGAGTTTGATTGATGACATAAAGGGATGGGCCAAGGATGTGGGTCCCAACAAAGGGGACACTGAAGTTTACCAGTGTTTAGGATTGAACCATAGGATGGCTTTAAACATACCTTATCTAGGATACTGGAATCAAAACCCACATAGTTCAAATAGTTTTACCAGTGCTTAGGATTGAACCACAGGGAGACTTACTATGTACCTTTTTTAGGATATAAGGAACAAAACCAACATAGTTCAAATAGGTTTACCAGTGTTTGGGGTTGAACCTTGGGGAGGATTACTACGTACCATGTCTTGGAGACAAGGATTAAAACCCGCATAGTTTGAAATCATATAGTTTAGCATTATGAAGGATGAAAAGGTGAATAAAATTTAATGTCATACGGAACATGGGTGAACCGATGTGATGTTTTCGAGACCGAAGGATAATGGTCTTAATACTCAGGGATGATTTCTACCTACCATTCCTAAAATGTTTAAATATAAAAGTCCACATAGTTAAGTTGGATGGGGAATGTGGGATTACAAACTAAGGTGGGCCTGGGAGGATTCCATGGTTGTTTCATACTCTAAGCGCACCGGAGTCATTATTGGTGTGAGAAAAAAGATGCAACAAATACCTGATGATGATATCACAAAAGGTACATCTGTGAGGAATATATTGGGGCTTATGCATGTTTATTGGACCAAAGATGAAACATGAGATTCTTCTTGGTTAGAGTCCTAGGTATTTGGAGATCAAGACATACCCCAGGATGAAGTCCCAATAGAGATAAAGGCCAAAGGGAAAGGGACGTGGTATCGAGTCCCCAATGTCCATCTGTACTTTTTTCATTGTGCACAGAAGAATAGAGGAGGAGAAAGGGTGATACCTCTTACAAGAAATGATGTGGCTTACACAAGGATTGTTTCACTCATCCCACAGATAGATTTTTTCCCTAAAAGGAGGTTCTCATTCCATGTGAAGAAGATCACACTCCTGTGGAGATGAGGGTCATAAAATATTTCTGAGTTGGGGAACCCCATGCACATCACATGGAGAGAGGATAAAATTTAACATAATTTCATGCGGATGATGATGCTTAGATGTTTAACTTTCTACCGCTTGGATGATGAGGATTTTCTCTCCACCCATATTACATATATAATTGGTTCCCTTTAACCCTTAGGAAGGGGAAGTCACCGGCAAAGCCATGTCGAGATGGGGTTGTGGAGTGATCCATTGAAGGGATCATGTTAGCGTGGCTATGCGACGAAGCAATGGTCATTAGAGTGCCAATGAGAAGAAGCTTGAGGCTAAGAAACGAAATATGAATCACCACCCAACGGTAATTTAAATCACTTCACACAAACCTGGGGGTTGTATGAGAGAAGGGTTTGTGAATCAAAGGGGTTCACATGAAGGGACATTATGATGCTCTGGTTCTTCACAATGTGGAGAGACTCTGCGATGGGGTATACATTATGAAGTGGACTCGTCTGGCCTAGGAATGGTGTATACATTCATATTAATTGTGCTTTGCAAAGTACATGGTCGTTTGCAATGCCGGACTCCATATGGCAAGAGTGCCTTGCAAAGTTCATCATTAGGAAGTGATGTAATTCACAAATCAAAGTGATCATACTTTATCATGGGGGTTCACACGTACATGGAAGGTACATTGTGAAGCATGAGTGCTTTGTGAATACCTGAGTTTTCTTAGGGATCCCCTTTTCTTGTGATGGCTTGTGGGCTTCGTGAATGGAATCCCTGCTTGAAGAGGGGTTTCATATGAGCCAAGGGACATGTATTTTTCAATTCTCAAATACCATGAATAGATAATTTTTCTCAATAATTCATAAATTATAGGTATCTTTTAATATTTGTGTGAAAAGAAGGTGAATGTTCAGGATATCTATCATTTGGGATTGGGAGAATCAATATATTTATAGGCTAGTGGTGGTATGAAGCTATGATAGAATTCTACGCAACCACGTGTGATTTGCCATCAGAGGTGGATTGTGTCTAGTTAATCATAACTGAAAAGTAAATTTTGATCCCCTCTATGATGCAAAGGCATATATAATTACCTCTATAGTGCTCACAGAGTATTCCTTCAATTTCCAAATAATCACAGAGGTGATCGTCTTATGTCTATGGCGTTAAGCCTTCCATCAATTTCATCGTATTCCAAGAGACTACCGTCTTTTTTTACTTTACAATGATCAGAGAAGGGGACTCATCATTGAGAATGTTGTGGTGTTGAGGGGATTCATGAATACTATTCACAATGATGCCCCTTTTGGAATGGGCATGTTCTTTGTATATTTTTACTATGCACACAGTGTTCTACCAACATATGTCAATTACTATTATCTATTAGTATGATTATGAAGCTAATGTAGGATTAAAATTCCTTAGGATGGGTTTTAAACTATAGGTTAATAAAATATATGATGATATTGAGAGGCAGAAATAGTAGTTTGGGGTGAATAAAGAATAACATTTTTATTTTATGATGTTTTACTTATAAATTGGAAAATTCCAAATATCAATCCATATATGTATTTTTTATCCATTTTCGATTCTTGAGGATATGTGTGGTCATGTGACTATAGAAATTATGAAGCTATTTAAACGTTTTTCATTTGAATAGGATTAGTTATGAGTCATTATAGTCTAGTTTATAAATAGATCACATTTCAAACTTATTATAGAGCTTTATTCCATTGAAGATACGTGCTAGTTATTTTTATCGGATGTTTTTCATCATCATAGGGCTCTTATAGGCCTACTTATTAATCATGATTCAAATTTCACTTCACAATTTGGTCAAGATCTAAAAAATACACTTGATGTATAGGTGAAATTCGAATTTTTGTTTCATGGAGATACCAATGTAAATTTTAGTGTATCATCTACGTGGTGGAGGACAAGATGTTGACATGTTTATATGGTTTTTTAGGGTTCATTGGTGAAAAATACATCACTTTTAGAGTTTTCCCATTATAATAGTTAATAAGAATGATTTATTTTTTTAATAATTTATGGAATTGTACTATTGATCATATTAATAAAATCTATGTTGGTTAGAGGAGGGAAGTATGAATTTATTAGTCCGTGTCTCATATTGTATATTTGAGAGCCTCTCCAATGGATCAAAATATTTTTAAATACTATTCGGTATAGGGGTGATAATAGTGAATAAATGGATGTCTAAAAAAATATTATTCCACAATTCACTGCATGAAAATCCCCTAAAATAATCAGCAGTGAAAACCCTAATTATTCATGCACAAAAAATTCTAGAACATTTGATGTTATAAAAATTAAAAATCACAAAAAATGTTTCACACTTCATAAAATATAAGGATACATAAAAATTAATATTTTGAATAGAAATAATTTTTTTATATTGTTCTTATTTTTAATAAAAGTCAATTGGAAATTACTAATGTATTTTGTTTCTATAGATGGAAATATATTAAAACTCCACAGAAGATTATCCATGCATATCACAAAAAAAATTATTGCATTAATACTTATATCAAACTCATTATCTTTCCCCACCCCTTTTAATAGAGGTTTATAACTTTTAATCCATATTTCACTAACCTATAACAGTCATTAAGGTCATTACATTTCCAACAATAGAAATTGAACAATAAAAGAAAATACACTATTTCCTAATGACTTTTGGTTCATAGATCACAACACTCCTAGAAAACAAATGTTCCTTGACACACCTAAACATCTATTTAACAAAACTAGCATATATCTATCATAAAAATATCATCAATAAAAACCTCCATTTGATATTGAAATAACAATAATAGAATGAAAATAAAATGATCTTGAACCTAAAGTGAATATAAATTATCCATAGATATTCCATTGGGATAATTCATTATATTTCAAAACAATATCATATATTAGTAATTTTTAATGTAATCACAAAAAACCTCCAATACAGTGAAAAACATTTACATCCATAACATGGATTTATCTCTAGACCACATATGTTTACCCCATATCTATTTAGTTTCAAAGAAGAATAATATTTTCATTATTGAAAATAATGGAAATTATTTCCACAAGGGGTTTTCCCAAAAATATTGAACTGACCCATCTCTCCACTGTCTAAAAACATCTGAATATTATAGTAATTTGGTAGAATATAATTCATCCTTTAATTAAAAACATGATTTCACAATAAATTTATTTCAAATTAAAATAAAAAAAGTTATAAATCCTCCTTATTAGATTATACAAACTCAAAATCAAAAAAACAACACCAATACCATCTCATTTACTTCTTTTTTTTACTGAAATGTATTCACATTTTATTTTATTAAAGTGAAAATGTTTTTCACCATAGATATAAATATAATCATCATTACTTTATATGTAATAACACAAAATAAATTACTATTTTGAGTATCATAATATCCCAAAAAATCTTCACCATTACACCCATATGGTGGTCTTGAAAAACCAAATCATAAGGCTATAGTTTTGATACTATAATGTAATGAAGAATCCACTACATGACCTCCCAAAGTTGCTTCCCTATATTCTACATGTTATGTCTAATGAATACTACTAAAAAAGTAATGTCTTGGTTATGGAAAACTATATCATACAACTATCCTACATACCCTAATGGGAATTAATCATTAAAAATGGACTTTATAAAAACTTCCATTTGTGTTTCCCGTCCCTTTTACAAATTAATTTTCCTTCCTAGAGGATTTGAACTTTTTCATTTGGAAATAAAAAATAATTAAATGCATTTTGAAGAAACTCCCACTAAGGCAATAAATATGTACCATCACTCATATATATTTCTATCATCATCCTATTATTTTTCTTTATTTCCCCATGATCTTTAATCTCAATATTTTGGACAAATCATATTATAACTCATGAATCCATTGAATTTCATCATCTGTAAGTGGTATTTTTCCATCATAGAAGAATATAATGATATAACAATCATAATCAATCTTCTTAAAGTAACAATAAAGATAATAGTTTCTCTACATGAATCCACTCTCAAAAAAATATATGAACTTTTGGTTAAATTTTTGGGGTACCACATTCAATCCATAAGGAGTTTTCTTTAACATATACATTGTTTTAACATTATGGTCTTCTTCAAAACCAATTTTATACTTCATGTAAAATTGTACTTATAAATTTTTTTATGAAGGAACATATTCCCAAAATAAACATTCACATAGTGAATTTCGTTAGTATAAAAAATTCTAAGATATTCTTAAATAATATTATTCATTACAATCTGTAAGAATTTATGAAAAACATTTACTACTTCATTCCACTAAAAACCTCTAATTGAAAACCAAACTATAAACTTTTTATGTCCATACACATTTATGTGTAATAAGAAGGCACACATGTTTCTAGTCCCATATTTCCAATAGTTAATTCCATCATCTAATATATTCTATACATTTATATTGAATACATTTCTTCCTTTACACCTAAATTCCAATTTTGGAAATCATAATGAAAATTTTCCCCATTCAAACATTTTTTCCAACATCAATTTGTATGAATTGAGTAGTGTAAGTAATAAACATAAATTTATACTAGTCATCTAAACTAGGATGATATTATTAATTCATCCTAAGACTTATCTCCTTTTGGAACTACTTCTTATGATGTTTCTCCATTCCATAGAAATTTCCTGATAAAACATTTTAAAATATCCAAAACCATGGATCACTCTTTAATATCATTATTTTCATTAGTTTCGTGGATTCCTCAACCCGCATTTAAACTCATTAGAACATATAAACATCATGTCCTCCTATCTAGATAAACTTAATCATGGAATATTTATTATTTGACCATATCAATCATATTTTCAATGATATATTTTTTATAAAAGAACATATATTTAAATAGAATATTCAACTCTCATATTATCCTTAAATTTTTATCATCATGGAGTCAGTAACAAAATTATTTATCTACATATAACACAAATAAGTAAATAATAGAATTAGGTTCATGAATAACTCGTTCCATTGATTCAATATGAACATCCCTAATACAAATTTAGACATTAAGGTGATGAAATACCACTACAATATCAGACCAAAACTTCCTTGTAACAACATTCCCTACCATTTCTTATGTAATTGAATTATAATTATTAAATTCTATGCTTATTTATTTCACCCAAATTTATTTATTAGTTCTAGAGTCCAAATACATAATTTGATCCTTCTTATAAAACATTTTATTTATCCATCCATACAGGAATTATTATTTTTTCTAGTTTCATATGAATGTTTTTTCTCCATCAAAATTTATTTCTATATGTCGTAATTATAGATTTCTTTTCCACTTTATTCACCTTCAGATTCTGACACCATACAAAAAATATCTTCTTCTGGAACTCCCTCTAAAAATATTATTAAAAATTATGAATGATATTATAGAATATAATGTGTTTTTATAGAAGTATGATGACATATTTTTCAGTTAATCATCTTTAAATGAGATAAAATTAAATCAATTTCCCTGAGTTTGAACAAAATCTTGTCACAAGACATCTAATTACACTAATATTATATTCTATTTTGTATGATTCATTCATTTTTTGATTAAATGGTACATTCCTCTATTTAAATATGATTTAAATTTTACAACGTCTAATTTCATAATGATGGGGATTTAATATAAACTTATAAAACATGACCCTCATATTAATTGTACTAAGGTGAGACACCAAATAATGCAAAAACTCTATCTTATCATCATTTTTTATAATAGGAATCATCAAACCATGAAGATATTTGATCGGATATTTGGTCTCTTCCTTAACACCCCTTAATTCCTCCATTGATCCCCTAGTTAATGTCAACATTATATTTTCAATAGAACAAATATATCAATCATTAGACAATTTTCAATGAAAATAATATATTTTTGCATATTATGAATTCATCAAGTGTCCTTCAACATGAGGATATATTAAATATCCATTAAGACATTCACATAATATTTAATTTCTAGTTATGATTTATCCAAAATGTTTACCTTTTTGAAACTTGTAGTTATAAAAGTATTTATACAGCATTTCCCTATCATTGAGTAGAATGATTTAACCACCAATGAATCCACTGAAAAATAATATTTGTTAATAAAATATTACTTTAATCATCTGAATTTATAGATCCCATACTTCTAGAAAATTATTTTCTAATGTATTACTTCTTATCAGTGTAGTCTACCTTAAGAAGATGTTGATTTATGAAATTACATAAAACAAGCCACCTTCTGGTATATTTACCTCTACTCTTATCTCTATATTAATCATATTTATACAAATTGGAATTCATTTTAGGTGAAAATTCATTATCCACATTATTCAAATCATGTACATTGGGCTCTTGTACTTCCCATTATATGATATAATTATTAAGAATAATTTTATGAACATCATAAATACCCAAAAAAAATACTATAGTAGATATACTAAATATAGTAATTATTTTCTAAAACTTATCTAGTAATGATGATAGTAAAATAAATGTCCAAAAATCAAAATTTATTATTAAATAAATAAGTTCAATCTAACACTGAATCATGTTGAAATATCTATCAAGATATTCCATTGGACTTATTTATAATAGTTACAAACTGAATAAAATCACTATAAAAAATATTATTATGTGCAATTACATTTTTGTAAAATTATAATAGGGCCATAACAAGTTTCATTATTGTCTTTTTGAAATTTATGTTCATGGAAATATTCTTTTCAAATATAATTGAACTTAACTAAGAGCCTTCTAATCAATCATTTCCAATTAATATTTATCCATATTCTGTAAATGTTTCCCAGATAATTAGACTAAATATTGCATTAGGATGATATTATAATTAGTCAAAAAATTTAGAATGAAACATACATTTCACTGAACCAATTATAAGAGAATATACCTTTTATCAAAGACATTAAACATACAAAATTACCCACACTATATCAAAACCTATATCAAGGAAGGTTATATGAAGAGACCTAAGTAAGAAGAGATTATAATGAACTCTAAAATAACTCATAAAATACTTGTTGGGAATATATTATACAAGAGAGTACCAAAAGAATATGAATAGAAAAATAAAACCTCTATGAAATAGATGTAACACCATTATGTTTATATACATCAAAAGATACACTTTCATCATAAAAATTGTGATTTAAAATGTCTTTTATCATAGACAACCGAAATTACCTCACAATTTCACAATTATATCACACCCTAATAATATAAATGAGATAAACATGAAAAATAGAAGGTTTGAACACTATGGATTTTGGTGGATTTTATTTTTATCTTATTCCCATGGGTGAATGGTATAATATTATGTTTCTCCAAACACAAAATTATTAAAACTCTCTAGAAAAGAATCCACTTAGATCACTATAGAATAATGATAATGTTTCAACTCGATATGAAAATATTGTGTAGAACAATACCTATTTTATAGAGGGTCTCAAATAATCATTCTTGTTTCACCAACATTTTACACTTTTTATGAACAACTAATTAATAATAAGAACCATTGAATTATAATAAAAAAATCTACTTGAACACAAATTTGGTTTACCATTAACATCATTCAAATATAATAAAATATACTCTCCCCAACAATGTTTTTTTTGGAAAAAACTATATTAAAATCATCATATTTACATCTACGAATTTTACCTTCCATCCATTCAATTGTAATCTTTTACTAAAGAACTTTTAATGGATCGGAACATATGATGAATAGTCCTCATTAGAAAAATATAAATTGGTAGAATTCATCACACAATTTAAATAAATACTTATATACTAAATTGGTGGTCCTAAAATATATGGAATCAACATCCTATGGATATTGAGGTCGGTGATTATGTAGTATATACAATTATTACCTTCATTGGGATATACTAATCTAATCAAGTTGGGAAATATTGAACCCAGGTTTATGGTGGGATTTTGAGGTTGGATTAGTACAATATTATATCATTTAGTTATTATTAAGTCATATAATACTATAAACAATGTATTTCATGTATTTTATATTTAGATATACTATCTTTAATTTTTATGATATTAGTGCTGACACAAATGAGCTAAATATGAATTTATAATTCGAGGACTCATTAGCTTATATATAGGAATGCAGTGAGAATAATTTTGGAATAGATAAATTATGTCTTAGTGTGGGTGTAATAGAAACATGATTTTATCATTTAAGAAACATGGGGGAATGTGTTTTATATGAAATCATATTTACTATATCATTTTAATTTGTAATTATTGATGTTGATTGGTGGAACATCATAGTGATGAGCTTCTATACTGTGTGGATGTTGTATCACAGAGAAATTATTGAATGTAAATATTTGATCCATTTTATATAATACTCTGTATTATAATCATTTTATCATTATTATAGGGTTCATCCTATTTGAACAAATTTTTTGTAAAAAAAGATAGATGAATCTTTCAGGTAATCAATTCGCAACAAGAGCTCCAGTTAAAAACCATTGATGTTTCAGTGGGTACTATAGTGGTTACAAGAACTACTAGCTTGAGTACTTTTGTTAGGTATTGGAATAATGGAATGGCCATCATAGTGTATATGGTTTTGATCAGAGTTTCAATGGGACTTGGTAGTTTGTTGAAGGATTAATTTTTATCAATTAAAAAAATTCAATTAATATAACATTGTTTTTATTCTCAAATTTTCTCGTATAGTACTGTATAATCGTCACACTATATTTGTTATTTTCTCCTTTATGAAGTCTCTCTCTCCTTTTGTCATAGGTCTATGATTTTATCATTTTGTTTGGTCACTATAGTTATCAAAATCACTTATCATTTTTATAGTCATGGGTTTCCTTGCTATTTTTATACGACTCAATGCATGACCGCTATTTTACAGTATTTTTTCAAGTTCTATGATTTATATAGTTTTTCATATAACCATACATAGACCATATAAAATTCTATCCCAATAAGCCAAAAATAAGTGGTCACATGTTTCACAATAGTTTTTAAAAGTTTGGCATGTAATATATGATATGTTTAAAATTATTATTTGTTTCATACACACTAAAATAAATTGTCATTTATTACATATAGTTTGAGTGGAACCCAAAAGGCCATGGGTGTCATATGACTAGTGTTTGACAAAACCAATTGATTGAAATGACCAATTCAATCATCAATTATGTTATAAAATATTGACATTGGAATCGATATGTGTTTTTGTGGATGCTAAATGACCATAGGAATCTATAATAATACTTGTTTAGAATATTATTGAGTAAAATTACATTTAAAGGTGAGATAGTGTAACACCCCAAGCTTCCAGAGTATGTTTCCCATTGAATAATACAACATCTTCTGTTGTATGCAACATCGAGTTATATCACACCATGGCACATCAAACTAGCAATTTTAAAAGCAGTTATGAATATTAATACCTATTTTTTGAAATTTTATAAATTTTTTTTTTAAAATTTTACTTCATTTTTTGATACAGAATATAAAAATTAACTTAGGGTGAATTTTTTTATATTTTTTTTAAGACATTCAATTTTTTATGAATACTCAAAAACACTCTATTATTGTTTTAAACATTCTTTTATATAAATAATAATTATTATTATTTAAATTTATTTTAATGAAAAAATAGATACATAATACATAGTCCAATATATTTCACTAGAGTAATTTTATAATGAGATTAGATATATTGAATTTTATTGATATTATTAACATTTTTTACCCATTTTTTAGGCACATTTGAAAATTTGTATAAAATGTAATTTTACCACTTCTGTGTATTGAATTTAAAAAATATGAGATATGGAGTATACATTAGTAAGTAAAATTTGGTTCAATTGGTTGAAAATAATTTTTGGTGAATCGTAACGGTTGAATTTTATTTACTGCAATTAAAATTAAACAGGGTGATTAAAGGTAAAATGATATTATAATTACCCTACACATGACCGAATTCTATTAGATAAATGTATTTCGACCAAAATCAACCTTAAGAATAAAATATGATCTTTCTGGATCAACTTGTATTATATTTGGACATTTATTATTATTGTATTTAAAGAAGACTTAAAAGTGTTAAATATAAATTTTGATAAGTAAAACAATTTTAATATAGGGATATACATAAGATAAGTTTGACTATAAATATTCGTTAGAAATAAAAAAAAATATTTAATACTTCTTGATATTTTATTTATAATTATTAGACATTTAATAATTAAATTTATTTATGACATAATGATTATGTACTAAATGACATATTAATGAAAGGATAAAATAATTCTTATTATAAATAAAAAATATATAAATTGATACTTTTGATGCATTATAAGAATTTTTGAGGTTATTTTGACATGTTAGGGTTAATTAAATAAATTTTTTCGAAGTATTAATGATGTTATGACTTTCACGAAAACCAAATACTAAATAGTATCAAAATTGACATAAATGATTTTTCAAAACAAATACAATATTATTAAATGATATAATATTCCTAAAAATATAAGTTTCGGCCAAAGGACCTAGATAAGATTTTATATCTCATTAATGGACCAATTGAGTTTCTCTTGGAATTTTATAGTATGTTTATTAACAATTTATTATAATAATAAATGAAGAGATGGTAAATTTTAAATTATTTAACTAAGAGCTAAAACTAAAATATAAGTTTAATGTGGTTACCTAAACTAGTCTAAAACCTATTGTATGAGATGATTTCGACCGATCCCCACCTCATACTTAAAATAAATCCATTTGGAGCCACTATAAACCGAAAATAATTTTATAATAAAATAATATTTCAAGTTTTTTCTGATGTGACCCTCACCCCTCTTATAAAAGGGTACTTCCCCTTCTCTTAATTTAACACCTCCAAATCCATTTGTCTTGACCAAAACCCACTAAAATATCCTCCCAAATACCATCACATAAACCTTGTGGCATTAATTTTATTATAAAGCCAACCTAATGAGCCCTTTTTATCGAATCAAAAGTAAGTACCTGAAGAAGAGGTAATTATTTCGTCACCTCTTTCAAGTTCTTTTATTCTTCAACATCCTCATTATTTTTTGTTTCCATACAAAAATAATAAATAGAGTACCTTATACATAACATTATGTAATTATAAATATGGTACTAAAATATTCATTATTCTATCTATCCTATGAATGACAATGTCACCATATGTGCAGATGTTCGACATACCGTCTCCACGACGTGGTGTAGTTTGTTATTCAATGCTTCATTATTTGGATGGTTTTAATAATGGGTATAATTTTTTTAAATAATAAATATAAAATGTTAATGATTATGTATATATAATATACCATACAACTACATAATATTTCACCATCAATAGAATGATATTGTTGATCGTGCATACGTATGGCCTACCGTCTCCACGACGTGATGAAATTTCATTCCCCATCTTAACCTTTCAAGAATAATTTTCATTTAATTAAAAAAAATATTAAAATAACATAATTTCATTATGGATATGAATCAAATAAATCCTATCAATAATAAACAAGACTTATATAACAAACCATATAAAGGAAAACGAATTAGTTAACACCCAAAACAATGATACTACTGAAATATTATTAACAAAGCATTATTATAAGATCATATATTATATCATAATTATGTATATAGTTCTTGTATAAATTAATAAAAATTATTTAACATTAATAAATGAGGTAAAAGTACCCTCAACTAAGGAAGAATACAAGATAAGGGTTAACTTTCCAATCTCTCTATTGTCTGAGGTTGTTAATACATAAGCATCTACTGGGACCTCTTTATCATCCACATTCGTGTTTCTTAAAAATGTATTTCAAAACATTTTTAATATTTACTAGACTCTGGGTTAATGTAATTTATACCCTTTTTTTAATATTTATAAAGTTGTTGGAAATAAATCTTTCTATCATTTTCCAAACAGGGTAGTTTATGAACTTTTTGATAAATTATGGTAAGAATGTTTTTAACTTATACGGAGGGTTGCGGCTATTTTCAACTATTAGAACACCTTAGAATATTCCCTTACAAGCTTATGAAAGTATTTTTCAAATAAATGTTTTTTATAATTATGTAAATTTTAAATTTAATTCAAAATAGGAAGAGATATTTCTCTGAAATAGGTTTGGTTTCATCTGTGTAAATATCTTTTGATAGATTGTACACCTTTTTGAATTTGATTTATTATGATTCAATCATACATATTGTATTAAAGGTTTTGTGATATGTTTGACTGTGGATGTGTTATTTTTATACCATTCATGGTTTATGGTTAATGTATTCACATTGGGTATACTAGTTTTAATACGAATTTTTATATTATGTTTCAACCTTTTTATATGAGGAATGCATTGGACATAGTAAGTGACTAGTGCAGCCCGCTATAGCTCCTCGACGCATCAGTAGGTATCATGAGACAAAATAGTATCGTGGCACAAGTCATTGAAAAAATATTATTTTTAGTCTTATCATGAGGTCTTGACTATGTTGTCAGGATGTCTGAAATTATGCATTCCATCATAATGAACTTATCTTTTGTTATTACAAGTGATTATTGGACTAGTATAATATCAATGTGAATATGTAAATGGAATTATTTGATATATATTTGACATATTATACAAATGATTATATTTATAAGGCTTGTGTTTTAGTCTTATACATTACCTTAATTTTTATGCTTATTTATGACAGTTTCCTCTATATTGTTATCCTACTAAGCTTCTGAGCTCACCCCTTTTTTATGTTTTTTTTTCCGGATGTGAATTATTATATTAGGATTATCCTATAGGGATATGTTAATGGATATGAGTGTGTTTAAAGGGGATATAATGTTCTTCTTATTTATTTCATGATGTAAAATAAAACATATGTATGTATCTAGTACTTCAATGTTGACTACACCAAATGGTCTTTCGAGACATGATTCAACGTATTATAAAAAAGATATGTATTAATGCACATACTATATGTAACTAGCATCTGGGTGTTACAGTTGGTATCATTGAAAGTTGTGCACAATCCTTAGAAGCTAGATTTAGAAAAAAAATCTTATTAGAGAACATTACCGTTATACAGAATTTGAGGATTAGTATTGAAGAAATTCCTAGAATTTTGGTAATGTATATATTTTATGTATTTTACAAGAAATACATCCTTGTCTGGATAACAGCAGGTAGAGGCATCTCTGGAAAACATTTACCTATGAGTGAAAACACTGACAAGGAATTTTGGGCATGACCAGAGGTATCCATGTATATGAAAAAGGTCCTTGAAACACTCTTGGTTATGACACTCTTGGGGGATATGTTTAGGATAATTCATGTTTTCTTTACAACCCATTATGAAGTATTTATGAGTAAATACTTCCTCAACAAATTTTTTTTACGATTATGGATTGTATTCATAAATTAATCAATTTATGTTTAGTTGTTTCCATGTTTGTAATTATGTATTACGACTCATAAACTAATATAGTGTACTCCATTATTTAGGAATGGAACGTAGTGGATGGAATGTAAACATCATCAATGAACATAATCCATTTAGGGATTTCCCTCCTACTCAAGATAATTATAGCGGAGCTGGTCATGAAACCCGTGATGAACAAATTAAAACCATCCTGGGAAAACTCAATCAGGTAATGAATAATAACTTACCCATATAGAGAACATTGATCCACAATGTGGAGAATAAATGTTAGATCTCTTCAAGAGGAAACAATCACCAACATTAAATGGGACAACAAATCCATTTGTAGTTTAGTAATGGATAAGTTCCATAGAGAAAATATTTCATGCTTTGGGGAGTAGCGAAAGGGAAAAAGTCATCATGGTAGTTAATCACCACACAAGAGATGCAGATCAATGGTGGTCATTAATTAAAAACACAATGGAGGATGAAAATGTATCAAATAAAGAATAGAGGGTGTTTAAAGATATTTTCTTAGAAATGTACTATTTTCATGACCATCGAGGGGATATGGAAATGAAATTCCTATGTCTAAAGAAAATGGAGGATGAGAATGTCACAAAGTATGAGGATAACATTATAAGGTTATAAAGGCATTCTATAGATTATATATGAAAATAAAGGTGTAATATTGATCGAGTCTTGGAAGATTTAAAACCTTTTCTCTATTGAGCATTAGTATCACAATCATTCCCATCATACGATGATATAGTCTCCTGTGCTATCAAGATAGAAAATTAATTATCTAAGTCTTATCACTTTAAAGCAAGGCAAGAGAAGAAGAGATCATCTGAACACTCTGTAAATGGAAATAAGTGGAATAAGGGAAAAGTTGAATTTAATTCTTACAATAAATGTGTAAAGAAACACTCTGGTACATTTCTGAAGGGAATGGGAGTCTATTACAAGTGTGGTGAAAAAGGCCACCAAGATTGTGATAGCATGGAAAAGAAAGAGGATGGAAATGTTGAATTCTAAAATTGTAGAGAAATGGGTCATTTTGAAAATGAATGTCCAATGCACCAAAGAAACATACTATTAAAAAGGCCAAGGGAGCAAGGCCAATCTTATGTGATTACAACTGTAGAGGTTAAAGTTTTTAATTACGTGGTGGAAGGTATGTTAATCATTTCTAAAAATTTATCCCATACATTATTTGATTCTGGATCATCACATTCTTTCATATCATTCTATATTGCAAATAAAATGAGATATTTCCTATTTGATTTAACATGGGAGTTTACAGTCAAAAATCCTATGGGAATTATCATTGCAACAATGTTTTGTGAATCAGTTACCATTATTGCATATAAACATGATTTATCTGTTGATATTATTATCATACCCATGATTGAATTTAATATAATCCTCAGTATAGATTGGATTTCGGACCATGATGCTAAAATTTATTTTAAGAAGAAGAAGGATACAAGTTTTGATGATTATAAGTAATACCTTATCATTAGAGATGAAATGTCACCATCTGATTCTTATCTAGATCCACCCCCAGTAGCTCTAATAAATTAAATTATTGGGCAGGAAGGGAGTGAAATAACTATGGGTGAGGGGAAAATGTTGAAATAGATTATGTACATATTGTTTAATAGTATGTTTATTTTTTCCATAGGATTTAATTGGATATCTTACATAACAAGAAATTGAATTCTCCATTGACTTAGTTCCTAGTTCAAGGCCCATAACGAAGACCCCTTATATAATGAACAATGTGGAATTAGTGAAACTAAATAAACAACTAAAGGAATTGAGTAATAAGGGAATTATTCAACCCAGTGTTTCTCCATGAGGAGCCCATGTTCTTTTTCTGAAAAAGAAAGATGGGACTATGAGGTTTTTAATTGACTACAAGGTGATCGATGCTATAACAATAATGGAAAAGTATCCCCTACCTCTCATTAATTATTTATTTGATCAAATTCATGGATCTCAATATTTTTTAAAAATTGAACTTTGATCTTGATACCATCAATTGTTCATGAAAAAGGAAGACTTCCCAAAGACACCATCTTGAACTAGGTAGGATCATTATAAGTTTACAGTAATGCCTTTTGGACTGACTAATGCACACTCTATTTTCATGGATCTAATGAATTTTTTTTTCAAGGAATATATTGATGACTTTGTAGTGTTATTTATTGATCACGTCTCCGTATACTCCAAAATCTACAAATGTCATGAAAATCACTTGCTCACTATTCTAAAGACTCTCGGAATAAATGAATTATATGGGAAGTTTAGCAAAGTGTGAACTCTGGCTTCTAGAGATTTATTTTCATGGCCATATTGTCTCTATGGATGGAATATCCGTTGATCCATCTATGACAAGAGCAATCCATGAATGGCTAACACTGACGAGTATAACTGAGGTACATAGTTATATTGGTTTGGTGGGTTATTATCGTCATTTCATTCGGAATTTTCTCTGGTTGGAAAACCCAATACCAAGATCACACGTAAAGGGGTTAAACATGTTTTGACAAAAGAGTGTGAAGAATGTTTTTAAGAATTGAAGAGAAGATTAGTCAATGATTCTATCTTGACTATACCATCAAGGAATGATGGGTTTTTTTATTTATCATGATGCATCAACGAATGTACGTTGTGGTGTTTTTATGAAGAATGATAGAGTTATTTCCTATGTATCACGACAACTAATAATTCATGACCAAAAAAATCCTAATCTTGATCTTGAATTAGAAGGAACAATCTTTTCATTGCAGATATAGAGAAACTATCTATTTTGCGAAAAATGTGAGATATATACCGATCACAAGAGTTTGATGTATATTTTCTCATAGAAATAACTCAACATGAGGCAATGAAGATGGATTGGACTACTCAAAGATTATGATTGAACTATATACTACCTCTAGACGATGGTAAATAATGTGTAAGATTCTTTGAGTAGAGGGAACCGTGGAAATATGAACAAGATATGAGTATAAAGGGATCATATGTTCATGGATCTAGAAAAGATGGATATGGGAAAAATCATAGAAGGTGAAACATCAATACATTTTCAAATAGTTGCAAAAACATCTTTACTTGAAATTATGGAAAGTTATCAGACTGATGATGAGGTGTTTCAAAAGAAAAATTATGCTGTGAACGATGAGAGATTGATCGACTTTGTATATAAAGATGGAATTTTGAAATTTGGGAAAAGGCTTTGTCTTGCCGATTAACCAGATATAAAAGGGGAATATTTGGATGATGCCTATAGCTCCAATTTCTCTATACATCCTTTTAGCACTAATATGTTTTGATATTTGAAGGAACATTTTTAGTGCGACAACATGATGAGGGAGATTACCGATTATGTTTCAATATGTACGGTTTCACAACATGTGAATTCTAGAAGACAACATCCTAGAGGAATCATTCATCCTCTTCCCATACCTAAGTGGAAATGGAATGAAATTACGATAAACATTGTTATGGGACTTCGAAAGACTCCTGAAAGGAATGCTAAAATATGGGTCATTGTTAATCATCTTAAAATTTTAGCACAATTTCTTACTATAAGCGACAATTTACCACTCGAATGTTTAGAATGACTATATATTAAAAAATATGTAAGACTTAACGGTGGACCCCTATCGATTTTTTCTAACCGTGATCCCCATTTTACATCAAAAATATAGAAAATTATTCAAAAATCTTTGGATACATAACTTCGTTTGAGCACTGCATACCACCCTCAAACTGAAAAACAATCAGAATGATCTATTCAAACCATAGAGGTCATGTTGAGATAAAGATGACTTGACATTCAAAGTATGTGGGAACAATATTTACCTTGGGTAGAATTTTCCTCTAAAAATAGCTTACATTCAAGTATTCATATTGAACCATATGAAGCATTATATGGAAATATATTTCGCACACCAACTTGTTGGGATGATGTTGGTGAAATAAAAATTGTAAGACCAGAACATGTTGAGGAAACAATGGAAAATGTGATGATCATCCAAACCAACATCAAAGAATCTCAATGTAGGAAAAAGAGCTACGTTGATAACTGAATGAAGGATTTGTAATTTCATATAGGAGATCTTGTTTTCCGGAAGGTATCCCCATTGAAGTGTGTTATAAAATTCGGTAAGAATGTTAAATTGATTCCCACATATGTCAGAACTTTTGAAATTATATAAGGAATTGGAGTTGTAGCTTATCGTTTGGCAATGCCGCCAAGTCTCTCTAAAGTTAATGATGTGTTCCACATATCACTGTTTAGAAAATAAATGCCTGACCCACCAAATGTACTCACTTTTGAATAAAAAGAACTGGAACCTAATCTATCTTATTGTGAATAGTCTATCATAAATCTTAATACCAGAGAACATGTATTGAGAAACCGGACGAATCTCCTAGTAAATGTTCATTGGAGAATCCCTAAAATTGAAGAGGCTACGTGGGAACCTGAGGAACATATGAGGAAAGACCACCCGAATATTTTTATGTAGTAATATTCTAAAAATTTGAAGGAAAAAATTATTTTAAAGAGGGAAGATTGTAACAACCCAGGATTCCACGGTACATTTCTCTTTGAATAATACAATTTCCTGTGTTGTACGCAACTTCGAGTTCTAGCACACCACAATAAATCAACCTAGCCATTTTAAAAGAAGTTATGAATAGTCATACCCATTTTTTGAAATTTTATAAATTTTATTTTTCAAAATTGAATTAATTTGTGGATTCAGAATATAAAAATTATCTTAGGGTGAATTTTTGGTATTTTTTTAAAAACTTACAATTTTTGATGAATAATGAAAACCACAACGATATTTTTTAAAACCGAATTTTATTTAAATAATTATTATTTTCATTTAAATTCATTTTAAAATTAAAAATAGATACATATTTACTATATTAGTCAAATATAATTCATAGGATTCATTTCATAATGAGATTAGAAATATAAAATTTTATTTAACTTTTTAACTTCTTTTAACCACGTTCTAGGCACATTAGCAAATTTGCATAAACCAAAATTTTATCGCTTCTATGAATTTAATTTCAAATATATGATAGACACGGTTGACATCAGTATGTAAAATGTGGTTCAATATGAAGAAAATAATTTGTGGTAAATAGTAACTTATGAATTTTGTTTACCATGTTTATAAGTAAATATGGTAATTAAAGGTAAAAATGATATTTTAATTACCCTAAAACATGCACTAATTCGATTGGACAAGTGTATTTCCAAAAAAATAAACCATATGAATAAAATATAAACCATTTTTATCCACACAGATTATATTAGGAAATTTATTATTAATATATTTAAAGAAGAGTTACAAGTGTTAAATTCAAATTTTTATAGCTAAATAATTATTAATATTGGGTTATACTTAAGATAATTTTTACTATAAATATTAATTATAAATATAAAAATACTTCCTAACACATCGTTTTTATTTATAATTTTAAAAATTAAATAATTGAATTTATTTATTTCACAATGATGATGTAGTAAGTACCATATTAATGACAGGTTAAAATAATTGATCTTATAAGATTTAAAATAAATGTAAATTGATACTTTTGGTGAATTCCACATATTTTTTAGGTAAATATGACATCTGCGGGTTGATTAAATAATATTTTTGAAGTGATAAATTTATTATGACTTTCAAAAAAAAATACTAAATAGTATCATAATTGGTATAAATGAGTTTTTAAAGCAAATACTATATTTTAAATGATATAATATTAATAAAAAAAAGATTGCCCAAAAAACCTAGATAAGGTTAGATATTTCAATAATGAAACACTTCGGGTTCTATTAGATTATTATAGTATGTTTATAAACCATTTATTATAATAATACTAGAAGACATGGTGTAAGTTACACTATTTAACTAAGAGTAAAAACTAACATATAGGTTTAATATGGGCACCTAAACTTGTATAAAACCTATTGTTTGAGATTTTTTTTACCTAAACACACCTTAACCTAAATATAAATCTATTCATATCCACTATAATCTGAAAATAATTTTATAATAAAATAATATTTCATGTTTTTCCTAATGTGACTCTCACCTCACTTATAAAAGGGTACTTCCCATTCTATTAATTATTACACCTCTAAAGACATTTGGATCAACCAAATATCCTCCAAAATATCCTTAAATCACCCTAGAGTCCTTAAGTTTATCATAAATCCATCCTATGGAGCACTTTTGATCAAATCAAAACGAACCACCAAAAGAAGTGGTCATTATTTCATCACCTCTTTCAAGTGCTTTTCTTCTTCCAATTCCACATTCTTTGTTGATTCCATACCAATAAAATAAATCTATTAACCTATACATACTGTAATGTTATTATGAATATGGTAATACTATATTCATTAATCTATACATCCTATGAATGACAAAGTCATCGTACGTGCGTTTATAGAGCTTACTGTCTCCACGTCGTGGTGTAGTTTGTTATTTAGTGATTCATTATTTAGATGGGTATATTAATGAGTATAATTGATGTAAATAATACATATAATATATTAATTATTCTTTATATATAATATACCATCCAAAAATATATTATTTCACCATCAATAGAACGTTATTGTCGCTCATGCGTATGTTTGGCCTACCATCTCCACGACACGACGAAATTTCATTCCTCATCGTAATCATTAAAAATAATTTTCATTTGATTAAAAATAATTTTTAAATAATTAAATATTATTCTTGATATTAATCATATACATCCTATCCATAACAACAAGGACTTATGTAATAAAACATATAATGGAAAATTAATTAGTAAACAAACAAAACAATGATACTACTTAAATATTATTAATAAAGAAATATTAAAAGATTATATTTGATAAAATATTTATATAGGTAGTTCTTGTATAAATTAGTAAAAAAGATTTAACCATTATACATCAGGTTAAAATACCCTCAACTAAGGACAAATTCAAGGTAATGTTTAACTTTACAATCTCTTTATTATATAGGGTTGTTAATATGTAAGTATCTACTATGTCCTCTTTATCATCCACATTTGTGTTTATTATAAATATAATTAAAAACATTTTTACTATTTAATAGAATATGTTTTATATTCATTTATTACCTTCTATTACTTTTTATAAAATGGTTTGAATGGAACCTTTCGGTTGTTTTCCAAAAAAGGTACTTTGTGACCATTTCAACAAATTAAGGTAAGAATGTTTTTTAAATTATATGGCGGGTGCAACTATTTTCAAAGCTTCCTGTGCAAGATTATAAGATTATTTTCAATGTAAATTTTTTATTTTATATTTATTTTAATTATAAATTACTTTAATATATAAAGATATATTTTTCTCAGATAGTTTTTATTTCATCTATGTCCACATAATTTGATTGATTTTACACTTTATTGAAGATGATTTATTATGATAACATTTTCCATATTTTATTGATGTTTTTGTTATATTTTTGAATGTTGATGTGTTATTTTTATAAAATTTATGGTTTATGGTTAAAATATTGTCATATCATATGCTAGTTTTATTACGAATGTTTATATTATGTTTCAACCTTTTCATATGAGGAATGAATTGGACTTAGTAAGTGATGGGTGGAGCCTGCTATAACTCCTCGATGCATCAGTAGGTCTCATGAGACAAACTAGTGTCTTGGCATAAGGACATAACAAAATTTTATTTGTATTATTTCCATGAGTCCTTGACTATTTGGTTATGATGTCAAGAATTATGCATTCCATTATTATAAAATTATCAATTGATATTTCATGTGATTATTCGAATAGTGGAATATCCATGTATACAATTAAATGGAATTATTTGATTTAACTTTTCCATAATATGATAAATTTTTTGTTTAAAAGGCTTGTTTTTTATTCTTATACATTTCCATAAATGTTATGCATATTTCTGATAGTTTTTGCTATATTTTTATCCTTACTGAGCATCTGAGCTAACACCTTTCTTTTGTTTTCTTTTCCCTAGGATGTGAAGAAGTATATTATGATTAACATGCTGGGATAGACCAAAGGTTTTGAGTGCGTTCAAAGGGGACACAATGTTTTTTTCTTTATTTCATGATAAATATAAAACCTTTTTTGTGTCTACTACTTACAAGGCTACTAAACTGATTGGTCTTTCGAGACATGATTCCTTGTATCATGCCAATGTTATGGATTAATGCACATACTCTAGGTAACTAGGGTCAGAAAATTATAGATACCAAGGATTACAACTTTTCTATGAGTTGATGTGTTCGGAGGATAACCATAGACATGTTTAATGAATATAAATGACTGAAATTGGCTTCAAATGTGGTAATTTTTATATTAATAGATGATTGATAGGCGTTCGTACAATGTCATCATAGAATTGGATAATGCTAGTGCATTTTTAACCCTTGTTATCTTTTTCATACATAATCTACCAAAATTGAGATAATTATCCAAATTTCACTTTATGGATGATGAAATAGTTAACCACTTTCCATCTATGAATAATGTCTTAATGGTATATAATACACATGTGGTTTAATATATGTGGATAATCATACACAAATGAGAGTTTTATTAGTTTCTCATCATCTACATGGTGAACCATTAACATTTGATTTAATGAAAATTATGTGTTGATAAAATGTCTTCTTTTAATGGTGGTACATAGTCTACATATAGGGTGTAATTTATGAGAAATAACATATATAAAAATTCAATACATGTGGTGCTTCATCCACCTGGTGACTTTAGATAGTTTTATATCATCCAACCCAAGAGTTATATCATCCACATATCATCAAAAAATATAGGATTTTTTGGTTGTTCCTTGCCGCCCGAGATGTGTAATTGTTTAATATTATCTGCTTGATCATAAATAGTAGTGTGTATCATCAATCTATTTTTGGTGATTATTTTTCAATGACTGATTAACCTTTTCATTGTCTTTAGTTTAGGTATGGATCATTCCACTAGGTGGGTTGTGATGGAGGTACTTAATTAATCTATTGTATTATATAGTGATAGCTTATTCACATATATTTTTAAAATATGAGTTATATATCTTTGATCATTGAGTTTTGTGTTATGTTTATGAGTATATCAACAATTTACATCACTAGCTTATGTTTAGTATTTTCACCATTAGTTTTGTGAGAAAACCCAATGGGTTGATAAAATATTAATTTATTATTATCTACATAATAGTATTTTATATTTATTATATCCTTGTATTTAGTGGAATAGTTAGGGATATAAGTAGTGGTGACTAACTGAGTTATACTCACATCTGTCTCAGATTCCCTAATAGCTAATATAGTTCATGTCTTGTTACCAAAGAAAGGAATATTTCCATATAGATATAGATACATGAGCTTCTAAATCATGGAAGGGATTAGGCGTGGACATGATACTATTTTTTGACAACTATCCTCTAGTTCTACTCAATTTTTGACCCTACTATATATGAAAATCCAATTATGGATCTATATTATAATTCTATGTTTTTTTCAAGTTCACCTATTTATTTTGATATAACATGATATTGATATGGATATTTAGATGACATTTATAAATGAAATATCTTTAATACTATTGATCTGTGATGATTGGATTATGATATTATTTATTTTCTATTTTTATGATTATTTATACAATTGGTTATTTTCTCTAGATCAATTTATATCTACACCCTTTTATTTTTTGTAAAAATTGGTTTATGGGGAGGTTTTATTCAGGTGGTCAGTAGTTGATTCATTCTTGATAATGTTTAATATCATCCTTGTAACTATAGTAAAAATGATCATATAATAGAGTGCTATAAAATAAAGATACTAACATCAATTTAGTAATAAGTGTATTATAAAATTTAAAGTCAGAAATTAATTTTAGATGAATCTAGATGTTCAATAAATGAATTAAAATCATTGATAAAATCAAACATATAGTAAAAATATTAATATAAAGAAAAGAAATAATTATTGTGAGAAAGATTAATGGTAAAAAAATATTTCTATTATAATATTTCATATATATATAAAATATATATAAATTAATGAGTAACAGTTTAGATTATTTTTTAATCATTTATATAAAATACAAATATAGGAATCACCAACAATGATAAATGAGACAATAATTTTAAAAAATGGGAAACATTTAGTTACCACCCATGAGAATTATGTCATTTGAAATTAAAAAAATATTTATTTATTAACTAATGATATTATATTTATTTTTATATTAATCCCCAAAAATTCACTATTTTACTTTTTATTAATATTCATTTCTATACAAAACAATATATTAATTACTTATAAAATTATCCGCTATAATGGATTTTTAAAAATAAATATCATTTTTAAGCTTGGAAAAAAATTTACCCTTAATTTGATTACCCATATTTTTTTGATTCCACTCAATAAAATTTTCTCTAGATAATGAATAAAATATTATTTAGTTTAAGAAATATTTCTATAAAATTTATATAAGGGATTCATTATAATTAATTTTACTGAAATTGTTGTTAAGAATTATTTTTATTTATAATTAATTATTTTAATCCATTCATGAATATTGTTCCAAAGCCATAATGAAAGGATAATGATAATTCATTTCATTAATATTAATATTTATGTATATGATTGGGTTTTTTTCAATCCTAATAATGTGTATTTTAGGTTTCTAAATATATTTTTTCATATATTATAATTGTACAATGATACAAGAAAAACCCATGACCTATCTAATACAGGTTAAAAATGCATATAACACATTAAGAAAATAACATTCCATTTTTATCCTATCTATCCTCGTCTATATTGCTTGATGGAAATCCATTTATGATAGAGAAAAAATAGTACCTCTATAACGGATCCACTGGTGGCTAGGCATTTGAGTAAAATACAATAGTTTCCCTAATATTTATAACACATATGAGTAGTAAAGGGAGAGGTAAAATTGTATATCATCAAATATTATAGTCTATTATTCATTTATGAAAACATGAATATTGAAACATTATTAAAAAAAAGACTATTTTCGTTATGTTTTTAATATTTATTTTATTCTTCAAATTTTATTATATATATTATGGGATGAATTTTGGAATTAAGGACAATAAAGAAGAAATTTCTGATAGGATAAATGGGTAAGAAAAATTAATCTTCTTTATAGTATGTCCTTGAGTTCTCAGTGCACAATGTAAACTAATAGTAATTTCTGTGTGTCCATTGAGGGGATTTTTGTATGCAAATAATATACTGATGAGATATCAGATGTCTTTTTAGAGTCCTCTAAGACTCTATTCAGTTAGGCCGATAGTTTTAAATAGGGGTATCTTCAGAAATTTGTTTACACGGGGATTTGGATTTAAAATGGATAATCAGATTCCAAATAAAGTATGTTATGCTATTTCCCTTCTCAAATATCTTTATATCATTCCATATATTCTTATGGTGATATATTTTTTAATTATTTATTAAATTCCAATTCATAAAATCAATTATGAATGAATGTAAGAGATATGTGTTACCCATAAATTTTTAAATATACCTGAGAAGATAGTATTGATATCATTTAACATATATCTATTCTTTTAGTTTGATAAATTTTATTATTACTAATGAATATAGAGGAATTGTAAAAATGATATCAGTGTAGATTGATTATTAATTAAATGATATGAGGTCTCTCTCATTATTATAATGAATAAATGAGTGATTATTTGTGATTTGTGAATTTCATAATATGTTATCCATAATTTTTATATAAAACTTGATGACAAATAACTCATTAATATTACATGTATAATTAGATGAATTATATTTGAATTAATTAGTGATTTACATTTTCTATGATAATGAAAATGCATTCAAACATTGTTTTAAAGTTGAATAGTTATTAATTTAAGTGATTATGACATATAGTTAAATGATATTATTTTTAAATTTTATGAAAGTTTTATTTTACACTAGAAATGGTAGTTTAATAATAAAATAATTTTATATAGAGTTTTTTATTTATTTTAACTCAAATCGATATTGTGTGAATTTTCACAATTTAATGGAAATTAAATATTGGGGAAAAACATTTCATTACTCAATTAAAAGTGGAAAAATAGTTTATTTCAATATGAAAATATATATTTATATACAAAAGTCCTAGAATTTAATTAAAAAATTCAGTTTTGGTATAACAGAACTATTGATGTTTTCTAAAATGAAATATAGAATCTAAATGGTTTTTGAAAAATATTTTCATGATAAAAAAATTGGTATATTTGAATTAATATATTAATTCTATTTATGGAATATGAGTGATAAATTTTTTTTTTTGATATTATAATTTAGTAAATTTATATGATTTGAAGAATTTGATAATTGAATTTAACAGAAAATGAATTGATGAATAAATTATGGGATATGTTTTTCTAGTGAATTAAATGGGGTAAAAAAAGGAATGGTTGTTTTTATATATTTTATAAATTTTAAATATGATTTAAGGTGATTATAATAGAAAATAAATGGGAATTTAATTATGAAAATTTTACCAAGAAACATGTGGAAGGTATTTTGGAATTGAATAATTACATGAGAAATCTCAATATGAATTAAATGTTTTCATTTTAATGGAATGGTGAATATATATAATTTTATATCCTAAAAATGATTTTTTGCATGATGCATAACTTGTTTGATATTAATTATTTATTTTTTATCATACATAAGTGTAATAGAGGTTTCTAACAGTTTTTATGAGTGATTTTCTGTTGGTTGTGACACTTAATATATAAATTAAATTTTTATATTATGTTATTACAATAATTTAAATCCAAAATCAAAGGGTTTTAAAAATATATGTGGAATCCATGGGTTATTATTTGAAATAATGATATCCACGGATATGAATATTCAATGGGTTTGGTTATAATAAAATTTATTCTATGCGTTTTATATGAATGTTTTATGTAGGGGGTATTTTTTAATGATACCCTACAATAAATGTTTTTAGTACGTAAATTATTTGAAAAAAAATTTGGATATGAAATACATTTATATACATTCTAATAATCCAATAGAAGTGAATTAATTTTTTATATTTTATATTATGGTGGTGTAGTTAATACTGAAGATTTAATGATGTGTTTTATCAATGATTCATTGAAAATATTTTTCCATATTACACCACTCATAAAAGAACATGATTTACAAAAGGTGATGCATAGTGTCATAATGGTTTCTAATGATATTATTTATCATAAACTATATTGATACAACTAAATTTTATAAACAAATTCACATACAGATCTAGGGAAACGATAAAATACCAATATTGATGGGATTTGATGTTAGGGGACATCCTGAAGATGAAATTCGCATAATGTATTGACCATTAAATATATTTTTTTATTTTTTATTATTTCTAGTAGTATAGTTTTAATATCATAGGACTTTAATAATAGTGTATCTATATTTGGTAGAATGTTTCTATTGGAAACTAATGGGGTATAATTTCTAAGTTCATTGATTGATTCATATCTTTATTACCCTATTTTTATAAATTTAATTGGATAATTTTTAAGCATAAATAATGTCCTACTAAAATTACTTAAATACTTAGTGCCAGTTTCTAGCCTACTGTAGTTAAGGAGTACCCTTGTGTCAATTTGGTGTTTCATATATATGGAATCTTCATGTTATGGTGGGATATTAGAAAATGATTTTGGAGATGGATTCATTTATGTGATTTTCATCCTTTTAAAACTTGGTATAAAATGTGTAGTGGTCAAAAATATATATGAAATCTATATGTGTATGCTTAGAAAACATAACAATATTTGAAATAAAAATGTCAACAGAAGTGTTGGATTTTATTGATAGGTTTCTTCATTGTATTTTTACTAATTGAATAAAAATTTATTAAGGTTAAATAATGGAATGTTCATGTATCAATTTGTAACATAGGGACATGACAATAGTTTTTGTGATTATGAACATTGTTGATTATTCAATTTATTTGAATAAATTATTTTGGAAAAATTTTTTATTTATTAATAAAATATTTATAATTCCCTTAATATATTATCAATAATTAATTGGAAAACAAAAATAAGGGGGAAAATAAAATAATTTAATGTTGCTTATCTAATTTTAGTTGAATATTCTCTATACATGTCCCTAAAATAATTGTTTATATGTTTATTTATTTTGAAATTTTAAATCATGTTTATTAATTGCTATTTTTAATTTCGGTCCCTGAAACTATGTTGATGGTCCACATTTAATATTGGAATAATATATGAGATGTTACATGGGGTATCATGAAATTTCATTTTAACACACTATTCTTGATGGAGTACATAACACTACAATTGAAGTGATGATTGAAAAAAGTTGACTTTCAATGCCATAGAATATTGAGGGAATACCATATCAAGAGATAGATGTGATAAAAAATATTCTCTACTAATTTATTCAACAAAATCACAGTATATTAAAAGAAAATTTTATATTTTAGTGTTTATATTAATGGTAAAAATATATGAATAAGTATTTTAATTGATTAATGTTGTATTATGAATGAAGGTGAATCGTATTTTCACATGCTTGTGTGTAAATCGTTAAACTAGTTTGATATTAATATTCTTTCAAATTGGCTGAGGCGATTGACATTGTAACACCATGAGATCTCAAAATAAGATCATCATATTCAATGGTGTGTATGAAATATAAAACAACAATTGATCACAATATAACCTTTTGAATAATAATGATATATTTATTTTTAAATAAATTTTCTCTCTTCAATAACTTGAAATTCACGCAACACTAGGATTAAACTAAACATAATACATTGATAAAATAATATTATTTAATAATTAATATTACAACCTATATTTAAAATTATACTGTTTTAAGAGTACTAAATAAATTGTGAAATTTTATTTTACTCTTTTTTATAAAATAAATCAATTTGATATCTAATAATTATAAATAAAATAAAAAATATTTATAAGAAAACGATTTTTTAAAAAAAATACATTCTTTCCTAATTATGAATTAATCTAGAATTTCAGACATTATTTAAAATAAAATTTTACCATTTTTTTAAATTTATTTTACATACGAAATTATGTTTTCAAATCACAATATCTAAATTATATTTTCATATTTTTTGGAATTTTTCTAAAAAATTTCATTTTTTAATAATTGTGTAAATTGTGAAATTTTTTTTGAAACTAAATTTTAGATTAATTTGTTTATAATTATAAATCATATTGAAAATTGGTTTCAAAGTTTATTTAGTTAAATTATATATCCATTAATCCTATTTAGGTTACCCTTTTCTAATTTTAAAAGTCAATTTGGATATAATAACATTGTAATCTTTTGAATATTTTCTTTTTGAAAACCTAACTTATAGTAACATCTGCAAGATTATGTTTAAATTATATTATTCAACATATATGAATAGAATTTAGAAAAATAGAAAAAATAATTTTAATAATAATAATTTTAAATATATAATATTATCACAATAAATTTATAACATAATTAATAGTAAATAACCATTAAAACTATTTATATAGATTAAGGTAAAAAATGATTGATCGGGGTGTTAAAAAAATAAAAAATTTATTAAAATGACTTAAAAACTTGTTTAAAAAATATATTATCACCTTATATATTACTTAATTTGTATGAGCCACTATAGTAATCCATTTTTCCCCTTTTTAAATTTGATAATTTTTGGTACACCTTATTCATTTATAAAATTACAAGTGCGCCACTCACCACACTTATAAAAGAAAACCACCTATGTTATCATATTAAATTCATATATCCCTTTTACTCTTCATATAACTATCCAAATCACTTCCGAACATCATTCATTTTATCCTAGAATCCTTATTTTTTGAATAAATCCAACATCGTATTGATTTTGATTAAATCCTAAGGAGGATACATGAAAATTAGTTTGTGGTTTGGAACATGAGTTTTTCTTTTATTTATTTCACTCCATCGTTATATTATAATTAAAAGATGATGAAATATTAAAATAAATAGGATGAATATAATAATACTTTTTTCTATTAGGGTAATAACCCTAATCCATTCCCCCATCCATAAAATTGGTTATGAAATCATTATTCTTTTGTGTGGAAGACTACCACCATGCGAAGTAAAATATTTTGTTTTTCCATTACATCCTCTCACAGTTGTGTATGATGATGGATGGAATGTGTTTATACATATATGATATTTATTAAATTATTATACCAATTTTTTCATTATATCATATATGACTTTTTTACATTACATTCCGTAGGGGATACTAAAATGTCTACCGTGTATACTGTAGACTACCGCCTCATGAAACAATTTGATTATTCTTTCACTAATACTTACCATGGAATTTAATAAGGAAACAATTAATTATTATATGGTATATAAATTGAATAATAATTATATAAATTATGTATTTATCATTATTGAAAGATAATATATCATTATATTTCATATTTATTCACTTATATAAAGATGATAATAGTGATCATGTACATAGAGAGTACCACCATAATAAATGATGTGACTCACTTTTCATCAAAAAATTACATAGATGATATATATATATATATAATTATATAAAATTAAAATTATAGTATATATGATATAATTATCATTCAAGAGTGAATAAAAATTACTGAATATCATTCCATAATGATAATTGAAAAATGGAAACATCACTCACACATAAACTCGACCAATCATCTCAATGATTGTAAAATACATCATTTCTCAAATAAATGTTATATGATTTGTTATAAAATTATAATTTATTTATAAATATGATATTTATTTCTTGGATACTGTTTTCTTTATGTTTAATTAATGATCTCTTTAACCATATTAAACCAA
Source organism: Viscum album (assembly GCA_963277665.1). NCBI lineage: Eukaryota > Viridiplantae > Streptophyta > Magnoliopsida > Santalales > Viscaceae > Viscum > Viscum album. Next base: position 1,257,692,200 of record OY728134.1, read on the forward strand.
CCAGATTAATTTCTAACACATAATCCAATTATCATCGAAACATCAGACATAATCATAATTTATTAAGTAATCATATATATCATGGTAATATGTTAAATAAAAGTAATAATTAAATTTCAAAGGTATATTATGAAATTAAATATTTAACATAATTATATTATTCTGGACGCTGAAGAGTGTATGTGAAGAGTCAAACTCACTATAAGGGTTTGTCGTCTCACATTTACATTCATGAGTGATACACCATATTCACCCCTTATAACTTTTGTATGATTTATATAATAAATTGTTTTTAATTTTATATCATTAATTAATTTATCATAGTGTTATTTATTATTTCATTTAATGTTCTTTTATTCATGTGGCTTGTTGTAAAATAGTTAAGAATGTTGTAGAATATTATTTCACAATATCATCCTTATCCAAGATCATTTTTGATATTTCTACCTTAGAGAAATTATATTATATTTATTTCTTAAAATAATTATATTTTCTTATAATATGTTCATTTAGGACCTTTTTCATTAAATATTAAAATTTTATCCTGTATATTTTACTTGATATTATTAAGAATATGTTCTTAAGGAAATAGAAGTTTATTAATCTCTTTTGTTAAAAATAAATTTTTACAAAAATGAGGTTTGCCAAAAATGTTTTCAAATTTTTTTAGTATTCCATAAATGATTTAATAAATAATTTTTTAACAATGTTTTACTATTTATAAAATTTTTTGAGGGAAATATTTTTTGTAATTTTCAGAATGAGTCAAATTTTTTATTTTTGCACTATGGGAAAATAATATTCTTTTTAACTTATACAACATATACAGAACTACATACAAATGTAAATATAATTTAATTAAATAATTACAAGAATTATTTTAAGTATATTTTTTTGAAATATTTTTCTCTAATATATAAGAAATTTTTATCTATTTAAAATATTTTTTCCATGAAAATAATTTATACAATATGTAATAAATTCTTTTAAAAAAATTTAAAAATTTTGATTTTTAAAGACATGTTATTTTCATCGAAAATGTTTGTGTGTGAAATTTTGAAATCATTCTCCATAAAATAATAAATTTATTTAAGTTAATTATTTTATACAGGCGATATTATCCAATGATATTATCCTTGTTATTTGTCTGTATCAGTTTCACCAGGGATGCAAAATTTTATTACCCTTTACCATTTTACATTAGATGGTTTATTATTTTTTTAATTTTTTAGGAAATAATTAATACTCCACATGGTAAATTTTCTATATCATTATTTAGGTTGATTCTGTTTCACCCCATTCATATGATTTATTCATTGGACAGAGTATGTGAAAGGAAGGATCTGTTATAGTCCTTCAATGCATCGATATGTCTCATGAGAAGAAATAGATTGGATTTGGATCAAGGAGTTACCCATTTATATAGATGTATTGGAATAAGTCCATGAAGGTATTATATGTCTTTGAAAAAATCTTCAATGGTATGTTTACAATTTTTTTCATTATGTATTCAATCATTAGGAATTCAACTCTTGATATTCAGTGTGATTATTCGATTTGTTATAATATTTATGATTACATTTCATTCCCATATAATTTTTAAAATGGAATTATTCGATCATCATTTATTCTTACCATATTATTCTCATGATAATTTTTAAAATATTTTAGTTTTTAATTATTTTTCTTTTCATCTTGATTATTCCTTACTATAATAGTTTCTATTCTACACTTACCGTTTTTCAGCTTTTCAATACACCCCTTTCTTATGTTTTATTTTCCACAAGAAATGAGTAGAGTTTTTTTATTTTTATGCATCGATACACTAATAAGAATAATGGAATTATAAATAAAACACTTTTTATTATTTTATGCTTAAAATGTAATTTGAATTTCTTGGGTATATATAGTTTACTAAGAATAAAAAATTGATTGGTTCCTTGAGAAGTGATATATCGTATCTTACACCAATGTAATAATATAGACACTGAATCTGAGAAACTGGAATGACGTTTGATACATTTTTTATCATAGGTTGGTTTAATAGTTACATTAGAAAATAGATTTAATAAATAATACATTAGTTAACATAACCCTATGATATAATTTGAATAAAATTATAGAAAAACATCTAAAAGTATTAGTAAGGAAGATATTATGTTGTATTTTATAGAAAATAAATCTCTGCCTTGATACATGAATTAAGTTTGGTTCTTGAACCGATGTGAAAACTAGTACAACATGAAAAAAGGAGCATTGGGTATATGATTCAGTAATCACAGAGTGCATGTCAATGGGCCTTCATGTTTATCTGGTATGACCCAAAATAGGGTCATTTTTTGGATAATTTATTTTTTCATTACAAATGATTATGAAGGATTTGAAAATAATGATATTCCCAAAAACATAATGTTTATTATTATGAAATTGTCTGTGCATAGTTTTTCAATTTATGTTACGTCTATCACTATTTCGGAATTATAAAATTGTATATTTTATATTTTAGAAATGGTACCTAATAGAAGGAATCAAATCCATATCAATGAATAAAATCCATGTGGCTAATTTAGTTATAGGAAAGATAATGAAGCTAGAGCTACATATATAGTTAGAACTAGTGAAATTATAACCATGTTATGGAAGTTAACTCATATTATGAGAAATAAGAATTCTCATAATGAGCTTCCTACTGATCTTCCATGTGGATTAACAATGTTATAAATCCCAATTTTTCAACAACCACCATCATTCCATAGAACTAAAATCCATTTTTATCAGATTAAGGGAAAAGTTATGAGAAAAGATATTTCTCACTATTAGAATTTGTAAATGGGATAATGTTTCATGGTAGTTAATTTTTCCTCAGGGTATGAAGATCAATGAAGGTAATTAATTCAATAAACTATATATGTGGAGTAATTAAGAAGATTGGTGTGCAAATATTTCATGGCACACTTCTCTGAAAAATAATTTACTCATCAGAAACAAGGGGATATGGAATGATAGATATTGAGTCTAAGATAGAATAAAGTGAAAAAAGTAGATATGTATGAAGATATATTTACAAGGATATAAATCTATACTAAAAAGTATTTGATTATTCAAAATACCATGATTGGATATTTTTTAATGGTTTTAATCCAATCCTATGATGGGAAATCATCGCCAATAATTTCCCAAAAAATAATAATATAATATCCTGATCCATCAAGATGGAGGGAGAATTATCCAAGTCATATGAATTTTAATGTAATAAATATTAGATGGGGAATCTAGAGTAAATATGTATAATTTAAATAATGTAGTGAAGGATTTTCAGACATGTTAAACTTGTGGAAGGAAGAAACATGGTGCATTCTTAAAGGAAATGTAGTTTACGTAAAATGTGGGGAAATGGACTCAATGAAAATGATTGAAATGGTAAGAAAGAATCTACCAATGTGTAGTTATTCAATTTTATGGAGAATGAGAACTACAAAAATGAATTTCACAATCATACGGGAAATGTAAATCAGAATAAACTATGATATCTTGTTCAATAATTTGTTATTGATACAACTGAAGTAGAATTATTACTATAATTGTTTTTTTGGATCCAAGTGATATGTTTTAAACATATTTTTTATGGAATTATAGTGATAAAATTAAGATATTGGTAAGTATTATACTATAATAGAATTACATAAAGCACATGAGATCATATGTTGAATGATAAATATAACTAAGAAAATAATTCAGTGGCTTGTTTAACTTCATTGAATTAAAATTATTGATTGAAGGATAACCCTTAATATGGTATTGATGTTGAGATAATGATGTTGGGATAAATATATGATTTTTATTGATAATTTAAATGGAAGTATTCTAACTACATTGAAACTGATTAATAATTTTTTAACAAAGTGGTATATTCTATCATTGATCATATTATTGGTATTTTTGTATTTAAGGAATATATCAAATAATCTCTATTTTTTATGATATAATGAAACATTCATGGTTGGAATGTGATTATTAAAAGATAATTCATTTAGTTTGGGTGATTAATGATAGGTTTATTTTTAAAATTTATTTACCTTAGTTCTGACATTTTATATCTAAATATTCATGATTGGTTATTAGGAAAAAAATATATAAAAAGTTTTATGTTTATATTTTTATTACTTTTTAGTGATTAATTTTTACTTCACTAAATGAATATATATAAATATTTGATAACATGTTCTAACTATTTTTCAAAAAAAATATATAGAGATCCAAATAATAACTTATCATTTTATTATGGATATTATGATCCCATAGAAGTCAATTTTAGTGCCACTATTATAAAAAATTCTTCTTGGATTTTCTTTTCATATAACAAGAAATGAACAAGAAAATGATCAAATAATAATATAAATATGAAATTTTATTTATAAATAGAAACTTATCAGGTAAGTATCTTTTCTTGTATTCTTTTGTAGTAAAATAATTCATCATCGTTAATTAATGGATTTTAAAAAAATTCAGTCCTAATACCATCATTCATATTGATTAGATTTAATTATACATAATCCCATATTTGTGAGTTTAGGTCTTCAACATTATATTGATCATTCACTTTCATGTGATCAATGACATCTTTCACTCTCTATAATGATTTAATCTTCTCTTCCATTTCTATATCTTCAAGTTAAACAAATTCTCTACTTCTAAGAAGCCATATTTTATACTATTCCGTATAACCATTTTAATTAATTCCAATCCTAACAATATGATGTTTTATTAACACATATCATGTTATTGGATTTTGAGAAGTTTATTTTTAATTTAAAATCCCTTTATTATAAACAATATCATTAAATATCGAGGATGTAATTTATTTAAGGGAGGTAGAATGTACCTCCCTAATATTTTAAAATATAAGAGTGTAATATGATATATTGGATAATACACAACACAAAGAATATAATGGAATATAAATTCCAAAAAAATAGTATGTATTCAGTTTTAAATAAATCCACTCTTTTTTATAGCATTAAAGGAACCAAACATTGGGATTGAATGTATAGTCAAAATAATGACTTTTTATTGAAACTGCCATTCAGTTTAAATTATTTATAAAGTTAAATTTTTGTTGGATTTTTTTTAAGAAAAATAACTTTTTTATATCTATTAATCTCATTTTTAAAATTTTAGTCATTTTCATGTTTAATTTTGAATTAAAATCGTTGTAAATGTTTTTAAATTTTCTCTTTGAAAACTCACGTTCTCGTCATGTCTGTGCAAATAATATCAAATTAAATCATTCAACATTTGTGAATTGAATTTTGAAAAATGGATTAAATAATTCAAATAAAACAAATATATATTTTCTAATATTGTGAAATCATTTTTCAACATAATTAATAGGGATATAAGTAAAAATTATATAACATGGTTAAGGTAATAATGTTTTTACTATAGTTTTAAACTAAAAAAACAATTATAATTATTTTAATATTTTTCAAAAATATATTGAAAATATATATTTTTAAATAATAATTTATATATCAATTTAATAGTCTATTTGGTTCTTTTTTATTATAAAAACATGGGTACTCCTTTTTCTTTTAAAAAATTACTAATGATCCACTCACCTATATTAAAATAAGCCAACATATCCCTTATATTCTTCACACCATTAGACCATTTTGGTAAAAACAATGTAAAAGTAACATCTAGATTTATATATTATTATCCTAGAATAATTATTTGTAGTATAAAACCATCCTATTTTGAATTATTTTGTGAATATAATTAGGATAACAAAATAAGTTGTAATGTTCTTCAACCAATATTTTTATTTTGTTTCATCCTCCATCTCTATATATTAATAATAAAACATTCTCAAATAATAAACTCAACATATTCCGTATAAATTGATTATTTTTATGTTTAAAATGTAACCTAAAACCTTCCCCACTTCCATTAAATGGGTCAAGGTTTCTATATTTGTGTGTATAATGGATTACCACCTACCAAACCAATGCCATCTTTTTCATTATCAACACTCCCAGTTGGGTATGATGATTTATAAAATGTATAGATACATATGATATATTTATAAAATAATAATTTATCCAGAGTCATTCTTCTTATATAATGTTCTAATTTCCATTCTTTTGGGAATGTGATAATGTTTTTCTAGTGTATGGTGGAAAATAGCCTCATGAAGCGATGCGATTTATCATTCATTAACAATTTACATGGAAGGTAAATAAGATAAAGTTAAAGAATTCACATAATATAAATGAAATAATTATGATATTAATTAAATAAATATCTTTATTAAAAGATAATATATCATTTTCATTCATACCTTTTGACTCACTTAAATTTGATAAGATCACTCATGTATGTGCGGACTACCTCCTTTATGAAGTGATGTGATTCACTTCTCTACACCATAACTCATTGAATATTTATAAGTATGTATATTTAAAAAAAATAATATGGTATGTATTATATTATTAATATTTTATAATAATAAAATATTACATAACTAGTTTCAATAATAATCATTGAAAAATGGAAATGTTACTCACGCATAAGTTCATCCAATCTTCTCCAAGAAAGTAACATAATAAATTTATCTAAAAAAGATTTCATTATTTATTATAAAGGTATAATTTAGGTATAAATAAGATAAATATTTAATGAATATTATTTTACAGATGTTTAAATAATGATTTATTTGACCATAGTAAACCTACCATATTCATTTTTGACAACTAATCCAAATATCATTAAGGCATCTGACATAGACATAATTGATTATTTAATCACATTTAACATGATAACAAGTGAAATAATAGGAATAATAAAATTAAAACATGTTAAAAATCAAATTAATAATGAATATAATATTCTCATCCAGTATGATAAATAATTTTTGGGATGAGTCAGACTCAAGATAAGAGTTTCTCGTCTCACTTTTACTTTCATGAGACATACGACATATTCACACTTATTTCTTTTGTGTGGTATATATTGTACTATTTATGTTTGTTATATAATGAAATAACTTATATTTAGGGTATTTAATTTTTCATTTAATGTAATTTATTTCTTGGGTCTTATGATACAAAAGTTAAAAGATTAGTAAGAAATTATTCCACAATCTCATAATTATTCAAGTTTTTTTGCTTAATTATCCCGTTGAAGAATTTTTTGATGATTATATCTTAAAAATAGTATATTTAAATATTATATTATCATTAATGACATATTTCATATAAAAATATCATTTTCTATTTCTTTGGTACATTAATTGACTATGAAAATGGTTTTAAGAAATACCAAATTTATTTCTCTATTTGATCGAAAATCATTTATCTTCCTAAACCAAGTTTCTAAAAATGACTTCAAAAATGTTTTATCATTATAAAAATTGTTTATTAATTAAATTTTTACCCATGTTTTATTTTACAAAAAACTTCTTTAACGTAATTTTATTCTTATTTTCTAAATGTGGTAGTTTATAACATTTTTATAGTGGAAAACTAATGTTACTTTTAACATATATAGAATTTATAGAATTACACTTAGTCATGTTCATAATTTCATTCAATAATACATTTAATTTTTTTCATGGTTATTATTAAATATTTTTTCCCTTAATTTCCTAGAAATTCATTATTTTTATAAAAGTGATATTAAAAGAATGGTATTTTGACAATATTTTATGATTTTTATTTTTGATAAATAAAAAGGTGATTTTCAATGAAAAAAATTCTATGAGAAATTATCTTTGTGATATTTTATAATAAATATATAACTATGCTGACATACAATGATTTTAATTATTCATTAATGGGTATATACTCGTATTAAATAATTATTGGTACTTATATAGATTTTTTATGATCAGTTTGACTAGGGATGTTAAATTTTATTACAATTCACCATTTTAATCTAGATTATTTATGATTAAATATAGTTACATGGTTATGTATTTACATTTCCTGTGATAGATTTCAAATACAATTGTTTATAATGATTATTTTCACCACATTAATATAATGAATGAATAAGAAATACTAAGTGGTAGGTGAGGACTGATATATCTGTCGAGGCATCAACAATTCTCATGATATAAACTTGATTTTGTTTTATTCGAGGGATTAAAAATTTATAAAGATATCCTATAATAACGACTCAATGATATTAGATGTCATTAACAAAGATATAGTGCTATGTTTTATATGTTAAAAAGTATCTATTCCATTATTATGAATTTATTTATTGATATTCTATGAGATAATTCGATTAGTTATAAAATCATTGGTTAGGTTTCATGGTCATGTGATTATTTATATGTTTTTATTTTAAAATCAATTATTGCCTATTTATTATTCTCATTTTATTGATTAAATGAAATAGTTTTCTATTATTAACCATTCCATATTAATTATTCATTATTTATTCATAGATTCAACTATACACTTATCCTTACTGAGAATTTTAGCTAACTCATTTATATATTATTATTTAACCTAGTATACCATGATGTCTGTGATTGATATGAAATTATATTATAAGGGGAGTTATATAATGGCCAATGAAATTTCATTGTGTTTTTACGTTTTTAAAATGTAATTTGAATTTCATGTATTTATATAGTTTATCAGGACTACTAAATGGATTGGTTTATTATTATGCGAGTCATTGTATCTATTGATAAAGTATAAATATAGACATAATCATGAGGATAATTTGGTCGGGATCATTACCGACATGGGTTTCAATTTAGTTATTGTATTATTAAGTAGTTTTATTTATAATAATTAATTATTTATAGGGGATAGAAATTTATAAATCTAATTCAAGTTGACATGACCCATGAGTTGGTTGTTGTTAGCCATGCGAGTTACCTAACATATGTGTCATTAATATTATTTTCTGATCATTTTGGTTATTTGATTGATTTGAGAATAATTAAATTAATTCTAGGGACCCTGTTATTGTATTTTCATTCATTCGGGTGATGGTGGGCCACATTGTGGTCATATGATCCCCAAGATGATGTAGCTTGTTTTGTTACTGGATTGTATTGTATGAAACTTGATTCATTTGGTTATGATAAAAAAATTATAAATAAAATGCAATTAATTAATTATTTATTTAGTTTCGATGGAATTATTTTTTTAGAAAGTTATTACCCCTTTTTTGAAAAAATGAAAATGTTCTTTTCAATGCATTACAAAATGAATTTATTAACTATTTTTCAATGAATGTGTTAAATGAAATGGTTAGGTTGGAATAGAACAAAATAATCCTTATATACATTATTGGAAGGTTTAGTAATATTACTCGTTCATTGTTTTTGGGGGGTCCACTCATTAGGTGTTCCTCCTCTCCCAAGTACTATTGTTATCTGAAATTGATATATACTATTATAGTGTTCACATTATGCAGTTTCATCTAATACAATGATTCGATGCATATTTCTAGCTAGTTTATGATTATTATTACCTAAGATAGGGTTTTAGTGTTATATCTTGTGAAAAATTTATCGATTCATTGTGTGATGTAACTTGAACTCTTAGTTTACACTTTTTTTATTTGATATGAAATGGGGTACAAGATTTGAACTCTATTGATATATATATTATTGATTGAAAATATTTTATCTAGATTATTTTTGAACTATAAAAAAGGTTGAAATGATTTACTAGGATCTTGATGTAAAAAATTCTAGTCTAATTTTCATTCCATTTTTTATAAAAAGTTGGGAATGTTCATATTTTTATACATATACTTGTTATGAAATGCCCAGGTGGGATACTACTAAGAATATTATCTCACACCATTCTCCTCACATTGATATTATACCGACCATGATATGAATTTTAGTGAAGGTAATGACATAGAACCATAGTGAGTTGGTGTGGTTTATATCAACTATGGGTTTCTAATGGTGAGATGGATGGATTTTTCCAAAACTATCAGAAAGATGTTATGTTTTTTATCATATTGGATTTACATTTTGTAGTTTAATTATTTCATTGGATATTGTTTGGATAGTTTTGAGTTTTATAATTTCACATGTATTTTTTAGTTATGGAATATATTCCCATATTTACTCTTCCATATTTACTCTCTATTGTATATATATATATATTCATGTATCATGTTTTCCACTTAAAATTTGGAGAAATCAACCCCTCTTATTGTTATCGATGCTTGGGTTATTTTCACTAGAAATAACGATCATTAATTCCATTTGGGTATGTGAATGGTCTATTTTAGTAATAGTATCTAACGGTATCTAGATCGATTCATCAGACAATTGTATTAGATTGTAACGACCTGGACCTGAGCAGCCAACCGAATAGTGCTAAACAGGTCGGGTGATGATATCTTAGGTGCACCTAACCGAATTCCAAAGGTTTCCTACTAGTAGAGAGGGTCTAATAGGTATAGTGGGTAGGCTATACCCTCTTGGAGGATAATAATAATGGTACTGGTCCAAGTATTACAAGAATGATATAGCGGAATAAATGCCTCAATAGACTCAAACCAGACCCGCATAGCAGAAGCACATTTAATCTCAATTAGCAGTGAAAGTAATAAATATAAACAATAGTAGCGGAAATAAACACAATAGCATGCTAATAACATGTAACTACTAATGAACAAGTAAAAATTCTTCTAAGAAGTTCATACGTATCTGAACATAAAAGGGCACCAATAGATAACCAACTCTAGCTACAAAAACAAGAAGCATGCTGATATAAGAAATAAAGAAAAAAAGTAAACTCCGTATAGGAAAGACCTCAAGGTCCATACCATATCCATGAAACAACTAATATAACCCAACTCCTGAAGCTGACCTCTTTCTTGTACGAAAATCCATAATGTCTGCACACGTCCTGAAGAGCCTATGCAGGGTGTGAGAAGAAGATCAAGAGGATACTACCCAATTGTGCATACCTAATATATGTGTTTAAGAAGGCATGTATTTATGAGTAAAACAGTAAACATAAAAATATGAAAATAAACATAAACTCCACTAGTGATTAGCAGCCACCATGGAGTGTCACCTGCTTTGGCAAACACCAAAATCTCTATCAAGTAACCCAACACCATGTGCCCCCTAACGATGCATGTCTCAAGTACCGATGTCCCGAAGGAATGCCAAAGAATACTAACCTAAAACCCTGTGCCTCCTGACACCTCGTGCCACAAGTACCAACATATCGATGGCATTCGCAATAGTAGTAACCTAGAGGAACATCGATGTATGTCCTCAAGTAGGTAACCATAGGGACAACGCTTTCTTCCCTCAAATAATGTTATCGGAGGTACAGTGATGTCTTCCCTCAAATAAAGTTCTTGGAGGGATAATGATATCTTCCCTCAAATAATGGCGAGCCTCTACCCCCAACCTGGTAGCCTCAATGCTATCCCCTAAATAATCCTCACCTCCCACTTGGCTTCCTACGGAAAGAAACCTCAACCAAAAGGACATAATCTTGAACTATCGTGGGTGTCTACCCACAAGAGTGGTCAACACCACCTAATCATGGAGTATCTCTGTTTGAACACTACTCAATGTTTTTGGGTGAGTGGTAATCACCTAAAATAGTACCCATGCCACAACACCTTTGACACCTCATTCCCATGTGACCATGACACTCAATTCTGATGGCCTTTCCATTCCAATAACCTAGGACATGCCCAACCTGATAGTCATCCTGCCTCAAACTGACGCCCATGATGCCCAATCCCATGTTCATAACCACCCAATGTAACCCAGGCCAAGCCCAACCTATTATCAGCATCACTCAAGAATATCTGGGCCATGCCCAGCACAACCCAAATGTCCCGCATATGCAATTCAACAATTGCATATATAACATATATAAACAGAACACATAAACAGGCAAAACAATCTAAACAGTTGAATTGCACTGTGCAAGGTGATGTCCCATACCAGCACTATGGTCTTGAATGGCTCTAAAAAATTTATATCAGGTTCAATAAACAACACTCAACAATTAAAAACATTATAATTTAGATATAACCATTATGGCATCCCCTTGCCAAAATTCCCCAATAAGCAAAGACCCCTCACTCGTCCATGCCCAAACAAAACTGGTAACATGGCATACCCAAAGGTATCCCATAGGTAAATGAACAATACACAATGAAATATCAGATAAAAATGTGTCCTGCTCAAAATAATTGAAAATGTGTCGAATGCATAATCATCCAAATGACCACAAAAATACAATAAGAGGTATGAAATACCTACCTGAGACTCGTACAATGCTACTCCTTCGAGAACAGCCTCTAATTATGTCTAAAACGTAGTAGATCTAAAAAAGAATAAATACCACTCAAACCCCAATAATTCATTCTAGAATAGAAATCAAACAAAACGACTCAAGAGGAATTGAGGCCTTTCCTATGGGGTTCCAACGCATCTAACCATGATCGAATATGACTTCAGACGAAGAACCAGGAATGAAAGTAATGTACGGCCAGCTTGGATCATGAAACTCGGAAAAAATGTGAGTTCTACCTCAAAACAAAGCTACTTCCCAATTTAATGCAAAAAAGAAAATACATGGTGTGTACTTTAAGACTACATGTCGTGTAAATCATTAAACTGTTCATTTGGCGGCTGGAATCCACAAACTTACTTTCTAGAAACTGCACAATTTCATTGATTTCCTTAGAAACAAGATAAAAATTCAAACAAGGTCAGGATTTGGACCATTTGTAAAAACCCAAGTTCTTAAAATCTCATCACCTTAATATAGCTCATCCCTGAGCTATCAAATTAAACCCGAAGATGGAAATGGACATTCCACCCCTTCCAAGTAACCCAGACTTCCCTATTCTCAAAGGTCCCTAATAAATTTCTCATGGGGGCTCCCCACCTTAAGAATCGCCTAACCTAGTCTCAACCCAAAAAAACTCAAAGAAAACAAGGTGTACTAACCTATTTTCCAGAAGCATTGTCCTTATGTGATGCATTGTCACCCCAGCACCTCATTGGTACTTATGTTTCATTCATGACACCCAACGTATCATGCATCACATCGATGTCTGCCTTTACGTGGTTCTGGTGCCTAGCACCTCATGTAACCCGCATCCTCGTTGCTCTGATTCCCAAGGCACCTCAGGTAACCCACATCCTCTATGCCATAATGCCTAGGAGACCTCAAATAACCAGAATCATCAATGCCTCGATGCCCACAACACCTCAAGTAACCTACATCCTCTATGCCCCTAATGCTACACATCTCATACATATATATAGATATATATATTATGAGCCTGATATTGTGTTAATCCCACTGACTATAATCTAGTCAGTCCACATATATCATGTGCATCACGTGCACTAAAAACATACATGCCTCTATAGGTCATGCCAAAAAGAAAACAGGGAATCATGGCCACACCCATGGGGTACCCCTAACCTTTGTTGGCTCACCAGCCTGCTCAACCTCTGGTAGCTCCACAATGTGCACCTAGCCTGAATTAAAGTTTCCTAATACCTGACCTCCCTATTGTGCTGCTCCAACCACTAGCCACTGACACCTCACCTGGATCCCGCTATCTCTATCACATTCTCCACGTGTAGCTGAACCTAGGCTACCTTCTTCAGCTACCGAACCTGAACCAAATCCAGATGCCACCATCTATCCTAGTCCCTGCCTTACGGTCATTTGATAAGGCTCCTTACAACACCTTTCCAGATGCCCGACTTGTTCACATGCACGACACTCCTTTGGAGGCCTACCACACCAAGCCTGGACATTCCCTGTATGTCCACACTGAAAGAAAACCACTGCAGAACTACTATGAGGTGGTCTACCTGAGTCCTTGGCATGATTTCCCAGCTTGAACTCATTCCATCCATGCTTCCTGCGGTCCTAACCCTCACCTGAAGCCATCGCCCGACCAACATGAGGCGTATCCCAATAGTTTCCCTCTTCTATGAGCGCCTGATTCATCGCCTATGAAAAAGAATCCAGCCTAATGATATTCACCTGGACCCAAATGGCATGTTGTAATCTATCCTTGAAGCGCCTCACCCTAGTTGCGTCATCACATACCATACCAAGTGTAAAGTGAGATAGCTTAGTGAAAGTAGTTGCATAGTCCATGACGAACATGTCTCCCTACTAAAGACTCGCGAAATCCCAAGCTCTCTCTTCTCTCAGTGTCTCTAGGTAAAATTTCTCAGAGAACCTGTCCTTGAAGTCCCTCCATGCCAGTCCCTCGTGCATACGAGCCTGAACCTACACATCCCACCAACGTTTTTCTGGTCCTCATAGAATGTACATCTCTAGCTTGAACCTCTGGCCTGGAGGCATATCTAGCTTCTCAAAGGCCATATGAATGCCCTCTATCCAGTTCATAGCTTCCTGCAGAACACCCTCACCCTGAAAAAGCAGCGGTTACTATGACTTGAACTCCCGTATTGGATATTCCATATATGGATCTGTACACTGAATGCCTCTGTCGATCCCCTACAAGACATGCACTAGGCTAGCTCAGAGCTGCATAGGGAGCCATGGTCCAAACACTGCCAAACTTGACTGTTGTCCTACCTACACTGGATCCTTAACGTGATCCTTTCCCCGAGCCTGTACCTGCAACTCCTGCTCTACCTGCACCAGATCCTGAACCTGATCCTACATCTGGGGCACTGTACCATCTCCCGTCTGACGCTCCATCTGAGTCGCCAAAAAATGAACCTGTTGAATACCATAAAGGGCTATACATCCCATATATATATATAAATATATATTCAACATGGATAAGGAATGTAGTTAATGGTAGTGCATACCTACAAGCCTTACTCGCCCCCACCACAACCCATTCCCCATTGAATCCCGGCCTCATGGCCTCCTTACCCGCCCCTAACAGAGCCAAGTATCAAAAGTACCTAGGGCCATGCCTGTCTCGACAACCAACGTTGACCCAAACTGACGACTGAGTCACCCAATCCTGGTGGTTAAAATCACCTCACTTGATAGTACCTGCCTGCTCGTATAAGATCTAGACCCAAATATCCGGCCACATGCAATTATAAAAATATATAAAGCATGGCACACACATTGTCACAATAAGAAATTCTATTAGGAATTTCACCTATTCACATTTAAAAGCATACAAAGCATGGAAATTTATTTTATTCACATGGCCTTGTCACTTCACAATGCATACGTGTAGTTATTAAATTGAAATACCCTAAAAATGTTCCTATCAAAAGCCAGGAAAACAAGCCTTTACATACTGGGCCATGGTACAATTTTCCCTTATTGCACTAGGTCAAGGATTACATATCACAATCAATATCTTCACACACAAAGTGAGCCACCGAGGTGGAAATCATATGAAATGTAATCTGAGAAAAATTAAAACAGCAATTCCCACCCATGGAAACTTGTTCCAACCCACGTGCATGGGGCTGCAGGCACCCAAACACAAGCTAGAAACCCAGTTATAGGAACAACCTGTCTCTAGTCTACCATATCCCAAATAGTAAAACCAACAGAAACAAAAGAGAAGTATCAATATCATTATTAGCCAGTAAAGTAAATCTACTATATCCCTATCAAGAACTCATTTGATACAACTTTGTAATGACCCAGACCCGAACATCCAACAAACAGTGGTTAACGGGTTGGGTTCTTCAACATTAGGCACACCTCCTGAAACACCAAAGGTTGTCGACTATAATGGAGGGTCTAATAGGTATAGTTTGGAGGCTATACCCTCTCAAAGGATAATATTAATTGTACTGGTCCAAGTGTAACAAGAAGGATTCAATGGAATAAAAGTCTCTGCAAACTCGAAATAGACCCACAGAGTGGAAGCACATTGAATCTCAATAAACAGTAGAATCAATAAATATAAACAACAGCCGCAAAAATAAACACAACACCATGATAATCACTTGTAACTACTACTGAACAAGTAAAAATTAATCCAAGTATGTCATACCTATCTGAATATAAAAATGTCTCCAATGGCTAACCAACTATTGCTACAGAAACAAGAAGCATGCTGATATAAGAAATAAAGTAAACAAAGTAAACTCCATCTAGGAAAGGCCTCATGGTTCATACGATATTCATGCAACAACTAATATAACCCAGATCCTGAAGTAGGCCACTTTATTGCATGCAAATCCAGGAAGTATGCATGCGTCCTGAGGGCTCGTGCATGGTGTGAGATGAAGCTCGGTAGGATAACACCCAATGGTGCATACCTAGTATATGTGTTTAAGTAGGCATTCATTTATGAGGAAAACAGTGAACTGAACAATGTGAAAATAAACACAAACTCTACTGGTGCTCAGAAACCACTGTGGAGTGTCACCAGCTTCGGCCAACATTGGAATCTCTATCATGTAACCTGGCACCATGTGCCCCCAGACACTGTGTGTCTAATGTACCAATGTCCCGAAGGTACACCCAATAATAGTAACCCGACACATTCTGCCTCCTGACCTTTCATGCCTCAAGTACCGATGTCCCGAAGGCATGCCCAATAGTAGTAACCCAGAGAAATAACAATGTCTGTCCTCAAGTAATTAACCAGAGATACAAAGTTGTTTTCCCTCAAATAACATAACTGGAGGGACAATGATGTCTGTCCTCAAAAAATGTACTCGTAGGGACAATGATATCTACCATCAAATAATAGCGAGCCTCTACCCCCAACCTGATAGCCTCAATGTTATCCCGTGAAGGCTCCTCACCTACGATGTGGCTTCCTACATCATGAACTCCCAACCAATAGTACCTAAACCTCAACTAATGTGGGCCTCTACCCACACGAGTTCTAAAAACCACCTCATCACGGAGTGTATCTGTGTGAACACTACATAAAGTTTCTGGGTGAGTGGTAATCACCAAAAATAGTACCCATGCCACAACACCTCTGACACCTTGTGTCCCTATGACTATGTTGCTCAGGTCTGATGGCCTTACCATCCTAGTAACTCGGTCCATGACTGACCAAACAGTCATCCTACATCAAACCAATTCCCATGACGCCCAATGACTTGGTCAGAACCACCCAACGTAACCCGGTCCAATCCCAACCATTGATCATCATCACTCAAGAATATCTAGGCCATGCCCAACACAACCCCAAATTTTAGCATATACAATTCAGAAATTGAATATATAACATATTTAAACAGAACACATAAACAGAAAAAATAATCTAAATAGTTGAATTGCACTATGCAAGGTGTTGTCCCATACCGTCACTAAGGTCTTGAATGCCTCTAAAAAATTTATATGAAGTTCAATAAACTGAACTCAATAGTTTAAAACATTATAATTTAGATACAACCATTTTGGTGTCCCATGACCAAAATGCCTCAATGAGCAACAACCCCTCACCAGACCCACTCAAGTGAAATGGGTAACATGGCATACCAAAAGGTTTCTCAAAAGTCAATAGACAATATACTATTCAACATCAGATAAACATCGGTACCGAACAAAATCCTGAATATGCACCGAAGGCTGCTTCACCCAAATGACCACGAAACCACAAAAAGAGGTATGCACAACCTAACTAAGAGTCGTACGATGCTACTCATCCGGTAAAATCCTCAAATTAGGTGTAAACCGCGGTAGATCTACAAAACAATCAAAACTGATCAAACCCCTATTACTCGTTCTATCACAGAAATCAATCAAAACAGCTCAATAGGAATTGAGGCCATACCGAGGAGGTTCCAACACATCTATGTGTGATCGAATCTGACATCGCACAAAGAACCAGGAGAGAAATTAAGTTACGGTCGGCTTGGTTCGTGAATCCTGGCCAAAAACATGAGTTCTGGCTCAAAATAAGGCTACTGCCTGTTTTAATGCAAAAAAGAAACTACACTACTTGTACTTTAGGACTAAACACCATGTATATCATTTATCTATCATTTGTTGGCTGGAATTCAACTGACATACTTTCCAAAAACTGCCCAATTTCAGTAGTTTCCTCAGAAACAAGTTAAAAATTCAAACAGGGTCAGGATTTGGACCCATTCCAAAAACCTAGGTTCATACAGTCTCCCCACCTTAATATAGATCTTCCTCGTTCTATAAAATGAAACACGGAGATGGCACAAAACATACCACCCTGATCCAAGTAACCCAGAATTCCGCAGTCTCTAAGGTCCCGACTAAATTTCTAATGGGGGCTCCCCACCATAGGAATCACCAAATCTGATCTCATCCCAACAAAACTCAACGAAAACAAGGTTTACTAACCTAATTTCCAAATGAATAGTTTTTCTATGATGCATCGTCACCCCTATACCTCATTGGTGATCCTGTGTCATTCCTGACACCCAACGTATCTCGCACTGTATTAGTGTATGCCTCCACGAGGTCCTAGTGCCTAGCACCTCAAGTAACTTTCATCCTCGAAGCCCCGATGCCCAAGGAACATAATGTAACCCAAATCCTTGATGTACCAATTCCCACGACTCTTCATGTAACCTGAATCCTCGATGCCCTGATACCCACGACACCTCAAGTAACCTACATCCTCAATACCCCTGTTGATACAAATCATAGGCATATATATATAAATATACATATATATATATATATATAACGCACCCGATATGGTGCCTATCCCACTGACTAGCTTCTAATCTGTCCAAATAGATCATGTGCTTCACGTGTACTAAAAACAGACATGCCTCTATAGGTCATGCCCAAAAGGAAACATTGAATCAAAGCCACACTCATGGTTTACCTCTAACTATCATCATCTCACAAGCATGCTCAGCCTCTAGTAGATCCACAATGTGCACCTGGCCTGAAGTAAGACCGCCTTATGCCTGACCTCCCTGTGGTGATGCTCCAGCCACGAGCCACTGACCCCTCAGCTAAATCCCTCTGTCTCTATCACGTCCACTGCATGCAGCTGAACCTCAGCTACCCTCTATAGGGACTAAACCTGAACCGACTCCAGATGCCATCGTCTATCCTGGTCCTTGCCTTCCAGCTGTCTGAAAAGGCTGCCTACAAAACCTCTCCAGATGGCCGACCTGTCCACAATCCCAGCACTCTATTGGAGGCTTATCGCACTGAGTCCGAACATTCAATGGATGTACACACTGAAATAAATCCACTACAGAACTTATATTAGGCGGTCTAGCTAAGTCCTTGGCCTGATAGCCCTGCTGGAACTCATCTCGTCCTCACTTCCTACCGTCTGAACCCTTACCTGAAGTTGTCGGCCAAACAACCTGAGGCCAATCCCACCGGTTGCCCTCTGCTATGAGCACTTGATTCACTACCTCTGAAAAAGAACCCATCCTAAAGATATTCACTCGGACCCGAATGGCATGTCATAATCCATCTTCAAAGCGCCCCACCCTTGTTGGGTCATCTTATACCATACCAGGTGCAAAGTGAGATAACTAAGTGAAAGTAGCTGCATAGTCTTTGATGGACATGTCACCCTGATGAAGAATCAAGAACGCTCAAGCTCTATCTTATCTCTATGTCTCTGCGTAAAAGTGCTCAATGAAACTGTCCTCAAAGTCCATCCATGATTGTCCCTCGTGCCTATGAGCCTGAACCTGCACATCCCACCAATGATTTGCTAGTCCTCTCAACATGTACATCGCCAGCTTGACCCTTCACCCTGGAGGCGTCTCGAGATGCTCAATGTTCATCTGTATGCTCTCTATCCACTTCTCAACCACCTACAATCCACCCTCACTCTAAAAAAGTGGCGGTTTCTATGACTAGAACTCCTGCTTCAGATATTCCATAGATGTATATGTACCATTCACGCCTATGTCCACCCCTACAAGACACGCACTAGGCTAGCTCAGAGCTACTCGTCGAGCCGTGGTCTGATTGCTTCCAAACTCATTTGTTGTCCTACCTGCACTGGATCCTGGACCTGATCCAGTCCCTAATCTTGTACCTGTGGCTCTTGCTCTGCCTGCATGGGATCCTGAACCTGATCCTGCACCTGTGGTATTGTACCATCTCTCGTCTAACGCTCCATCTGAGTCACCCAAAAAGGAAGCTGCTGAATACCATAAATGGTCAGACAACCCATATATATATATAATATTTCAATTCAGATAAGGAAAGAAGTAAAAGTAGTGAATAACAACTACCCTTAATCTTCCCCACCACAACACAAGGCCCATGACATACTATCCTCATGGCCTCCTTACCCACCCCTAACAGAGCCAAGTATCAAAATTACCATAGGCCATGCCCGTCCCGACATCCAACGTTGCCTCAAACTAAAAACTGAGCCTCCCAATCCTTGTGATTAAAATCACCTCAACTGATAGTACATGCCTTCTTGTACAAGAGCCAGACCCAAATATACTTCCACATGAAATTATTCAAATATATAAAGCATGGAACACACATTGTAATAATAAGAAATTCTATCAATAATTTCATTTATTCACATTTCAAAGCATACAAATCATGGAAATTTATTTTATTCACATGGCATTATCACTTCACAAAGCATACATGTATTTATGAAATTGAAATACCCATAAAATATTCCAATAAAAAGAAAAGAAAACAGGTATTTCCATACTGGGTCGAGGTCCAATTCTCCCTTACCACACTAGGTCAAGGGTTACATATCACAATCAATAAAATCACACACCAAGTGATCCACTGAGGTGGAAATCATATAAACTGTAATCTGAGCAAAAAGAAAACCACAATTCCCACCCATGGAAACTTGGTCCATCCCTCATACCTGGGGCTACAAGCACCAAAACAAAAACAAGAATACATGTTCCAGTAACAACCTATATCCAGCATACCATATCCCAAATAGTAAAACCTACATAAATAAAAGAGAAGTCTCAATCTCATTAGTAGCCAGTAAAACTCTACTAATAAATCCCTATCAATAACTCCTCTAATACAACATTTAATGACCCAGATGCGAACAACCACACAAAAAATTCTATTAAGGTTGGTTGCTACAACCTTAGGAGCACCTCCGCAAACGCCAAAGGCTTCCGACTAGAAATGAGGTTATAATAGGTATAGTGTGGAGGGTATAACCTATCATAGGATAATAAAAATGGAACTGGTCAAAGTATAACAAGAAATATGCAGTATAATAAATGACTCAGCAGACTCGAACCAAACACACAGAGAGGAAGAACATTCAATCTCAATAATCATCAGAAGCGATAAATATAAACAACAATAGCGGAAATAAACACAACAACATGCTAATCACTTGTAACTACTACTGAACAAGTAAACATGCATCCAAGAAGGTCATACGTATCTGAATATAAAAAGGGCACCAATGGCTAACCAACTGTAGATACAAAAACAAGAATCAAGCTGATACAAGAAATAATGAAATCAATGTAAACTCCAGCTCGGCAAGACCTCAAGGTCCATACCATCTCAATGAAACTTCTAATACAACCCAGGTCCTAAAGTTGGACTCTTTCATGTATGAAAATCCATAATGTCTACATGCGTCTCGAAGCACCCGTGCAGGATGTGAGATGAATCTCAGTAGGATACCACCCAACAGTGCATACCTAATATTTGTGTTTAAGTTGGAATGCATTTATAAGGAAAACAGTAAACATAACAATTCGCCTATAAACAAAAACTCCACTGGTGCTCAGCTGCCACCATGGAGTGTCACCTGCTTCGGCCTACGCCGGAATATCTATCTTGTAACCCGAAACCATGTGCCCCCTTATACCATGTGTCTCAAGTATTGATGTCTAGAAGGCATACCCAAGAATAGTAACCCAACACCTTGTGCCTCCTAACACCTCGTACCTCAAGTACTGACATCCAGAAGGCACGCCCAATAGTAGTAACCCAGAGAAATAGCGATGTATGTCCTCAAGTAAGTATCCAGAGGGATAGTGATGTCTTCCCTCAAATAACATAACCGGAGGGACAACGATGTGTTCCCTCAAATAAAGTACCCATAGGAACAGTGATATCTGCCCTCAAATAATAGTGAGTCTCTTCCCCCAACCTGATAGCCTCAATGGTATCCCCTGAAGGCTCCTCACCACTGATGTGGCTTCCTACGGAATGCACCCCCAACCATAAGTACCTAAACCACAACTAACGGGGCCTTTACCCACATGAGTGGTCAAAACCACCTCATCACGGAGTATCTCTATAATGACCCATACTTTACATACATTTTTAATACTTCAGAATTGAAGCATACTTATTACAACATATAACAAAACCATGAAAGGACTATATAGGTATAGTTTCATTAGAAACTGGGAAACATAAACAACTGGTTCATAAAGAATCTACTTTGCCTCCCATTTATTTCATCATATCTAGAGTCCCTTTTGACATATCATACTTAATAACCTTCTCCCTGACCTAGGGAAATAAAACATACAAAAGGGTGAGCTCAAATTCTCAGTAAGGGTAAACAAAAAAAATATTAATCACATCATATACATAAGAACATAACTTTTGAATTCTTAACCTGCAAAAGAGATCATAATTTCATAACATGGGATAAATCGTAGTAGTGAAATGTAATACCAATAATCATAACTTAAAACATGAAACTTTGTGGCATACACACATAATCAAAGATAATCATTTCTTATTAGTCAAGACTCATTTCCAAGACTATCTTAGTGGACAAAGTCCATTTATGAACCGAGTTCACTCCTCGTTTCAGTCCTGTTTCACTGAATCAGTTTAACCTGCCGTTCCAGCCATGTCTATCTCATGGGATATAAAATATTTACCCAATGCATTGGAGGGAGATATAGGTCCCACCCATCTCATAATGATACCATTCTTATGTGTGCCACAAAATCATAAACCATACATCATAGCATAACCCATGTAATAAAAATGGGATTCTTAAACAATATGAAATCATAAAAAATTCATAAAAGATAAAGAAATTCATAAAAATAATTCCATCACAACATAATAAAATCAATGTAATAATATGGATAGAAAAAGAACCCAATATTATCGTAGATGGAAAATAATTTTGATAAAACACTTGAACTCCATTCTTGAGGAAAATATCCTTTCTACTTCAACAACATTTTCCTTTATTAACATGTCATACCATTTTAAACTAAAAGAAGTTGATTAAAAAGAAACTTTACAACTTGTAAAGAAAGCTTCTTGGAAATAATGATTTAAAAATCCATTCATTCTGTATATGTTAAAAAAACATTCTTCTCGTACTTTTGTCAGAAAAGTAAAAAATTACCTCGTACGAAAAACGACAAAAGATTACATTAATATCTTTTAATAATAACTCACCGAAGGGTAAAATTGGATTTAAAAAATTGTATGTGGATGGAAACAATATTACACATCGAGGAAACATGGATGTGGGTGATAAAATACACCCCAGTAAATACCAAAGTATAAACAACTCGGATAAAATGAGATTGTGATATTTTCCCTTACCTTAGGTCCGATTTGCTTCGTAAGTGTCCGAACATCCAGTATAATGACTTAAATAATGTTATTGACTAATTCCAGAATCATACTTATCATATATGGTCATATTTTTAGCTTCTTATCAGTAATATTTCTTTACTACTTGTTATTCAGGTGTTTATTACTTTTTGTTCTGATGCCTGTTTTGTCGAATAAATTCTTATTATTCTTTTTAGGTTATAGATAATTCATTTCCATAATGTTATTAGTGTAATATATATCATATTCATTTATTCAATTCATTTATATAATCATTATTCAATGATGATCATGTAGAATGAGTCGCATCACATCGTGGAGACGGTATTCCGTACGTACACACGAGTGATGATATCATTCCCATGATCGTGAAATTGTAATGGAGTGTATGTATACTATTTCAGAGTTAATATCAATTTACAATAATCATATATAGTTATTATTTACACCATTATACCCATCCATGTAAGGTGGTGGTGGAAAATAGATTACACCATGGCGTGGAGACGGTATTCCGTACGTACGCACGCGCGGTGATTTCATTTTCCATAGGATGGATTGATGGTGAAATAGGGTTGTTTCATAATTATAATAACTTATCAGTATATGAGTGATACTAATGTTATTACTTCATAATGAAACAACTAAAGAAGAAGATGTAGAAGAACAAATAGAGTTGAAAGAATCGGTAACGGACATTACCTCTTCTTTGAAGCGCCTCTTTGAGACCTCCTTCTAGGGCACTAAAATTTGTCTTTGAAGACGACCAAGACCTCTAGGATGTTTCTAGGGAAGTGGAGAAGATAATTTGGCAGGTTTTGGCCGAGCTTGAAGGCTCATTGTGGTGTGAGGAAAAGAGGGAGGAGGTGCCATTTTATAAGGGAGGAGAGGGGTTCTTTTCAAAGAACTAAACATATTATTTTATTATAAAGCAAAATTCGGTTTTAAATAGCTCCAAATTGATTTATATAGAAGATAAGGTAGGGATGGGTCGAAATAATCTCATCCAATAGAAGTTAGACAAGTTTAGGTAATTATTTTAACCTTATCATTTAGATTTAACATTAAGTTAAATAATATTACTTTTACCGTGTCTTCTTGTGTTCTTATACTATAAGGTTAATAAACTTAATATAACAAGCCAAACGAACCCCAAGTTGTTTATTATTAATATATATAACCTTATCTAAGTAATTTGGCCGAACCATAGATTTTTAGGAATAAAGTAACAATTAATAATATAATATTTTTTTTAAAAACTATTTTATGTCAATTTTGACACTATTTAGAAAATGATTTTTTCGAAAATCATAACAGAATGATTAGTTATCAAAAAATTAATTAAATCAATACTAACATGTCATATTAACATATAAAATTATTTTAATTCATAAAAAGTCTCAAATTACATTTATTTCGGTATTTATAACATCAATTATGTCAATATTTCATTAATAAGATAATTACTGCATCATCATTGTGTCATAAATAAATTAAATTATTTTAATTCTAAAAATTACAAATAAAATACCATTATGTTGGAAATATTTTTAGATTTCTAATTAATATTTATAGTATAATTTATCTTATGTATAACCCTATATAAAAAATTATTTAGTTATTAAACTTTGATTTTAACTATTTTAACCCTTCTTTAAATAAATTGATAATAAATGTCCTAATCTAATACAAGTGGGACTAAATGGTCATATTTTATTCCTAAGGCTGTTTTTCGTCGAATTAAACTTATCCAATAGAATTAGGACCTGTGTTAGGGTAATAATAATATCATTTTTACTCTTAATTACCCTATTTACTTTTAACCGTGGTAAATAAAAGTAAAAAGTTATTATTAAAAAAATTATTTTCATCTCATTGAACCACATTTTACTTACTGAAATCAACCGTGTCTATCGGATTTTTGAAATTCCACTCACAGAAGCGGTAAAATTATGTTTTATGTAAATTTGCATATTCTCCTAGGAGGTGGGTAAAAGACGGTGAAAAGTTCAATAAAATTTTTATATATCAAAAATTATTATAAAATTACTCCAATGAATTACATTGAACGTATATAGGTATTATGTATCAATTTTGACCTAAAATAAATTTAAATAAAATAAAGAATTATTTAAATAAAATGTCGGTTTTTAAATAGTAACCTAGCGTTTTCACTATTCATCAAAAATTGAAAGTTTTTAGAAAAATACCAAAATTTCACCCTATGCTAATTTAGATATTCCGAATCCAAAAATGAAGTCCATTTTGAAAAATAAAATTTATAAAATTTCAAAAAGTGGTTATTACTATTCATAACGGCTAGTTTTAATAATATTTTAATAGCATATCGTTGTTTAGTGAAACTCGGTATTGCGTACGACACAAGCTATCGAGGAAGGCCGCATTTTCTTGTAAAGCAATCCAAGCTAGTGTTGTGTGTAGTAAATGATTCCTTTTATGATTTATATAACATAAAAACAAAATATTTCTCATAAAAGTCATGGGTGTTACAATCTACCCCCCTTAAAATGAATTTTGCCCTCGAAATTCGCCACTTTGTAACAAACAGATGATGATACCTATCCCTCATCATATCCTCAAGCTCCCATGTAGCTTCTTATAATTTGTGGTTCGTCCATAAATCATTCACCAAGCGAGTGGTCTGTTCCGTAGGACTTTTTCGCTACGATCCAGAATCGCTATCGGTTGTTCTTTATAAGAAAGATCTTGTTCTAGCGGTACAACTTCTGAGCTGAGTAGATGTGAGGGATCATGTATGTACTTTATCAGTAGAGATACATGGAACACAATGTGAACTTGAGAGAGATTCGGTGGAAGCGCCAATCGGTAAGCTACCTTCCCAACACGATCTAGTATTTCGAAAGGACCTATATACCTAGGGCTCAACTTTCCCTTCTTTCCAAATCTCATGACCCTCTTCCAGGGAGATATTCGTAAGAACACTTTATCACCCACTTCAAACACTAAGTCTTTTCTTCTGTTGTCGACATAACTTTTCTTTCTACTCTGGGATGCTCTTATGTGTTGTTGAATAGATCTGACCTTTTCTGCCATCTCATCAACAAGATCAGGTCCTAATAGCTTTCTTTCCCCACTTCATCCCACCAAGTTGGAGTCCTGCATTTCATTCCATAGATATCTTCATAAGAAGCCATATGAATACTAGAGTGACAAAATTATTATAAGAAAATTCCACCAAAGTTATGTGTTGATCCCCACCACCTTTGGAATCCATAGAGCAATATCTCAACATATCTTCTAGAGTTTGAATTGTTCTCTCAGACTGACTGTCTGTCTGAGGATGATAATCATTGTTGAAACTCAACTCTGTATCCTGATTATGCTGAAGACTTATCCAGAACTTCGAGGTAAATATCAGATCCCGATCAGATATAATAGAAATTGTTACTCCATGCAATCTTACCACTTCCTTTACATATATCCTGGAAAGCTGATCTAGAGAGAAATCATCTCTAATAGCAATGAAGTGTGCAGGCTTTGTAAGACGATCAACTATGACCCAGATAGCATTATTGTCTTTGGATGTTTTATGATCTCCTATGAAAAAGTCCATAGTGATGTTTTCCCATTTCCATTCGGGTATGGGTAATGGTTGTAACATCCCCTTAGACTTCTGTCTCTCGGCTTTAACTTGCTGACAAACCAAGCATCAAGAGACATATTCAAAAACATCTCATTTCATGCCATCCCACCAGAAGTACTCTTTCAGGACCTTATACATCTTTGTGATTCCAGGATGAATAGATAATGAAGAACTATGATCCTCATCCAGAAGCTCCATCATTAATTCGGGGATGGGAGGAACACAAACTCGATTCCTGAACTTTATTATCCCATCACAATCAAGGTTGAATTTAGGAACATTTCTCACCTTCTTTTGTAACTCATCATCTTCTTTCTGTGCCCCTTTAATCTTCACATGTATATATGGTTGAAAATTCATTTGAGAAAGATAAGATTTTCCCCTTCCATTATAATTCCAAGATCCATCCTTTGTAAATACTTAAATATTGGATCTTTTGTGATCCTCATCATGGATAAACTTGCATGGTCATGTCGACTTAATGCATCTTCCACCTTGTTTGCTTTCCCAGGGTGGTAATGAATTGAGAAGTCATAATCCTTAATCAGCTACAACCATCTTCTTTGGTGCATATTCAACTCCTTTTGTGTGAAAATATACTTTAAACATGTATGATCAGTATAAATGTCACAACTTTCTCCATAAAGATAATGCCTCAAAATCTTTAATGAAATGATTACCGCAGCTAACTCCAAATCATGAGTTGGGTAATTTTTCTCATGGATT
Organism: Viscum album; assembly: GCA_963277665.1. Taxonomy (NCBI): domain Eukaryota; kingdom Viridiplantae; phylum Streptophyta; class Magnoliopsida; order Santalales; family Viscaceae; genus Viscum; species Viscum album. Next base: position 1,257,720,028 of record OY728134.1, read on the forward strand.
TTCAACTGTCATGAGGCATAAGATATCACCATATAATTTTGCATAAGAACACACCCCAATCCATTCTTGTATACATCACTGTGGATCACAAACCATTCTCCACTACAAGGAAGTGTGATTACAGGTGCACTGGATAATCTTCTTTTCAACTCCTTGAAATTCTCGTCACATTCCTCCGTCCATACGAACATAACTCCTTTTCGAGTCAACCTGGTGATTGGATTAGATAATCTTGAAAAATATTTCACAAAACATTGATAATATCCAGCCAAACCAATAAAACATCGAATCTCAGTTACTATTTTTGGTCTCGACCATCTTTCGATAACCTCTGTTTTTGCTGGATCCACAGATATCCCATCTTTTGAGATTATATGACCCAAAAAATGAAACTTTTTGAAGCCAAAATTCACACTTGGTAAATTTGGCATAAAGATTCTCATTTCTAAGTGTCCTCAATAGAATTCTCATGTGATCTTCATGTTCTTCCTTGCTCTTTGAATAGACAAGAATATCGTCTATAAAGACTACCACAAACTAATCAAGATAGTCTCTAAGGACTATATTCATCAAATCCATGAAGATAGCATGGGCATTAGTAAGACCAAATGGCATCACTATAAATTCATAGTGTCCATACCTTGTACGGAAACACGTCTTTGGTATATCATCCCTTTTGACCCTTAATTGATGATACCCTAAATGAAGATCAATCTTGGAAAATTATTGAGCTCCACGTAGTTGGTCAAATAAGTCATCAATGCACAGGAGAGGATATTTGTTCTTGATAGTGATCATGTTAAGTTATCGATAATCAATGCAGAGTCTCATTGATCCATCTTTCTTATTAACAAACAGAACAGGTGCTCCCCAAGGTGACGCAGTAGGGCGTATGAATCCCTTATCAAGATTCTCTTGGAGTTGCTTCTTCAATTCCTGCAACTCAATTGGGGTCATTCTATAAGGTGTCTTTGAAATAGGGAAAGCACCCGGTACGAGTTCTATTGAAAACTCTACTTCACTATTTGGTGGAAGACTAGGAAATTCATCTGGAAAAACATCGTCAAACTTCCATACAATGGGCATATTCTTAATCATGAGTTTCTCACCAACTATTTGTGATAAATAACCTTTATTTAGTGGAATCAAGACCCATAAGATGGAAGAAATTTCCACTGGAAGGTTATGTTCATCCTTGCATTGATAGAAGATCATAGATTGATCTGGAATATGAAATGTGACTTCCCTTCTATGTCAATTGATATGAGCTCCATATAATGAAATCCAATCCATTCCAAGAATCACATCAAATTCCACTATAGGAAGGATCACAAGATTTTCAGGAAGCAATTTCCCACAAAATTCAATCGGAGAAGAATTATAAACTTTTGATGCTACTGTTGTGGCATTAGGTGTTTTCACAGCTAACTCAACATCTAATTGTTGAGGTAATACGGTGATACCCTTTGAAAAATCGTCAGAAATAAAAGATTGGGTGGATCCAGAATCAAATAAAACATTTGCTACATTAGAGTGGATGGTAAGTGTACCTTTCACCACATCGTTATCGTACTCCACATCGCTGATATAAATTGCATTTTACTTTCATTTGCCTTTATCCTTAAGAGTTTGTTGACGTCGACCATCATCATCAACCCTTGGATTTGGGCATTGATTGGCATAATTCCCCATATCCTTTCAATTGAAACATTGAAGTGTAGTAGTTTCATTCTGTGTATCCATTCCTTTGTTTGCATCAATAGATATCTTCTTCCCATCATTGCGGCATTCAAATGACTGATGACCTTCCTTTCCACATTTGAAACATTTACTTGTCCCTTTAAGACAACTCCCTCCATGTTTCTTTCCACACATTGAGCATAAGGGAAAGCTCATCTTCTTTTCAGTGTGCTCTTTAGTTTTTCCTTTGAATTCCATTTTCCTCTTCATATCAAACCCATATGAATGATGGGTTAATCCAATCTCCATCTCAACATTGAGAGCACATTGAACGATTTCCTTGTAGCTATTGAAGTCCCTTATGGCTAACGCCCTTCGAAGACTTGGTTTTAAGCCACTAAAGAATCGATCGATCATACTCTCGGGTTGGATAGTAATACGAGAAGCGTACCTTGCAAGACTTGTAAAATTTGCTTCATAGGTACCAACAGATTCATCATCCTTTTGATTTAGTTCAAGAAACACCTTCTTCATCTTTGTTCAGAGAATATGAGGGAAGTACTTATTGAAAAATACGTTCTTTATCTCGTCCCATTCCATGGACTCAATTTCACCCCTTTGCCTTGTATTCTTAATAAGATTCCACCATTGATCAGCATCACCTTCCAAACGATACACTACAAAGATGACTTTATCATGTTCAAAACATTGAAGAACTAAAAATATCTTTTCAGGGGTACTGATCCATTGTTCAGAAACTAATGGATCAGTGGACCTGCTGAATGAAGGTGGGAGTTGCCTCATTAAGGATTCAACAGAATGTTGCTCCTTCCTTTGCTCGTTTGGAAGTCCTTAATGATTAATAGCTTGAGAAAGTCGTGTGAGCATGGCTACAAGATTTTTCATTCCATCTCCCATAACGTTTGGTTGCTCAGGGGGACAATCATTGCATTTCCCGTCGCATTCTTCATTAACACGGTTCCTTCAGGTTCCAGCCATTGACTAAAACCAAGAAGAATAGTGTGAGAAACACTAATTATAATAGGAAAACCACATAATCAAGAATAAAATTTCACACTTAAGGTCTTATCATAGGTTAATAATGTCCATTTCTAAAAAATTATGATTGTGTTCTATGCTTAGACTTATCCTTAGGGTTCCTACTAAGGCTTTCACATCCTAGATTCCAAAGGTTGACTATACCTTTCCTCTAATACCAACTATAACGACCCATACTTTACATACATTGTTATTACATTAGAATAAAGAATACGTATTACAACATATAACAAAACCATGAAAGGACCATATAGGTATAATGTCTTTAGAAACTGGGAAACATAAACAACTGGTTCATAAAGCATCTACATTGCCTCACATTTATTTCATCATATCTATAGTCCCTTTTGGCATATCATACTTAATAACCTTCTTCCTGATCTGGGGAAATAAAACATACAAGAGGGTGTTCTCAAATGCTCAGTGAGGGTAAAAAAATGAAATATAAACCACATCATATACATAAGAACATAACTTTTTGAAATCATAACCTACAAAAGAGATCATAATTTCATAACATGGGGAAAATCATAGTAGTGAAATGTAATCCCAATAATCATAACATAAAGCATGAAACTTTGTCGCATACACACATAGTCATAGAGAATCATTTCTTATTAGTCAAGACTCATTTCCAAGACTATCTTAGTGGACAAAGTCCATTTCTGAACCGAGTTCACTCCTCGTTTAAGTCCTGTTTCACTGAACCTGTTTAACCTGCCATTCCAGCCATGTCTATCTCATGAGATATAAAATCATTACCCAATGAATTGGAGGGAGATATAGGTCCCACCCATCTCATAATGATGCCATTCTTATGTGTGCCATAAAATCATAAACCATACATATTAGCATAACCCATATAATAAAAATGGGATTCTTAAACAACATGACATCATAAAACAATTCATAAAAGATAAAAGAATTAATAAAAATAATTCCATCACAACATAATCAAATCAATGTAATAATAGGGATAAAAACATAACGCTATATTATCTTAGATGGAAAATAATTTTGATAAAACACTTGAACTCCATTCTTGAGGAAAATATCTTTTCTTCTTCAAAAACATTTTCCTTTTTTAACATGTCATACAATTTTAAACTAAAAGAAGTTGATTAAAAAAACATGAAAACATGTAAAGGATTGTTCTTGGAAATAATGTTTTAAAAATCCATTCATTCCGTATAAGTTAAAAAAACGTCTTCTCGTACTTTTGTCGGAAAAGTCAAAAAGCAACTCGTACGAAAAACGACAAAAGATTCCTTTCATATCTTTTACTAAAAACTCACCGAAGGGTAAAATTGGATTTAAACAATTGTACGTGTATGGAAACAATATTACACATTGAGGAAACATGGATGTGGATGATAAAATACACCCCTGTAAATACAAAAGTATAAAAAATCTCGGATAAAATGAGATTGTGATATTTTCCCTTACCTTAGGTCCGATTATCTTAGTAAGTGTCCAAACCTCCTGTATAATGATTTAAATAATGTTATTGACATATTCCAGAATCATACTTATCATATATTGTCATATTAGTAGCTTCTTATTTGTAATATTTCACTACTACTTGTTATTCGAGTGTTTATTACTTTTTGTTCTTATGCGTGTTTTGTCGAATAAATTATTATTCTTCTTTTTATGTTATAGATACTTCATTTACAGAATGTTATTAGTGTAATATATATCATATTCATTTATTAAATTCATTTATATAATCATTATGCAATGAATATCATGTAGAACGATCCACATCACATCGTGGAGACGGTATTCTGTACGTACGCATGAGTGATGATATCGTTCCCATGATCGTGAAATTGTAATGGAGTGTATGTATACTATTTCAAAATCAATATCAATTTAAAATAATCATATATAGTTATTATTTACTCCATAATACCCATCCATGTAAGGTGGTGGTGGAAAATAGATTACACCACGGCATGAAGACCGTATTCCGTACGTACGCACGCGTGGTGATTTCGTTTTCCGTAGAATGGATAGATGGTGAAATAGGATTGTTTCATAATTATAATAAATATCAGTATATGACTGATACTAATGTTATTAATTTATAATTAAACAACTAAAGAAGAAGAAGTATAAGAATAAATAGAGTTGAAAGAATTGGTAACGGACATTACCTATTCTTTGAAGCGCCTCTTTGAGACCTCCTTATAGGGCACTAAAATTGGACTTTGAATAAGACCTGGATCTCTAGGTTGTTTCTATGGATGTGGGGAAGAGACTTCGGCATGGGTTGAGGGGTCTTGAAGGCTCATGGTGGTGTGATAAAAAGAGGGAGGAGGTGCCCTTTTATAAGGGAGGAGAGGGGTTCCTTTGGAAAAACAAAAAATATTATTTTATTATAAAGCCAAATTCAGTTTTAAATAGCTCCAAATTGATTTATTTCGAATCTAAGGTGGGGATGGGTCGAAATCCTCTCATAAAATAGAATTTATACAAGTTTAGGTTCCTATTTTAACCTTATCATTTAGATTTAACATTAAGTTAAATAATTTTACTTTTACCGTGTCTTCTTGTGTTCTTATACTATAAGGTTAATAAACTTACTATAACAAGCCAAACGAACCCCAAGTTGTTTATTATTAATATATATAACCTTATCTAAGTAATTTTGTCGAACGTTTGATTTTTAGGAATAAAATAAAAATTAATAATATAATATTCTTTTAAAAAACTATTTTATGTCAATTTTGACACTATTTAGTAATTGATTTTTGTGAAAATCATAACAGAATTATTAGTTCGAAAAAAATTAATTAAATCAATAATAACATTTCATATTAACATATTAAATTATTGGAATTCATAAAAATTCTCAAATTACATTTATTTGGGTATTTATAACATCAATTATGTCAATATTTCATTAATAATATAATTACTGCATCATTATTGTGTCATAAATAAATTAAATTATATTAATACTAAAAATTACAAATAAAATACCATTATGTTTTAAATCTTTTTATATTTCTTATGAATATTTATATTCTAATTTATCTTATGTATAACCCTATATTAATAATGATTTAGTTATTAAACTTTGATTTTAACTATTTTAACCCTTCTTTAAATAAATTGTAAATAAATGTCCTAATCTAGTCCAAGTGGGCCTAAATGGTCATAGTTTATTCCTAAGGTTGTTTTTGGTCGAATTTCCCTTATCCAATAGAATTAGGACATGTGTTAGGGTAATAATAATATCATCTTTACTCTTAATTACCCTATTTACTTTTAACCATGGTAAATAAAAGTAAAACGTTACTATTCACCAAAAATTATTTTCATCTCATTGAACCACATTTTACTTACTAACATCAACCGTGTCTCTCGGATTTTCGAAATTCCACTCATAGAAGCGGTAAAATTAAGTTTTATGTAAATTTGAAAAATCTCTTAGGAGGTGGGTAAAAGACGGTGAAAAGTTCAATAACATTTTTATATATCTAAAATTATTATAAAATTACTCCAATGAATTACATTGAACTTATATAGGTATTATGTATCAATTATGACCTAAAATAAATTTATATAAAATAAACAATAATTAAAATAAAAATTCGGTTTTTAAATAGTAACCTAGTGTTTTCACTATTCATCAAAAATTGAAATTTTTTAGAAAAATACCAAAATTTCACCCTAGGCTAATTTTGATATTCGGAATCCAAAAATGAAGTCCATTTTGAAAAATCAAACTTATAAAATTTCATGAAGTGGTTATTACTTTTCATAATGTCTATGTTTAATAATATTTTAATAGCATATCGTTGTTTAGTGAAACTCGGTATTGCGTACGATACAAGCTATCGAGGAAGGCCAGGTTTGCATGTAAAGCAAGCCAAGCTAGTGTTGTGTGTAGTTGAAGATTCCATTGATGATTTATATATCATAAATACAAAATATTTCTTATAAAAGTCTCAGGTGTTACAATCTCTATTTGTACACTACTCAAATTTTCTGGGTGAGCCGTAATCACCAAAAATAGTACCCAAGCCACAACACCTCTAACACATCGTGTCCCTGCGACCATGCTGCTCAAGTCTGATGGCCTTTCCATCCCAGTAACCTGGGCCATGCCCAACCTAACAGTCATCTTCCCTCAAACCAACTCCCATGACGCCCATCCCATTGTAATAACTACCCAACGTAACCCAGTCCAAACCCATCCTGTAATCAGCATCACTCATGAACATTTGGGCCATGTCCAACACAACCCAATGGTCCAGCATATGAAATTCAGTAATTTCATATACAACATATTTAAACAGAACATATAAATAGTAAAAACAATCTAAACAGTTTAATTATATTGTGCAAGGTGTTGTCTTATACCAGCACTAATGCCTTGAATGCCTATAAAAAATTTATATCAAGTTCAATAATCTAAACTCAAAAGTTTGAAACATTATAATTCAGATATAACCATTTGGCATCCCCTTTCCAAAATGCCCTGATGAGAAATACCCCTCACCCAACCCCACTCAAGAATAACTCGTAAGAGGGAATACCCAAAGGTATCCAATAGGTCAATGAACAATATACTATGCAATATCTTATATAAATGGGTCCCACTCAAAATACCCAAAATTGTGCCGAAGGCCGTGTCACCCAAATGACCAAGAAAACACAACAATATGTATTCACCACCTACCTGAGACTCATATGATGCTACTCCTCTTGTAACAGCCTTCAATTTGGTCTAAAATGCAGTAGATCTACAAAAGAATCAAAACTGCTAAGACTCCTTTAACTCTTTATTGAATAGAAATCAAACAAAACAGTTTATGAGGAATCGAGACCTTATCGAGGGGGTCCCATTACATCTAACTATGATCGAATCCGACTTGAGATGACGAAATGGGAGGGAAATTAATATCTGGATGGCTTAGCTCGCAAAACCCAGCCAAAAACATGAGTTCTACCTCAAAACGATGCTACTGATTGTTTTAATGCAAAAAAACTAAATGGCGTGTACTTTAGGACTACATGCCATGTATATCATTTTACTGTTCATTTTGTAGCTAGAATTCAACTGACTTACCTTCCAGAACCTACCGACATTAGTATAGGGTGTGTACCTACTAGTACACGGCGTATACTTTGTTTTTTTCCTTCCTTGATGACCTACCCACATGCCATGTATTTGTCTCATACAAAGCCAGACTACATGGTGTGTCCAAGAAGGACACGATGTGTTTTTGGTTAAACAAATCTTCCCAGCCAATATTCCTACATGCCATGTATATCCCTCATACATAGCCAGACTACACGGCATATCAAAGGAGGACACTGCGTGTACTTGGTTTCAACAATTCCCCCTGGCCATCAGGCCTACATGCCATCTATGGACTCTACGTGGTCACGGGTACACGACATGACTAAAACTACACACCGTGTAATAAGAAATTTTTACACAGTCCTCACACGGCATGTCCTCATGGAGCACACGACCAGTCACTAGCTTTAATATATACACGGCGTTTACTTAAAGTACATGGCGTATAGTCTGGAAATTTATAGAAACTACCCAATTTCACCACCTTCCTCAGAAATAAGTTAAAAATTCATAGAGGGTCAGGATTTTGACCCGTTATAAAAACCCGGGTTCTTACAAAGATGTTGGTCATGCTTAGTTTGGGATGTTGATAAGCTAAAGATAGGATAGTCATGAAATGAGAGATTGGTATTGGAGAGTGTTTGTATAAATCATTCCATGATTATATTTCAAGTTACCATGGGATACAGGCATGTGTGACTCATGTTTTTTGTTCATGATCACAATATACATATTTTACTTATGTTTTTCCGGTTTGAACTGTGTTTTTTCATTCATGTGAGCATTCCATCTATTTTTTATGGTTTGTGATTTTCCTCCATGTCATCTTACTTGGATCAACAAAAGTGTTAAGAGGTTGATCCTGAAGGTAATATTCAGACTCTTATAATGAATATCAAGTGAGTAGTTTTTTATGTGGACTAAAATCTAATATAAGTCCAGAAAATAGTAATTGAGGTACAACAAGAAGCTACGATAAAAATGTATCAATATCGAGATTTATTTTGTGAGAAACTAATATCATTTACAGGTACGAATGAACCCTGAGTGGTGGTAGACTATCTGTACAAGATTGATTATATATATTAATTCCCAGATACATTTGATAATATGATGTTTAGGAGCATGTAATTAACACTCGAGGGTCCTAGTAAACAATTTATTGAATTTAATTGTATAAGATAATAGGAATGTGGCCTTAGACTATAGGGTTTTTAAGAAACAATTCTTCCAAAAGTTCATACCATTTTCTATAATGATGGAAATGACTCTATTTTTCATAGGTAAAGAAAAAAGTCTCATCATACACTAATTGGTATTCATAGATGGTTTGTTTTTATCTATAAGAAGTAATGAATTACCGGATAAAGGGTGAGAAGTAAATAAATGGATTGAAATTTCATATAATATTGTAAGTATTCATTATGAATAATTCAATATATATGGGGATAGTAGTTATGGATAGGATAGAAGATATGGATATGGAAGTAAATATTGTATCTTATGGAACTTTTCATCAAACCAATTGTATATTTAGAGGTGTTACTAGGAAGAAGAAAGATTTGAATGATACTAGAAGGAGTGGTGGAGTTGGTTCTCATCAGTGGTCCTATTGTGCTTCATCAGATACTAAAATTAGTGGTGTATTTACTTTTAATAAATGTGGAATGTTTGGACACACTTGACATTCATGTTTTGATCCTGTAATAATATGCAATTGTTTTATCCATTACGTCTATTTGTAGAGGTTCTATTATGGGATGTATACTGTAAATTTTTGTCTAGGTTCATAAACTCCAAAGGTCACTAGGGATTTGTCAGATTCTTAAAAGACTATTGGGATATATACATATTTCTGAGGAATGATGCACCTTCACATAGTGGATGAGTTTCCATTGGAGGATAACATATGTCTAGTTACAGTGATAGGTAAAATCTTTATTAATTATCATATAGAATCTTCATTATTAAATATCATTGTCGCACACTCTCTTTTTTATACCTGTTTATTTTATATTATTAATATTCAAATGGATATTATGTTCTTTATTATGGAGTTTATGATATCTCTTTGGAAGGGGAAGATTAATGGTTTTCATTGTCCTTTTTCACTATCGATAGATGATTCAGAGTTAATATGAGATTCCCTCATTCCCTATTAGGACATATTTACATCATTATTGGGATGGGTTGCCTTATCACTCATCCTGATGAGGTTGATTATTTTCATTAATTTGTTTCATTATAAACTATCGATTAGAGTTATTGAGAGTTTCAATGTATTTGGACATGTGATCTGGCTATGAAGAATTTTTCAAACTGTATCTTGGTAGTTTTTTGTAGTTTTAGTTGATCTTGATGATGTTTCATATCTTATTGATCTCCTATAGTGGTTCAGAAAATTGTGGAATTTTTTATGGATGACTTATTTTATCTTCCTCTAGAGATGGGGTATCATTAATGATGGATCCAGTGACAAATATGAAGCTAATCACAATACCATTTTATCATATTGAACTAACAGAGATGAAAGATATCATGTTCATTAGGATATTATAATCATGAAATATTTTCTCTCTTTAGTATTTCACTACCACTAGTAGAAATAGTTTCTTCAACATTGAATCTACCGAGTCAGTTTTTATGATCCGATGAAAAATGTATCTATGGGAAACTTTTTGCATCGTGGTTTAACCTAAAACAACACCAAAAATTTATAATATTGACTTCGGTATCGGTTTTATAAAAAACTGATGCAAAAAATTCCACCAAAATGATTTATGGTGTTATGTTTAAAAAATACTAACACCACAAATGTAAAAAAATAATTCAGTTTCCATTTCTCTAAAAACTGTTGTTGAATTTTTTTTTAAAAAAACATGACATTACAAAACCCCTCATTTTTGTAGGTTGTGAAACTCTATTTCGACTAGTGACGATCCCGATGATGACCCAATCATCCCAACATACATTTATGTTTATTTTATTTTATTTTTATCATCATTTCATGATCTTTATTTTTTATTCTTCATCCTATATCATTATTTCTTCCCCCATGAAAGTATTTATCATCGAAAACAATTTTCTGACCAACCATCCTCCACTATTAGATTTTATTTATTTTTTCTTGTTTATTTTTCATTTTTATTAACATTTTATAGATATTTCAATTTTTTCATTACAAAAATTTGTGGGATCATATAAAAATTAAAGATTCATTTTCATCGGTGAACTCTTATAATTTTAGGTTTTTTTAAAATTTGATGTTAAATTTTTTAATAATTACTAATATTTGTGAGTTATTGTTAAAATTATATGTATGTAGTTGGTTCTTTTTTGTAAATCGTGTTCCTAATTTATTTTTATTTTGATAAATGTTTTATTATATGCTATAATAAAATGTTCTTGATGATATTATGAAATGAAAGTTGATATATTGTTTCATCATTCATCGATATATTGTACATCACATGTACTGACCCCATATTTTTTCACCCTCTAAATTAATACATTTTCCAATGATTGAAACAATATTTCTATATATGAACTAATATATTAGAATTAATTACCTTTTATATTATTTTTAAATAATATTATAAAAAATAAATATTAAAATGTTCATATTTCAATAAAAAATGTCATTCTTTATATATAATAAATCATTTAAAAATTTTAATTGTATAAATTTAATCGGGTTAAATTAAATTCAATAATTTATTTATAGTTTCAATGTTATCATAGTATAAATTTTTGGTATTTTTTTAAAATAATGTATTTTTATGTAAATAATGATTAATAATGGTTTTACCCAAAATAGGATTTCAATAGCATCCTTGTTATAAGGATTTACCATGGGGTGACTATATCCCCTTTATTTGAATTTTAATTAGTAAACTAAGTAACAATTTATCATTTAAATCCATAAATATTAGGGTATGAAATTAAAATAACATTATAAATTATGTGGTGTGGAAAACATACATATAGTTATAAAATACTGATTTTCTACTATTAGATTACATTTTCTTTTATTTCTACTAATCGTTGATGTTTTGTATTTAATTATAAATCATTTTTACCGATTGTGTTTATATTAAATATTAATCTATTTATATATAAATATTTAAATACTTATATGTTTTAATATATTCAATGATTATATTATGATATTATTTATTGAATGGATCGTATTTGGATAAATTTATGAACAACAGACATGGATATGAAAAATAGGGTTGATGAATTATAGGAATTTGATAAAACAAAAATATTCAAAAATATATATTTTATTTTCAATCCAAGTGTGAAATTTTTGAATATGAGAAAATTAATCTTTGGAGAAATCTTGTATCATGTTATTTAATATGGTTTTAGTAGTAATTATACACGTTTGATCTATCATAATGAAATAACTAAAAATTCTACATCGAATGTTGATTAAAATATTGATAATTATGCATATCATCATATTAAATAATCAATTCATTATTTAACTTTTCAAACAATAAAAAATGAATCTTCTGAATAATTATAAAGAGGTTCTATGGAACCATTATTCCAATGTTGTAGTAATTATACAGTGTTATCAGCAGTTTAATGATAAGTTATATAAGGACCCAACATTAAAAAATTACACAATATTGAATTAAATGAATAATTCACATTGAGGATCTTTTCAGGTTTAGTGTTTTAGAGAATTAGGACATAACTATTACATCTTAAAATTTACAAAGTAGACATTTCTACTCAATATCCATTTTTTTCATAAAATAAAAAATCTTGAAAAAAAGAGTCATGTCTAGTTCAATGTTTTAGATAGCGTGACTTTTCCATAATCCCATCCTTGACCCTATTCATCTTTATGTCCTATGAAAAACATTTTAAAACTTGGGATGACCATAAAAAGCTTAGTAAGGGTTATAAAACAAATAAAGAAAACATTAGTTCTCGAATACATATAGAACATAAACTCTTTTACTTACCTTATGAAATCATAAGATTTATTAATAAAACATAAAAATCTTAAATCATAAGGGTTACTTGTGGCATCCATAACATACTTACATAGTAGTTATCACAGCTACAAAGGGAATTACTTTGGACTACCCATCACAGTATATTCCAAAAATCTATTAGGAGAAACATCCATGTTTACCTCTATCACGTTACTAAATGAATTGGAGATCTATCTCGGGCTCACCATCCCATGGTTTATCAGGAAACTACCCGTATTCGTAAACAATGCCCAAGAACAATAACATTTTCGTAACACATAAAACAATCATAAAAGAAAGATAACATTTCAACATTTCAATCACCATATATCATTTAAATATATTGACATAACAAATCCATTATCAAAATGATTTTCAATACCAAAATACATTAAAGAGTATATGTTATTTATTTTCCTTTTAAATATATTACTATTTGTTAAGGAAACCAAAGATCAAATAATACTCACGGCGGTGGAAAGTTCATTGTCGCTTCTTACGTTAAAATGAAACATTCTTTATTGTTGATTAGGAAAACGCCTCGTATAAAAAGTTTCCCTTTGAATGAAATGCCAAGTCAAAGGTGTTTATAAGCGTATAAAAGAAAATCATGTATTAAAACAAAATAGGGCTCAATGACAGGAGATTGAGATGAAGTCCTTTACCTCATGTCCGACTTGGCTCGATCGCTATTTAATATTATGAATAATAAACTAAAGCTATTTTATAATTGCTTAAGAACCTTTCTCAAATTTATAATTCTCTTTATATCACTTATTACCATGTTATAAACATTATGTAATCATTTAAGTTAATAACGTTCGTTTTGTCGATATTTGTTATTTGAGTAAACAATGAACACCTTATATTTACAAGTTGTCCATGTCATCATTAGTCCACAATATCCATAATGATATTAATTATTTAGATATCATATATATCCTATAAATATAAATATTTATAACAGTTCATATCGTTTGCTGGTAATAAATGAAATGCACCGTTCATGGAGACGGTAAGCCATATGTACACATGAACACTACTTTCATTACTATTTGTTATTTTAATGGAATTAAAACATAATGATATATAGTTATATTATAATTCCAGTATAATATCATATATAATATCATTAACTCCATCTTTTATACATCCCACATATGGCATTAATGAGTCATATCACGTTGATGGGGCGGTAGTCCGCACTTCCGTAAATGAAATTATCGCGTTTACCTATAATAGAAACCATAATGGTATGCTGTAAAAGAAAAATAATAAAGCATGAAAAACATAATATATATCATATATAAATATAGTTTCATCTTAATGGACACCATGATAGGCGGTAGGAGATAATCGAACAGTCATCGTCTCGTGAGGCGTTATTTTATCATCCACCGAAACAGTATTTTCTTCACCCATTAGATGGTGGTGTGTGTAAGTGTAGTTCGAACTATTATAATAACAACATCATTCTATATTGAGGATACTAGTTTTTATATAAAATAAAAGAATAAAAATAGTTTAGGGTGGGAGAATTAAAATAAAAGAAAAAATTTAAGAGAAACTGTTAACTTTAATTTGGGTACCATCCATTGATTAGAACAAAAAGGACTTCTTGAAGTGCCTTCTGCCTAGGGTAAGTCTACAAGGAGGAGGAGAGGGATGTTGGGATATTAATTGGGAAGAGTTTGTATGATCCAAATGGAGTGAGAGTTGTGAGGAACTGGGTAGAATTGGGGACTTTTTATAAGGGGGAGGAGGGCCTCTTTTGGAAAGTGTGATAATAATATTTTATTATATAATGATACTCAGTTTCTAAAGGTCAAAACTTATTAAAGTAGAAGATAGGATGACTAATGGTCGAAATAAAATCATCCAATAAGAATATGAGAGCTTTTGGATATTATTTTCATATTAATAATCTTATTTATTTAAATCTTTTATTAATGAGGTAAATACTCAATCATTATTGTGTCATTAATAATTTAATTAATTTGATGTCAAAAATTTATAAAATAAATACCGTGATGTAGGAAATATTTTTATCTTTCCAATTATTATTTATTTCTGAAAAGATAATTTATATAACCCCTTGTAAAAATTATTTTACTAAAAGTTATTTTTTTGTCATTTTTGCCATTACTTTATGTTAATTAATTTGAAGTGTCATTATCACTCCCAAGTAGCTCAATGGGGTCCCCAAGTCAACCCAAAGTTTCCCATGGTCGTAAATGACTCATTGAAAAAGGATTCAACAAGTGTTAAGGTAATTTTGAATTATTATAATTTTCTTTTTACTTTGAATAACCCTATTTACCTTTAACCACTAAAAAAAAGTCAAAAGTAACTATTCAACAAAAATTATTTTCATGTTATTGACCCATATTTTACTTAATAATAACAACCATGTATGTCAGTTTTTTTAAATTAAATTCATAGATGTTGTAAAATTTCAATTAAATGAAATATTCGGTTTTTTTAACTACTACTAAGTGGTTTCACTATTCTTCAAAAATTGAAGTTTTTCATAAATATTCCAAAAATTCAGCCTAAGATTTATTTGATATTCCAAATTCAAAAAATGATGTATATTTTTTAAAATTCAGAACATAGAAGTGGTATTAATTAATATAAAAATTAATTCTATTTGTTAAAACAAATAACATGTTTTTAAGAAATAATAACTATCAAAATATTGACACTTGTTTATGTCCAATTTCAAAGTGAAATTAATTCCTAGGACAAATATTGGATTAAATGGTAAAAATATATTCTAATTACACAATAAAACCAATTAAAAATATAATATAACCATATAAATAAATTATATTAAAACACGGTTTTTAATTAAAAAACAATATTTTGCACTATTCATTAAAAATGATCTTTATCAAAAATATTCCAAAAAATTACACAAAGTAAATTATGATGTACCCAATCTAAAAATTGATTTTATTCGGTCAAATAGAATGTATTAAAGTCACTAAAACTATATTTAAAGAGGGGTTTCCATTAAATGGCGGTAAATCGGCCTTTTAATGTAAATTATGCTTAGAATTAGATTAATTCACATTTTAAGCCTCTAACTTTATATTGGATAAATGTGACAACATTTAACAAACATGTATAATCATATTGTAGTTAATTTTCTTCATTCCTACCAATACTATGTCTCGGAGTTAACTACCATTTAAAATAATAATATTATATTATTATTGTGCAATGTAATATTTCAATGAAACATGTTGTTGCGTATCAGGTATGATATCAAACATAGAAACCCATTTAATGTAAAATTAATGTTAAATTTCAAAATTTTAATAAATATGAAATATGTATTATTCTTTATATACTTGGGATGGTACATCCTTCCCCCTTTTGGTAATTTCATCCTCATAATTTTACTTCTCAACATAAGTGTGTGCATTTATCTCTCATAGCATTTTTAGATTCCCACGTTGCCTCTTCAACAATATGGGTTTTCCACAAAACCATTACATGTTGAATTACATTATTTGGCAACACTTGCTCTCTTTGGTAAAGAATTTATATTGGATGTTCCTCATAAGAGAGATTCTATTCTAACTGAACTACCTCTTGGCTCAAGTCATGAGATAGATCTGGCATATAACTTCTCAACATAGAAACATGAAAAACATTGTGTACCTCGGATAAGCTTAGAGGTAAAGCCACTCTGTACGCAATTGATCCAACTTTCTCCAGGATTTCATATGGTCCAATGAACCTCAGTCTCAACTGTCCCTTGTTACAAAAATGCATCACACTTTTCCATGGAGAAATATTGAGAAATACATGATCACCTACCTCAAAAGAATGATTCTTCCTTCGATTATCAGCATTACATTTTTGTCTCCTATGAGCTGTTCTCACGTGCTTCTGAATCAACTAATATTTCTCTACCATCTATTCTACCAATTCTATTCCCATCAGCTTCCTTTCACCTATATCATCCCAAAAAGCTGGAGTTCAAAAATTCTTTCCATATAATCCCTCAAATGGAGCCATCTGTATACTGGAATGAAAAATGTTATTATACGAAAATTCAACCAATGAAAGATGTTGGTCCCAACTTCCTAGATAATCCAAAAAGCAAGCATGTATCATATCCTACATTGTTTGAATTTTTCATTATGATTTCCCATCTTATTGAGGATGAAAAGTTGTACTAAAATTAAATTCAGTACCCATTGACTTCTGAAGGTTGTTCGAAAAGTTAGAAGTAGACCTTGGATCACAATCAGATACAATGGAGAGGGGAACTCCATACAACCTGACTATCTCTTTAGAATATAACCAAGAAAATTGATCTACAGAGAAATTATCTCGAATAGGAAGGAAAAGTGCAGATTTAGTCAATCGATCAATAATAACCTAGATTGCATTATTATCTTGAGATGTCTTCAGTAATCCCACAACAAAATCCATGGATATATTTTCCCATTTCAATTCTGGCACAGGTAAAGGTTGCAACATCCCATTTTAGTAACTACCACTTTGCTTTAACCTTATAACAATTCAAACACTTCCCAGTAAAATCAGCAATATCATTTTTCATTCCATCCCACCAGTAATACTCTCGAAGATCTATGTACATCTTAGTACTGCTAGGATGAAATGAAAGTGGGGAACTATGAGCTTTACATAACAACTCATTCTTCAAATGTGAATCACAAGGCACACATCATCTCTTTCCAAATCTCAAAACACAATCATTATCAATGTTAAATTCTGACAACATACCCTTCTAAACCAAATATACCTTTTTCTGTAACTCATTATCTTCCTTCTGTTCTTGATTAATTCTATCTGATAGAGATGATCTCACTGAAACCTGATACAAAACAGAATAATTATCTGCACTAACAACTTATATTCCAATTTTTATCAAATCAAAAACCAAAGTATCTTGTTGCAAAAGTAACATGGTTAATGACACATTACTTTTTTGACTCAAAGCATTCATCACTTTATTTCCTTTTCCCAAATGGTAATGGATTGTGCTATCATAATCCTTGATTAATTCCAACCATATCCTCTGTCTCATGTTAAATTATTTTTGAGTGAATATATACTTTAAACTTTTGTGGTCAGTATATATTTCACATTTTACTCCATTCAAGTGATGCCTCTATATTTTTAAAGCAAAAACAACACCAGCTCCTTTCAAATCATGTGTAGGGTAATTTTACTCATGTGGATTCAACTAGCATAAATAATAAGAAATTACCTAATCATTATTCATTAGGACACAACCCAGTCCTTTCAATGAAGCATTAGTTTAGATAACAAACTCACCTGTTCATATATAGTAGTGACAAAACCGGATCATTCAGCAATATTCTTTTCAATTCCTCAAAACAATCATCACATTCTTTTGTCCAGATTAACTTGCCACCTTTTAGAGTTAACTTAGTCATTGGACTAGATAACCATGCTAAAGTTTCAACAAATCTATAGTAATAACCTACCCAACCAAGAAAACTATGAATCTCGGTTATATTTGTGGGTCTTGGCCATTCTACAACAAATTTTTTTTAGCAGGATCAACTGTTATGGCATCTTTTAAAACAATGTGACCATGGAAAGAAATATGTTGCAACCAAAACTCACACTTACTGAATTTCCCATATAGTTTCTTTTCATT
This sequence comes from Viscum album, assembly GCA_963277665.1. Lineage (NCBI taxonomy): Eukaryota > Viridiplantae > Streptophyta > Magnoliopsida > Santalales > Viscaceae > Viscum > Viscum album. Next base: position 1,257,738,527 of record OY728134.1, read on the forward strand.
AATGGTTTTCCAGACAACCCTTAAATGAATTTCATGTTCCTATTTACTTTTTGAATAAACTAAAATATCATCAATGCATACAACCATAAACATATCCAAGATCTAAAGGAAAATTTTATTCATAAGATCCATGAATACAGTAGCTTCATTGGTTAAAACAAAAGGCATAACTAAAAATTCATAATGTCCATATCTAGTATGAAATGTGATCTTCAAAATGTCTGATTCATTTAAGTTCAAAATATCGTACCCCAACTTCAAATCAATCTTTGAAAAATACTAAGCTTTATGGAGTTGATCAAATAAATCAATGATATGTAGCAAAGGATACTTGTTCTTAATAGTGGTGTTATTCAATGATTTATAATCAATGCAAAGTCTCATTGAAAAATCCTTCTTTTTAACAAACAAGAAATGAGCAACACTTGGTGATGTTCTTGGTTGAATGAATACTTTATCTAATTACTCCTACAATTTATTCTTTAATGCTTAATATTCAATTTGAGCCATTTGATAAGGGGGTTTCAAAATTGGCTTAGCGTCAGAAACTAAGTCAATAGTAAATTCAACTTCCAGATCCGGTATAATACAAGGAAACTCATCATGAAAAACATCAAGGTACTCATTTACCACTGGAACATCATTAATCTCAACACTTCCTTTATTTTATACAATATTATCAAGGTAACATTCATTTCCATCTTTTACTAGTTTCTCAGCTTCCTGATATGTTATCAAAATCCAGGGTTCATTCTTGTACACAAACTAAAAATCATTCAAAAAAAACCTCTTTAGCACTGCAGTCAATCTTATCATGATAAACAAAAATCCAATCCATACCCAAAATAACATCGAACTATAATAGAAGAAAAAAAATAGGTTTTCCGGTAGATTCTTTCCACACACAAGGACACGAATATTCTTATGTTTTATTTTTTTCTCAACATTTCCTCCAGGTGTTTTTACTAAAATTTATGTATTCATGTATTGAGATGGAATTCCCAATTTACTCTAAAACCTCTCAGAAATGAAATAGTTGATTTAAACAACACATTGGTATAATCTGAACACACAAACAATGTACCTGATACTACTTCATTTGATGGACCCACATCTACTGAAGTAGTTGCAAAGGATTTCACCACCCCTTTCAGCATGTAGTTTGGCTGATTTCCCTCAGTTTAGTTCTTTGTTGAACACTCATTTTCATAATGACCCATTTAATTTCACTTAAAACTTTTTACTGAATATAAATTATATTTTGACTTACAATTACCCTGATCTTTTTCTGTGAAACTACGACCCTTATATCTCATTTTACCACATCGGTAGCACTTACCATAATTCAAAAGACATTCCCCAGCTTTCTTTTTACCACATTTTTTACAAACTATACACTTAATTTTCTTACCATAAGACTTTTTTGAAGAGTTATTCCCCCACGCATGCCACCCGAACCTATTATTCTGTTGTTTTCTCAAGAACAGTTGATTATCTGCAAACTCCATTTCCACCTTCTCAACACAATGAACAAGTTTTCCATAAATTTTGATTTCATGATAAGCTAAATCCCATCGATAAATTGTCATTAATCCTGAGTAAAAAGGGTTGATTTTTGTATTAATATCTCGTATGAAATTCGGAGCATACCTGCCAGTCGAGTGAATTTTTCTTCATAACAAACCTCTAAGCCATCCTCTGGCCTCAATTCCAGGAATTGTTTTTCCATTCTAAGACATGCCTCCTTTGGATAATATTTCTAAAGAAAAATACCATTGAATTAATTCCAATTGAGAGAATCAATCTTTTTACTATCCCTAATATTTTTCTGCATAGAGCACCACTGATCAGCCTCACCATAAAATGGTAAACAACGAGACTAACCATTTTATGTTCTGAACAACCCATGCCATCAAAAATGTTTTCCAGAGCTTTAATCAACCCTTGTGCTAGAACCGAGTCAGATGATCCTCTGAATAATGGGGGATGTTTCCTCATGAAATGCTCCTATACTTACATGTTCCCTTGTTGTTGATTTGGATGTCTCATATATGGATACCACCACCATTTATAGTATGAGTTAACTGTGCCATAACTGCAAAAAATTGTTCAGTTCCGATTCCTACCATCTCAGGTTGCTGATTTGGATGGTTGTCTTCCTTCTAATGTCGCACAAACATAGCTTCCCTTTTTTCCTCTACAGAAAACCATTCTGAACACAATAATATCTTAGGTGAAGCAACATGGTAATCTGTAAATGCTATATGATTTCAACATTAATAAAAATTAATTTATGGAAATTAATTTAACAGTGCCCTAATCCCTAAAGTCATCTAAACTGACCATTGATACCAACTATAAAGACCCAGCATTAAAATATAACATAATATTGAATTAAACTAATAATTCACATTGAGATTATTTTCAGGTTTAGAGTTTTAGAGAATTAGGACATAACTATTACAACTCAAAATATTACAAAGTAGACATTTCTACTCAGTTTACATATTTTAATAAAATAAAAACTCTTGGAAAAAAACTATCATGTCTAGTTCCATGTTTTAGATAGTATGACTTTTCTTTGATCTCATCATTGAACCTATTCATCTTTACGTCCTGTGAAAAAAATTTTAAAACGTGGGATGAGAAAAAAAAGCTCAGTAAGGGTTATAAAACATAGAAAGAAAACATTAGTTCATAAATACATACAGAACATAAACTCTTTTAATTTCCACATGAAATCATAATATTTATGAATAACACATATAAATATTAAATATTTATGGTAAAATGTGGAATCTATAACATAATTAAATTTTAGATATCACAGCTACATAGGGAGTTAATTTGGAATACCCGTCATAGTATATTCTCTAAATCTATTATGAGAAACATCCATGTTTACCTTCTCCGCATTATCCATTTCATTTTAGATCTAACTCGGGCTCACCCACCCTAGGTTTATCACAAAACCACCCATATATGTAAATAATTCCTAATAACAATAACATGTTTGTAACACTTAAAACACACATAAAAGAAAGATAAAATTTCCAAATTTCAATCAACATATATCATTTAAATATATGGACATAACATATCCATTATCAAAAACATTTTCCATACCAAAATATAGAAAATAGTATATGTTATTTATTTTCTTTTTAAAAATATTACAGTTTGTTAAGGAATCCAAAGTTCAAATAATACTTACAGTGGCATAAAGGTCGTTGTCCCCGCTTACATTAAAAAGAAATATTATTTTTTGACATTTAGTAAAATGCCTCATAGAAAAGGATTACCTTTGAATGAAATGAAAAGTCAAAGGTTTTATACAGCATATAAAATAAAATCGCGTATTAAAACAAAATATTCCTCAATGAACAGAGATTGAGATGAAGTCCCTTACCTCATGTCCGGATTGACTAGACCACTATTTAATCTCCTAAATAAAAAACTAATGTTAATTTGTACATGCATAAGAACCTTTTTCAAATTTTTTATTCCCTTTATATCACTTATGACCATGTTATAATCATTATGCAATCGTTTAATTTAATAATGTTTGTTTTATCAATATTTGGTACTTGTGTTAAAAAAGAACAACTTATATTTACAAGATGCCCATGTGGTCAATAGTCCAATATATCGCAATTGATATTCATTATTTAGATATCATATATATCATACATATCATATAAATATAGTTTATATATATATATATATATTTATAACAGTTCATATCATTTAGAGGTAAGAAATGAAATGCACCGTTCATGGAAACGGTAAGTCGTACGTACACATAAACGCTACTTTTATTTCTATTTTTTATTTCAATGGAATTAAAACATAATGATTCATAGGTATATTATAATTCCAATATAATATCATATATAATATCATTGACACCGTCTTTTATATGTCTCTCATATGGCCTTAACGAGTCATATCACTCTGAGAGGGTGGTAGTCCGCACTTCCCCAAATGAAATTATCGCATTTACCCATAATGGAAACCATAATGGTATGCTATAAAAGAAAAATAAAGATGCATAATGAAGACCTAAAAATAATATATATGATATATAAATATAGTTTCATCTTAATGTCCACCATGATATGTGGTATGAGATAAACAAATAATTATCGTCTCGTGAGGCGTTTGTTTTCCATCCACAGAAACAATATGTTCTTCACCCATTAGATGAAGTTGTGTGTAAGTATAGTTAGAATCCTTATCATAAAAACATACAAGTATATTCAGGATATTTTATTTGTTATAAAATAAAGGAATAAAAAGAGTTTAGGGGTTGGAGAAGTAAAATAAATGAAAAGATGTTAAGAGAAATTGTTCCCTTTAATTTGGGTGACTTCCACTGGTTTGAACCAAAAGCACTTCTTGAAGTGCCTTCTGCCTATATTAATGCATCTAGGAAGAGGAGAGTGATGAAGGTAGCATAATTGGTCATATTTTGGACAAGACAAAAGGCTTTAGAGGTGCTCAAAATTTGGTATAAGTGAGGTCATTTTATAAGGGGGAAGAGGGTCTCTTTAGAAAAATGTGATAATATTATTTTATTATATAATGATATTCAGTTTCTAAAGGACCAAAGCTAATTAAAGTCTAATATAGGATGACTCATGGTCGAAATAAAACTTTTATATGGTAATATTATTCTATTTCATTCATTTCATGGTATATATATGTAAGGAATGTTTTATAATTTATTTTTATAGATATAATTACCTTGAGTTATTTTTGATTCTAAGATGCTAGTAGCTAGCTCGTGGGGATGGGGAAATCCCTTCAAGTTTGTGACCAGGATATTCTAATACTATTTTTTGTGTGTATCTAAGATCATAAATTATAAAAATATATATCTAAGAGATCAAGTGTGACTCAATGGAAGGTTTATGTGAAATGGTATATTCTACATATAAAATAGCTATAGTCTGTAGCCATTCAAAAAGTGACCAGTTTGTTCCCAATGTAAAATGGTGTGAAAATGTTGGCAAACCACTACACTGATAGTTCATTCTGTGACCATGAAGTTATATAATGAATCAATATAGTTTTAAAATGAAAGGAAATTATTTTTTTGATATACTATTAGGGAAAATGGGGATGGCCATTTTTAAATCGAGTAGTAAAGTTCCACCACTATTCAATTTTATGAATCAATGTGCGTTTCATCCTCAAATATTAATATTTTAGGGATCTCTTCATTACAGGAGGTATTTTGGGGTACAAATAACCCTAATTATACATGATTTTTTAATTACACTCATTAAATTTAGGTGTTATGTTAGTTATAGACATTGTTCCCAATTTTTAATGTTTTTTATTAGATTTACTAATTTCTATGGTTTGATATCGATTGAATGGATGATATCATACTTGTAGTCTTTTGAAATCACAAGGTAGGTGGTGACTAGTTCACTAATAATTTATATTTGTTTTAGGTAATTCATTGTAAATAATTCTAAAACTTTGTGGTCCTAGTGAGACCAATTGTGTGTTGAATTTAGGCTATGTTTTTCCTAAGAGATACTAGGTCAAGTATCTTATGTGATAGTTTATTGTTGTTCTTGGTATTGAATTGAAGATAGAAATAGTGGTCCAAAACATGATTTTCATAGTGGTTCTAATAAAAATATTTCATTAATGTGAGGTTATGGACCAGTTGGTATTGCGGAAACATTCAATTCATTTCAAGTGGTAGAAAAGGTAATTTTTATCACCCAATGAAAGGATGAATGGATTTTCATGATGTAAAAAATGGGGATTTCCAATGTTGTTATTGGGGGATGTGGTTTTCAAGTGGATATAGAAGTTCACCAGTGGTTTGGTGATAGATTGTGGGTGATTACAGCTTAGTTGAGATTTTTTAAGGTGTTGTTAGGATCATGTGAATATAGCATATGGCCCTGTGAGGTGGTTTCAACAACTAATTATTGGTGGAGACCATTGATGGTTATGAATAATATGGGAATATTTTAACCATTAGTACAAAGGAGGTGATCATTGTAGAAGGACACTGATGACGGAATTTGAGACCATTAGATGGGGATGAGGCTCGCAATTATTTGGAGGCAATTTCTCTTGAATAATTTCTGAATTAGTATTTCCATATTGTGGGATGTTGGGTTGTCATCCAACAGTGGTGAAAATATAAAATTTATAATGGAATTATCGAATAACATGAGAACATGCCCTTAGGGTGTCATATTAACTCATTGTATTTATTGGGAAATGATGGAACTGACATCATATGGTTTTTTATGGTTATCATGTGATGTAATGGGGTATGAAATTTGAAGGTATTCTGAGGTTCATTTGGAAATGATAGACAATGAATGCGTCATTCCACTACAATAATGGCCAATAAATTCAAAGAATCTATTGTGTATTCTATGAACACATTGAGTGGGGTTTTTTTCTATGTTGATTTTTGATTATTTACTTTTTTAAATACACTATTGTAAGAATGGGTGTAAGAATGTGACTCTATTGGTGGTTTACTATTATGTTCAAAATGACACCCTGAATAGGCGCTTTATGACAAATTAAGAATTTATGGCTTCGAGTATAAGGATGATATCCTTCTTAAGGTCTAGATCATAATGAGAGGGGATGTGAATAAGGTGAATGATAATGATTAGATTTTTTATAGAAGGATTCGTTATTTCCTCAATTATGGGTTGGTAACCTTGGTGTTATTTTTCTTATGTATGTTTATGATCTTCCAATGGATAATATTGTAATTTTTTTGGAATAACTGGCATGAAATGTCGTTATTATCTATTAAATAGTATATTTAATTTATCCTTATTAATTTAGTTGTTTTAAATATATTATGTTGTTATTTTTCTTCTAATTTTTAGTTATTTGAATTTTTTTATTATCATATAAAAGTTATACTCCCCCCACTATCAGAAAATAGACCCTCATTTATATTAACAAGCCATTGGAATTTTTGGAGGCATGCCTAAGGCTAAGAAACTCTACACATAGGATAATCAGTTAAGTATCATAAGGTGTGGATTTAAGAATTTGTATCAGGTATATTTTTTTGTTACTTCATAAGATTGATGAGATTGGAAATTGTATGGGTTTAATAATATAGGATGATAAAAAAAATTATTAGTGGCCAACCCTTATAACCTAGATATGGTGTCTACTTTATTACAATGGAATAAGATATAATGAATCACATTCTGAAGGAATGAATATTTTAGTAGTCTTATTATATTATATGCATAATTTCAATTCAAATTATATTTTAAAACATAAAATAAAAAAATATTTTTTATTGATAATTCCATTATTCCCCTTACAATATAATTGCATATCAACCAAAAAATAATACCTCATATTTTTGATAAAATAATATATAAGAAACCGAACATCTCAAATTATCATTAAGGGTATTCATAAACTAGATTTTATTAATAAATACTACATAATTAACATGTCAATGTAAAAAACTAAAAAAAATCCATTTAATTAAAAACATGAGAATAATGTTGAAAGAATAAACATTCATCAAATAATTCCATATAAAATAATAACATGTCCATGAAACATAACCGAGGATATTCTAAATAAGCTAATAATCACAATGAATATTATTAAATGAATTCATACTGAAGGAATTCATAATTATTGAATGCCTATTAATTTGAAACAAAAAATAACCATCATGTATTTTTCCTTATACATCTTACACCGTCGAGGCCTTTTTCCATGGAATCTATATAAATAGGTAAAGCCTTATCCAAAACACAATCTTTTTTGAACCATGATACCATCCAATGCATCAAAGGAAAATAGCGGCCCCAACCATCACATATATTTTCCAACTCATTCCTCATATGAATGGATCGAAAAAAACCCAACAAAATAGTAATATTTAAAAACTAATATATTAAATTTAGAAAAATTTAGTATTAAATAAACATAGTAATAAACTATCGAGAGTAATATGGTGAATGGTAATAAAATTAAACATCCTGAGACAAACTTATAATAAACAATCCAAATATATTATAAGGATCATATTATTAAAACTTATCCCCATGGGATTATAAATTCAATAACGGATTGACTTCATTGATGATTAGAAATACCATTAATAATTTTGATGACATTTTTTTTGGAAAATATATTTTTCAATTGGAAAATCATAATAAAAAAATTTTCAAAAAATATTTAATAAACTAGTATATATTTTAATGAAACTTTAAAATATATAAAATTACATTTAAAAAATTTATTGGCAATGATGTTGGAAAATTCCATTCATGTTTTAAATATTAAAATAAATATTCCTTTTACATTTTTGGTAAAACAAAAATGACGTTTCTTTTGGAAACAAAATTTTGATTTCAATAAAAACATTATGTATTAAATAAAAGTGGTTAAAAATTATTTTATAATTTGATATTAATATATTAAAAACCTTTTTGGAATTTTTTTTAAATACGTGGTTTTTAGTAAAATTTATTCTTTACCGAAGAGAGAAATAATGTTGGATTTTCTTTAATAATTATCTAAATAATTCTTAGTGCCAAAGATTTTAGAATTGTTACTATTAATTAAAATGTTCATAAATAACCATATGATAATAATATGTAATTATTTTAACATTTAAATATCAAATAATTCCCCCAAGGGATACATAAATATAACCAAACCCAAAAAATGTTGAAATTGCTAAATAATCCCTTACCAAATTAGTAACATAGGAATCACAATATACATGTATTAAATAACATTAAATTAAAATCTACATACTATATGTATAAATTAATTCATGACATAACATTAAAAAAGGGAAGTAAATAAAAATCAAAAAATAAATAAGTGGTGAATACTGTGTATGTTTCATGAATTAAAAGTGAGACAAGAAAACCATCCCTCATAGTTACTTTTTTTAGGGTTATTTAATACTTCATATAGTTGTTTTAAATATTATATGAAATTATTAAAAAACTATATTAATATTTATAATATCTTATATTATCCTTTAATAACATCTTTTCACTCATTAATTAATAACCATTCTTTATTTTTCGTACGTTCAAGTGTTAATTGTGTTAATTTCTCATTAGTTCTTTGTTATGAATGTTATGATTCATGTGAATACAGTATAAATAAATAATATAAATAATAATAATAATTATGTAATTGTCATATTTTTATTCCAATCATACATTTTTACCAATCATGAACTATGGTGTTGATAAATGATATAAATTATGATCAGGTGGATGCATGCTATACATACACAAGAGTATTGTTTCAACATTCTAGTGAACATTATGGAATTTAGGTAAGTAATTATAATTAAATAAATATAATATTTTATTATTAGTTCCTTATATTTAATTATAAATTTCATCCCTATATTTTATTGATGAAAAAAAGTCACATCACTTCATGAAGGTGGTAGTCCATACATACAAGAATGATGTTATTGACATTAGTTGACTAAAAGGGTAGTAAATAAAATGATAAATTTACTTTAAAAATTTACATAGTACTTTAATATCATAACTATATAACTTATATAACATATATTCATTAAATTTATACTTATTACCTTCTATTTAAATCAATATTGGAAAATAAATCACATTGCTTCGGGAGATGGTAGTGTGTCATACATATGAGTGATGTTATCATATCCTATAAAGAATTAAAAGTAAATATTAATATATATTATAAAAATTAAAAGGTATAATTATGTTAAATAAATCATATATATACATTATATACATCACCAAACATAACTCATAGATTTGGTTATGGAAAAACCATTACCATCATTTCATGAGTTGGTAGTCAATCATACATACAGATAATGATTTTTTAAACCAATAGATGGAAGTGTGGATTTCTGAAGATAATTTACCTTAAAAATATTATAATATTTAAGATAGTGATCTTATTATATCATTATGGTATAAAAATAAATGAACATTTTTTAGGAAGAAATAATATAAAAATACTTGTTAATGAACATTCCCACTTCTTTAGGTATCCTCTATAGGTTTGCGCAAAACTCCTTCCATGGATTAATTTATACCAAAAATAAGGCATCTATGAATATATGAGGTAATTAATCAAGTCATTTGGATAGGTTTTGGCCAATCCAAAGTGTGTTATGGTGTGAAGAAGAGATAAGAGGGAGTGCCCTTTTATAAGTGATATGAGTGGGAAACTTGTAATTATTGAAATAAATATTGTGTACCCATGATTTCTCATGAAAAATGCATCAAAAATGGATTATTGTATTATCCGAGAAATAATAGAGTTAAAATAGGGAAATAAAATAATTTTCTACCAATTTTATATGTCATATTAACACTTATCTATATAGTTTAACCACCAACATATCTATTTTTATCATAACTATGTTAAATAATTTTTATTGTTTTCACTTTTCAACAAAGTAGAAAATTATAATTACCATATAATAGAATATTAATTATTATAATTCCAAATATGGAATACATGTTTCCATATATAATTCAAATATGTGGAAATTTTTAAATTAAAATTAATCTTGCAAACGTGTTGAGAAAGTGGATTTTAAAAAAGAAATGTTAACAATGTTAAAAGTGTTTAGACCAAATTTCAATATTAAAATTATTCCAAGGAAATAAATTAATTAAATTATAATATAATAGAAATAATTATACATTAAAAAAATTAATAATATAACTAAACATTAAAAAAAATTAATAGAAAAAGTAGTTGTTAATTATAATTCAATATTTTTTAGTATTTATTAGAAAATGAATCTTTTAGGGAAAATTACAAAACATTATTATAATATACATTTGATATACTGATTTCAAAAATAGAGTTTAATATTTTGAATAAAACTTTAAAAAATATTAAAAATTATTTATAATTTTTGTAGACAAAGTGGGACTAAACTCCTTTTAGAAAATTAGTTTTTTTTTAAAATAGTTCTTTTTCATTCAATTAATTCTACTTGTATCTATAATTAGTATATATCAATTTAATTTATATTATAGAAGTTAAAAAATATAATGTTTCTAAAAAAAATTTAGTTCTCTTTATGTAATATAATTTAACAGTTATGTTATAATAATATACTTTGTTATTGTATATTTTGACTCAAGGTTATGGGTTCCACAACCTATCGATAAGATTTAATTTTTTTTTTAAAAATATATTTCATAGGTTTTTTATTCTCAATGATCCATTCCACAAACACCATAAAAAACAATGTTATTCTTCTAAAATCTCATGGTATAATATTTTTAAATGGTAGATTGTTAAAAAGAGGTTTATTATTTGAGTTGTGGTAGATTGGAGCCCAGGATTGTATCAGAAATGGGAACTGAGGTTTTGATGAGTACTTGGAAAACACATGTATGATCAAATGTCTATGTTACAAACGTAAATGGGTTTTTTATTCTATTTTTTTGTGGTTATGGTGGGGATATTTAATTCAAATCTAATTATATTTGATGTTTCAGTTTATTAAAACTATTGGATTGAGATGAATGAGAGAGTACTCATGCATTATGATATGCACTTATGGATCACAAAAAAATGCATGTTCTTATGATTGTTTCTTAGATCCTACAATTAAATAAATGGTTACTTTTTTAATGTTTTTAAAATTGGATAATTTTATTCATGCAAAGAATTTTGGTGAAATTTTTCTATGATTCCATTGGGAAAATTAGTGGCCCATGAATGGGAAAATTGTTAGGACACTTCAATAGTTAAGAATAGGATAAATGATGTTTTCATTTATAGAATGATGGTGTAATTATCTCCATCCATCCTTAGATTGTGTTTTTTTATGTGATGGGCCCATTATCCTATGTGTTTTTGGAATATATGTTTCATGGATTTTATATGGGTATTTAGGGATATGAGATTCTAAATGATGTGTGATATGGTTTCAATATGGATGAGTAATAGTTTTGAGATACATTTCCTATTAAATCATTAAAAGTTTCCAATATCTATATTATTATATTTTTTCATGGAAATTATTTATCAATAAGTTTCCTCCTAGATGACCACCATTAAAGTGTTGTGAAGGGGGTGATTTGGTACCTCTATAGAATAGATTAGATGATGACTTTAAGAGAGAGGGAGATAATGATAAACATGTGGAATCAATGAGGTAGGTAGGAGAACTAGATAAGGAAGAAGATTTTGGGATATACCAATATTAGTTATTTATTTCATGGCTAGCTCTGTAACGTAGAGAAAATGTTTCATGGGTATCTTAGATCATTAATTGGAGATCCCAAGGAGCTGAGTCATCCATGGAATATCTAATGTGGGAATTTAAATCATAACACCATATTTAATCTTATTATATGGTCAAGTATTTGGAGAATAGTTTTAGATATAATCATTGAAATATCTTTTTAATATGATTGGGAGACCTCCTTCGTGTATGGTGATGTTGGTCACATATGTTATTAGGGGGTCAGTGAGTCACATATGATTCATGTTGGTGTATGTAAGAAAACATGAGATACTGTTGTGGAATGAAATCACGAAAAAATTATTTGAGAAATTCTTTCATGAACCAGTTTGTGATGATTCATCTATTGAGATTATACACTTGTAATTGGGAGAGTTATCATTCATGGATTATATAAGAGGAATCAAAAACAAGTTGAATTTTTCAAAAACTCTAGATTTATATTACATCCTTATTGTGATACTTTTCAAATATTAATTTTAAAATACTATCAAGGGGTTGGTAAAAATATTTATATTGAACTCATTCTAAAATCCTTTGACATATGAATTGATTATTTTGAAAAATATAATTTATGGTGTTATATAGTTCCTGGAAATGTTTTCTAATGAGATATGTAGTTGATATTTGGGTTGATGGATGTAATACCATGAGGATACATAACATGGTAGTTAGAAAATATCTATAAGGAAGCAACCATTGTTTGGATCTTCAATGATATTTTTTCAATGTAGAAATATATGACTTATTGAGGATCTGTGTGATTAGGCTCTAAAAGGCCGATGTGTATATAGAATGATTGAGTGGTTGGATACGTTTCTTTAAAAAACCAGGTATATAATTGGTAGTTTTTGTATGGTTCAGAAATAGTTACCTAATGTAGGATAGGTAGTGATTCAAAGAGTTTTATTGAGGATATGACTTCAAGAGTATGTTGTCGAAGTGTGAGAGATACCAAGTATCTAGAGTATTTTCAGGTAATGAATATTACTCTATAGTATTGAAAATGTCAATATGTTTTTAGTTTCTCTAGTTATATGTATTTTATAAGTCATACTCAAAGAGGGAAAGAGGATTTTTTGAAATTTAATGACAGATATTTATGCATGAGGTCCATGCATAGTATGTGAAGTAATAAAGTGATGGTTAAAATTTGAACATCATGTGAGATGAATAGAAGATAGGGGATATATTAACAATAGTTAAGTTTTTTTATATTTGGGTGTGATTTGAGACTTTTGAAGGAATTATGTGTGATGATGGACTTTATGGAAATCAGTTATAGTGTAGGTTTTTTGTGGTCATCTATTGTGGAAAAATCCATTTATGGGAATAATGTATATTGTAGTTATGCTATGAATGTACAATGGTATTTTGGGTGGATAGTTTGTTAAAATAGGAACATTTGGGTTCCCATAGTATGGTTACTCTATAAAAATTAGGAAGACATGATATGGGTAAAAAAGGGAACGTGTAGATGATTCTTAAGGTGGGATGTACTATAGATAGAATTGGAATATTGATTGATTGTCTAAGATATTTTTGGATGTTGTGAATGGGATGTATCTAATTGGAATCATCATTCTATAAGTGAATGTGGAGGGAATGTTCTTGAGTTTAGTGAGTTATTCAGGAAGTGTATGGTTAAATAACTCTGGGATGAGTTATTACACGGGGGAAGTTTTAAAATACAAAATTTTTTTAGGGGTGTGTATTTGTTAATTTTTTTAATGAAACCCAATTTTTAGGGGTTTTTAGTTTTCCCATGTGTAATGAGTTAACTAAACGATATTTTGGGTGATATTAGATGGTTTTCTACTTAAATGGATAGAGAAAAAACCTATTGATGCCTGAAAAAATAGGTTCATAGAATAAATTTTTTTGGAGAATATGAAGGAATAATTCAATAATAATTCATGGAATCAACCATTAGGTCACAAAATAAATAATTCTATTTTGGAAAAAAATAAAAAAAATGAAAAATGGTTAAAATGAAATAGGGTTGAATGGGGAGGTCCATTCAGCCAGTGGAAAAAGACACACCAAATATCCTCTTATTTGTGGTAGTAGGTGTGGGTCCACCACTTATTTTTCCAATTCATGGTATCATTAATCATAGGAACTAACTTGTGGTAGGTCCAATAGTATGTATTAATACATCTATGATTTATATCATTGATTTTTGTGAATCAAAATTTATGGAAAGTATTCTCTATTTTTTAGATTTTATCATCATCTCATATTTCAATTATTTGAAATTGAATCAACGCCCTATATTCTATGAGTAAAAATTTGTAATCATAAGTATATTGGTGACAATATTTCTTTAAATTAATAGGTGTTCAATTTAATGATATGGAAATGGGCCAGATGTGAAAGGTATGGTAGAGACCATTTGTCTAGTTAATTTAGGATTTTTTTTCTTATGGGATACCAGAGGGTAGTCCCATGTGTGAAAAGGTAAGGTTGATCATGGTATGTCATAGAAAGTAGGAAATAGTGTTTCATGGTTTGTTTTTGATGATGGTTCAGATTATTGTATTTTATTAAAGATAGTTGATGATTGAGTTTGTATTATAGGAATACATTGGGAATAGCCCATGTGAAAATGGATGATATTGATCCCTAAAATTGTGGAAACATGCATTGAAGGTAGTGATTAAGGTTCACAAAATGTGTGGCCCAGGATTTCTTATGATTTTTTCTCTAGGTATGGGTGAAGGAGTTATAGGAGTCATATCAACACATGATAGTTTGAAAGTAGGTGGTTATGGCCACTCATTATGATTGGAGGCCTCCATAGAATTATCAAAAATGGCGATGGTATTGACTATAATTAAATTGGATTATCTCACCATATAATGGAATATTTGATGGTCCATGATCCCATATATTGGGAGATGGGTCTAAGTGTATATTGGGGTTGTTGGGGAATATTATGGATGGATGGTCATCCTCATTCCCTATGTCATCATACTAATGAGTCTAAGGTTGTTTAATAAGAGAAATATGTATGGACTCATGGAATGACTTATGGATGTGTTATTGGATGATGAGATTTACTCAGGTGGTTATTTGTAAATAATAAAATTTGGTGTCCTGTGGATTATGGTGATTTTTTGTGTGTTATTCCATATGGTAAGAGAGTGTATGGGATACCAAGTGTACTTATATAAGGAATAAATATGGATTCATCATTCAACTATAGTATTTTTTGAGGATGGTGATGGCCCTCTTTTGAATATTAAAAAGAAGTGGACAAACATGGGTGAAATGTGTATATTTCCATTTATTTATCGTTTTACATACAATGTATAAATATAAATGTATGATAGGGAAGACATGGGTGGTGTTCTATTGAGTTCTCAACAACATTCAACGTGAGTTCTTTCAGACATGAGAAATCATTATATGTTTGAGTATATAAATTCTATCTAGATTGATATGTGCATCATAGTGAGAAAGGACTTGTAGATGTTGTGTGGGATTGATGATATAGTTTTTTAAAGAAAAAATAGTTTGTTCCTTAGTGATATGATGATGACTATTGTTTTATTTTACATGTATTCATATATTATATGACCACATACGATAATATTATTCTATGGTATGATTGGAATGATGTGTACATAATATCTGGTTTATAAAAGATGTATATTTGACTTTTTACTTCGGTTTATATAAATTTTATCATGTTTTTTAGTTTTGTTGCCACCAAAGAATTGTTGTTGTTGTTATTGTTTTTGATGTTGTTATTACTATTATTATTATTATTATTATACATATAGGACATAGTCTTCTTAATATAACCCAATATAAACTCATTGATAGTTGGTACCCTTTGGTCTATAGGGATGTGCACCTATGGTCTATAAAATGTCATTCCCATAGCACATGCTTAGTGGGTCCCAGGGCGGGTATTACAAACCCGAATTCAATGCAATCATTTAGAATAGTATATTTTTGTGGTTTTCTTGTAGTTTTATTTATAAAAATTTTGATAAGGGTTTGTAGTTATATATTTATTATTTAATTATTAATGGCGTTAATTATTAGACCATATACCTGTTGTCCTAGATAAATAATCCATTTGACCATTTGATAGGTTCTAAATGGTTTTAATTGAAAATTTTTGAATTATGGTGTCATCGACTCAATGTGAGGAATATGGATGTATTAAATAAAGCATTCAAGACAAAATATGGAAATTTCATAAATTTTTTATTCAATTACGGATAAATAATTCTCTATCTGTTTTCTAACATTGATAAACCAACTCTCCGAACATTATTTTCAGTCATTTGTGATCATTTTTATTAATGATGTATTTATTTATTCAAGTTATTTTTAAGATCATAATGATTATTTTACTATTTAATTAGGTAAATTAGGAGATCAAAAAGAATTTTACAAAATGTTTACATTTTATTTTTTAATTCATGAATTGAATATTCACGACTTATTTGTTTAGAAGTCTAGAATAATTATAGATCCTAAAAAGGTGTTTGTTGTGATATCATTGGAATTATAGAGAAATGTTATCAAAATATGATGTTTCTTAGGGTGTTATGGCTAATACCACCAATTTATCTAGGGATTTTCCTATTTAAAGAATCTAATTATACAAATTACAATAATGTGTATATATTTTTACTATGATAATTGATGTGATATAAGGCATTAGGATCTAATTTTCTTATTTACTTCTACTAAAATTCATATATTAAGAGAGATATATATGAACTATTCATCTTATTGTGATGCATATGATAGGGGTTTTCTTTTTTTTATGAACAAATTTTATTCTGTGGAGTATTTTTCTCAGTAGTTTAGGCTTAAAGAGACAAATTATATGAACCATGATGTTGAGCATGTATTTTTTCTTTATGTTTTCATTATTTATAGATATGAAATATTACAATGAAGTCTTTATTGACTCAAATGTTTAGTTACTACTTAGTGTCTCTTTTTTTATAGGTACATTTAAATTTATTCAATAAACAATGTCTTGTAGTCTTAGTAACCATTAGTATCACTTCATTATTGAAGATATAACTAGATGACGTTTGGGATTTATATTTTAAATGTTTTCCTTTTAATGATAAAATATATGGTGGGGAGAAGCTCCCAAAATAAATAAGGGCATTGATTACGGGATTTGTTTATATAGAAAAATATTTTATCAATTGGGATTGAAATAATTGTTTTTGTGAGTCCTTTTAATTTCTAAAATGATTCATCCTAGATTAACCAAGATACCCATAATGTTTAGTGAAATATTTTGTGGACATAGATGGAGTGCGATATGGCTAGAATAGTATTGGGACTTAATAATGGATAGAATATATCTTAGTATAGAAAAAATGATACATTTATTTATAGCTCCCAAAAGAAACTATGATATGGTTATGTTGGGGTTTGTGATTAGTGTTTTGAGATTATCCAAGGGATGTAATGAGTTTTGGGTAGTTGTTGATTGATTGACTAAGGTGGATCAATTTATTCTGATAAAAAAATAAAATTTCAATTGATTTTGTTAATAATTAGCTCATAGACTTCTTTATAAATAATCTGGTACTTGTGATATATGCTTCACATATATTTTATAGAATATATTGTAAAATTATTTGATTTTATTAGTGATATTGTTTTTGACATACTGTATGAGAACTTATGTTTATTATAGGAACATTATCCATATTTTTAATGATATACTCTTCGCATATATTCATTATCATTGTTGTGTGGTGTGGTTCATTTTTAATTTGTAAATATTTTATATAATAATAACAAGTGGGATTTTATTAAGATGGATTAATTTGAAGAATTATATGGGAGATCATGTGAATTACTATTATATTTGATGATGGATGAGTTGGTGTATTTACTTTGGATTAGTATGGTTTTAGATACTTTTAATACAGTCATATTTACAAGGATGTGGGGAGATATGGCCCAGTGTAGAGATATTTATTATTCTAGAAGAATGTATTGACCTCTTGATAGTATAATTTGGGACCATTTTTTTCTGCATGTGTCGACTTGATCGGTACATACGTGATTTATTAAGAATGTGAAGTGGTATCCTTTCATTACAAAACCATTTGAGACCCTATAGTGGGTTAGGGAATTTTCATATAATTCTTATTTTCCTATAATGTATTTTGAAATACATAAAACATTTCCTATATCATAGTTCATAATATATTGATTGTATACAACTCACATACTCTAATGTGATGATTTGGATTAGAGACAAATTCTTCCATCATTGATAAAATAGTTATCCTCACATGTTTCTATTAAAAAATTATACATGTAATATTTTTGCCACTAGTACATAAATTTTGGATCCATGGAAATGTATAAGAGGATACATTTAAATTATAAGTTGATATGATTACTCTGTGGTTGTAGTTCAGCACTAGAGATGAATATCATCACCTATCTAGGATAAGAACCTTTACTGTGAAGATTTTTTAACCACATTTCGTTTTTATATATATATTTAAAATTTAAAAAACCATTAAAATTTTATTTCATGGTTCAAGGAATAATTTTTTTATGTAGAATGTGTATGAGAAATGTAGAGGATTAATACATTAGTGAAATAAATGCTCAATAAAAGAATCTATTAAGACTTTAGTGGGTAGTGTAAAGTTGTAATAATTATTGGGATTCCTCTAATTGGAGGATAACTAACCGATAGAATTATAGTGATCTATTATGAATATTGTGGGGGGTCATCCACACTTCTAGGAGTTAAATAGTTTTTCTGTGTCATTTCAATAAATTTATAATCTTTGGAATATATATTATAGTGGTATTTTATATTTTTTGTTGATGTATTTATTGAGTCTTTTCCTCTATAATCTGATTTAGATTTCCATATGTATTATGATTAAATTTCTCTTCTGATGCATGATTTATTTATAATAATAAATTCCATTGTATTTGAAGTAAATAAAATATTTTTAAAATAAACTATTTAAAATAGATGAGATATTCATTTCAATTTTATTAAATATATCTATTCTCTTTAAGTATAATAATTTTTTTATTTCACAATGATTTGGGTTATTTAAAAACACATTCATAGAATTGACAAAATAGTAAATGAGTGGAATTCTACCATTATTATTTTTATTTTGATTAGTTGAATGATTTTATTCTATCTTTTATTTCATATCTACAATTTTTGAAATGTGTTCCCAAAACATAATGACTAAGGAACTCGTTTTTTTGAGAAAAAATTAGATCAGTGTGGTTTTCATTAATATGGAATTTAATTATTTTATTGTACTAGAAATGAATTATAACATTAATAAAAAGAATTATATATGATAATATTATGTAGTATGACTAATAAAAAAATTTATTATTATTGTATATAATAATAATGAAATTTTTGTTAGGAAATTATTATTTTACAACACAGTGACTAGATGATGAGTTTTTATTAAATATTTAATTTAAATTGACGTTGTATTAATTTTGATACATTAATTTGAATGAAATAATGGTAATTTTATTTTGTAATTCATTATCATGTTCTAAAAAATATCTTATCAACATTACAATATATATTTTTTCTGTGATATCATTGTACAATGTAAACTAATTATATGATTGTGTACTAATAAAATAATGGATGAATGATAAAGTAAAACATAAATTTTTAATATCATTTTGTAGACATTTACATTCTAAAAATTAATTAATATATTTAAATTAGTGTTATAATTACAATTCATTGTATATGTGGGTTAATAATAATTTGTTTGTTATAATGGACATATAGTGAACTATATTTTTTTTATTAATATTTTAATGAATTTAAATGATATAAATTCATAAATATTGTATAATTTATTTCTATGGCGAATTAAATGGACTAATATATGGAATATTGTTATGTCACTGGTTTGGTAATGGGAAATGTAATATAAGGTTAGAAAATGAAGAATTATATGGTAATTTTTTAGAAAAATTTAATAAAAAATAAGAAGAAAGTTTTTTTCTGGATTAATTGGATTTAAAAATAACATTTAGAGGAAAAATTATTATTTAAATTAATATAGAAAAAATTAGAAATCATATAAAGTCTAAGGGGTTATAGATAATATAAAAACACAAACCCTTTAGCCCACAATCACATTCCATACCCAATAACAAGGGTTGGCCCACTACATTATAATTCCATTGCTTTGATTGTACTAATGGTCTAGTAACCTGAAGGTTGTTTGTATGTTTCTACACCCTTTCCTACATAACCCTTTCATCACCAAATTGAATCCATGTTTTATAGTATAAATTCTAGTTTCATCTCCTACATTATAATTCCCTAAAGAGTTCTTAGAGGACTCCAATCAAAGTCTATTCGATGTAGAGGCTAATGGTGACAACCAATCAACATCATATTAGGCCATGAGAATTGAAAAAATTATACATGTATACACTTGAAATTATTTATTATTCTTGATGAATAAAATTTTATAATATTATTTATTTTTTATTTAACATTTACTGGTTTGAAAAAAAATTATTTTATAAATGATAGATTCTTCATTGGTTTTGATTTTTATTTTTTAAATATTTATTATTGCAATATAACATCAATAAATTTGAGTAATGTGTAGGGAATACTTGTTTTAGGCTATTTTATAATGATATCCAAGGGTATAGAAATTGAATTTGTTTATAAATGGATATATATATTGCACTTATTTGGAATAGGGACAATATGTGCTATTTTTTTGGAAGGAAAATATTATTATACATGTGTATTATTGGGATATTATTGGTGCCATGTTTTTGGACATGATAAAACTAGATTATAAATATGTCAATCCAAATATAATGGAAATTGTAGTTATATATAATAATGGGGTGATTTGGTAATAACACGACAAATATTTTTGTTATTTAATATTTCTATATTAATTTTATGAAATTACACAATAGCAATATGAACATGTAAAAATATAGGTGATGGTTGGGTTCACATTGGGTTTAATAAGTTTCATTTTTCACATGATCAATATTCAAACCTAATGTTTTTATAGGTTTTAAAAATATTCATTCATTTTTCTTTCATGTCATATGACTTTTCTATTACTTTTGAGTCAGTATTTTCATTGTTGTAAGGTTATTATATATGGGTTGTAATTCCTCAATGTTTGGATACATGTTATCACCAATCATGATTGAGACTATGTTTCTATGTTTATTAATAATATAATTTATTTTTTATGATGACTATTATTATTTTTATTGAGTATTTCTTATTGATTATTTAATGATACATTTGACGGTAAGTCATCCAAAGTGATTCATTTAAACCCTTTTTTAGTCACTATCCAATGTTGACAAGGGACTGCACTTGTGGGCCTATGACTTTTCAAAATACAAGTATGGTTATACAAATATGGTAAGTAACATTTATGTTTAAAGATAAATGTTTTATAATGACAATTTTTTACATACACAGACTAACTAATGAATAATCTGTGATCACTAATAAAAATTTTAAAAAATAAATTACCAATAGAATCTGGCCCACCTTGACCTCTCCTTCATAAATATGACCACCCACCCTGGATAGAATTCATTTTTATAATATATATTGAATACCAATATTGATATATAAACCCATATAATCACTAACATATCCAAATGTATTACAATCTCCCACTCTATTCTTACACCCGTGGTTCTATCATAATGTGTTATGGAGTCCCACCAGTTTGACTCTAAATAAATAAATAGATCTACACACACTACCAACCCATTATAAAAAATATTCAAATCTTTAATCAATTAATAGAATTCATTTGAAAAATTCAATTGAGTCATGAGTATTTATTTTGATTACCCCATGTCCAGTGATTTTTGTCACATTTTCTATTTTAATAAAATTGGGAATTTTTATCCATAAGCATTCTACTCATTATTTTTCAAGAATATTTATGCATTTTAAAATGATAAAATTAGACGTTCTAAATCATTTTGGTTTTATCCTTTACTTACATATATTAATGATTTATGTTATATTTTATTTTTCTGATCTGTGAATGTATACTCTTATTATGCCTTGGTACCCTACTCCAAACTTTTTGGATAATTTTTTTCACATAGTATAATTGATTTATTTTTTTAAAGTATTAAATTTATGGTTTTGATTTTTATTAAAATTAATTCATGAATATTTCATTATGAAAAATTAAAAAAATTATGATTATTTTATTTTATTTATTTCGTTATTGTAATTTTATGTTCATGTTTTGAAGTTCTATGAAAATGAACAAATAACACATGTTTTTTGGAATTATACGTACTTGTCATATATATATAATTAATCATATATATAAAATGATCACATATATTTTAATACATTGACATAATAATATATCAATATTATATATGTACATCAAAAATACAAACAAACAAACAATATCTTATAAAAATAATGATTGTCTCTATAAAATATAAAAAATATAATTTTATACAAACATAAAATATATTTGAAAAAAAAATTTAGTTGGGGTTTGTCATAGTGGTAAGCTCCCCTTAATACTACATGGAAAATTGCGGTTCAAAACCCATTGGGCACATGTACTGTAGCAGTACAATAGTGGTTTTGTAGCAGTGGCAGGTACTGTAGCTATGGTAGGGCACTGTAATGATGGTAGGACACTATAGTAGTGGAAGATACTGTATGAGTATTGTAGAAGTACTATTAATACAGTGGGCCTTGGGAAAAGAATTTATAGGACCTTCAGACAAAGTAATGGGACTCCTCTACCCAATTAAATGAGGTTTTTTCATTGATTTATGAATAAAATGAGGCTTCAGCCCTAACCTTTTAAAAAAAAATTACAAAAAATTTGTACATAAAATATATATTTATATATTATATATTTTTATTAAAAATATGTATATAACATAAAAAAACATTACTATGTATACAAGAAAAATATATTGGTATGCAAAGAATATATATACACATTACAAATATTTGTTTTTTATATTCATAAAATTTTATTATTATGTTTTATCATCATAATACATGTTTTGATTATTTTTATAATATAAAAACTTTCGATTATGAAATTATTAAATTTTATATAATAAAATTAAAATATACATGAAAAAATTTTAATTTTATGTAGAGAAAAAATATTTGTTTTTAATATTAATTTGTTTAATTCATAAAAAATAAGTTTGATTTTTGTTTTTTGAAAAACAAAATATAATTTATTGATACAATATTATATATATATATATATTAATTTTTCTTATGTGATATTTAATAATTATATATTTTTTGAATGAATATAAGCATCATTTGGGCTAAATTGTTTTTGTTTCAAATTTATATGATATATATCATAGAACATTATTTTTGTTTGTTGTGTTGAAATTATTTTAAAATGTATATTTTTTATTCCACAATAATATATATTCTCTAATTTAAATATTTTTTTATTATGTTTTTTAAAAATTTATTTCACACTAAAATCTTCTATTTTATGAAACAAAATTAATATAACTATTTATATATCATAGTCATGTGGACACACACTCACACACATATAAATTTTTAAAGAAAAAAGTACATTTATATATAATTTTCTTAATAAATTAAAGCCATTTATTATAGATATTATGTGAACACACAAACACTAAAAAGAGTCTCCCTCCTTGGGTTTAGCTAACATCGCTTCCCCTCTCGATCGGGAGTTCTTCACAGATCCTCCCCAATGAGTCCCGCTTCCCCAACTCAACGGGCGTTCATCCTCCTTAGGTGATCACAACAATGTTTGAAGTGAGGGCGGTGATGATTTGGTTAAACCGGTGATTTGATGATAATGGAAATGCATTGGTTGATGGAATTTGTCTCATTATGACAACTTTCAATGCATAATCATGGCTCAAGGAATTGATGATGGTCTATTTATTGAAATTTAACACATGGTTCCAGGAGACAGTTCAAGTAGATTTGATGTTTGTTCGATTGTGATATTTTGAATTTTTAAACATGTAAAGTGAACATTTTTTTGTGGATCTGTGTATGGTTTCCACTTTTCATAAAGTATATTTTTAGTAAAAAATAATTGGTCACACACACACACACACTCACAGACAAATAATTATTTATGACAAAATTTATTTTCAATAAATTTCATCTTCTATGAACAGAAAACTATAATGTTAAAAATGATTTATTATAAACATACAAATAAGAATATTTATATAATTTTTAAAATCTTATTAAATTATAAGTACATTATTAATTTAATTTTTATTGAATTAAATTATTGATATGTGTTTTTTGACATAGATAGAGATTTAGTAGGTGTTGGGGATGGGTATAACGAAGGGGGTGAACAATCAAAATTGGTTGGTGGTCACATAATACCAGTAAAATTCTATCAAATATATTGATATGTTTAGTGGGAGTTATGATAGGGAGGGTGGGGGAGTATGAACAAGGCCTCCATCAGATACACCATGGATTTCATTTGGGAATCCAGTGGACTACTAAAAGTTGAATTGATCCCGTCTAGTTTTTCTATTAGAATTCAAAACCCTAAAAAAATAGATGTGATATATTTCGGTAATTTAGTTATACATTTTTATAAAAACATTTTACCTTCCCATATTTTTTCTTAAATGAATAACAACTCCTTCCCCTTTGGAGTTAATTTTGGATTTGATTCCAAAAAGAACATATAAAGTCAAATAAATTATTCATTAACTCTATTAGGATCCTTATGTTGTAACACACTAACCATGATCATTCGTACTATAAAATGGAATTCCACATGGGCCTCATGTTAACCTCCTCATTAGAAAGAGGATTCCTACTAGTAGTGATATCCTTTGTTGAAAAATGTGTAGTACACCCCCTTAGTAAATGATAAATAATTCAAGTACACAATAATGGGTTCAATAATCAATGTGTAGAAAAAAACTAATATATTTATATATATAAATATATCTCTGTAAAATAAAAATATCATCACATTATATAATAATATTGAGTGAAATAAGAATTAAAACAGATTTAGAGATATTTACATGTAACAAATATATATTCAATAATATAGAAAACATAAAAAAAAGAGTTATCTCTACAGACTAGACATAGAGTCAGTCTTGGAATTTCCTCAGCCAAATATCCCTTCATATATATTGTTCCTAAATTGGGGAATTTCCCTCATTTTGTCACCTGACTATAATGTGCCTGCATAAGAACCACTATTCCCATAGAGTGTTTGAGTATAACACAAATAATACCCTAACCATTTAAACACATGAGGCTTCACCTTGAATTTTAATTAAATAAATTTTATGATTATATCATGGTTCAAACTCAACATAAAAACATAATAGAAAATAACTCTTTTCATTAAAATAGATATTGACCAATGTATAATATCAGTTAAATATGAAGGTATAGATAGTTATAACCACTTAATGAATAAATGAACCATTTAAATAAAGATTCAACTAGTCTAGATAATTATTTAATAAAATAAATTGTTATTCTTATAATGTATCTTATTAAATGAGTTTATTTTTCATGTTTTATATATTTATTATTTTCAAAAATTTCAGAAGGATTTTTAACATACCAAAAAATGTTTTCTTATGAAAAACGGTTTTTTTAAAGTGTGAAATTTAAATTTATTTTTATTTTTTCTAAATTTTAAGAATTTGAAATTGAAAAAAATATATTCATTATTGATCTTTTAATTAAAATATTTATTATTGTTTGATTTTTGGTTTTTTTTAAAAGATTTATTTTTAGGTAAATTGTTCAATTTTTTACAAATAAGATAAATTTTATTAATAAATTAGTATATATGTATTAATTAGAAATTTATAAATCCCTTATATAATATCAAATATGTTATTAATAAATGAATTTATAATAATAAAAATGGTTGTTTAAAATTATAAACCTCCATTTGAAATTTTATGAGTGACCTTATATATTTCCCAAAAAATATTTCTATTGCATTATATGTTTAATATAATAAATGTCATATTTATCAAATATTTAAAATTAAAATAATAAAATTAATTATAAATTTTTAGTAATTTTTTACAATTTATTAAATAAGGAATAATTTATTTTCAATCATAAAGGATAAATTAAATTTAAAAAACTAGTTACAACAGTAAAGATTAGAAGTCTTTTAAATGGTTTTAGAAATATGGTAAGATCAGAAACATGAATAAAATGTGTATTTTAATTAGTGTTTGTGTAATTAATAGTCTATATCCCTTCAAATTTCAATTATTTACAAAATATTTAGCAACATTACTTAAGAGAGACTTCCCTTTATGAAAATATTTTATATATTTATAAAATAAATTCATTTTCACTTATAAAAGAGGCACTATTATACATATATTACCTTACAACACAAAACACTTATTTCAGAAAAAAAATACTCTTGTCTATCCTAAAATTTCATACCCACCATTGTGAGATTTTCTCTTCCCAAATGTTGATCCCTAATAGGATTCTCCAACTAGCCCTTTATTATTTCTATTTATTTGTTAAGTTATTATTCTGAATATTACATTATAAAATTTTAAATTTTCATATTTAGTATTATTAGTATACTGTTATGCCATTATAATTATGATACTATAATTAACCACGATTTCCATTTATCTTAATATAAAAAACTGGCATTCATGTGTTGTATAGACTATCACCACCACATCGAAATATGAATCATTTTCCTCCACCACCTAAAATGGATGATACTATTTATAATAATCGTGACATTTTTTATATTCTAAAATGATTAAACATATTACACCTTTTTCAAATTCTATGTACAACAAAATCAATATACATGTTTATGTGTGGACTACTGCCTCCATGAAATGATTTATTTTTTTCTTTTAAACCCCACCTTACATGGATTATCATGAAAATTGATTTAAAGGGATAATGGGTTTTTATGAAATATTTGGGGTCTTAAAAAAAATTTAACAACTAATTAACAATATCAATAATAAACAATTGTGCTAAATTCAACATTCTGAAAATAGTGTTTAAACACCCTTTGTTTGATTAGAATCATCAAAACATGCCCATTGTCAAATTCAATTTAAAGGATCATAACCAACATTAAAATATAATGAAATAATATATTTTTAAAAATAAAAAATAAAACATCCATTTAGATACCATTTATAATATAGTAATGGTGATATTTTATAGAATAATTATTAACAATATCAATATTATGGTATTTGTTGCAAATGTTCATGATTACCAACAATAGATATAGAAAATTGTAAAAAAAATAATATACGTATATAAAATAATATTAATTGAATAATAATTTTTTTATTAATAAAAAGGATATAAATTGTTTTATAAACCTATTTAATTTTTCTATTCATGATATGATAGAACGTTTCGACTAATTGGGGAATTCAGGTATGGGGTTCTTTGTCTAAAATTTAATTTCGTGAGAATTTTTTCTAATTGTAAATAATTATTACATTAATATATTTTTATTATCAAAAAGTGATTTTATTTAATCAAAATCATTATTATTTAATATCAATATCATTTTCATTCATTGAATGGACTTCAATTTGAAGGACACCAAAGTTTAAAGTCGTTTGATCAAAATGTTACTCGAACCATGAGGGATATGATTCATAATATTTTTATAAAAATAATTAATGGACATAGTGATAATATTTCTATTGTATTTGAATTATTAAAAATAAATCATCATTTCAATTTTATGTTGACGGATTTTTACATTCCTTAAACAAATATCATTTACCATTAACATGTATTTTACTCTAATTGTCTTATGCATTTTAAATTATACCCATATATTTTCTCGATCTGAAACCTCATTTATTCATGTTCATATATATTTTATGATTCTAAAAATATAATACTCATTGAATAGATAATTTTTCATTATCAATTTCTTATAGTTGAAAATCATTTTAATTTTTTTAATAAATTTTATCATTTTTGGTATGGGAAATTCTTTTTATGTTGTGAAATGATTATATTTATAATACTTATAGGTTAAAACATAATTATTCATCCATTGTATATTTATTTGAATAATTCACTGTATATTTATATGGTCTCAAATAAAGTATTTTTATCCTAGTCCAATAAAAAAGTTATTTAAAACTTAAATTAAATATTCAACAATATTTCTTATTTTTATAGTAGGTTTTTCTAAAAATCTAAAAAGTGTTTTTCATATAATTCATGTTCTGCTAACACATGTTATGATATATCAAATATCTTATTTAAATGATACCATACGACTTATTTCTTCATATATACCTGAAATTTTTATTTAATACATTGAAAATGATACCTCATTAAATTGGTGAAAAATTTTCATAACTATTTTATAACCATAATTTTTATTCCAGTGTCTTCCATATATGAATATATAAATTTTTATTCCTTTGATTGAAGGGCTATATTACAGGTTCCATAAATAGATTTATTTGGGAAATTATGACCTCCACTATAAAACCGTTATCTATATGGTGTAAATGTTAGATTATTTATTATCATAGATTTATTATTATTTACAAGAAATGGTACTTAATGACTATGGATACCCATTTATTTTCCCTGGGATTATCATTTATGATTAATGATTGAATTATTAATGATTGATTTATGAAAAACCATTTTAAAGGGATTTGAAACCAATATTCATACATAGGATATTTATGATGTCTTGAATGAATCCAATTATTATCCATGGTTTATTTGTGATTTAAAAAGTGACTGAATTTAATTTGAATGTTTTATGAAACCAAATTTATTTCCCTAGGTTCATTATGGTGTGATAAGTGAATGAATTTTATGTGACACATATATGTATAGATGAATCATCGGTGTGGTCCTATATCACCCTCTAAATAATTGGTTAATTGTTTACATAACCCAATATAAGTATTTATGAGTACATTTTAGTTTCTCCTAAACATGGGTACCAAAGGTCCCTCTCATGAAAGTTACTTTTTCGTAAACTAGTTTCTATACCATATTTGTAAAATGTTTAAAATTATTATTCTAATGCTCATGAATATGTCATGCTCTCAAGGATCATGTTTATTAATATAGTATTCCACACTCTTTTCATTCATTTCCTATCTTAATCTGAGCATCATCCATAATTTATGATCTATTAGTTTTATATATGATTATTATGTGTCCTAATTATACCTATATTAACATATTATTCTCACTTATAATATAATATAGTTAATGGTTATTTTTACTGTTACTAGGAATCAGATAAAATCCCTATCATAAATTTCCATTTCTATAGGATATGGGTAAAATCAATTAAATAAACATAATAGTATTTTAAATATATAATTTGTAGTTGATGTTGAAAAATCATTAGGGATTGGGTACATTTATATATACAAGAATTATTTTATATTTGATACAAATAAAATGGGTTTCTTAGTTAAAATATTTTCTGAATTCTATAATATTATAAACAAAAAAATTCCAAAGTTTCATAATGATATATTTATTTATTTTTCTGTTTATGACACAATCATGTGTATGTGATAATATAGTTGGTATTAGAGGATGAATAAGATATTTAATGATATTTGGATAATAACATTTGATAATAAATTATGATTTATTAATTTTATCAAATTTTTATTATTTAAAGTGGATTATAATTTCAAATATATAGGTAACTTTTTTGGAAAAATGTAAAAAAATTTCTAGGGGTTTGCATAAAAGAATATTAGAGAAAACCTAAATGTTGAATCCAAGGGATACGTGAGAGTACAATATTATATTAATAATATTTTATAAGGATGTTATTTTATGGTTTTCATGGAAATTCCTTTTCCATCAAGATACTACAATATTATATATTATCATTCATAGATATACATAGTAATAATTAACCTGAATAACGAATACTTTGTTTTTTCCCTGTATTCACCTAGAGAAATACAAATAGGCCTAATTGCCTAAGTGTTTTGGCACACTTGGGGATATGATTTGGTTAATCAAATTTTATTTATAATACATTATAAAAGATTTATTGTGTTATGTAATTAGAATAAGAACTATGAGAGATGAAAATCTAAAGGAATGTAGCTTTAACCAACAATGATTTATATGGAAATAAATAAATATATAATAATTTCAAAAGGTAATAAATTTGGATTTTTAATATTTTATGTAATTATATTATAATAATTATCTTATGATGTTAATTATTCACCACATACAATTTTATACATTTTTTTAGTAATGTGTGATTATTATAAGAACTAGTTTAACGATTTATTAAATGGATAATACATAAAATATCAACAAGTGTAACATAACATTATAAGTTTTGGATTGATAAACCTTGTGATTTGGCCAAAAAATTAATAAAAATTACAATTAATAATTTAAACATATTAAAAGATCCATATATAACTAATAATAGAATCATAAGGTCCCATGAATTTTTAGATAACAAAAATGTTGAAGGAATAAATCTCCACATCTATGTCTGTCAAAACAATTTATGTAAAATAAAGGGGTATTTTTTAATTGAAATGGGGAATGTTATATTTTTGTGTAAGGAGGTCATATATAATCTAGTTAACAATGAAAAGAGATGATATCAGTGGAAAAATGATTGGATAAAGGGTTCATCCAAATGTACCACTGTAAGTTCACACTATTAAAATTGGGTAAAATAAAATTATCCAAGTGAATGACAAAATACATTGGCTAATAAGGATGTTAGGAAACAACACAATCCATGTTTATCTAAATTCCTATACCACCCCAACCATGGAAGTGATATGTGAGCATATTATGGAGAGAGGAACACAGACCATACACTCAAGAAATGTGAGTGTATTATTTTAATCATATTCAAGTCACATATGTATAACTATAATGTTTTAAAAGAATATAAAATCATCACCCTAATTATTATATGCTGAATTATTTATAATAACTTATATTTCCCATCTATAAAACTCCTCTCTAAGTGATTTTTTAGGAATTTGATTCCTACAAAGTACTATTATCTTTTTTTAATAATATTTGATGAGAAATTCAACATGGATTGGATCTATTGGCAATGACAAATCCATTATTGGTAAATAACTTCTAAAACTACACCCATAATCACATAAAAATACAAGGGTGATTAAAAAATACTATTGAATTACTTATACTCCAATTGTATTGTTTAATTTTGTATAAATGGTAATATAAAAACTCAATATTAGTTATATACATATTATGGGGGAAGTTATGAGTTCACTAGTCAAACTCAGTATTGTAATGGTAAACCCTTAGAGGATATTAAATCTAACAGCATGAAATCAATTATCACATTTTGAATGTAATAATTAAAATTTTGAGGATTTAATTTATTTATTTTTCAGACTATTTAATGATATAAGATTATAGATAGTATGTTCCATAAATATACATTTTGTTAAAATCATGATTCCCATTCAAATAAATAAACCCAAAAATACCATAACACATTTTAATAAAATCGATATTGACCAATGTATTGTAGAAGTTTATAAGTAGTTAAAAACAATTATAATCGTCTAATTGAATAAAGTTCCCTTTAAATAATATTTCAAAATTAAGGGATAATTGGTTATATAAGTCTTTTTTTAAATAATAATTTCCAAAAAATATTATTTTTCAGGTTTGATATAGTCAGGATTATAAATCATTTTTGAAGGGTGTTTAACATACCAATAAATTATTTCCAAAAAAAATAATTTTCCACAATATATTATGGAATTACATTAATATTAATTTTTAAAAATTTAGTATATGAATTTTTTAATATTAAATTACTTTATAAACACATCCTTGAAATATATACTTAGGAATACTTTTTAGGATATTTATTTAAAAAATATTTTTTATAAATCGTGAATACTGCCTTTTTTTACAAATGACATGACTTTTATGACACAATTATTATATAAGTATGAATCTCAAATACATAAATCATTTTTAAAATACTATAAAATTAATATATAAATGATATTATAAATTTGAAAGTATTTGTTTTGAATTAAGAAACCCATATTTCATATTTTATAAAATAAGTTCTATTAAAATTTCCATTTTTTAATATATTGAAATTTGGTATTTTATATTTTCTTTTTATCCCTTTTATAAAATTATTATATTAAATTTGAGATAAAATTTAGAATCAATTAATCTAATTTATATTAAATACTAATTTATATTCATGAATAACTGTTAGATATAATTGGAAAAAATTATTTACATTGGTGAAAAATAGAAGGGGTCAAAAAAGTGAAAACCATGAGGGAAGGACGAAACACGGATTAAAAATTTATGCAAAGATTTTTTGAGGCCTTTATCAAAAATATTACTATACTTCTCAATTGTTTCTCATTATTAGAGATTTATTCCATTATAGTGACATCCCATTAATGAAAATATTTGGATATTAACAAATTTGGCATTTATTTACCATATGAAAGCAGAACTCCTCTCCTCAATTTCCCTCAAAAAATAACTTACATTGATGAATACAAATTCTACAAAACCAACTTCTGAACATTCATATACACATTTAATAGTTTCCTTTAATCTCCAAATACCATCCCTAAAATATTTAACCACCATTTCTATGGAGATAATCAATGAAGTGAGGTTTAAATTTATATGCTCTCCTTTCACATTTCTATTTCATTATGTTCCCATCTTCTACATAAAATTCCACGACACCATAATAAAGTGATAATATAAGTATCTATGTTTTAATGGTATGTCATTATAATGATTATAAAACAATTTTCACCTTTCCCTTTCTATTAAGAATACAAAAATATTTATTTGTGTGTTGTTAGGATTACTGGCCCCATGATTAAATATTTGTTGTTTTCATTAACCACATTACAAAGATGGTCGTAATGTGGAATTTAATATATATATATATATGTTTGTGTGTCCATGTATGATATTTTTACATATTTTATATTCTTAAATGGTATTCTATATTACACATTTCCCTATTCTATAGGAAATGAAGTGAACATCTATGCAATTTTATAGACTACCACATCCAATAAATTATTGAATTATATTTTATTATTAATTAATTCATCATATGTATTGTCATGAGAATGAATTTTTTAAATGGATATGACTTCTATGAAACTATTATGGTTATAAAAAGACAAATTTTACAATGTCTGAACAATATGAGAAATGAACACTCGTTTTAAACTAATTCATTCTAAATAGTGTTCTAAAAGAAAACTTGTTTCATCATAATATGAAATTACATCATATAATTTATATTCCATATATTATTACTTAATATCCTTATATATCCCACAAAAATACAATAAATATATTCAATATTATACTTTTAAAATGAAATTTTCAATAAATCACTTCATAAAAAAATATTAATTATGGCATGTTCATATTTAGGTGGGTGTTCCTCCTCCGAGGGTGAGCATTTTTAGTTAGAGCAGAAATGGTATGATTAGGACCATCACCCATAATTTTTCTATCGAGAGGTGTTTTCATCAAGTTCTCCATTTCTTTTTTTTCAACTCGTTCAACATCAATATCTTTTAATGAAGGTTGGATTAAACATGTGGGAACTATTTGTCATAGTGAGTGATTGCGTGGGGGTGAAATACTTGTGCAATCGGTCCTTCTCGGATATACCTTCCTCGGAAGGTCTCAAACGGGTATATTTGTGGATGTAAGAACCCCCAACAGCCCTGGTATCTTGATTCATGGACCTAATTTCCAAACGCAGTCACTCATTAGATGACGATTTGGCCAATGACACTTGGGGACTCCATTGGTCAAGAGGATGGGATGTCAGACTCACCACACCCTTCTAGGGGAGGATTATTTCCTATTCTGGTACCCTCTTATAGATTTAAGTCGTGTTCATATGTTCGTGAATCCTTGGTTCATTCCAAAAGAGTGTGTCTATGGGATACCATTGGATTGTATGATCATCATAGGAAGGAATATATTTTATTCTATGAAGGTGATGTTGACTTGAGCCATATAATAAGGCACTCTGAAGTTTATCATCATTTATGGGATGGAAGATGACTTGATGTTGGGATTGGGACCATAAAAAGGGCTTCCTATGTATCCTCATGAGAGGAATCAGAACCCACATAGTTCGAATTGTGTGGGGATTATGCATTGAAGCTTCCCATTTTATAGACATGATTGGGTGGACACTTTTGGATGGACACCATTATGATCTCGAGCATTCTGGTAGGTATTATACGTATCCTAATTTGGCTTGGAATCAGAGTTCTTGTAGTTTACATTTGCATGGATGATATAATCCTTAAAAACCTCTAAGACCATGCGAGTCATGCTTGGTGTGAGAAACAAAAGGATGTGAATTATTTAACAATCTGTGTGCCTCCACCCCTATTGGTGGGGGAGGGAGTGCCCTTGGCCGAAGAGGTCGAGGTGACCATGGGTGAGGGCATATAGCAAAGAACATTTCAATGTGAAATAAAATTAAAGTTCATGTGGAACTTCCATATAAGAATGGGGACTTACTTTAGTGGGAGGGCACAAGAGCGTGTTCTGGGAAGGGGAAGAGTTTCTTCCTCATCAAAGAGAGGAGTGAACATAACCCCTTCGGCTGATCACTATTCCACATTGAATGGAAAATAAAGAGATCACCATTAATCCCTAGAATAGGGTGGTTAATGTCATCATCCTAAGGTTGGACTCTAGGTTACCATGGGAATGTAATCCCACAGGAATTCCTGAAGCCCGAATTGTTGTGGGGAGAGCCTCCGTGACTCTACATACCATGGGTATATAAAATCAAAGGGGTGCATTGGTGCACGGGACGGTCTCATGATACAGTTCTGGTGGCTATAGAGGAGGCTTTGGCCAGATATGGGTGGACCGGTTAGCAGAGGGATCATGGAGGACTAGACGATAATGGAAAGGTGAGGTTGGAACTAGGGGAAGTAATACTTGAAAACACCCCATTCTGCATACTGGTTTCTTATGCAGTATAGGGGAGGCTCTGAATAGCGTAGTTGTATGCATGAAGAGGAGCCATCCTTGTATTGATATGGTATGCATGAATATGTATAGATCACTATGTATCATAGTGGAACGCAGCCCATCACGCCGCTTTGGGTTCCATCCACGTACTGATGCAGTACGCGGAATCGTGTTCAGTGTATGTAGCAGTGAACTATACAGATCTCCATATTAAAGGATGGTCTAGGGATTATCGTTCATGGGGAATTCTTCCATGAAAAGTACATGGTTCGCAGTCCACCAGTTAGGTTCGCATTTCTATTTATTATAATTCAATTCCCGTGTTTTATGTTTCACAGCCGAATGTACCTGCGGAGAGAGTGGTTCACGGTTCATGCTTCGCCAATGAATGAATATGGAAGATGAAGAATACTATGGAATATTTATCGCAACCTCTAATCCCCCTTAAATCATTCATCTTCGTTCTATTTTCCTTCAATTTTACTCTCATTTATAGAACATCAAGGTGGAAATTGTATCTATTGGGAACACAGTTCAATCTAAGGAGGCCCACAAAGAGATATCCAGACCTATAGAAGACTTGTTCAATCTGGGGTTTTAAGAGGATTTGGTTCGCAATAATGTTTCATGAAACCTTTCCAATTAAATTTGTTTTTGAACTGATGGGTTTGCAGCATGGTACGTGGATTAAATTTGTGTGCATGAGTCCTTTGGCGACAAGGTTCGTGGTCTTCCTTGTTCGCTAGACATTGCTCTGTAGACCAGTAGTTTGAGGATCATTCTACATACCTGGTGGGTTGAAATCAAGGAGGTCCACAATCCATTCCCATTAATAGTATGTGGTCCACTTGAAATTCCTTGAAAACTTGAATATCATCATCTTTCTTCTGAAAGTTTCACCTTGTATGAGTCCATTCATCTTAATTGATTTATAAAAGTACATACATCCTTCTTCAAAGTTATTTAGGTGGTATTTTCTTCCCTTGAATGATTTTTTAAGACCCTAAAAATTCCCCCATCATAATGGGGTCTGTTCAAAATGAAATTGGGACTATTATGATGTAGAACCGGTCCTAAACTGAAATGGTCAGATAATGATCTAATTTTTTCATGAGTTGAAGGACTCAGTGATCATAGTTTAATATTGATTAGGTTTTATGGAACACCTAAAAAACCTTTATGTATTTTTCATTATTACCCTAATTTTTTCTTAATCCTTCTTGGTACGAGCTTTGCGGGCATAACTTGACTTTTTCATAGGCTTCCCATGTTGGGGTTTCAACCTAACAATATTTATGACTTTTCTGATGAATCGATGCTTCTTTTTAATAAACCAATACGTGACTTTTACCCAAAGGTTCCTTCTTCAAATTTCCCCTCTAGCAAGTACGGTGTCTTTTCCACTAGAATTTCTATGTCCTGCCAATCAAACTTGTTACTGATGTTTTAGGTTGAACAACTTTGACCAAATTTTAATGGGGCAAGGGCCCCAATTAGGGACCATCACCAAATAATGTTCTAATATCCTACAAACATGGATTAATTATTTTTCATGACCTATATTTGATGATTTTGGACATGCATGAGGATCAGGAGCTGTTTTACACGTATGGAGGTAGGAGAGGACTCTCGTGGGGGGAATTTTTCCTTTGATTGACAGTTATTATTGTGGGTGACATATGCAGAGCCACCGGGTATGATGTGAATAGTCAGAAAATGCTGTCCATAGAACACTATAATTCTATTTCCGATGTATTGGTGTGATTTGAAACATTTTTATTTTATTTTGATATTGGGAGCCACATTTGGTGGCTGGCCTAAGTAGTGTTGTTTTAAAACATTAACGAAATTCATATTGGCTTTGAAGGGAGAGACTTCTCTTGCATGGTTCTTACTTGTGTTAGGGAGATCTGGGGAATGATCAATTCATTTAAACATATTTTTCATTTCAGGGGAATTTAGAAAAAAGATGGTATGTAAGTTATTATCAAGATTATTTCCAAATCTATGGGTATGACAGGACATGAGTGTCATTTGAGCGTACGAGAGATGGAAAGGAATCTCCTGGGGATGGATTTGTCTTCAGTTGACAAACATTTTTGTGGGAAACATATGAAGAGACACAACGACATGATTGCATAGTCAATCAATGGTGTCTTTAAGACACTGTCCGTCCTTATCTGATGGACATTGAGGATTATTGAGATTTGGAACATTTTGAATATGGCATGTGACCTTCGATAAGGGGTGCACCTGAACACAAAAAGGGTAATTTTAACTGAACTTCTTCCAGAAATGATTGGAGGCACTCTTCTTTTTTATAGAGATCAACTACACGCATATGGATGGGATATCTATAAAAACCTAAAAAGGGGCCAGAGATGGATGAGGACCACATGTTTTGATATATTCGGGATGTGTATAGGGAGTAAAATGTAAAACACGACTTTAAGGGCCCTTGAATCAGTAATAATATAATGAGTCCTGGAAGTCATTTGGTGTATGAATATAAGAGAGGACTCTCATGGGGATGAATTTTCATTTTATTAACCGTAATTTTTGGGGAAAATGTGTGCCGATCCATGGGGGCATGATGTGAATAGTCAAAAAAAGGTTTCTGAAGGACACTATCCTTCTATCTGAGATGGACTTGGAAGGTTATGGGGATTCGATATCACTCAGAGAACTGAGTTTGTGGTATGACAGGAGTGTATCCAGGCATATTGGTGACATTTGTTTTGTGATTTAATCATGGAATTGGGTGTCCCTTAGAGAGATCTGACTCGTATACAGGTTGAGGAATTAATTATATCTGTGGGATACCTGTTCATTTAAGGTCACAAGTCCAGGATGTGGGATTCCTCTTAGGGGAGGGAACCATGACATGCTATTTAGGGTCGTGTTGCTAAGACCATATTCCTGGGCCATTTTTCACAATCTCAAAGTTTATACATCACTAAGATCCCTATTCATATGTGATCTATGCTTGGTTTGAGAGACAAGGGATTATGGGGATTCTATGTCATTTCCTCAAAATAGAAAAATCAACACTAGGGGTACTTAAGGCTTAATCCACTACTATACTATTTGATTTCGTACAGTAAGGATGATTTTGGCCTTACAGTTTAATGTCTTCTGATGACGACGTGATACAATGCATTTTAGAGTCATGCAGTGAGGAAAATTACTCTATCATAAAGATCTTTAATAGTTTTGAGTTAATCACAATCAGGATACTCTGGAATTCTCCAGACAAGAGCGATGGTAGAAGGTGTAAACCATAGTCTTGGGGGGGAATGTTACTCATGATGGTTGACATGGGGATTGAAAGTCTTTGGGTGTACTGAGATAAGAGAGTACTCTTCTAGGGAAAAAATTTCATTTGATTGATATCCATATTTGTGGGAAACATATACAGAGCCACCGGGGCATGATGTGTATAGTCAAACAAAGGTGTCCACAGGACACTAGCCATCCATCTCAGCTGGAATTGGATGATTATGGGGATCTATGTTTTCCTGTGGTATGGAGTTTAAAGAATCGGTATGGTGTTCCAGGGAATGTAAGGAATATATATATTAATATAAACTGTGAAATATTGGGACTTCCACAAAGATCTAACTCATATGTATAGTGGGAAGCAAGATATTTTGACTTCTCATGAGTGGGGGGCATGTACTGTATCTCATAACACCAAGGACTGGGGCACACATAACTGTTGAAGAATTTTTCAGTTTATTGTCCTATGATTAAGACCTTTCATGGGATTCCCATACAAGTATGTCCTATGTATGGGGGAAAAGTAGCAATTTTTTCTTTGGTGGTAGGGTCGGGGTGCTGAATATGGGCATCACTATGTATCATGTGAGGGCATAAATCAAGAAACATGTATTTCTAAATGTTCCCTACTAATGTTTTATTGATGTGTATACACACTTGAGGGAATTCTATTTTATGATGGTTAGGCCAGGAGGCCAAATTCGGGTTACACTACGTATCCTTCGAGAGCAAGAATCAAGCCACACGTAGTTATGAATGTTCCCTAAAGAGGATTTTTTATGTGTAGAGACACATGAAGGAATTATTTTTTATGATGGCTATGCTGGGATAAAAAATCTGGGCATCACTATGTATCCTACATGTGCAGGAATCAATCGACACATATTTCTGAACATTCCTCGTTCTGATTTGTCTTGGTCCTTGTGTGACTACATGTTACGGAATTTTGGTTTCATGTGATATGGGTGCCAGACCTACCAAATTCTATAATAATTTTCATTGTAAGAAAATATTTACCCCTGATCCTAAGCTCACATTAGTAATACTCAATGT
The DNA here is from genome assembly GCA_963277665.1 of Viscum album. NCBI lineage: Eukaryota > Viridiplantae > Streptophyta > Magnoliopsida > Santalales > Viscaceae > Viscum > Viscum album. The sequence continues at coordinate 1,257,778,216 of OY728134.1, forward strand.
GAGAAACAGGGGGTGAACATAGGATCTCCTTCACAAGTGTGTGGAAGTAGAGAATATGATGGGGGCATTTGGGAGGGGGGTGGGCCAAGGTCGAGGACCGAGGCATCCCTATGTATCCTGCAAGGGCTGGAATCAAGTCGTACATAGTTTTGTATGTTCTCTATACCTATTTGGCTTAGTCATAGGGGTTGGGGCATCTTCGATCCATCCATCATGGTTTCCAAGTCTTCCATGTTACTCTATATTTTACTTTTCTAAGAGAATCCCTGCCCCAGATTCTCATATCATGTGAGTTATTCTCTATGTGAGAAATAATGACTGACAAGGGTTTCCCTTACGAATATGGGTAGATAGGGTGCATAATGGAGGCATTTTTCGTTGGGTGATGGGCCAATATCAAGGATTGATGTATCGCTACGCATATTGGGAGTGTAGAAAAAAAGTCGTATATAGTTCTGTGAGAGATCATGTAGTTTATTTTCATGTGATTAGGACGTCTTGTGTCATGTAGTTTAACGTCTTATGGAGAGGACATGATTCACTATTCAATTTTATGTTCAGGGACAAGTTCCTTATAGTTTAACATCATGTGGAATGAAAATTGACTCATAGATTAATGTCATAGAGCTAGGACCATAACATGGGGGTTTTTATAACACATAGTTTCAGGTCATAGAGATTAGACCATAACATGGTGCATTAGTACATGAAATATTTCTTCAAAAACAATTCATTTGTTTGATCAGTGATGAGCATTACGTCCATTGATATCAGCGTGTATGCTCCATTAGAATAGTCACTAAACATGAAGTGTTGTCCTTCCCACTTTGGTTCAAGGATTGGGGGATTCGTCCGAAGTATCATTAGAGTTATGAGGACTATCACCATTTCCCCTTCGAGGAATGATCTAAGGAGAACGTTTTTGTTGAATGCTTGTGCGATCTAGTTTTGGAATATTTCTATATGGTGGAGAGTGTTCATCATTTTCCCATATAGCTATTCTAACTCATGAAAATTTTTTTGGGATTGTTCGCCCATGGACAGTTGATTGAAAATGGCCACATGAAGTGATTTAACCTGGATTTCAATAGGAAAAAATGCATTTTCCTCATATACTAGTGAGTACAGTGTCTCCGAGGTGGTGGTGTGGGTCATGGTCCAATAATCCCACAAAGCATGAAGGAGATTTTTTTGCCACATTTTATTATCATTATCGACCATATTTTGGAGTTTATGGAAAAAATTAATGTTGAAATCCTATATCTTCCCCTTGGTCACCGTGTGGTAATAGGACAAATGATTGATTTTAATTCCATACTACTGGTATAACTTTTCCAACTCAGTAGAGAAAAAGTTGGTGTCTTTTTTCATCTGTATTGTATGAAGGACACCAAATATGGTGATGGTAATTTCCTTCATAAATATAATAATGTTTTTTGCACCGAATTTTTTAAGGGGTATGGCTTCGGCCAATTTGGAAAAGAAGTAGGTCAATGTGAGTGTGAACAAAAATTTTCTATATGTAGAAGATGGATATAGTCCCACAACATCCATTCTATAGGCGGTGAATGGCCAGGAGTACATAGTTGTATGAAGTAACTCTGGGGGTCAGTGTATAAAATTGGCATGAACTTGGAAAGAATGACACTTCATGGTGAATATGGTCCAATAATGTATACTAGTGGGATAGTAATACCCGAGCCTTCAGATTTGGTGAGAGAGTTTATTTGTTGGTTGGTGCACTCCACAAGCTCCGGTGTGTATTTATTTCAAGAAGGAATTAGTATATTCTCCATCAATGAAACTAATAAGGACTCTTTCAAGGCCTCATTTTTAGATATCCTTTTCTTGTTTTACCCCATTATACATGTTAAAATTGACTGCCTATCTTCAAACCTGCTCCCTTCCATCCCTATCTGTTTGGAGTTCCCCATTTTGAAGGTAATTTGTAATGGGAATCATTTAACTGTTGGTGTGACCATAATCCTCCTAGGAAGGGCTAATTTATTCGATTTCATTCATATTGGTCATGATAAATGAAAAGGCCATCTGACGGTGGGAAATGCTAATAACTGTTTCATCCTAGTTTAGAAAATCCAAGGCAATGACTGCATTTTCCAAAGCATTCGCTTGGCCATTTTGTGACTGGGGGATATAAATCATTGTTGGTTCTGAACAGAGTTCCTCAATCAGTTCTTGAACCTTTTTCATTAAGGGTACCAATACCTCCTTCTTTTTGGCTTAGTCACCCATAACCTATTGGATAACTAGCTCTGAATAACCCTTTATATTTAGCTTTTTTGCTTGCACATGAAGTGCCAGTTCCAGACCTGCAATGAGGGACTGATATTCTACTTCACTGTTTTCCACCATTCCAAAAGTAGGAAAGAGTATGTCAAGATGATCTCTTTAAGGGATATGAGTATATCTCCCTGCCCCACTTTGTTGAGCTTGGGATCCCCCATCCTTTTCTGTATCGGGATTCGGGAAGAACCATCGAATTACATTACCCATATTAGGGGGTCCTCCTTAACGGAAATCACATCTTCATCTAGAATTTTATCATCCAATGGTGTTGCATCCTCCATGGGGTGCTCTTCCAGGATTTCTAGTGATTTATAGCTTTTGATGGCCTTCTAGGACACATACTGTCGGTAAAATTATTGCAGGATGACTACCCGTCATGATAGGCACCCATTTAGCATGGGATAGTTGAGGATATATTTGAGTAGGTTGCAGTAGGAAACCAGGTGGACCTCATGGTGCGGAAATTAATGCATGAGTTTCTAAACTGCGAAGATTAGGGATAGGTAGTTCTTTTCAATTTTTTAATACTGATTCATGGCATCTCTCATTATTCAGATGGGGTAATAGAGGTTGTTCTCACTGCCGACATCATTTTTCTGCATGAGGAAGGCGCCAAATGATCATTCCAAGGTGGTCACATACAAAATGAGTGGTCTCCCCTAAACTATAGGTGAAAGATCTAGCGAGATTTTGAGATACCTTTTGAGATTGTTGAACACTTCATGGAAATCATTATCCCTCTCATGCGTAACTCCTTTCTTCAAGGGCCTGTTTAAAGATAAACATTTACATACTATGTTGGCTATGAAGCGCTGAATGTTGGTGAGGTTCCCATAGAGACCTCTTATCTCAGTGAGGTTTCAAGGTGGGTACATTCCAAGGAAGAATTTTTTCTTCTAGGGGTCAAATTAGATGCCACAATGGCATATAACGAAGCCTAGGTATATTCCCAATGTAAGGCCAAAGACACACATTATGGGATTCATCTTTAAACTAGAATGTCGCAATTTGGTAAAGATAGTTTCGAAATCATCCATGTGGTTTTGCCACATTCATGATTTTACCACCAAATCGTTTACATAACACTCAACGAACATTACCAAGAAGGGATTGAAGATTCGGTACATGGCACATAGGTATGTGGTGCCAGAATTCTTTAGACCATAGAGAATCACATTGTAACAGAACACTCATCGAGGTTCCCTAAAAGAAGTATCCTATTTATCTCCTAAGACCATCTGGATCAAAATGTATCTAAAATATCCATCCATGAAAGAGAGGGTTTCAAATCCGGATGATTCATCGATCAACAGTTCTATGACTGGGACCGGGAAGTCATCTTTTGATAAATGATGATTAAGGTCCCTGATCTCAATGAAGATTCTAATCAATCCATTATTATTTTTTACAGGTAGTATGTTTTCCATCCAGATCAGATATTGGAACTCCTGTATGAATTTGGATTTGATCATCTTGTAAACAATAGCCTCTATTTTGGTAGCATGTGTCATGTGGGTCATTCTGGCTACCAACTTATATCTTCAGTGATCTTCTGGTATTCCCAGATGATGAGTGGTGACCTCAAGATTGAGGCCTGTAATTTTTGTAAAATTATAGGGAAACACATCTCTATTCTTATTTAAGAAGGATGTGTATGCCTCCCGCTCTTCAACATGCATGTCATATGTGGGTCGGGCGTCATTTTTGGTTTCCAAGTTTATCTTTCTATGTTCGTAGATTGTGGTGGAGACAACATCTTCTAATGTAGAATGGGCATCTTTGAGGGCCTCTACATTTTCTTTTTCATCTTCACCTTCTTCCTCATTTGATGGAGAGAGTATTTTTGGAAAAAACTCTCTAATTTTTGGAGAGAAATCTTCTTTTTCATTACTGGGTAAGGAAAGGGTAGTTTGATGTTCTGAGGATGGTCTGTGAGCATCTTTGATAGGTATTTTTATGAAATCGCGGTTGTCATCCCACACTTATGTATATAAGGACTTGGTGTCCCTAATAGATACAGTGTAGATGATTGAGTCTGCATCTGGACCCGCACTAATGCATTCATCTTGGTTGATGGGTAGTACGTACTCTTCCCCAAGTTGTTGGAGGGTGTCGGTGGGAGCCATTTCTAATCCATTTAGGGCATTGATCTAGTCAATGTCATCTGTAGAAATTTATTTTTCTTCCGATTCATAGAACCCTGCATCGACACAGTATAACTCACTGGAGTCAAATTGGGATTTATTGACATGCAATGTCCCATTTTTGCTATTAGTGTAATATTTAATGCATTTATGGTATGATGGTGGAATTGCAGTGTGAAGATGCAGCCAAGGCCTCCCTAACAGGATGTAGAAGGTTGTAATTTTCCATATTACCAGGAACTCAGTATTTGACATGAGATATCTAAGCCATTTTATAAGAATGATTCATCCCAACACTTTCTTCTCACTTTTTTCATATCCCATCCGAGTTTTAGTGCATTGTGTCATATTTTCTTCATCATTGCCCAGCTGATGAAGCATTCATAGTGAGAGGAGTTTGAAATCCGAGCCATTGACAATGCAGATCATCCAGATATAAATTCCACTTATATACTCTTACACATATAAGGGTTTCATGTGCCTTTTCATGATGGCATCTTCTTCATTATTTGTAAAGGAGATGATAACATGACAATCTTCGAGACTAGTCTCAGTTCGATAGACTTCTGCTGCAACTACTTCATCCTCGAACACCTGGGGACTTATTAAGGATTTTATGAGTTCCTCCCTAAGATATGTGGATAGACATAACACATCCACGATTGACAACTTTTCTGGTACTTAATCTAATTGCTTTAGAATATCATATTTGTTTTCTAAAGGTCTGCAATTCCTAAAATGGGGTTTCTCTTTCATAGACACTTTAGGGGTTCAGGCTTTGTATGTGGATGGTTCGACCTCTATAGTAGGGGCTGGTGGTGTTGCGGTCCTTTCAATGTTTGGTTAAACTGGTCCACCTATATACCATGGGTGGTTTGGTATTTGTTTTCCCCTGATGGATATTCCAAGATAACTTGTCTTGGATTTATTTCGATGGGGGCGAAGGAGTATTCTGGTTCTTTTTTCATCTGTCAGAGGTTCCTTTCATGAGTTTTCATAGTGTTAATGGTTTGATTTATGGAATAGATTGGAATGTGATTCCTTCCACGAGCATGTCTTCCAGTAATCCTCCGGCCTTTCCAGCCTCATCCTCCAGATGTCCGGTTGGGTGTGGGGAATTTTTGTCTGTGGACATAATCTTCATGCGAGTAGAGTTCTATTATGTTAATGACATTAATGGAGTCTAAGATCAGTTATTGATCTGAAACAGTTTCTGTCTGACTATCTCCTTCTGATAGTGTTGTTTGATGGGGCGTTGCACATTGTACCATTTGGTGGGGCATTTCCCGTTGTACCATGTCTGTTGGCATGAAATCCAAAAGTGTCAACACTGACTTCAGCTTTGGTGTCAGCTCATCTTATTATTCTTGCATTCTTCCTTTATGGACATTAGAGGACTTTGGGTTGAGGCAGATAGTTGTGTTATATCGGGATCCTTTTGGGGCATAATTGGTTGTTTCAACTGTGCATGGAAGATTCCATTAACATGGTTCTCTATTTTATGTGTCATCCAATTGTCAAACTCTTTCTTCTTCTTACTGGAAACTAATTTGCATTCATCTTCCTCTCTAGATTCTGAGGATGAAATATATGCTACTTGTGCTGGTGGCGAGCCCAACATGACGTTCCTGGAATCCTCCAATTTTTTTAAGAGATCAGTGGAAACAAATAATTCATGGATGGTATATCACAGTATCCTATTATTTGGAAGATAATTTGAACCGTCATCGAGACCCATCTCATTGGCTCATTTTTTAACTATTATCCAGAGAAAATTTCTATTCATAGCGGTTATGAATTAGCTGCGTACCAGGTGGTCTTAGAATGAGTAATCATTATTTCTTTGTTCTTCAAACTAATTTCTATTATCACCTCTTCACTCATCATGTTGATGTTGGGGTGTTTGTTGGCATCCAGGGAGTCCTACAAAGTTTGGTGGGGTCCTCAAAATTGGAGGTAGTGTTGGGGGTGGCTTAATCGTGAGAGAAGTCACTTTAGCTTTTCCTGTTCTTTTCCCAAGGGCTGATGGGGTCACACGGGACTTAATGTTGGCATGTTGCATGGTGTCTTATATTCTTTGGGAAATGGTTGAGATGTCTCTAAATCCACTGGTGGAATTTACCTAGATGAGAATCGTTCACAATTCCTCTCAATGGTTATCGATGCACATGGCGAGCATCTCATCCTGGGGAAGCGGCTGGTTCGAGGAATATGTTAGGCCATTCCATCTTGCAATGAAGTCTAAGAGTCTTTTATTCCATCACTTTTTTGTAGTTCAAGATGTCACTAACCATCATATTATGAAGCATTGAACTGAACTGGACGAGAAACTGTCTCTATAGGTCCTCCCAGGAAATGATTGATCTGGATGGAAGGTTTTTATACCATACGAAGGCCGAGATTTGGAGGGTTCGTACGAACCACCTAAGTTTTACTACTTCTTGCTGCTTTGGGGTTCCCATCATGGGGTAAGAATAAGATTCATAATGAATTAAATTATGTTTTGAGTCCCCCAAGCCATTGAATATTAGGAATATGGAGTTACCTAAGTTTGTTGGTTGCAGGAAATTTCTCACCCACTCATGGTAGGATTTGCGCTCTGTTTGTATCGAAGTGTGCCTCCCCTACATGGATTTTAGTAAAGATATTAATTTCCCAAAATTGTTTAAGATCCCTTGATTCATATCCTATCAGGTTTGAGATTAAGTTATGGCAGTATTGTCCAAAACTAGGTGTGCCAGTGTTTCTAGAATTTGGTGTGGATTCCCAGCTGGGGGTATCATTTTTGGGATTACATGAACATATTATAGCTTCATTCCCATCGGGGGGATGTCATGACGTCCTTATGGGTATGGGTTGAATAGTCCATTGATCATGGTTTCATTCACCAGGATAAGTTCTTGTTGTATGGGAACCTAATCTGGGAGTACCTGTTGTCGTTATGCAGGGGGGAGACATTCAGAAAGGTATCTCCCTCGATGCAGCTCATCATTAATTCACCTGAGATATTTCCTTTCTTCCTCCTTCTTGGTGAAACTCTATTAGATAGTTAGGGACACATTATTAGGGGGAGGAGGAGGAGTGTCATAGACAACCGTGGATTTATTCTTCTCCTCATTTTGGTTTAATGGGAGAGGTAGTGACAAATTATATGAGGGGGTGCCCAGATTTAGGATCTCTCTCTTGTTCTGAGTATGCACACCATCTGGATCAGTGTGGGATACATCTAGGAGGAAACCATCTTCCTTCACATCCTCTCACTCCATGTAATTTTCAGTGAGATACATGGTGTTGAAGTTTTCCACATTCACTTTGGCATACTGCATTTGGGATGATATAACTGATTCCAAATGGTGCAGAGGATTTATGCATCCTTTTTTGGACATTCTCCTTCCATTTGGCGGTATTATTTGGTTTTCTCGAAAAAGATTGACCCAGAGGGAACATTAGTTTTTCCTTATAACAAATATCTTTCAGGGAAGGTGAGAACCACAAGAAGGGGTGGAACGGGTAACTCATCTATCCATTGTTCTTCCTTGATGGTGGAAGACAAACATCTGTTGTGTGGGGAGTTGAGGTAAAAATTCCCCTAGCCATGCAGGATGGGGTAGTTCTCGTTCTTCCTTTGAGTCTTGACAACATGGATTTGTTGGTCCTATGGGATAATTTTTATTTAGAAATTCCGCCATCACTATTGTATGGGGTTGTTTCTGTATTGTGGCAGCATCCGACGCTATTTCTACATTTTTAATTTCACTTACTCCTGCACGGGTGTGAACCGAGTATAGAATTGGGCATGCACGAAATCTATGGTCTTTTGAATATATGTGAACTGTTGTCTGGTTGGCTTCCCTTATACGGGAATCCTATTGGATGTTCTTGGTTACTTGACTCATATGCTTTTTGATGGATTGATTCCTTTGGCCCTGATGCTATTGAGACATACTCCGAACAGATTTTTGTTGAGTATCCCATCTTTCCTTTGCAGTGGTTTCACTTGATTGTTTTCCCTGGGTAATGACGTTGCAGGATGTCATTTAAAAGGGGACCTACTGGATGGAGAATGGTGTGAAGTGTAGATCTCCATGTTCTCTCCATCCCTAAATATGAACTTCAGCTGGGGAGTTTCCAATGAGCCAAGGAATCTTATGCAGTGCATGGATGCAAGCCAGTTCAAGGTTTTTCTTTTGCCTTTATAATTGTGCCTAATGTGCCAATAGGATGGATTCCATGATGATTAGACAGCGGATCTATCCTATTGTGCTAATGTGGTCTTCATACCCTTTGTAGGGTAGGAATTTTTCTTTCCACTGATGATGAGTTGCCCATATATTGAGGAAAATATCTTATGTGCATTCCCCCGAAAATTCTCTGGGCATGTTGAAGTGAGATGTGTCCATAGGCCAATACATCACCGGTATATTATCGCTTTCTAGTTGTCTTCTCATAAGGAACATATAATGAAATTTTTCATTTGATGTCTTATCTACTTTATATGCCCATATAATCTAATTATTAATAATTTTGTTCCAATCAGTTGGGCTAGTGGGAGCCTCATTGATTTTCAGACATCATGGGGGTGTCTCAAAAGATAAATGTGGCCTCGTTCCATCCTCTGGTTGAGAATGAATATCTCTAGTTATAGACAGAGTGTCTGATGTGTCTAATTCCATTTTTCTGAGCACCTCATCATAGGAGAGCATTCTCATATTTGTTCTATGAAGGGGAGGACCTTCCATCCATTAAGAATTCTTATTTTGGTGAGGACCCTCACAATTGGGGCAGCATTGCCAGGGTCTACTATTGCAACTTGATGCCCGACTATGGGAAATGTCGTTACGTCATATACCCTAGAAAGGACCTTTAGGGTGGGCTACATTAAGTGGAGGAACTTCATGCTTCTTTATGTTGCTGAGGGAAGGACCTTTATAGAAACTTCCATTGTAGGGTGGGCCTTTGTAGTGACTATCATCATGGAAAGGGCTACCATCATGACTTGCTACCTAGCTGGAGGGAGAATTTCCACAGTGCACATATTGGGGAGGTCCTTCATTATGTACTGCAATGAGGTAAGGACCTTCTCATTTCTTAACGTTACTATGGTTATGACTTTCATATCAACTTCCTTTGCTGGGAGGGCCATCGCAATGATTGTTATCACGGTGAGGGTTACTATCATGACTCGACGTCTAATTATAAGGAGATTCATATCTAAAGTTTATACCCTACAGAGGACCATCATGGAGGAAATCAGTGTGAAGAGGACCTCCTTTCTATTTAATCTTATGGTCTATGGGATGGCTACCCCGACGCGCATCATGAGATAGGCTCTCATGATCGATCATTCCTGGCACATTGAATGAGACCCTATTGGTGCACTGTGGAGGTTCTTTACAGCAGCATGTAGAGACATTGTAGGGAGGAACTTAATAACTACTACAGACACATCCATAATTTGGTAATTTAATGATAGGGTCTTGATCCTTTGTTGATATATTCTTGAGGGCGGCAATAACCCAATCTTCCAGCAGAGTAGGATCATGTATGTGCTCTTCATTTTCCGGTTTCCTATGGCACTTTTCATTTTTGGGCGCTCTCTTGCAGGTAATCGAAGCCATATTTTATTGGTAATGGAATTCATATAAGATCCCCGATCTTTTTGGGTACCATGATGTCATAGGGATATGCCAATAGACATATTGAGTTTTAGCATGGATATATGTCTTCCCTAGAGCAGCCACCACGTTGGACCAACGTCCCCCAGTTGGAACAGGTATTTGTTCCCAATCCAGTAGTATTTATATCATGGGATATTACTGTTGACCCTCTTGGACTGGATTAGGGATGCATAACTACTCCAGAGTGACTAATTCATTTTGCGAGTGAGTCATTCTGTTCGAGGAAACCAGGTTGTGGTCCTGAATTCATGCCTTTTTGGTTGATGCAATGATATCTTGGCATGTTTATGGGAAATTATTTGGAATAGAATTTTGATATTCCAACAAATTTAGGATTTTTTGTGATATATCATTGGATGGAATGGGTATTAAGGCCCTTTCTGATATTGGAGTAGGAGTTTGTGCCTGATATGATCCTCCATGTGTTGCCAGTAGATCTTGGTAGATCTTCTCTATCGGGACATATGAAGGGGTCCATCACTGGTTGTCTTATCCAGTTTCCAATTTATTTTACTATTGGTCTTCATATTCATGAGAATGGATTTTCTTCTACTTTCGTGCCACTATATTTTTCTCACAGGATTTGTATGCATCCGTAAGAATTACACTCTAATCATATTTGGATGCCGCCCTATTTAGATAGCGAGCATTAAATTCATTAAAAGGTTCTTGTGCCTTTGTTTAGCATGTTGCATCCCTATTTATATTGCATACTAGAAATGCATCAGCAGGTGTTTATGCATGTTTGTAGCTTAGTGCAACACTATTTGGTTGATGGGGTTGTCGTGTATCATCAGATATCTGCACCTGCCTCTAGTTTTCCACTCTATATTCACGGTGAGATTGATGAGCACTAACTAGAATGTTCATGTACCCATATTTTTCACACTATTTATATGGTGGGATTGAGTGGAGGGGGCAGAGTCATAGTTCATCCCATTTAATGCCATCTTTTTAGTATGATAGAGATAATCTTCAGGAACAAGGGTGATAGTGTGTTTCTGATCATAAATTTTCTGCCCATGGAAGGCTTATCAAGGGGCCTGGTTCTCCAAGACATTAGCAGATGCCCTCAACATAAGGTCCTATTTGGTGGGAGGAGGCTTGGTTGTCTCATGTTGGTGACAACATTCTCTGAGGGGGCTCGTGAGTAGGACCCATGGGCAGTTGAGATGATGTTTTCAGCATCAACATCAACTTCCTTCCTATGATAAGGGAGGCACTAGTTGTCACATTTTGGGGAAAGGTTATTTAAACAGATATAGATGACCACCAGGGCCACCTTATGCTGGTGTGTCGGTGCCAGCATAAGAGGCATCTTGCGGGGCTTTGCAGACTAGAGGCCTTGTCTTGCGGCCTCCAACCTGGGGAGAGTACCATTTCTGTGGTACTATCTAATCAGTGTGTTGGATACCTAGTGTTGAAGACACCGATTAGACAACGGGGTCTTGCTCTTCATTGAGGCCCCAACCGCCTACGAGATCATTGATTTTCGTGTTCTCATTGGTTGTCGGGATGTCATTTGGATTGAAGGTTTCTCTATTGGAATCAGTGACATATATATATATATATATATGACATACAAACCACAAAACCTCATCAAAGTAGCATTTTTTAAAACATATGCATATTTGGTGATTTAGATTGACCTCATTCCTCTTTTTTTTGTTGTGGGGTGAAGGGGCTTGAGAAGGGTAATACCGCCACCTGGGTTAAGGATTTACGCCGAGTTCACCAATTTTTTTCTACCCCTGTGGTTACACGTTTTGCGCGTACTGGGGTGAACAAAATGGTATGACGTGCAATATCCTTTTATCTTTTATAATTGGGGTTGAACTGCCAACTTGGTTAAGTATTAATGTCAGGTTCACCATTTTTGTTCCCCCTATGAGGTTGATTGTTTCTAGTTGAATAGGAAATGGTATGAAGAGGATCGCCACCCATCCCTTTTCTATAGAGACATATTCTCATAAAATTCACAAATTTCATTTGTTTCAACCTATTCAGCATCATTATCCTTTAATGAAGGATTGATTATCCCTGTGGGAACTTTTGGTCCCAGTGGGAATTTGCGTGGGGGTCAAGTACTTGTGAAATCAGTCCTTCTTAGATAGGACTTCCTTAGATGGTCTACAATGGGTTTATTTGTGGTGCTAGGAATGCCCAACGTCCCTAGTATCAATGATTTATCGACCTTCATTCCAATGGTATGTGATTTTTAGGTGACTATTTGTCCAATGACACTTGATGACTCCATTGGTAGAGAGGATGGGATATCAATCTCACCACATGCTTCTGAGGGATTATTATTTCCTCTTACGGGCCTCTCTTATAGACTTAAGTCGTGTTCATATGTTCCTGAATCCTTGGATCATTCATGAAGAGTGTTTCTACGAGCTACCCTTGGTTTGTATGATCATCGTAGGCATACATATATTTTATGCTATAGAGATTATGTTGACTTGAGCCATATAATAAGGTGCTCTAGAGTTTATCATCATCCAGGGGGTGGAAGGTGACTTGATGTTGGGATTGGGCCATTAAGAAGTGCTTCCTATGTATTCTTGGGAGAGGAATCAGAACCCACATAGTTTAGATTATGTGGGGATTATTCATAGAAGTTTCCCATTTGAGAGACATGATTGGGTGGATACTTTTGGATGGGAACCATTTTGAGCACATGACTTTTGGAAGGCATCCAATGTATCCTAATTTGGTTAGGAATTAGAGTTATCGTAGTTCAGATTCAGGTGGATGTTGTAATACTCACAAAACTCTATGCTCACGTGATTCATGCTCGTTTTGAGAAACAAAAGGACGTAAAAGATTCAAAGTGCACATGCCTCCTCCCCTGTTGGTTGGGGAGGGAGAGCCCAAGGTGGAAGATGATGGGTGGTTGTGGGTGAGGGTGCAGAGTGATGAACCTTTCAATGTGGAATCACATTGAAGGTCACACGACCATTCCTTAGAAGATTGGGGACTTACCTCAGTGGGAGGGCCCTAGAGCACATTTTGGGAAGGGGAGGAGTTTCTTCCTCGTCAAAGGAGGGAGCGAATATAACCCCTTGAATTTATAAATATTCCTTATTGAATAGAAAATCATGAGATCAACCTTAATCACAAGAATGGGGAGGTTCATGTCATAATACCATGGCCATATTCTAGGTTACTGTGGGAATGTAGACCCGCAAGCATTACCCAAGTTCAAATAGTTGTTGGGAGGGACATTGTTACTCCACTTTCAATGGATAAGTAGACACAAAGAGGTTCGCGGAGGTGCCTGAAGGTATTATCGTACAGGTCGGGTGGCTTTAGAAGAGGATTTGGACTATTTATGGGGGACTGGTTAGTGGAGAGTTCATGGAGGGCGCAACAGTAATGGAAGGGTGAGGTTGTAAATTGAGGAAATAATACCCAAAACACCCCAATCTGTGTATTTTTTTCTTATGTAGAATGGGGGAGGCACCACACACCATAGTGGTATGCGAACAGAGGGGTTATCTGCATACCAATACGGTATGCATGCACGTGTATAGAATATCGCATACCATAGTGGTACATGTCCTATCACACCGATTTGGGTTCCATTCACATACTAATGTAATACGCGACACCAAGTTTATTCTGTATAGAGGTGCACTATGCGGAGCACCATATTTAAGGATGGTCTGAGGGATTATCCTTCACGAGGAATTAATCTATGAGATCTACAAGGTTAGCGGTCCACCAGTTTGGTTCGAAATTCTATGTATTATTATTAAATTCCATTGTTTTATGGTTTGCAGTAGGTTGTACCTGCAGAGAGAGTAGTTCATGATTTGGGCTTCACCGATTAATCAAGACGGATGTCAGAGTCTTCTCCAAAATCATTCATCCATCCTTTGATTCCCCTTCAACCCTTTATCATCCATCCTTTTTCCTTCTATTTTTCTCCCTTTTATAGAGAATCAAGGCAATTGTATCTATTGGGGACAAGACACTATTTGAAGAGGCCCATAAGGATATATTTGGGCATGCACAAGTCTCGGTCAATCTAGTGTTTGCGGAGGCTTTGGGTCGTGATAAGGGTTCACAGAAACCAACCTATTCACTTTATCCAAAAATTGATGGGTTTGCAGCATGGTACGAGGATTGAATTTGTGCACATAAGCCCTTCGGTAACACAGTTCGTGTTCTTCATTTCTCACTGGCCATCGCTCTGCAGGACAATGGTTCGCAGATCGTTCCATGTACCTGGTGGTTCATGATCCAGGCAGTCTGCGAACCTTTCATAGTGATGGTACGCTGGCCACTTGAAATGACTTGAAAACATGAATCTCATCAGGTTTCTTCTAAAAATTTCAGCTTTTTTGAGTCCATTAACCTTTCCAGACTTGTAGAAGTACTTTATTCCTTCATCAATGTGATTATTGGGGTATTTTCTTCCCTTGACAAAATTTTCAGGACCATACTGTGGGTTGAACAACATATTTGAAGAATTTATTAAATTTATATCGTGGATGGATATGAGGATTTATATTCTATTTATATATGAAATAAATACTAAAATAAATATTTTTTGGGAATTTAAATGTTACCATAAAAAATTCAACTCTCTATTAAATGAAACACCATTTGTTTTCTAAGAATCATCCAAATATGGTCATCCCAAAATCATATTTAAGGATCCTAAACAAAACACCCACAGATTGAAATTTTAACAATATAAATATTTATAATTTATAATTTTAAAAAACTTTTATGATCTAGGAATGTTTAAATTTGTGGGAATAATGAAGAATAAAAAATATATTGTTGGGATCGATAATTATGAATTAAACACATTTTTGGTCAGAAAATCAAAAAGTGTGATACGTAATATTCATGGGCATAGATGTGGGATTTTTGAATGATAATGGATGGTATTGATTTCATTTTAAAAAAGCTTATCCCTTTATCATATCCTCTTTAAATAGATTATTATTTTTATGTATTTTTTCCCCTTCTCCCAAATATTTTCAACCAAGTCAATCAAATCAAGCTAGCTAGAATTTAATCAACCATTCCTCAATCATAATATAACTAGCTAAACATTGTGATATAATGGTTGAGAATAAATTTTTTTGTGAACTTACAAAGAACATCCATGAGTGTCTAAGAACTCCATATAATCGGAGGGAATAATAGGAGAGGGCGTAGTACAACTATTGAGGGTGCTGATCCTACTACCTTCTCAACGTATTTAAGATAAATAGAGTAATATTAAGCTCTATAAAATCAGGAAAAAAAGTTTACATGTCTGGGATGCCTTCTCATGGTTTATGTGACTTTTCAAGGATGGGTTTTCCTGATCAGAATGAATTACCCATGGAATCACATTATGAGAAAATCACGACTTGTCTAGGATGCCTTCGATGTGTCAGCTATGCAAGACCAACATCCTAAAAATGTCCGAAAGAATATCAAGTCATGTTAGGTAGAAAAGAAAGAAATTTTTGGAAAACAATAAAAACATTTTAGTTAGACACCTTGAACATCTCATTTATACACCCTAGGATATGACAACCTTCTCTAAAAAACACAGTTAGAAATACACCTTACAAACCCTCTTATATGAACCTTCTTCCAACTGCCATCTTTATAAGAATAGTTCCGATAATGGGATAGGGTTATGTACTCATGCAACCCTATATGTTCCATTCAACCGAATGGTCCCTCCATGTCATACCATAAATATTTGAATGACCTTTCATGGTTTTTATATCCCATTATCCATCATAGTATAAACCATGAATATGAAACATGAGCCTATGTCCTCGTATAAGCCCAAATATTTAATGATCATCATGGATAAAAATAATTTCTATTATTATAATTACCCACCCCAAACCGTAAATGGTTTAAAGGGAATTGAACTATATGTACAGTA
The DNA here is from genome assembly GCA_963277665.1 of Viscum album. NCBI lineage: Eukaryota > Viridiplantae > Streptophyta > Magnoliopsida > Santalales > Viscaceae > Viscum > Viscum album. The sequence continues at coordinate 1,257,794,253 of OY728134.1, forward strand.
ACTCTTTTTCAAACTGTATATGTAGGAAACCGTCCTAAGGCTCGACCTCCCATGGGAATCCACCCATATGAAATTCTGACCACATTACAATTACCATGCCTAATAGAACACAAATCCTCTTAGGAGGCCATCAACACACCTCATTCATCAGAAGAATGGTGTTGGGTTTATGAGCAGTTTTCCCTTCTTTTGCAAACCCCACTTATTCCCTCATGTACCCCAAACCCATCAGTAGGTTAGAGATATACTAATCTATAAGTATTATAATTAATTTATAAAAATGATACATATGAATCCTTCATAATTTCCCAAGATCAAATTAGGCATCCAACCTACTGTAAATCCTTCCATATTTCAGTCATTCTAAACCATGAGATCCAAACTCCATCGTAGGATTATCATTTTTTCTCACCCCTTGGTTGGTGGAGAATCAAATTTGAAATATGAAGACTTTTTTTGTATATATAAATAAGATATGTGGATTTGGTACAATGGCCCTGAGCTATGTAGTAAACACTCCTCTGGGGTTTCCCCGTTTCATATTTCATGATTCTGTATGTGTTGAGTATAATCACATTATATCCCTTGTTTCTATTATCTAGATCGAATAACATGGGAAAATTTAGTTTCAATGATCATATCACCCACATCGTTATTCTTTCCTAGAAAGGGGAACCTCAGTGTGTAATACCCACATAGGGTCATGATATTATCTTCTCTATATGAGTGGATATACCTTAATATAAATCCCTAAAAAATTCCAATATAGGTAAATCCTATGGAAATAACACTTACGATCATTAAGTACATGTCATCACCCATCAGAAGGTTTGGAAAGATAAAAATACAAAGACTCTTATTCTTGAAATTAGTAGGATACATATGACACCTTCATAAGGATTGAGCACAATAACCAGTGCCTAAGTACCCTCATATATTTTCTTTTTTGCATGATATAAAACTTGATGGCTTGATCTCAAACAAATAGAATGGGTTTTGATTCCTCGTATAAGTACGATATGTAGGACACTACATAAAAATTAAATCTATTACTCAAAATACCAATCAACTCCCTATATTGTTGTAAAAAATAGAGTTCTTGGTGATATGTATTCCAAATATATATAAAAACCCATTTTAAGAGATAACAGGAAATGGATGGAACCCCGATTTTTATGTTTATGGATTCTACCCAAAATATTTTTTCATTGTAAAATGGTTCTTAATTTCGACTAGGAACATATTAATGAAAATATATTAAATATATAAGAGATTCCATAAATAATGAATAATTCTCCCCAAAAGGTTGTGATGTGCACAACCTCTCATCCACTCATCCAAAATAACTTCCTAAGAGATGTTGGGTATAAAAAATCAATTGACCGCCTTTATTTGCAATGTATATCTGAACCTATATATGTTGTGGGTTCGTTGGGAGTTTTTATAAAATATTAAAATGAATAACCGATGTGAATTATTGTGCATCTGTATTTTAACCCCCCATGATCAATCCTAAAATTGGAAAAAAATATTGGGAATCCAGTGTGAAATCATGTAATGACTGAATAACTAAATCATTTAGGCTCTGGGAAACATGTCTCATAAACCCTATGGATAAACTTATATCCATCATTTTTAATGGAATCAAATCATGAAACCAATATAAACCTTAAAAACACAAAAGAAGAGAGGTTTTTATACATCACATCATTCTAATTCATCAACATCATTTGAAAAAACAAAAACGATGAACCTGATGTGAATCTCTCAAATAAAAAAAATATAAAATGATCGCAATGATTCGAGAAACATTTTTTTCTATTCTCTATGAAAAAAATTATTGTATTCCATACATGAAATATTAAAACAATAAAATATATATAGGGTTCCATTGAAATATGTAATTCTCTTAGTGAAAATTCAACATGGAAAAAATATAAAAACATTGAAAAAGAAACGAAATTTTTTTAATAAACATTTCTAATTGATAATGTTTCATACATGAGACAATAAATTGACCAGTGGTCTTGTTCATTATTATTATTTTGACTTCATATGTTGCTGTCATATGTAACACCTTGACCACAGATCATGTCTTCATCATGTGAATGTTGTAGAACCATAGTTGCATCAATAAACAATGTGGGTTAAAAAACCTCAGTCACCCAACACCTTCAGATTCAGGTTGTGAATGATATGGTTTTGAAAAAACATTGACATGGTACGATCTCAACCATTTAGGCCATATATAATGATCTCTAACAATTGAAGTAGAAAACTTCTTCTCATTCAGGGAATGTTGTAAATAAAATTTTGGTACATGTCACAACTATTAATCTCTTAATATGCTTATCCACAAAATGTGGAAGTCATCACATTTTGTGTCTTTTGAATGTGGATCAATGATTCAACTATGGCTCTATCCGAGTAACAGAGCTTCTAAGGAGAGATCCTATAAGTCTCTATCTCTAGTGGCATCTTGCCAGTGCCATTCAATAACCTACTTATATAACCTACAAAAAGTTATCACATTGAATACTCATGAATTAGTGACAAGGAAGTTGTATCAAGAACGGTAGGATGGGGATAATTATGAGTGGGATAATATTCCCACTTCTGGTGATAAATACTAACGGTATTTTCAGATGTTAAGTAGTGATTTGTTTCATATCAATTATCACTCTAATAATGGATAAATGTTTATTACTACAGCAAGAATGAGGGGGGAACAAATCAATTCCCTCGTGTCTAAATCACATTATCATATTTTGATCACTCAAGGTGAATATGAGTGTTCCCATATGACCACTATAATAGAATACATCTTTTAGTATATTTTGGATAGTGGAAATGTGAAAATATACAATCTTGTACACATGTTTCTAACATTTCATTACATAATATAAATTGCTAAATAGGTCCATAGATATATTTTAGTGTAGGTATAGATAATGGGATAAGATCATATTCCTATCCTAACAACCAGAGAAGCATATCACCATGATCTATATAAATAGTATCTACTATAGAGAAAGAACACATTATTTTATCACACCAAGAGGATTATAATAATATTCCGGCGAGAGATGTAATATCGGTATAGGATTATATTAATGTTATAATATGAGATCACCAAGTCAATTTGGTACATGACCTAGTACAGAATCACATTCTTATAAAAAAGCATGATAGAATAATCCATGGGAACATGACCATGCTCACATCCACATTCCTACTAGGCCCACCATGTGGGAATGGAACTTTCCATCAGATAGGATTATATTCCTTTCAAAACATATTTTTATAATACTCCAAAGACAAAGAATTGGGACAATATTTTTTGTGTGACCAGGTCTCACCAACTCAGTTTGGAAAATGATTTGGGATGTTCCCATATTCATGTAAATGAAGCTACTTAGCATATTCCAAAAACTAACACAATACATGCTTATATCAACACATCCACTGAAGAATGACTAAAACAGTTTTCTTGAGAGGCTATATAAGAGGAGGATCATATCTATTATCTCATTCTAATGGTCCATTGACTATTCAAGTAGTGAATTCATATTTGAACTATGATCATATTCCCACCACTACCATGATTGAATGACATGTTCTGAAAACCACCCTTATGATGGATTATACTCAATTAGATTATAAATAATCACATGACATACTCTAATGACTTCTCATATAAATGATAATGTCCCTGAAAAAATAGTTAGTTATCAACCTATTCTGGTAGCTATTAAGTAGCAGGCTCATCACCACGATCAAACTCAAAATTTAGGTCAAAAAATTTAATACAGAATAGAGAATGATACCCATATCTCTAGTCTTCTCAATTCTAATGTCCTTGGGGCTTTTTGCACATAACCACGACACCTCAAGGGTCCATCAACTCTTCATAGAATTAAGAATCCAATCATTACCTCAATATCCCTCCTCATGGTAGTGAATAGATGGATCAATGGGACTCTACTCATAACAATTATCATGGACATCCTACCCATGATGATATCCATCTCAGATGCTGAAATCCTCCCCTTACCTAGAAACCTTAGTAAAGAGTGGATCTAAGAACATTGAAAACATATTATAGAGAGGTTTCAAAAACACTAGTGTGAACCACATATAGTTCCCCATCAACTATCTACTAAACATCACCATATACAAAATGAGGCACAAAGAAGAAACCTCTATGGTTTGACGAAGAAGGGGCATAAAAATATGATGATGAAAAGTCTGGAATGGATTTGTGGAAGGAGTTTTCATAAAACAACATTTGATCCACGTTTTGAACCTTATCCACATATGAATGTGATATCTCAAATTATATAGATAAGGAGTTGAATTCATAACTACTCAAAAATAAGAGGGAAATATATTAGTGGTTAAATTGTATCCACCTACCCAAATTATGATATGAGGTTCACCTTTAGACCATAAAAACACAATATTGTACAATGTATCAACTATCTCAATGGACCAGGACCCAATACAAAAAATAGCATAAATATACAACACACTTGTCTCCAATACATCACAACAATTCATAAACTAATCACTAAAGCCACACCATATATTTTTATCCAATATTGGGGAATATATAGACTATTTCACTCCTCAAAATATACAGAACATTTGAACTCCCCAAATATGGGAACATATAATTAAATAGTTACAGGAGAAATCACGGTATTGGGTAACACATAAGATAGTTGGTCAATACATTAAAATTAAACCTTTTTAATGATGTAAAAATGACATGATCCAAGGGAGGGTGCTGCCAATAGATTCATAAAATAGTCCCACTAGAGAAAAGTTAGCCCATTTCTGACATAAAAGACGATTGTGTTCCCAAATCAATATATTCCAATACAAGATTACTCTCATCATGGGCTTCCATTGAACATAACTCATACAATGTGAAAATTTCAGCTAATAAAACATATTGAAAATAATCCAACATAAAAACTATATCATAGAGGGACTAGCCCTTGGGGATGGGGGATTTTTTACAACCACCTCCACCACTTTGACATCAAACCCTGACAGGATCTATGGGACAGTAATGGACTCTTTAGAACAACTCCAACCCATAGGGCCGTGGTAATTATTATTTAAATATCCATAAATGGGTTCATAAAAATCCAATAAGGTCCTGGAGAAATTAGGGGTGGTTCTAGATCTACCACATTCCCTTGAAAAAGGGGAATTTATATCTCAATTCATGTCTTAGGATCCATTAAATACTCTACTAGAAAAATAAAATCCTTAGAAAAAAGATAAAGAAGATCCACTAGGGGGACTGAATCACCATTATATCATAGGTATAGTTTCATATTTCTCCTTATTAACACCCCATAAAGAATCAATCTTTTCCATGTTGGGTGGTAAATATCAATATTTAACATCCCATACATTCCTTCTACCATTTCAAAAATCTTTTATATTTAATTTTTTTTTATGAAAACACAATTGTAAGCTCCATCAAGGTCGTTATTCATTGGAGAATAATGAGGAATGTATAGTGAAGTAAATAAAACTCCATAAGCATCATAATCTATAACGGTACAACATAGCCATGTGTTAGAAAAATAACCCTGATGTAACCATCATTGGATAAGTAAGCGGTGCAGATTCACCCTATTACATAGATAATAATAATAGGATAACTACATTTTCCAAATACACAATAATGAATGAAATCACTATCATCATAACAAATTTTGTGGAACAAGAAAAAATTGTTGATGGGTTCAATGTAGAAAATATACCTAAATAGTTGGGTGATCCCGATTTGGGGACTAAAGTTGTGTGTATGTGAAATTAGAGATGGTGTTTGAACATGGAACCTATAAATAATGATTTCCTACCTCTAAATAGAAACACCACCAAGGATAAAGTCAAATGGTAGGATACATCCCACTAACTACACAAGGAACCAATATTCCTACTACTGAGGAATAACCGAAACATATGAGAATGATATGAAAAATCTCATACAACACAACGAGGAAATACTCAAGGGAAACATTCCCATTGGGTATCATCTTTATATAGTGATGAATATACCTCCTCCAGGATATTAAGAGAGAGACAATACACCTTCAATATTGGCATCAGAGCATCAGGATAGCTCTAGAACCTGAAAATTAGTCTATGTTAATGAGGATGCTAAGAATGATTATGATTTCCCTCAATTACGGATAAAATATATTCCTTGCCAGGTGGATCATTCAGTCATATAATGGATATAGAATTAGAGGTATGTGTAAATGGGTACATCAGATCAAGATGTTCTAACTCTTTGTATACATGATGTGTTCTATAAAGAAAAACCTCCAGAACTATTCAATGCCATCAAATATCGGGCTACTCGAATGGATGTCAGGGAAGGTAAGTGAAAATCCATGAAGCCTGAGAATTGTATATTTCCCTAATGGGTGGATGAAAATTTTCCACCACCACTTTTCAGAAATCACAAATTATCAACCATTGAGTGAACATGTGATCTACAACATCATCTCACACAATTGTTTTCCTCATGTGGCCTAATGATGGGCCCTCTTGATCAGTAGGAGGAAACCAAACTGAGATTTTTTTAAAAAAATTAGTTGGTATGATAATCTTCTAGAGTGAGCCATTTACAATTGAAAATAAAATTTTCATCAATTAATATACCTATTAATCCCAATATTAATTAAAACAACAATTTCCAACTTCACAAACATCAATCAATATTATAAGGAGAGATTTTTTTGACATTATCAAAAGATGTAAGGGTTAAACCAATTCACTAAAAATCCTTTTATTGCAAGATAAATTTATGGATCTCTATGATGAAAATCCGAATGATTTGTTTTTGAAAACAACATTATTCCCATTTAAATATCTTAGTAGATTCTGTGAGTTTTTAGAAGATACCAAACATATGGAAGAAGTTATTTAGTGGAACCACGCGAAATCTCTTCACATTTCCTCTGTATAGGGAAAAAAAGATAGCTAAGGTAGATAGTATTTATTTTTCCTTCAAAAAAATAGTAGTTCCCAACCCAGTAACAATGTAGGCCTTGAATCATCTCTTACCTCCCACCACGAGGTAGAAGAAACATGATCTACCACGTCTAGAACTAAAAAAAGATATTTGTCACTTGTAATTTGAGGAATCGATGAATAACTTGAACTCCTTACAAAATGACTAGTCCTTGGATTATTTCCATTCATCCATGGAAAATAAATTACTCAAGATACCACAGCCCATGAAACTGAATGATGTCTATATAAATGATTGTCTAGACTACTGCCCTTTCTATTGGATGTTGGGTTACATAATCCATGATTTTTTTCTCCTTGAATAATATTCACCAATTATGGTTTATTATGAGAAAGGAATTCTAGAAAATACCACTAAATAGTTGATCTATGTATTTTCACTCAACTAGAAGAAGTGTTTGAATGGTATGAAGTTCCAGTTATGGGGGGATAGAATTTCGATAATTAGATGAATTAAAAAACAGTTGACCGATCTAATTCCACCAAGGGTGAATAGCTTCACAAACCCAATGTGAACCATAACCTAGGGAGGTTACACTATATTTTTCACACATATGTGGACCCAATAATCATAAAAAGGAAAATATAGATTAGTAAGAGTCATATCATGTTCCCGCACAAGGTCCAAATCTGTCAGACTTCTTTCTATCAACATCCGGAGAATGGGAAACATCCAACCAAATGAAACCCTCATGGGATGAAGAGTTCATTTAGGTTTTCATTAAATTTGATCACTTAATATATCTTTTATGTTATGACTAATACACCTCTCAAGAGTTCAACAAACATGAATAGGAAACTATAGAATGAGGATGTAGAATTCAAGGATAAAGGGGATATCTTGAGCATGGTCAAAAACAATATTTCGATCATATCCCTACCGAATCCATATAGGCAGATGATAATTATGGGAAAGTACTCATAGAATCCCAATAGAAACATGGAGATTCCTCAGAGCCGTCCATATTTCATCTAATCCCAGTCATCCTATATAACCATCTGGGGGGTGTGATTATTTGATCAACCCAAACAAAAGGGAATGCCTTCATGATATACGCACCTTATATTTGATATTCCCTTGACATCAACAGAAGCATGAAGATAATCCACATCAAACACCAAAACTCATAATAAACATAATATGGAGAAAACACACCCATGTAAGAAAAAATAATTGGAATAAAAGAAAAACATTCTAAATTAGTTGGTGATTGTTCAATCCATGATATTAATATTGGATTCTCTATATGTTTCAAATGAACTCTGTGACTCACTCATTAAATCACCCAAGTTGCTGAAGTAGTTAGAGATAAAAGTTGTTGTAGTTGAATTATTTTGAGGGGAAAATATTCTATTAGAATTCAATGTCACCATCTCATTCACTTAACAAGATCAAGAATAATATAATCATGAACATATCAGACCCCAGTATATTTTAGAAAAACTCAACAATGTCAACATTCAAAGGTCCATAGTTGAAAATGGTTATAGGATCAACTTCATAAAAATTTGTACCCTACAATTTTTTGGAAATATAGAGTGTTACATATCTTTGAAAAAGCTAAAAATATTAGGGTATGATAGGATAGAACAAATTCCATTCGGGAAGGTCAATCTCAGGGAACAAATTGGGTATCTCAATTCTAATTTTGAGATTTTGGTTATCCAGAAAGACACCACATATAATGTACTAATTGAGGAACATGGATTCATATCCATTTAGAGGTACCTTAAATATTTCATACATGGTTATAATTCCCCATTAATGGGAAATTTAGCATACTACATAGTGAAACCCCCCCCCTTCAATTCTTAAAAATCGATAAATGCTGAGGTAGGATTCTTCAAAATGGGAGGAAAAAAACCAATGATGGATGAAGATATACAATGTGTAGATCAATATTTCTTGGGTACTTCCCCTGAAAGTACCTAGAGTATTCTTTTATGCAATTATCTACTATTGAAAAAATGGATTGAGGTAGCATACTTAATCCAAGATGTGCAGGATCTTCATATCCTAGGTGACTATATAAAAAATCATCATGAGAATCTATCTACAATTATTTTTTAAGTCCATGATGATAATGACTCTTCTTATAACCTATCTTACCATGTATGTGAGAGTGACACCCCCAGAATACAAAACATGTATAAAAATTCCTTCATAGATGTGGAATTAAATTATGAAATAACATTGAATAACATGACTTAATCACAAGTTAATCATATCGGTACTTTGTAAAATGAAACAGTAGAAACGGATGACCCTGATCAGGAAAATTTGATTTTATGGATCTTGCACTGAAGGATGGTCTCGTTAGTCATCATCTGTGAAATGGAGGAAACTAATCTAGTCATCATATCCCTAGAGTGTGATGAACTGATATCCATCCCAGGATGGGTGGTGTCTGTTTTTGATTAGATATTAAATTTGACAAATTCATTAGATAAAATCCAATGAGAAAAGAGATGATTCCATGCATAGAACATTACCCAAAAAGATGGGGAAAATGTTCAGCAATACTTATAAAAATGATTCATCAATGGAAACTTCCTACGATGAAAAGAATATATAGATATTCTATTAATAAAAGATGATGTAAATATTGAAACATGTATCTCTCATCAGACCAAGACTAGAATCTCCCACCAAACTAGGAGGTTTGGTTACTAATGAAAAGAAATGATACAAAACTATATAGAGTTTATCAAGAAATTTCATGCATGAAATATTCCTATCAACTTCATCCATCAACTCCTAGAGTTGATACAAGATACTAAATTCTCCTGCTTGTTATCCATATGTGGAATAGATGTTTTGGGGCCATATCCCCTAGAAACAACTAATATATTTAAGTAAATCCTTACTTCTAAAGATATCATTTTTAAATGGGATAAGTAAATACCCATCATGGAAGATGGGAAGAATAATTCCATTAACTTTGTAAAGACCAATACGATCACCAAATAGGTTTCTCTTTGAGGCATCGCAGTTGTACGCTGCCTCAGTTCTGGTCCCATGATGAAGCACTAGCTGATGAAGGAGGATGATTCCCCCCCCCTTCCTGGAGGAGGAAGGGGGTTGGATGATTTCCTTTCACCACCTCTGATTCTGTGAAAGTCGATCACCCCATTTTCAAACCCTAATTTTCTTCCAGATTTTTCGGCGATCTCGCTTAGCTCGAAGGCCCTTGATCTTCATCTTGGTGATCATCAACTGCCAATATCGATTACGAAGTTCATTGAAGCATCAAACCATCTCGATTTAACATTGGTGGCTCGTTTCAGTCACAGGAGGCCCTCGGTTGAGGATTTAGACCATTTTGTCTTCACCAAATGGGACTTGCAAGACCGCACGGTCGTCGGTCTCCTTGATAAGCATCACTTTATGGTTTGGCTTGCTTTAGAGGAGTATTTGATTAGACAATGGTATAGTTCCCCTCATAGTTGCAATGGTTGTATGTTTTCCCTCCTTTGCTGGTCTTTTGATTTATGTATGAATCATGACCCTTCCACAATCGTGGCATGGGTGAGCTTTCCACACCTTCCTCTTCCATTTCAAAACCCTACGATTATTCACATGATTGGAAACTTTGTGGGTCGCTACCTCTATTCTGATGTCCAAACCTCCACGGTAAGTCATCTGGTTAATCCTCGCATCTGTGTTGAGGTGGATGTTGCGAAGCCTACGGTGGAGTGGATATGGATCACTGTGGGTGAGGAATTCCGAAGGAAGTAGGTCGTTGTTTTTGAGACGTGAGATGACTACTGCTCCAATTTCCATCGTATGGGGTTCCTCGATTCTGAATATAACGGTGAGGCATTGGTTCAGAAGATGTATGGTCCGAAGGTGATTTGTGGTAGGTCTCTTGGTCAGGGACCTACAACGGACATCGTGTCTGGCAAGGTGAAATGGAGTGCAGTTAGTGAGGGGACCTCGCTCCCTAATCTGCTGGTTTCTTCGGTGTTTAATTGCCTAAGGAATGATCTGGTTTTAGGGGATGAGAAGAAGAAGTTTACTGATGGTCATGGGAATGGTGAAAAGGGGGAGCCTTCGTGTGTTAGTGTGCTCAAGCCCTCTCAATATGAGGTTCGACCGTCAGTGGATGTTGGTGGGAAGGATGTATGTAACTGCAAGGAGCCAGAGCTTATGATTGAGGATCTCGCTGCAAGATGTGAAACTATCATGTGGAGATGTTGGAAGGTTATGAGAGGTATCAACGATAGGAGTTCTGTGATGATTCTATGATGGATTCAATTGCAGATGAAACCCAATTCCAAGGAGTGGAACAAGTGAATGCAAAGGAGGCTGTGCAAATGGATGAAGGTGGCAGTGTACAGCTAGGGATCTTATCTCCAGATGATGGATTTGGGAAGGATGCCTTGCGGCAGGGGACTCTGGGCAGTCCTGAATTGTTGGAACAACCTAGGTTTCTGGCCCTAATTGATCCTAATTGTCAATATCATGAAGGCCAAGGAGGGGAAGATGGCTCCTATGAGGTCCAGATTTCTGGAAAGTGGGTGGACTACTAGGATCGTGGTAAGTAAAATGACAGAGGCTTGATCGAACACTCTTTTAGTGAGATTTTTCAAGGCAGGGGCCGAAGATGACCGGGAATCAGGGGAGAATGAATACTCAACCACGACGAAGGCAGAAGAAAGGCTACTCCAACTTTCATAAGCCGATGCCCACCAGGTCATCGATTGGGAACACAGATCTGATTTACATGGAACGGATGAACCTGTGAAGGAAGTATGCGAAGGTTATCAAACATTATGATAGATCGGAATGTGAATCGACTACTACGGAGGAGGCTTATCAGCATGGATGTGATGGTGAGTCTGGTTTTTTTATGTGTAATCATCTCTTTCAGTTGTGGTACTTGTTTCCTGTCCTTTTCTTTTATTTTATAAATGGTCATAGGGTTATCTTCTGACGGATTTTCTGGTAATATGATCACCAAATTCTAAGTCTTTCACAAGATATTGATGGAAAACAACACTAACTTTTATTCCACCAATTTGAAAAAAATTCTACCATGATTAAAAATTTGAATAAAACCAATAAAATTTCAATAATGTAATGGAAAATGGACAAATAGATTCTTTTAACACGACACTGTGATATATAAATTTGAATATATGGGGAAAGGAAAAAAAATCATGGCCATAAAAGCTCCTCTATTCTTTATGGGAATACCATACCATTATGTGCTCTACTACAAAAGAAATATCATATTAATTGGTGTGTGGATTTGAGGTAGTGTTCCCTACAAAAGTTTAGTTGCACACACAAAGAATATCTATCTATGGATAAATCCTAGATGATAAGAAATCAAATAAGTAGCGGAACAAGTTGGAACAGATCATTAATAAAATGATGTATACCCTATACAACCTCAAAGTATATCAGAATCATATCACATGGGCATTAAATTAAAAGGTTGTCCTTTTCTCAATAATATATGTAGAACTGGTATTAGCTCGAAAAACCCAAATGATACTAAGAAATAATCTCCAAATATAGAACCCAAATGTAAAGGAACATACACCATACATAATTTCATTTCAAATAGAGCTTAGTCATTTTCCATAAAGGATGGGTAACACATTACACCCCCAACCAATGCATGGTTTCCAAAGAAGTAATTTTCATAGCTTCCATCAATCATATAGGGTCCTTTTCATATGACCCAAAACTAAAAGACAAAATATCATACTAAATACATGACATTAAACTACATAACGCATCCTAGTATCATGAAATTAAAATTGATAACGCAACATAGTTGCATGCTGTTATATTTCATTATTGGTCCTCATATTATTACATAATACTACAAGACACCATTCATTATTAGTACATGATGTTAAAATTCATGTCAAATGTTGCTTCATATATGTATCATGACAAATAAGCTTGATTTTGTTTAAAATAAAAATGAAGTAATCACATCCTTTTGTGCGAGGCTAATCCACCTAGGGAATCTTCTCTCTCTAGAAATAAATGTGGCTTAATTTTTTCCATCACAGGAGACATAGTGATCCTAAAATCACTAAATCCTAGTTCATTTTAAATATGTACTACTATTCATATAATTTAAAACTATAAGATATCATTAATCCTTAGTGTCTAACATTAAACTGAATTAATTATGCCATTACCACATTCCATTAAACTACATGGATGGAGTCTCAATGGAAAACCATTAATTTTCACTAAGTGCCTCCTCCTTACCATAAAATGATATAAAAAAATAGGGAGGTCATTTTAACATAACCGTAAATGATAAGAACCAAATTGAATTACACCCAAGACATTAAATTTTATGACAACGTCTTCAGCACATGATGTTAAAATGTAGTCCTACCCATTATACCAAACAAGAAATTTTATAGGAAACCATCTCTATAAACCTCATATACCAAACAAGGGATGCCTATAATGAGATTATTTTTCAAACCCATGAACAATTTCTATAAGGATTCATGAACTTTTATAACATCAGGAATCCTTAATCCTTGCATATGATGGTAAAATTTATCATTTACATCCATCTCATTCAGTATTAATTTGGTCAATGAACACCATGTGTTTTGATTCTCATTCCAATGAGATACATATAGATGCCTATATCATATATCATGGCGTGACTAACAAATGATTAAAATTAACCTATAATTTATATTAATTGTCACGGTGTAGTAAAAGAAAACTTTGAAATTCCTTATTTCTCCACACCAAGAATAGAAGATATGGGTTTGGGAAATTTGGTAAAAGAATCCACGAGTGATCAAGAAATATCAATTCATGTTAGGGTTAATAAGTTCCAAGATGAAATACATAAAATAGAAAACAACACATCCATAACACATGAATATAAACTACATGATTAATCTATCACGCATGATATAAAAATGATAATTACCATGGCCCTTTCTTAGGAGGACCATTGTCCTTAGTGTTGGTTTCCCACCACACATATTTTGAGGAACCACATGTAGCATGATTCCTACTATCACAGGATACCTAATGATGCCAATATATCTAATCCCGAGTGTATCCAACACATAAATAGGGAGAATTCCTCCCTTATCATATTGATCGGACTTTGGAGGAGAGTATTTAGTTCAAAAACTACGTATGGAATTATTCCTATAATCAAAAGATATTTAGTTACACCAGAATCTAAAATATTAGGTCCAACAATAACATCAATGTAAAAAAACTTCCAACCTCCACCTATGGGCTAGACATGCGTGGAGAGATTTCCATTAAAGAGCTAAATGTGGTTTGATTTATTCTAAAAACTGATAAATATTGATGCATATATCTAAAATCCTCAGTCATGATGAAATAATCAATGGGAAAATAAATCCCTCTGCATATGTGTCAGATCTATGAGAATAATTTCCATGTTAAGAAATATTTGGGTCTTTATTCATTCCATTAAATGATATATAATAATTTATGGATCCTTCAATTCAAGTCCATCCATTGGTACCCATCACCCCCAATCATATCCACTACAAATGAGTAAGATAAATGAAAGGGATATTCTTAATGAAGCTAATTTCAGAATGATTCATTAACTTGTAATATGTTTGGGGAAACTCAGGGAATCCAATTATTAAAAATTGAATTTAACTCTATTTAAAGAGGGTAAAATCATAATGACTTACTCTGGTTATTCTTGAGTCTGATCTACATATGGACTTCTTTTTCATGGAAAAAACCCACGTCAATCAGGTTTCCAAAATATATATACCCATCATTAGTCCTATTCATGGATAAAAGGTTTTTACTGCATCTAAATTCCACCAAACTATTAAAATTGTGCCCATGTACATAATTCATAATTTCACATTAGTTCTGACATCCTTACCACATGATGTTAAACTACAATGAAAATGTCCTTGTCTTGAGACATTAATCTACATGATATATTATTCCCCAAAACTTGAAATTAAAATTTTTAGACCATCACCCATCATCATTTGATGTTAAAGAATCACATGATCTGGAACCTTGTATATAAATGTTTGAGGTTCTTCCATCATCTATTTTCACAACAACCCATAAATCATACTTCCTGACATGAGTTCCATTGATCACTGTAAACATTTCATGTCCCCATGAAATGGGAATAAATACCTCTATTTGACCATGTTAGAGGTGGATCTGCATAAGGTCTTTGACCTTCTGACTAGAGACATAATGGCCCTATAGGTTGAGATTTTGGGTCCTTATGGACCCTGATTCCAAGGTACTAGAATTTAATACCTATTGTATTATGGATCATCCCCGACATGATTATACCTTAACAATACTCATGAACTAAGAACATTGAAGCATGATTAATAAAATATTCATCCCCAATACAAAATGATGACTTAATATTCTTGATTCTAGGTATCTTAACTAGGCTATTATGTTATATTCTCTCCATTCCATGTGCATGTGCATCGTGACCTAAAACTATTTTATCCTTGGTAAAAGTTGCATGAACATAAAATGTTAACATTTGTTAGTTCAAATTGAAAGACCCAAAAAATATTAATGAAAGAGACATAGAACATTTCATGTTGAAAACATGCATAGGGTGTACTAAGGAAACATCATGAATACTCTATCTATAGTCTTCATTTATATATTTTAGGAACGATTTATAGTGTTAATAAACATGTCATAATGCTCATAGGGCTCACTTTGTGGCTGTAATAAATCCACTCCATGATCGCTCGACCCCCTGGACTAGAAAAATGTTAGTGAAATAATTTTTAAAATATTATTACCACAACAATGTGTTAACTAGGTAGGAAAACAAATTTTAGGGTGATCAAAAACTTCTTGAATATTAAATTTTCCATAAAGTGAATTCATATCATTGATTTCTAAGGAAGAAAAACTCGTTTTTAAACATGATATCCATGCCATGGAACACCATGGACCTTGTTCGTCCAATATCATGGATATTCCCTATAAAAAACTTGTAATAGGGAATTCATAATCCAAAACAACCATAAAAGTATTCATTGGGGAATTTTAGCCTACCAAATAGAATAATCATATATGATATTTGTTCCTTTAATTCCATGAATTTCTTAGAGTTTTTTCCTAACCATGTAGAATATTATAGGCTTTCTCCATTACAAATGGTTGGCCTCTAACACTGGTTATCATCACCAGTTAACTCAAATAATCCTAGAATATGTTTAAAAATTAACATAACATTACTATTCAAGTGGATTAGACATCCTAGAAGTTACATCACTGTGTACGGTACCCTTTACCAGACCAATAATGTGATATTATATTACCTAACAATTTGATGGTCTAAACCATTTGACTAAATGACAAATATTATACGGACTGAGCCTCCCAACCTAAACATGAACTACATTAGCATTATAGATAGCTTCTTTTATAACTATCTTTTAACTTTAAACATCATCGTCTAGATTTATGAGTATTTAGAAATAATTCAGGACTCTTTTAAATGTCTTGGGACACCTATAATGGAAATGCATATAATCATTAAGGGACAATGAAGATGGGAATCCAACCTACTACCTAGAGGAATATTCTCCCAATATGAAAGTACAACCAATCCTCATGGTCCCTGACAACACCGTGGTGGGACTCAGAACATTAGGGTTTTCGGGCCATCCCATCATGTCCACCCTATCCCAAATACATCAATTAGAACTTTTGGGTTATGATTTACACCACCCATACTCCAAATATCCAAGGTTGGTCAGAATACCTAATATTTTAACATACATAAAACTGAATCTTGGTGAAGATCCAGGGTTCCAAAGCTAGTCATGGATATCCATCCTTCATATTTTCTCAAATATAATATACTTCCAAAATCATTAAAGAACACTGATTATTCAAAATATCAATTAATAATTATTGGTGTAAAAACCATTCATGGACACTCTTTTTTATGGATATAGGTTCCTAAAAACCTTTATGTATATTCTTTATTAACTTCCAATAATGTTCTAATTAAAATAAATCTAAATTATGTAAATTGATAAGCCATGTTAAAAGACACTAAACTACTTCACTAGAGGGTCTGATCTAGAAGACTATAAACTATATCACACTAATGGTCTAGTTTTCAAGAAATAAAAACAACCAAATGAATAAGTCATAATTCTCACATGGATGAAAACCTTGAAATGGAACTATGGAAACAATTAGAATGTCTAGTTTCTTGAAAAGTATTTAATGTGATCCCAAAAATGATAGATCTTAATAAAATATAAAAGTAATAAAACATGTTATGTTGAAAAACCATTAAAGTGATGCCAAAGATAAATTCATTTCTATATCCACTATGAATTCCCTAATATAATTATGTGGAATAATATAGGGAAATATGAAAATGTATATGCAAACTCTGTAAGGATCAAAATATGTCACTAAAAAATAAAGCTATGATTTCTAGTTAAGCTATTATAGGGAAAATTCGATCAAATATCTATTTATTTGGACTTGCCTAAGGGTAACTAGTTCTCCCAGGACATTAAACTACATGGTACTTGGACTATCCAATAGTACCTTAGATTTCTCAGGCTGGCCTACCTTGTGTAGCCTTAGATGTGGGACATGAGCTTAGTCTGTGAAAAATCAATACAAGAACATGGGTCACAGACAATGATTATTATCACAATATGATGATATTACCCATCCTAAGTATATGTTAGATCTACATAAGGACATTAATTAAATAAATATATATATATATATATTCATTTGTGAACATATATTCATTATTCATGAGTTTGATCGGTATAAGAGTTTATCTCATAACTATATATGGCTTCATTCCCATTCCATCAGGATACTTAGAAATGTATAGGACTGTAATCTTGGGTGTAGCCCTAAATAAATTTTCATAACAATCCTTCTTCATCTGGGAATGTGTACATACTCAACAATTTTTAGTATTCATTCATCAAGATGAGTTTATTCTAGTGGGAATCCCCATTTTGTTGAAATGTTCACCCATGTAGAATATCTAAAGGATATTCATTTTGGAAAATCAGATTCCAAAAATCGATATTGTCCTATTGATAGTGATAAGAGGCCCCTAAGTTGTCCATGTGAATGGAAATTTGATCTACATTTACATTTGAATGAAATTTGGTTTTCTAAGTATAAATCCGATTCTAGGGGGGATTTATATATATTGATAACTATTAATAAGACACTTTTCCATCAGAAATATGATATGTGTGATGTCTAATACTAATGGTCTTGGAATCCACATATTTAATGGATTACGGAATGAATTTTTTTCATTTTAGAAAGGGAATGACCTTTATTTTATCCTCTTATGTTCAATTACTTTTCTTATAATTTATGGACCCTTATACAAAATGAGATCCTATAAAGATGACAGGACAACAATACTAATTATAGGAACATATTGGTGCTTCCTAACCCACACTTCAAGATCCATCCATCCAACTAGTGTAAATAACAAATTCCATGAAAAGATCACCCATCTCTATGACCCATAGGATATTCATCTAACAAATCAGATGGATTGAGTTGAGAATCTAATATTGGTTGAACTTTGAGGCATGTAAAATATTAAATTAAAATGTAATAACTTTTTACATAAAAATAAAATTCATTTCATATCAAATAAATCGAATGCTAAGGGAGGCATGTTTTTACAACCAGAATTTTGAATCACACTCTTTGTCAAGAAAAATTTGAGATGTTTTAATCCTAATAATCATGGGACTAGAAGTGTAATTTGTTATGGATAATGTATTGGAATGGGTTCATTTTAATAAGGGAATGAACATTATTTTATCTTCTTTACATAGT
Source organism: Viscum album (assembly GCA_963277665.1). Lineage (NCBI taxonomy): Eukaryota > Viridiplantae > Streptophyta > Magnoliopsida > Santalales > Viscaceae > Viscum > Viscum album. The sequence continues at coordinate 1,257,813,169 of OY728134.1, forward strand.
TTATTTTTCATAGTATTTACAACCCCTTATCCAACACAAAAAGGTCAGAAAGGTGGCCACATCAACTAGGGGCACATATGGGAGTTTCTCACACATGGCTCAAGAGCCATCCAACTATCTAGGAAAGAGACAATAGAGTGGTAATGCATAGGAGTGGTGGTTAGTGCACATGGCATGTGGAAGAGTGCATGGGAGGTCCACACAAGAGGAGGGTGCAGGTGGTGGGGGGCATGGTAAAACTTTGATAGGTACTAACCCTATTTATAGATCAACTGATGTGTGATGCAGTGAGTATTATCAAGTACTCATCGACCAAGTACAATGTTTTAGTGTGATGAGATGTTTCTTGCAACACTAGTCCTCTATAAAAATCCTTATGGACAAAACCAGATTCATCTGATCTAAAAACATTGCTCCGAACAATCACCTCACATGATCATATTAAAAATCATGCTCAATTAAAACACATTCCACTACTATTGGTTTGGAACCATGAGACTCACCCAACATTGGCTTGGTAACCTACCCATCTCCCATGACTTGCATTACCTTGGTGATTCCTATTTGAGCCTGAAATACCCAATATAGATTCCATTAGTGCTCGAAGTTCACCAAGATGATCATCTCTATCGACTAAGAACATGAATTATGAATCATTCATAATTTTATGAATGCAACTTCATTTCAAATTCATGACTTTTTTTGAAGAAAAACGTCCATCAGATGATGTTCTTTAGTCCCATAATGTTTCATTGATTACTCAATAGTGTCTAGTCATATTAAGCTATAGCGTGAATCACTGTGTATCATGTGACCACGTGACACCACTTAAAGCCACTATAAAACATATAAAGGATAGTTAAATCAATAGAATACACTCATGTGGAGTTATTCTATCATCATAATCGTAAGATAGTAAGGCACACAACATCCTATCACATGAGGCTTCCCTACTAATCATTTTTTTCATTATATACTCGGCAAAAGCCTTTAAGAGTCCATCCACTAATATACTATAAGATTGTGTAGAGCACCTAAAGAAATCATGAAAATCCATTTTTCATTATCCTCTATCCTATTAAATGTAGGATATTCATGTTGAATCCATTATTACCATGGATGCATGTAATATTAAACCTGTAGGACCTCCACATGAAACCAGTCCTGTGATCGGTGGAGGCCATCATGAGAATTACCATGGCTCTTACGATAATGAGAAGTTGACCATTCAAATCTTCCAACTGCCTCGTACCGATGCATATGGCTTCTTTACCATAGAAAGTGACATTTCCTTTGTCCAGCCTAAACCTATATAATACCATGATCTAAAAGAAACATGGAAGGGGGTGAAGGAATAGAGAATCCATGTGATAGGGGAAGGGAAAATAAGTATAGATAAAGTGAAATAGAGGTAGAGAAGTGAGATTGAATCTTCAGAATAATTTCTCAAGGTAATCACAAGACAAAATCATGAGAACCCACCATGGTATACCATAATAAGAAGTTGTTTCATGGTAATTTTAACATCATGTGGTTGGAAAAAAAACAAATAACATCATGTGAATCCACTAATGAGAGATTCCATAATTCAGTGACAAACATCAATGGAAACGTATCCTAGACATGAAACCACTATAAAGAGATAGATCATTGACATATCTTCATTATCATACAACATCCCATGGAAAATACATACAAAATATTGTACTTTATCCATTATTAACATATATAAGTGGTAGATAAACAATGCTTATAAAGGATTCAATTTTTCAGTGCTCCAAAAATGAGGTAATAAAGTTACATTTTTTCAGCGCTAACAAAATCACAGATGAATGTGCACTCTTTTTTAGTGTTTTTTCTAGAACTGATAAATTTCTCCCATTTATAAACCCTTTTTTAGAGATGGTAAATCTAACACTTTTATCAATGCTTTTTTCTAGCACATATAATAGTCATAGTGAGTAATTTTATTTATATAAAATTATTTTTACAATTATAAATAAAATTTATATTAGAATAAGTAAAATATAAAATATTAATACTATTTATAAAATATAAAAAAAAAGAATATTATTTTTGTAATTTTATAAAAAAATTCATCAATATTTTATTTTAGTGAACTTTTTTAATTTTTAATTTACCTACATTAATTTCAAAATATATATCTAATTAAAGTAAATGTAATATATTAATATTTCATTTAAACCATTATATATATATATATTAATATATTCATTTAAATATTTGAGAATACTCATATTAAATAATTTCAAATGTTTGTACATGCAAAATTGTATGTTTATATGTGTAGGCGTGTGTATGTGTGTTCATAGATTTGTATGCGTATATATACATATATATGTCTTTAACTATACATGTATGTTTTTTAAGTCTATTTATTGTTTTAATATTATTAATTTTTTAATATATCTCCAATTTAAGTATTTTTAGTATTTTTTCATTTTTTATATTTATCACTTATTAATATAAACTTATTTTTATCCATTCTTCGTTAACCTATATGTGTGTTTGTTTGATTTATTTTGATTTTTTATTTTATATAATAAAATTTAATTGAATTATTAATAATTTTCTATAGTTAATATAACTCATTTATAAAAATTTTATTACATAAATCATTAATATCACAAATTTTATCTTTTTTTATATTTTATGTATTTGAAATTCATGAAAATGTTACAAATTTACTTTTTAGTATATGTTAATATATTTATTTTATTTATTCATTTATTAGTATATATTCATTAATAATGTTAAATATATATTTTATAATTTTGTAATAGTTTTTTATACACATATTTTTTGAATGTAGATGTTACATTTTAAATATGTTTGCAATTTATATAAAAAATATTTATTCATTTTTTTAATAAGTGTTAACAGATAAATTATGTTATATACTTATATAATTAATCTATTTAAATTGATTCTTTAATAATTTAGAAATATATCTAGTTAACTACAAAGAATAATTAGTTGCGGGCTTGTCTGAGTGTTAAAGGCCGCTTTAATACTACTTCAAACCCGAGTTCAAATCTTTATGAGAGCTAATTTCCCATGGCATGTGGTGACACATGCCTGACGCAGGTAGGTGGTGACGCAGGCATAGTGCAAACCGACGATGAAGCAAGCATGATGCATGCGTGACTTCAAGCCAGTCGGTGGGTGTTTGTGCCACATAATGGGCCTCAAGCCCATTGGGCCTTCAAAACATGTACTGGATAAATAAGGCTTTATGGGTTGCAAATCCCTGTGGGGAGCTATAGCCTACCTTCTTATCCTATGTGTGTGGTATTTGTGTGTTTAAAATAATTGTACCCCCAAACACAGAATATATATATATATAATGTTTTCAAAAAATATATAAAACATTATAAATAATAATATAATTAAAATTAATTGTAATATTATAATATATATATTTAAATAATAAAAAATATTTTATATATTGCTACCTATATATATTCATTTATAAATAATCAAATATATATAACTATATAAATATATAAAAATAAATATATATATATATAATTAAATATATATATATATAGAATTAAATAAAATTTTTATACAAATTCTTATTTATAATTATATTTATAAACAAATAAATATGTATTTAAATAATTATAAAATTATAATAAACATTTTTAAATAATAAATATTTTATTTTATTTATAATTATATAAATTTATATATAGATAAATATATATATTTATATAAACACATATAATTATATATATATATAATTATAAAAATGTATTTATTATTATATGTGAATACAAAGAAAAAAATATTTACTTATAATTATTAATATAAATAAATTTGTTTAAATAATTAGTATATTTATCATATTTTCAATTATATATCTTTATCAATAAATAATTATATATTATTATAATAAATATATATCATCATATAAATATATTTATTTTGATATTAATATATAAAAATATATTAATATATTAATAATTATACATAAATCTTTATAAATATACTTTTTAATTTATAATTAGAAAAATCAAAATATATATTAAAATTTTTATAAAATTAAAATAAATACATTTAAATAATAAATATATATATTATATATAAAAATATATGTAAATTTATATTATGATATAAGTATATAAATATAAAACTATATAAATGTATATACATGTAAATATATAAATATATATATTTATGTAAATATATTTATAATTATATACAATTATTTTTAAATATATATTTTTTATATGTATAATTATAAATTTTTTAAAATGTAGTGGGAAACCATTTCATTGAATGAAAAAAATTAAAAGGTAAATAAAACGAGAGGGTGGGGTCCGTCATGGTGAACTACAGTCATCATACTCAATCAGGACATCATTTTTCCCTATCTTAGCACCATGATCATTTTCCTCATCATAATTGAAATTATAGTTGAAATGTCTATTCCCATGGACTCTGTTTCTAGGATGAATCCATCTCCAAAAAGATCTTACTTGCCACCAAAGCCCTTCAATGTCACTTTCTTTTGAATCAGCTCTGCCAACATCTGATTGTGCCTCCACCCTCTTGGGTGTTTCATCAGGTATAACAACCTCAAAATCCTTTTTTGAAAAGGTGTGAAACTCATATACCATAACTCCACTATATTTTGAATCATTAATAATATTAGGTACTTCAAAGGAGTTATGTGAGATTATTTTAAGAGTTGTCAACTCATGCCTCTAAATCAGTTGAAATAAGAAAATGCACCTTTCCATGTTCTAACTGCATCACTAGTTCATTCATATAATTTTTATGCATTCCATTGGATTGAACATTCATTTTTTACTTTCCTTCTTGACACCTAAAAGAAATCAACTATTCCTCTAAATATTGATGGTTAGCTATTTCTTGAGAGAAAGCTTCACCAACAGTTTAAACATCAAATGGTTCCTCTAATGATATGACCTTCACTATCTGGTGTACATCCAATATGGTAGGAAATATATCAAATGATGTCCCCTAAACAGACACTAGTGTAATCTCAACATGAGAATTAGATTTAATGTAATCATCCAACCTATGATGGGGAATTGATCAAATTCCATCCAAAAAAAAACCTACAATACGAAGACAATTAGATGAAAAAAGAGTATTAATATTATAGTTATATATTTCTTTAATGTAAGATTCAATGGATTATATAACCATGTCCTTATATGAGTGAAAATACATATTTCCCTGGTGCGATACCATATTATTTTCATTTGATTATCATGGTGTAATTTCTTACTCAGAGTGAACAAAATTCTATTACGTGTAGTCTGCCAAAGTCTAATTCTTAACCTATATATTTCATCTTGAATGAAAAGATCCTACATCATATGTTGTGAACACTCCCTTTCCCTTTTCATTTTCATCCATGTTGGTTTAATCTACAACCTTCAATTCAATTCATGAAAAACCTAAAGGGGTGGGGTGGGGTGTGGGTAGTGTAAACCGTCGCAATCACCTTCTAAAAATCCTTTACAAATGTCTTATACCTACATTCATAATCCTCAAGCCCTATTAAATTACCAAGAGCACAAAAAATATTCATATGGAATTTTTCTCTTCCTTCACCAATGTATTTACAACCACTACAAAACATTGGAACATTATCTTAATGAGTTGTATGTCAAACCTAATATCATTGGTAGACAAGACCACATTCTCGATGGGGGTTGAACAATGATTTATCTCAACCAGGGAATTCCATAAAATAAAAAAATTGTGCTTCCATAGTAGCTTGATCTTATTCAATTTGGGATCCAGTCAACAAAGTAATATAAAAAAAATGGTGCCACTAGATCCACATTAAACAATTAATCCATACCCAAACATGGGTCAGAGTTTTTTATATTACAAAAGGATTGAAACAAGATTTACAATACTATATGAAAATATACATAGTTGTAAAGGGAGAAAGATACCCCCCATGACATTGTCTTTAGTTCTTATAATGGAAAAATATTATGATTGTTCCCTGTAAAAAAAGAAATACACATCGAATCATTAAATCCCTAATCAATTGAAATCCTACAGACAATGTCCTTCATTTTCAATGGGTTTTCCCCCAATGGTAGAATTATTCTTGGGATGAAAAAAAATTCCATGATCTTAAACCACTAACAAATCAAATCATGATTAGCATGAATATTAGCTAAATTACCTCTACAAAGGATTATTTTTGAACCCCTTTCATTAATTAATGTGAATATTCACTTTCTATGATGAATCACAGGTCCGCTAGGGAAGGAAGAAGACACCCCAATTTCAATCTATCCTACTTTAAAATTCATCGAATGAAGTCATGAAACCCAGAATCCTTCTTCTACATCATTATGAGATTTGAAATGTATTTTTGTGAGGAATAACTCGGTTAATGCAGCTTGAACTAAAGACTCCATGAAGAGAATTCCTAATCACCATCGAGAGAATGTGAAGAGAGCTCACACATACCTCTTAGATATTTTATAATTATGAATATATATATATAATTAATTATAAAATTATAGTAAATATTTTTGTTATATTTATAATTATATTAATAATATTATAATTATATAAATACATATTTAAATATATATTTGTAATTCAAATTAAAAAATAAAATATATAAATATATAATTACAAATTCAAAATAAAAATACTTAAAAACTAATTATATTTATTATATTAAAAATTATATATATTTTAATGTTTATAAAAATATAAAAATAAATATATATATAAAGATATTTATTATTATGTAAATATTTAAAATTATAATAAAATATTTAAGTATTTGGGAGCTTACATGAGTTTTAAAGGCTCTGCGGACTCCTGTATCTCGGTCAGGTTCAAATCTGTGTGGGAGCGAATTTTGGTAAGCAGGCAGTGACATAGGCATAACACTGGTAGTTGGTGATGCATTCATGATGAAAACAATTTGTGACGTAGGAATGATGATAGCATTATGATGTAGCCATTACGATACATTGGGCCTTCACGCCATGTAATGAGCTTCATTCCCACTAGTCCTTCGTGCCATATACTAAATAAATAAGGCTTGATGGGTGAGATATCTCTAGGGGCTATGGCCAGCCATAGTGGATTATTTGTGTGGGATGTGTGTATGTTTAATTAAATTTTAACACCGTACACCTAATTTATATATACATATATTTAAAAATATATAAAAATATTTTTATATATATTTATATATAGTTAAAAATATATATAAATTAATATATGTTTATATAATTGTAAAATTATATTCAATATATTTATTGTGTTTATAAATATATATATTTTTCTATATTAAGAAATATATATAATTATATTAATATTTATATTTACATATAAATAAATATTATTATATATAGTTATATCAATATGAATACATATATAAAAATAAAGAAATATTTAATAATTTAATTATATATTATTATATAATAATATATAATTACACAAATATATACAATTATATAATTATATATAATTATATAAATATATATAATTTATCTTCTTCTTACATGTTTTAGAACAACTAGTCTTAGATTAACAAAGGGCGAAATCAAAAAGTACAAGGTGTCTGAATCTGATATTAATGGGATGCCTAATCAAGGTGGTGTTGTTTGAATAAGTGATTTTGATGGAAATAAATAAGAGAATACTAAAGGAAAGGATGAGTCTCCAATATGGGAGAAATCACTTAGATTGCATGATACCTTAAATTGGTCCAATTTCAGGGCAGTTATCATTGAGGATTTTTTTGCGCTCTTGGAATGCTCTGAGTCGACAGAAAATATTCGTGCACTGAGATTGTTATTAAAAATTGAAATTATGGCCTAAATATATCTTTAAATTATCATTAGATGGAGAACAATATCCTCATACTCTTGAGGATTCCATCCTCATACTCTTGAGGATTCCATCCCACTAGATGAAAACCCTGACCCTCAGAATGATGATAGAAAGGCATGGAAAAGGAAAAAAATCGGAGGAGTGGCCATTATATAAGTGCATGGGTGATGGTCTATTGTAGTTCATAAAATGAAATCTCTTCTCTTGTTTCTAATGTAGTGTCCTTCCATACAATGTGATAGTTTTATTCACTTGTTTCCACATCCATCACATTTTTATTTGTTTGTTTTAATTTTTAGTAAATTTTAGAACCATGGTCTATAACCCATGGTTCTCACCATTTTTAGTTATAATTATAAATATTCATAAATATTTTGGAATAAATATTTATAATCAAAATAATAAATAAAAAATATTAAAAAAATTATAAAATTAAAAAAAATATATATTTAATTAGTATATATATATTTTTATGTATAAAATTGAAATAAATATTTTAAATTCATTAAATATTTTTTTTATTAGATACATTTCAATTTATTAATTATATTTAATATAATATTATAATTTGGCCCTCTTCAGTGCTCATATTTTATCACTGATAATGATTTGTTTTATTAGCACTTACAATTTTACTATTAATAAAGCAACAATTTATTAGCACCTTTATGAAATTACTAATAAAAACTTCACCAAATGTTTTAAATAAACCCATAAAAGAGTCCTCCCCACTAACACCATTAAGTCTCTCATGGAACCATAGTGTTGTATCCTCTCTTTATTTATTATCTCTAAGAATTTATTCTCTTGAATGATAGGGTTAGTGGTTGTTTGTAATCTTTATTAATAAAGAATAAAAATACACACCATATCTGATTCATATCCCATAATATACCATCAAATGAAAAAACCAATCAAACCTTAAAAAATTCATTGCTACTTCCCCTTCACCCAACACGTACTGGAGTCTGAATTGAGGGATTGTAAAAAAACTGTTCTGGATTCCCACAACCCATGATCCAATGCTCCCCATGGTAGGAAACACATGCCGTGAAAATGGAGGGTGTGATTCATGAGAAACATAGGTAGGGGTTAGTGTTAAAGACTTTATCACACCACCCTCTGTCGATATTCTTCAACCATATCCTACAAATTCAAGAAAATTAAGATAAATGTTACATGGATAATATTTTTATAGAAATTCTATAAAATGATGATTCGGTTTTAATCATAAAAATTTCTATGATAATTTATACATGAAAACAACGAAAAGTGGAGTAAGAATAAAAATAATGATCTCTACCTTTTGTTGGAATAGATATTATGCAATTACAGCTAACACCATTTGTGGTTTCACATAAAGAATGTACATGTATATCTAATATAGAAGTTCAATCTCTCTAATTAGAGTTTATAAATTCAAACACATTTTTTAATTGAAAGGAAATCATAAATATTGAATTTTTGAATTTTGGAATTTTCAAATAAAATACCTAAAATTTTCTCACACAAAGGGTCAAACCCCCCTAAAATATAATTTCACCCATTAGTTAAACCATTATAATAGACAGAGCAAATGTGTAAAACTTTTTAAATGGATCTTCATCATACATATATATGTTAATTTTTTGGATCACATTATAATAGTTTTAAATTAATATATTATTATTAAATTAATATTTTGAGACATTCATAATGAAATATATATTAAAAATACTTAGAGACCACATATTAAAATATTATTTATGGAATTACAATTTTTTAACAAAAATATATTGGTTTATAAATGCTCTACAAAAAAATATATTTTTATCCAAAAAATTATATCTTACTCGAATAAGAGAAGGTAGTGACTCGACATATAATTCTGAAAAGCTAATGGTTTTATCATCTCTCTTATCATTTCTAGACCATTAATTTCTATATAAATTTTAATTTAAATTCTTTCCCCCAATTTTTTTATAATAATTTCTTTTCTTTTACTAAATTTCATATTTTTTTAAAACAAATAGAAATTAAAATTACAGTCATTTATTTGTTTAAACATTTTCTTAAATTTAAAATATTCTATTAAAAATTATTTCATATTTTAATGTTTTTAAATTTTTTTTGTATTTAAATTTTAATTATATATTAACATTATGGTATGTTATTCATTGTGATCAACTTCCCTCCCTTAAAAATCATTATTTGTTTTTAATTTTCCCAAATGGTTTGAACAACATACATGCATGAAATATTATTTTTACATGATCTAACTTTCTGATTATCCACCCAATATTTTCTACATTTATCCATGTTTATTTCACCCTCTCACTTGAATTCATATTAGTTTTTACACATCAATAATTATTTCTCACTCAAATTTCATTGATCTCCTGGGTATGAACCACATCACACTTCTCTCCTATTATTTAAGGTGGTGGCTACAAATGAAAAGTGGGAAGTGTTTTTACGATCCAAAACTGTCAATCAAATGCATGTTATAAATATCCATCCTACTCTAATGTATTACAATAAAAGAATTCTACAAATTTTTATCCACGTCTCCCTAATACTCTAATTGATTTAGACAACAATGACAATAAAAAACATGTCATTACACTGTATTTTATTTTTAGTCAGCATTAGAGTATCCAAATTCAGTATTTTTTTCTTTTTTAGGATATGATAATATGAACAGTATATTAAGCCAATATTTGGGATAAAGGATATTAACTATTAAAGTTTTTAATTTTTCTATAAATATTATAATCAACAATTCACATAGATAGATGGTTTTTGATATTTGTATTAATTTCTATATATTGATCACCTATATGTTTTATTATGATAGGGGAATGGAATATAATGAAAATTTATTTGTTGAACGTTATTGTAGATTATATTCATATAATATTGAAAATATTTTTGACAACCCACATTAGAAAAGTCATAACCACTAATAAAAAAATGAATGTTTTTAAAATCATAAACATTGATAATATTATATAACCCTAATAATTTAATCATAAGATGAAATTATTAAAAAAATAATATTTACACCTTATTTAGTTTGTTAGATATTAGTATTACCTAGTCATATAGGATTAAAATGAATTAAAAAGGAAGTATTGCAATCGTATAATATAATAATATCATGATGGGGTGAAAAAGTTTGTATAAATTGTAAAATATAATGCATATAAATCTTATCATATAACTTTTCCATGGTTATTATATTGTTATACAAGAATAAGTATTCCAGATGAGTTGGAAGATCACTTGACCATTCATAGAATAGATCAATGTTATAAATGATTCATTATTCACTAGAAGAAACTAAATGTAGCTAGTGAATAGGATAAGATAGTGTATCATGGATCATATTTTATGATTAAATTAGAAAAATTAATGAAGAACATATTGAGTATGTGACTACTTGTGTGAATGATTATGGAGGTTGTATAGAGGAAATGGAAATGGATGATAAATATGAAATTCATGATTTTCAAAAGAAAATTGAGATGATAAAGAGATATGGAAATATTCCATAGTATGTTGGTTATACTAAATATAATCCATTTTCATGAACCCTAAATCTATGTAATTTAAAATTAAGGAATGGATAGCGTGATTCTAGTACTACAAAACTACTTTCTAACTTGAATGATATGCTCTAATAAGATAATGATCTTCCTTTCTAAAAATATTATAATAATTGAATGCTATATTCAATGGGTATAATCTAATAAAGAATACATCCTGGTGAAAATGACTTGAAATTGCATTATAAGGACTAGAAATAACATTAATACTTCCAAAATTCAGGTTCTTCTTGAAAAAGAAAATATGTGTTTGACCCTATGAATGTTTTATGGTACTTTAAAATATCTATGAGGTTTGGCCACCTATATAGAAGTAATGAGACTTTATCAAAATAGATGTGGTACATAGATATTTGAAAATGAAATGGGAAAATTCATCACCCCAAAGAGTCTCATTAGTAGAAGAGAATTTATCAAGAGTATCCTAAATTTGTAAATGATCCAGATACCTTTTTATTATGATACCTATATATGGAGTGAATTCTTTTGGTTTTTAATGAGATAATCAATATACAAGACCATTTATTTAGTAAAATTATAATATTCCATTGTGGTAATGGATGAACTGAAAATACAAAATTATATCTTTTCTTATATAGAAACAAAATCATGTGGGTAATTATATTGATGTTTTAATATCTATTTATAGAAGATTCTAAATAATCGTGGGATTCAGGTGTTATGTTGTATGATTATTACAGATGTGAATATTTAACATTGTGATCCATGTTATATGAGATGATAAAAGGATTTCTTTTTGATGAAATTTTTTAATAAATAGAAATATATGAACACAAGTGTGTCACATCTTTGAAAATGGTAAAATGTCAGTTATATTAAAACATTAATAAAATATTGTGATTTTAGGTCATCACATATTTCTATCACATTTACACAAATATCAAAATAATAAGAGATTATTCGATGAGAGTTCCGAGGAATATATAGCACTATCTACACTAATAGGTGATCAAATATTTGAGAATGAAAATGATATGGACACTTAGTTAGGGTTTTTTTTAGAAAAACCATAAAAATCGATTTGAAAAATGTGATCATTTTTTTAATTTCAATAATAGAATATTCTGCATGTCATGAATTTTCACAATATTATTAATGTTGAAAAAATTGTATGCACTAGTTTCATTAGAAAACTATTAAATTTAGACTGAAAAATAATGGATTGAATTTATTATTGGTTGGATATGTTTGAAAATTAAATAATGAGCATAGTTAAGCCAGTAAAGAGTGAAAAATGGATTTTTCTTCCATTTCAAAGATTCATGTAGAAAAGTTATAGGGAAAATGAAATTTCCAGAAATAGAAAAGTAAATTGATGTCTTGTTATGATAAATAGAGTTGTTCTTCCTTAAAAACTTATTTGATATGATGGATTACATGATTATTCAGTTTTTAAGAGTGATTCAAATATATAGTTATATACATTATATGTGGATTTCTTCCATTAAACATTATATTCAAATTTCGAAAGGGTATGCCCAATGATCGAATTCATTTAGAAAGCAATATTGTGGAGAAATATGATGTTTAGAAAGATGTTTTATTATGTATCAACTATCTATATAATATGGAATGAATTTCTCTATAAAATTCTCATCACATTGGGTGGGTTATATTACCACACACAAAATACACACTTGGATCATGTGCTAACATTAATAACAATAAATTTATGAATTTAATGCAAATAATTGTGAGCCAAATTTTTCATCTAAACCTTGAAAAATCATAAGGAGAACTTGGATCTCATACGACCTCAAGGAACATTTATTTTTGTAGTTTTAGTAAATTGTGAAACAACATTACATAAGTAAATCATATAAACTCAGACAAATAAGGAACTAGTTTATAGTGCATAACATCATCTCCCATTACACCCATATTTTTATATTTCACATTAGGTCATCAAATTAATCAATGTGAGTTAATCAATAGAAATAAATCATTCATAATCATTCTATATAAGTTGGAAAAATTGGCAGATAGATCTAATTATATGTAAGTGTAAACATAAGAATCAAAAATTTAAATTCATAAATGATATTAGGAGTACATAAGTGTATTATGGAATAATAAAATGGAATGATCATTTAAAAAAATAATTAATGACCATACAAACATGTATGATCAAATATGAAAATAAAGATAAGGATAATGTCTTCAAAATAAATAATCATGAGCCACGAGACATCAATATTGATCATTAGAATCATTATAAAACCATATAAAGAATAAAAAACATGTACATACTGGGGACATCATTTTTTGTTCACTCTTACATTAAATCAAACAAATGAAACACCAAACAGTTGGCATCCATTCCCAATTCAATGGAGGTTATCATCGACCCATCCATCATTGGATTATGACATAACAACCTATTATTGGTTTACCAGAAAACCTCCAATCATTGGTTTATCATGGACCCACCCATTATTTTTTATCATGTATCCACCCATTAAATTTCCATGTACCATTATAAAATCATAACTCATATAATCTTTATTTTCATCATAAACTCATATGAACAACAATTATCTCTTCTCATCATTTTTAAAACCATATAAAATATTCAGGTTCTATAAAAATGTTTAAGAAACATTATTTACTCATCTAAAACGAATAGGTTCTATAAAAATCTATTGGAAACATGTATATCCCATGGAAAAGAAACAGGTTCCATAACAATATCTTTAGGAAATAATAAAACAATGGAAAAGAAACATGTTCTATAAAATTTTATATGAAACATGATCATCCAATGAAAATAAACATCTTCCATAAATGTATCATTGAAACATGGTTATGCCATGTATTTGTTGTAGTTTTCCAGTCAGGAACCAAGTATCAATGAGAGGGGGAGGAGGTGAATCAGATATATCTTTTCTTTATGATTATTTATTTTTGAAAGAACCTTCACCTCCTGTTAAAGAGCTATTTCCCTACTGAAGATAATCCAAACACCCTACCATAGGAACATAAGAATTTAAAATGTTCACTACTCAATTAAAGCAGCTATGCCCTTGGTATGTTAAGGACACAATCCAATACCACACAATCCACAATAAAACAATCCTCTGATGTGGAAAAGAATGAGTAGGATATTCCCTTACACTTGTGTAGCTCTTGGAAAACAATCCACAAGCATGCGTGATTCCTCTTTGCAAAAATGGGGTAATTTAATGTTTTGGTGCATCTTGATGAGCATTCACAAATATTATCATTCAAATTAATTTTTCTCTTTTCTTCCTATAATATGGAAGAAACTTCTTTCAGTCCTCCATGAACTGACCAACCTCTTCCTTCAACTATCCCTCATTCCCTGGGTACCGCCTCTATCATACGTGTACCATGTAGCAAGAATGCTACAGGAATAGCCCTTCTCACGCGAACTACCTCTACTTTGCGTACTGCTTCCATTTTCGACTACTGCCTTCACATACCACTTCCACTTTTATAGAATCCCTTATTATGAAGACTACTTCCCCATAATTTTTGAACTGTCTTATCATCCGAGGACCACATTGTCTTATGCAAAATCTCTCTTTTGCAAACCACTTCTATTCATGGAATTTATTCCAGCAAACTCCTTCCTACATGAAATCCTCTTCCTCAAACTCTTCATACTTCTCCTTAATTATTTTGCACTGATGATCTCTTCTTATAAAATTCACTCTATCTTAACGATGGTATTAGGGTTCACAATATCAGAAAATAACTTCGAAAAAATCTATAATCCAGTTTAAAACAATACATAATGTCGTACATCCTTCACTACATACCTCCTCTCATATTGGGAACCAAAATCCTTCTGTGTACCACAAGCCTATGCCAAATAGCTTCGTCCCAAACCATTTTTGGTTCTAAGAACCATTCTACGAACCATCTCGTGTACCTTTCTTGCTACCTCATACGTGATCAACGAACCATTACCAATCATGGTACATGATTCAGGTTCTAAGTTACGTGGTTCCCATCCTTTATCGATTTCATTCAACATTACAGTTCTCGTTCACTTCTATGAAGAACTTATTCCATTTCTGAAAACAAAATCATGGTTTTGAGGTCCAAAAATTTGCTGATCATTAGGAAATGGTGGCAAATTAAATATATACTTCAACAAGAACACCCCTGATGCTTCATTATCATCTTCATTATTAGAAAAACATCTACATCCATCAAAAACCTTATCAATCATGATATATAGTCTTTGATCGATCACCTTTAGAAAAATCAGATTTACAATGGAAAGGATTGCAATATCTCTATCTTCCAAAAAAATCATTCTTTCCAATCAAAACTGATCATGATTAGAATCAAATTTTCTCCCACTTTCATTCATAATGCCTTCATCAAATGTTCTCTAAACTTATGATATTTTTGAAATATTAATCAATAAAGTATCATCTAATTTTACAAGGATTTTACATAGTGAATTTATTTATCCTCTATGACAAAAAAAGACAACCCTCTGCAAAAGAAAACCCTTGATACTTTATTCTCCATAAAATTTTATTGCAATATACAGGGAACTTCCATAAAAATATCAATGAAACGTGATTGACCCATTTAAAATAAATTGGATCCATAACAATCTATTTAAAATAATATTAACCCTTGGAAAATAAATGGGTTCCTTAATAATATCATTGAAACAATCACAATTCATAAATAGAGAGATATTGGAGGGTATTAGTATAAAATATCCCCAATGAACAATAAGTAACTACAAGGGTTTTTTATTTTATTTGAATTTAAATCCCTTTAAAAGGTCATTAAAAACACTCTTGAGGAAAATAATTATTAAACATTCTAAAGTGTCACATATCACATTAAAAAAATTCAATTATAATCCACATGGAGGAAATACATGAAATTAAATATATAATATCATGAAAATAAGTTTTCTCATGATATAACATGTCAAATAATCAGTATACTCACCTCATAAAAAATTTTAGGTGTTTAATATGAAAAACATCTCAAAGATGATAAATTTTGAAAAAACTCTATTACCGCTTTAGAATAATTGAATCCACAAAACCCATGATAGATAAATAATAAAAATTATAGGTAATAAAAATTATGTATAATGTTCATAAAAAAATTCATTGGTAGAATATAAACCACAAAAAAGTGGTTAATATGGAATATATCTCAACGAAATAAATTTGAGATAAGAAATACCCTTATTACTTGAGTAACTTTTGAATAATGAGATCCATTAATGAATAACATAAAATAAAACTTTTAATATCATGAAATATAATATTTAATGATATATAAAGTTAAAGGGATATATATAAACCATATAAAAGTAATTATATACATAATTACAAATAAGTCTGAATGGAATGTAAATAGAGATGAAACACCTTACAACTATGGTAGCATTTAAATTAAAAAAACAAAAAGTAATGATCATAAAATGAGACCCAGAAATACTATGATTATACAGGATATAATTATATAATATATAAAAATGGGATGTAGATACACCTAAAAAAATATTTAAGTGTTGAATATGACATTTATCTAAAAGATGTAAAATGTGAGATGAAAATAACATACAATGATCTTATCATAGGACAGAGAATAAATTAATGAAGTAATTATATGTCACAAATGTATATAAACATAATATAAGTAAAAATATAGTATAATAATATAATAGGTCATTTCAAAGATATTCTTGGCATAACAAAACTATTGAAATAGATTTTTCACCCAATGAATGAAAATTGAGTTTAGAAAACCCTTACCTTGAGTTCAATTTGTAATGTTTGTCCTCAATCATCATGAATAATAAAAAAATTAATTTTTTTACTTTATTTATAACCTTTTACATTTTTATTATTACTTTTAATTCACTCATTAACATGTTATATTCAATTGGTTAATCAATAATTTTTAATTCGGATATTTTGACCATATTTGGATTCTATGTCAAAACCTAATTTAACCAGTCAAATAAGGTCAATGATGTCATTATTTAATCCTATATAGAAAACCCATGTCATAATTATTTAATTTTTACATAAATTATACTTTTAAAATCATATACAAAATATGGTTTATAAAAATCAACCAACGTTGCGGTCTAGGAGATACTAGGTCGTACGTACATATGAGAAACATTCCCATTTTTTCAATGATCATTATTAGAAGACGGTATATATCATTTTTCTTTCATGAAATAAAATTATATCAAAAATAACATAATAAATGATTATATATACATACATATATATCATTCTTTTGTTTTTTTTATGAAATTGAAAGAATCACATCGCTTCGGCGAGGCGGTTGTCCACACATCTATGAATGATGTTATCAATTTTTCCGTGTGTGAAATGGAAAGAAGAAAATTATATGTTATATATAGATATAGAAAGTTATTTAATTAATATAATAAATATTTCATTTATATTATATAATTTTATTATTCATATTCTTAATGAAATCCATGTAATGTGTGAACTTATCATATCGCTTTGAGGTAGAGGTAGTCTACACATCCATAGGCGATGTTATCTTATTCCCATAAAATGGGAATCCAGGAGGTATGTGTTATATAATAGTTATAAAATTATTAATATATTTTTAATATCATACATATCATTAAAAAATATTATTTACATCATAGTTATAATTCATATGTGGTGGTAAATTGAAAACAAATGACATCATTTTTCGATGTGGTAGTTCACCATAAACATTAACGGTGATTACATTACCCATTTGATTGAATTATATAATTTATTAGGTAAAAAAATAAAAAACATATAAGCATACTAAGGATACTAATGTTAATATATATACATCTGATAAAAATAATTTAATGAGTGGATAAAGAAATAAAACTGAATTGATCATTGAAGAATGTAACCTCATCTTCAAGTAACTCCTTTTGGTCTGCACCAAATGAAATCATTTTCCTTATTTATTCTAAATGATAGGATTATAGTATTTTAGGATTTAAATTTTGAGCATATTTGGGAATGATTTTTATGATCCAATGGGATTGATAAGTGTAAATAAGTGAGGGGCGTGGCTTCCTTTTTATAATGGAGGGGAGTGACATTATTATAAATATTAAATTATAAACAATATTGGGAAGTATTTTTTACACAATGATCCTCCATTAATGATCCAAATTATAGGAATGTGGGGATATAGTCAAAATATGGCCATAAAATGGGTTTTGACAAGTGCATATATCATTTGGGTACTTCAGATTGCAATTTAACCAATAAAAATCATTTTTCCCTAATTGCTGTAATTTTTAATTACATTCAAAAATATTTTTGGCCAAAAACTAATTTCAAATTATTATAAAATATAAATTATAATTATTAAAAATATCAAATATAATTGTCTAAATTACAATCACATAAGCGGCTGAATTTAATTTTGAAATTAATCTCACAGTTGGAACGAGAAAGCATGTTCTTAAAGTAAAAATGTTCGAAAGATTAAAATATTATTATATCCAATTTCAAAGATAAATTAATTAAAAATTAATATTTTTTAATATAGGATATAAAATTGATCAAAAATATCACTAAAACCAATGAAAAATATAATTTAACACTATAAATTTTTTAGACAAAAAATAGGTTCTTAATTAAAGTCCATTATTTGTAACTAATCAATAAAACATGAAACATCTCAAAAAATTAAAAAACATTTACCAAAATTAAAATTTTATATTATAATATAAAAATATTTTTTTGAAAATATAATTCATTATAGTTTCAAAATTTACATTTAAAATAAGTGTTCCATTAAAAGGCAAAAAATTACCTTTTAAAAATAAAGTTATTCATGCTTAAAATTTGAATGTTCTTATTTAATGACTTTCAAAACTCTTGACTTAATTGAAAAATATTTTATTGAAAATATAAAATATAAATATAATTTATATATTTAATAGAGATTTATTAATTTAATTCATTAATATAATACATTAATACATTTATAAAAATATTTTTTCATAAATACACATAATTTTCATTCAATTGGTCTATATTTTCACTTACAATTAACTTATAACCAATGAATTAATTTTAAAAAAAAATGTGTAAAATATATTCTCATAAGGTAGTTAATATCATTCACTCCCACCATTTTGATATCTATGTGATAACTATCATAATAATATTAAGAGTATATTATTTTCTTGTAAGTCATCTGAATTTGTGTAACATAAGTCATCAATTGAAATCAATGTTTCATTAAACACAAGATAAAATCTGTTTTGAATGTGATGTATGATAAACTAGGTAGTTTTTGTTATGAAATTTATTAAATAATTTAAATTCACAAGAAATAAAATTTAAAGACACAGAATTTCAATGTAATTTTTTTAATAAATGGGAATTTTATGAGACTGTGAAAATTGACGGCGTGTGATTCCGAGGCCCTGAGTTCTCGGAATGAATTTCTGAACTTTTTTTTGGGTACGTTCAGTAAATGTGTTAGCGGGGTTTTCTAACATTTAAACTAGTTCTTGGAATTTAAATTTGGGGGCACCGTTGAACTCACAGCTCCAGTATTCTCTTAAGAATACTTTTCACCTCGACGGTAGTTGGTCGAGGGTGAAAGTTAGTTTTTGGGATTTTTGTGAAAAGAAAAAAATAAAATAAAGTATACAAATTGTTTTTTAAAACTCCCATGTGGATGTTAAAGAGGTAAGGACAACCTAAACTAAAATGTCCCACATGTTGTTATAGAGGTGGGGACCACCAGAACTAAAACAACTTTTGTGAATTCATGGTGGTGGGGACCACCCGAACCCCTCTTACATGCAGGGATGTCCCTTGGAATCCTCCATATAAATTGTGACAAGAAAAATTAATTATCTTGACCCTCTTTAAATACTATGTAACAACGTCGTTGCAATTTAGCAATGTTCCTAATAAATCAACCATCATAAATTCCACAATCATTACTTTCCTTTCACCCTCACCTATTTATATGTATCTTGGGAGAAGGATTTGGGATGGCTTCACCAAGCGACAAAGTGTTGGAAAAGGGCCACGACACCTAATACTTGGAGAAACATTACGCTTTTCCAACTAATAATGCTCTCTCTGACGAAGAACACCTTCAACTACGATGAACCAAAAAACAAGCCTGGGTTCAGAGGCATGTGGAGGGCACGACGAACACTGATATATTTATCTTCCTCTAATGTGGGACATATTCATCTGTAATGAATCTACATCTGTATATCCTTCTCACGCCAACGTCTACAAACAATCCTAGGATGGAGGTTATTATTACATTCGTTAATTCACTCATTAAATTTCAATGTTCTTAGAAAGCATGGAGAACATGGATCAACAAAAATGTGATGATCCAAGATTCATATTAAATTGAAGAGGTTTTCATTCATGACTCCTAATTTTGTTGATTCGCTTGCTACCGCTCTAACACGGAGCGTGTGGGCCCAAAAAACATGCCCCGACCCCTCCATAGTTCTTCGTTATTGTGTTCTTTGTGATGTAATAAAGTGTCTTACACCACGACGATGAACGAAGAAAGAGGCTGGCTAAACCGGTCGTGGGAAAAGGCACATTTCCACGATGTCTATAGCTTCACCACCCTAGCCGCGGCTGCCACCTGTGACCTTGCCACCCGAGCTGCCGCCACCATCCACGGCTGAGCCACCGCCCGAGCCACCGCCACCATTCGCAGCTAAGGTGTCGCACACGGCCTCGCTTCCCGAATCACCGACGTCATCTAAGCCGCCACCGCCATCCGAGTCATCACTACCACTTGGGCCAAGTTTCCACCGTCATCCAGACCTAGCCTCCGCCGCCGTCCGGGCCGAGCAGCCGCCGACGTTCGGGCTTATCTGTCACCCGAGCTACCACCGCCCTTTCGGAAAAACCACCCCGGCCGAGCAACCCCGTGGCCTCGCGCCGTAGCGGCCACCCCCAGCCAAGACACTCCGCGGTCTCATGCCCTCATGGCCACCCACATCCCTCCGTGGCCACTCGCTGCATGTTGGGCCGGACCTAGCGGGATGGGCCGCCCAGCGGGCCGGGATGAACCCAACGGTCCGGGCTACACAGCCGGAAAATCTGGACACATCGGGTCAGTCCGGGTCGACCCAAACCAGGTCGGCCTAGGTCGGGTCGGGCCAAGTCAGTCCGACCAGGTCCGACTGGACCTTGGCCCACTACGACCCATTTACTTTCTTTTGGCCATAACTTTTGTACTGGATGTTCGTTTGAAAAACCATCAATGGTACTGGAAATATTGGAGTGAGATAGTCACGTTGGTATACCTCAGTAGAGTTTTGGATAAAGATGGGGAATGGCCGGGTTGGATTGACCACAAATCCAATCGGGCCCTCAGGACAAAAAGGATAATAACTCACAGACCGGGCATCCAAATGACACTCCAACTATTTTGGTGAGACCCCTATGACGTGGAGGTCCTTTGAGATAATACTTCATGGGACATCATGGAAGTTGTAGAATCATCCAGTGGCTTGGGGAGAGGACTCTCCCAGTGAAAATCAATCCTATTGTGGAAACCCTGTAGCTGACTATGACAAGAAGAGTGCTCCTAGAGATCCTGTGTGGGTCATCTCCTAGAGATCCTATGTGGGTTATTTTCTAGAAATCCTCTGTGGGTTAGCTCCTAGTGATCATGTATGGGTAAACTCTAACGATCATGTGTGGGTCATCACCAAGTGATCCTATGTGGGTCAGCTCCTAGCGATCATGTGTGGATCATCTCCTAGCGATCCTGTGTGGGTCATCTCAAACAATCCTGTGTTGATCACCTCCTAGTGATCCTCTATGGGTCAGCTCGAACGATCTTATGTGGGTCAGATCCCAGTGATCCTATATGGGTCAGCTCCAATGATCCAGTGTGGTTCATCTCCTAGTGATCCTGTGTTGCTCAGCTCCTAGCAATTCTGTGTGGGTCAGCTCAGCGATCCTCTAAGGGTCAGCTCCTAGCGATTTTGTACAGGTTAGCAACATATCCTCTTAACAGAGTAAGATGATTTAGTAGTTACATCTAATCATCTCTACTATTCTATTTAATGATATACCTAGTGTGACCTGAGTCAGAACCTTTGTGTTCCTTCATGATTAAGTTGAATTACATGATATCATAGGTATATGAATGGGCATATACCAAAGTAGGGTTATCTGTTGATTTCATACTTTGTGTCTTATCATTTTTGGATTTTGTGAGACCTTGAGGGTCTCAGGGTCCCTTCTGAGTATCGTTATACACACCCATGCATGGGATATGCCCATGCTTTATTGTGTTGGATGCAGACAATGGACAATGGTGACTGAGGATGAGGGTACCAGGAAAGGACGGTGCTTGGAGGTGGACCATACAGTGTGTTGGTTTGCAGAGGAGACGGGTGGACAAGGTGTGCTGAGGAGGCGATCTATACCTACCCTTCTAGTAGGAATCATAGTGTATGATCCAAGAGCATATTTTCATCTATCAACTATCTTGTAATTTCCAGTTTTCCTTATACTTTCTAGTTGGGCTTGTCTTATGGCCCCTTTTTTATTATTGTACTCACTATATTTACTATTCAGTTTACATGAGTTCGTTTCTTGATGTGTTCTTGGTTGTGTGATTTCAGTTTATAAATGCAATTCCTTCCTAGTTCTATGAAATTACGCCTTTGGTGCTAGTTTCCAGCCCCTACCATAAGATGGTGAGCTTTGGGTAGTCACGACACAGGCCCCAGGGGACGGGTGGTGATAAATTTGTACTAGAGGAGTCGGTTCGACCACAGAACATATGTCTTTGATCTTTCTTTTTAATGGAAATAGTTTTTAGTGTAGTGAGTGTGGATATCAGTTTAGTGAAACCAGTATTGGGGGGATGACCGACGTTTCCATACACCAGGACCCTGAATTTTGATTTCCATCTAAGTGCATGAAAACACTTACTACGTGTGTGTTTTGAATATTTTTCTTTGTGATCATTTGAGAGAGCTCACGAGGTATAACTTATTGACTGTGGTGCTTCTGTTTCATTTTAGGATTCCTCCACATAGACATCCAGCTAGGGTTTCGAGATTTGTACTCACTAATAGCCCACCGAGCGACGAAACCTCGGTGTAGGCCCCCTTTCTAGTAGAGGAACCAACAGTACATTTCCACATTAGGCCAGAGATGCCACCAGCCCCAACAGCAGATGGTGCACACCACTTGATCATGTTTCACAAGTTCTTGTTCCAGAGGCCACACAGGTTTACAGGAGAGACCGACCCATAGGCAACTGAGGATTGGTTGGAGGCTATAGTGAGAGTCTTCCGACTGGTAGGGAAACCAGGCAATCTCATGCTGATCCTTGTTGTCGTCCTTCTATAGGAAGAAGCAGGTAGATGGTGGAGCATGATGCTGAAAGTTCAAGACAAGGTGATACTTTTCTAGGCATACTTCATAAGCATGTTTCGGACATAGTTTGTTTAAGCGACTCTTCATGCAGTGCACAAAAATGAGCTGCTTCATCTACAGTAGGGAACATGACTGTAGCACAGTACTCATTTAGGTTCAATGAACTCTCACATTAATCCACTGATATGGTACGGGACCCATTCTTCGGGGTTCAAACCATCGAGCAGGGGCTCATGTAGGAGATCAGGGATTCGATAATGTCACTCAGTATTCTCACATAGGTAAGGGTGATAGAGAGAGCCCTCTTAGTAGAGATTTTCCTTCCTGAGCAGTCACCAGTAGCAAGACCCACCACCAATCGTCACGTAGCGGAGTTTTTTTTAGCTGGTAGAAGCCATATGTCCTAAATGTCCAAGAGGGCCAGACCTTCAGGTGGACGACCTCATGATTTGGGATTGGTTGTTCCTGGCACCCGAGGAGGATCCAGTCATATCCGGACCGGGTAGTGTTACACATGCAGCAGGCATGGTCACATAGCTCCTGACTATCCGACCCGCCATACGGATGATCAATGGACGGTCAAATGACCACCCAGGAAGAGATAGAGATTCGACTGAGGAGGTCAGCATGGAGTAGGCAGATGTGGTAGAGGAGCTAGCTATGTAGCTGGCGATGGGAGAAATTTCAAGATGTTACCACCACCACCACAACCTAGAGGTCCACCCTGGCCGCAGGGAGTAGGTGGATATGGGCAAGCTCAGCTCCAGGTAGCTGAGGCCTATGATCACAGTGCTCTAGAGCTGATATGAGGTACAATCTATGTCTACTCCACCTTAGCTACAGTTCTTATAAACATAGGTTCTAGTCATTCATTTAATGCCACTCCCATCGTTCAAAGCTCGGAGATTATGACGGAGTCGTTGGCACGATCCTTATAGATAGATACTCATACATGAGTCTATTCGATGATTAGGATCTGGATCTAGTAGTGCGAGCATACTATTGGAGGTGATAGATTTGGCTGGGATCTCCTAGTAGCTGCGTCAAGGCCTTACGATATCATCTTGGATATGTAATGGTTATCCAAAGTCCATGATCAGATAGACTATATTAGGTGAAAAGTGCGGTGTGTCCTCATGGATAGGACCAGGTTTACCTTCACCAGTGATAAGGGAACCTTTATAGCATAGTATGGACTTACCTAGAGGAGAGTGAAACCAATCACTAATCACTTGGCTAGCCTTACCCTCAGAGTGGTTGATGTAGAGAGTCTGAGTTATCCTATAGTGGTGGAACAATACTTGGATGTTTTCCCTGATGATGTTTTGGGTCTAGCCCCTCACAAAATGGTGTACTTTTACATTGACTTGTATCGTGGGATGACACCTATATCTACACCAGTGTATCAGATGGCTCCCACAGAGCTTCATGAGCTATGGGTGTAGCTAGAGGACTTGCAGGGGATGGGATTCATTTAGCCCTGTCTCTCTCTGTGGGAAGTCCTGATTCTGTTATCCAAGAAGGAAGATAGGAGATTGAGACATTGTGTCGACTATCGGCGCCAGAACCAGCTGACCGTGAAGAACAAGTACCCACTCATAGGGATTGACAATCTCCTTGATCAGCTGAAGGGAGCACCTTGGTTCTCGAAGATAAACCTCATATCAGGTTATCACAAGATCTTATTATGAGATGATGATGTATAGAAGATGGCTTTCAGATGTCTATATGACCATTATGAGTTCTTGGTTATGCCATTCGCTGTATCCAATTCTCTAGCAGTGTTCATGGGACTCATGAACCAGATCTTTCATCCATACCTTGATCGCTTTGTAGTAGTCTTCATAGACAACATTTTGATCCACTCGACTATTGAGGAAGAGAGTGTCTATCATTTGCAGGTAGTACTTGACACACTCTAGGAGCACAAGATTTATGGAAAGATCACGATGTTCCAGTTTTGGATCTAATATGTTCTCTTTTGGGGACATGTCATATTGGAGGCTACATTTGTAGTGGATCCATAAAATTTTTTGGTGGTACATTCTTGTGAGCCACCCACGATTGTGATGGAGGTATGGAGTT
This sequence comes from Viscum album, assembly GCA_963277665.1. Classification (NCBI taxonomy): domain Eukaryota; kingdom Viridiplantae; phylum Streptophyta; class Magnoliopsida; order Santalales; family Viscaceae; genus Viscum; species Viscum album. The sequence goes on from OY728134.1 coordinate 1,257,839,132, forward strand.
TCCTGAGTTTTTCCGAATACTACTGGAGGTTTGTACCAAATTTCTCTAGATTTGAAGCACCTCTATCAGCGTTGAAAAAGAAGGGGAAACCCATTGTGTGGTCAGAGAGATGCCAACATAGTTTTCATGAGCTGAGGTAGAGGCTGACTAGTGTACCCATCTTGAGGATACCAGAGGAGGGCGTAGGGTATGTATTCTAGTCTGATGCATCAGGGAATAGGCTCTGATGTGTCCTAATGTAGTATCGAGCAGTGATTGCATATGGTTCTCGATAACTGAGACAATACGAGCAGAACTACACTACCCATGACCTGGAGTTAGCAGTAGTGGTCTTTTCCTTGAAGATGTGGCAACACTATCTGATGGGAGAAGTGTACATTGATCACAAGAGTCTTACGTATTTCTTCCCTCAAAAGGACCTGAACATGAGACAGTGACGTTGTCTTGAGTTCCTCCTGGACTATTACTTCATGAGAGTCTATACTCCTGATAAGGAGAAAGTTGTAGTAGATGCACTCTTTAGGAGGACTGGTATATAGCTGTTAGGTGAGGCGACATAGCAGCTGGCCAATTTACAGATATCCATTGTGGATCGAGATGGAGCATCTTTTCTTCAGTCTCTTAAAGTCTCTCCCCCACTTATTCAGTGAGTCAAGGAGGCGCATCATGGGGATTCTAACTGCGGGACTCAACATTCTAAAATATCCATAGGGTAGGTACCTGATAGATTTTCTAAAGGTGGGGAGCACATAATCCTCTTTAGAGGACGTACCATGGTATCAGTGTCATTTCAGGAGGAAGTGTTGAGAAAGTTCCACACATCCCCTCTTGTAGTACATCCAGGAGTGGTGAAGATGTACCAGGATCTATGATGACAGCACGAGTGGCCACAAATGAAGAAATCAGTAGCATAGTTTGTCTCTCAATGCCTCACTTGTCTTCAAGTGAAGGTGGAGCATTAGGTACTAATAGGCTTGTTCAAATGTTTAGAGGTCCTAGAGTGGACGTGGGATGGGATATCCATGAACTTTGTGAGAGGACTTCCACATACATCCAGAGGTCATGACTCGATATGGGTGTTCATAAACCAACTCACTATGTCGGCCCACTTCCTACCGATCAGAGATAAGGGTTCATGAGTGATTATGGGACGCCTCTATGTGCAGGATATTTTGTGTCTTTATGGAGTACCATCGAAGATTGTCTCTAATCGTGATGCGCGTTTTACTTCCCAGATATGAAAGGGATTACATGAGGCTTTCCGGATGCATCTTCGTTTGAGCACGACCTTCCTTCCATAGAAGGATGGTCTGACTGAGCGGACCATTCAGACCCTCAAGGACATGCTACGTGCTTGCATCCTCATCTTCGGTCGTAGCTAGGAGGTTCACTTGACTTTGGTGTAGTTTGCATACAACAACATATATCACTCCACCATTGGGATGGAACATTTCAAAGCCTTGTATGGGAGGCCTTTTAGTTCACCATTGTGTGGGACTAATCGAGGGGAGCCAGCACTCTTGGGACCAAAGATGGCACAAGATACCACAGAGAAGGTGCGGATTATTTATGAGAGGATGAAGACTACACATAGATGGAAGAAGTCTTATTCCTATAGGAGATGGAGACCACGACAGTTCGAGATGGCGACCACGTCTTTCTATGGGTCTCACCCCAACGAGGTATGTGGAGATTTGGCCAAGGCAGAATTTTATATATGAGATTCATCAAACCTTTTTAGGTCCTTAGCTGAGTTAACGAGATAGCGTACCGCCTAGATCTTCTAACTCAGTTGCACCGGGTGCACAATGTTGTAGATACCTGAAGCTTGAAATACATGGACATTACATTACTTTAGCAGAATACTTAATACATAGCAAAAATAGACACACAAGAATCATAATAGTTTAGTGTCTTTGGAAACTCGAAATATAATCTTCTAATCGTGGTGAAAGATCTTCAACATCTCCCATAAGATATTCCCCTTTTTGTTTTCTTACATAAAAAATTTTCATTAAATCCTTGGGAAAAGAAAACATATAAAGGGTTAGCTCAAATGCTCAGTAAGGGTAAGCATGGATAAAATAAAACAAATCATTTACATTTGAACTTCAAAACATGAACATAATATTTACAAATCAAAATCTTGAGCAATGACATAAATAATGGAAGTACATAAGACGTAAATCATAAAGAAACATTAATCATTATAAAATATCATTGGAGTTAAACATGTAATTATGGAAAACCATTATGCACATGATATGATTTCCATAGTAGCCAAGGCATTACTGTCATGACCATATTAGAGGACAAAGTCCCTTTCTGAATCGAGTTCACTCCTCGTTTCAGTCCTGTAACACTAAACCATATTAACTTACCGTTCCAGCCATGTCTATCTCATAAGATATAAATCATTACCCAATGCATTGGATGGAGATATAGGCCCACCCATCTCATAATGAAATCATTCATAATTGTGCCACAAAATAAACATTCATCATTAATAATAACCCAACGAATAAAATGGGTTTCATAAACACAATCCCATCATCACTGTAGAGACCCGAAGCTTAACGTACATGGACATTACATTACTTTTGAAGAATACTTAGTACATAACAAAAACACACACACACAAGGACCGTAATAGTTTAGTGTCTTTGGAAACTCAGAATATAATCTTCTAATCTTGGTGAATGATCTTCAACATCTCCCATAAAGATCTTCATTTTTTACCTAAAACCTTTCTTTATATCCTGGGGAAATGAAAACATAAAAGGGTGAGGTCAAATGCTCAGTAAGGGTAAACAAAAGAAATATCAATCACATCATATACATAAGAACATAACTTTTGGTAATCTTAACCTGCAAAAGAGATCATAATATCATAACATGGGATAAATAATAGAATTGAAATGTAATCCCAATAAACATAACTTTATATATAAAACTTTGTGTCATAAACACATCATCATAGAGAATCATTTATTTTTAGTCAAGACTCATTGCCAAGACTATCTTGGTGGACAAAGTCCATTTCTGAACCGAGTTCACTCCTCGTTTCAGTCATGTTTCACTTAACCGGTATAAACTACAGTTCTAGCCATTTCTATCTCATGAGATATAAAATCTTTACCCAATGCATTGGAGGGAGATATAGGTCCCACCAATCTCATAATGATACCAATCTTATGTGTGCCACAAAATCATAAACCATACATCATAGCATATCCCATGTAATAAAAATGGGAATCTTAAACATCATGGCATCATAAAACAATTCATATAATATAAAGGAATTCATAAAAATAATTTCATCACAACATAATCAAATCAATTATATAATTGGGATAAAAACAGAACCCTTTATTATCTTAGATGGAAAATAATTTTGAGAAAACACTTGAACTCCATTCTTGAGGAAAATATCCTTTAAACTTCAAAAACATTTTTCCTTTCTTAACATGTCATACAATTTTAAACTAAAAAAAGTTGATTAAAAATAAACTTGAAAACTTTTAAAGGAAGATTCTTGGAAATATTGTTTTAAAAATTTGTTCATGTCGTATAAGTTAAAAAACATTCTTCTCGTACTTTTGTCGGAAGAGTCTAAAAGTACCTCGTATGAAAAATGACAAAAGATTCCTTTCATATCCTTTACTAAAACTCACTGAAGGGTAAAGTTGGATTTAAACAATTTTAGGTGGATGTAAATAATATTAAATATTGAGGAAACATGGATTTGGATGATAAAATACACCCCAGTAAATACTAAAGTATAAACAATCTCGGATAAAAATAAGATTGTGATATTTCCCTTACCTTTGGTCCGATATGCTTTGTACGTGTCCGAACCTCCTGTATAATGATTTAAATAATGTTATTGACTTATTACAGAATCATACTTATTTTTATGATATCATATATGGTCATATTCTTATATTACTATTAGTAAAATTTCATTACTACTTGTTATTCAGGTGTTTATTACTTTTTGTTCTTATGCGCGTTTGTCGAATAAATTCTTATTATTCTCTTTAGGTTATAGATAACTCATTTCCAGAATGGTATTAGTGTAATATATATCATATTCATTCATTCAATTCATTTATATAATCATTATTAAATGAAGATCATGTAGAACGAGTCGCATCACATCGTGGAGACGGTATTCCGCACGTACGCACGAGTGATGATATCATTCCTATGATCGTGGAATTGTATTGGAGTGTATGTATACTATTTCAGAATCAATATAACTTTATAATAGTCATATATAGTCATTATTTACACCATTATACCCATCCAATTAAGGTGGTGGTGGAAAATATATTACCCCACGACGTGGAGACGGTATTCCGTACGTACGCACGCACGGTGATTTCATTTTCCGTAGGATGGATAGATGGTGAAATAGGGTTGTTTCATACTTATAATAACATATCAGTATATGAGTGATACTAATGTTATTAATTCATAATGAAACATCCTAAGAATAAGAAGTGGAAGAAGAAATAAAGTTGAATGAATCGGTAACGGATATTACCTCTTCTTTGAAGCGCCTCTTTGAGACCTCCTCTTAGGTCACTAAAATTGGTCTTTGAGGAAGACCGGAACCTATAGGATGTTTCTATGGAAGTGGAGAAGGTAATTTGGCAGAGGTTTTCCGATCTTGATGGCTCAAAGTGATGTGAGGAAGAGAGGGAGGGGGTGCCCTTTTATAAGGGAGGAGGGGGGCACCTTTGGAATAACTAAAAATATTATTTTATTATAAAGTCATGTTCGGTTTTAAATAGCTCCAAATTGATTTATTTCAAAGATAAGGTGGGGATGGGTCGAAATACTCTCATACAATAGAATTTAGACAAGTTTAGGTCATTATATTAACCTTCTCTTTTAGTTTTAACTCTTAGTTAATTAGATTGACATTTACCAAGTCACTTTGTATTTTTATATTATATAGTTAATAAACTTACCATATACATCCAAGAGACCCACAAGTTGGGTTTTATTAATATATATAACCTTATCTATGTTATTTTTCTGAACCATATATTTTTAGGAATAAAATAACAATTAATAATATAATATTTGTTTTAAAAACTATTTTATGTCAATTTTGACACTATTTAATAGTTGACTTTTTTGACACTCATAGCAGAATGATTAATTCGAAAAAAGTTAATTAAATAAATCCTAACATGTCATATTAACCTAGAAAAGTAGTTTAATTCATAAAAAGTATAAAATTATACTTATTTAGGTATTTATAATATCAATTATCCTAATTTTTCACTATTATGGTAATTACTGCATCATCATTGAGTGATAAATACCTTAAATTATTTCAAGTCTAAAAATTACAAATAAAATATCATTATGTATGAAATCCTTATAGCTATCTAATTAATATTTATATTCGAATATATCTTATGTATAAGATTATATTAAAAATTATTTAGTTATTAAACTTTGATTTTAACCATTTTAACCCTTCTTTAAATAAATTAATAATAAATGTCCTAATCTAATCCAAGTGGTCCTAAAATTTCATGTTTTATTTCTATGGTTGTTTTTGGTCGAATTAAACTTGTCCAATAGAATTAGGACATGTGTTAGGTTAATAATAATATCATTTTTACCCTTAATTACCCTATTTTCTTTTAACCGTGGTAAAAAAAAGTAAAAAGTTACTATTAACAAAAAAATTATTTTCATCTCATTGAACCACATTTTACATACTGACATAAACCGGGTCTCTCGGATTTTTGAAATTCCACTCACAGAAGCGGTAAAATTATGTTTTATGAAAAATTTAGTTTTTTTAACTACCACTTAGTGGTATCACTATTCATCAAAAAATGAAAGTTTCCAGAAAAATACCAAAAATTAGGCCGAAGATATATTTGATATTATGAACTCAAAAATGATGTTTATTTAACAAATTCAAAACATATTATTTACATTAACTAAATTAAAAATTAATTTCCGTCGTCAAAACAAATAGCGTGTTTTTAAGAGATAATAACTATCAAAAGATTGACACTTGTTTATGTCTGGTTTAAATGTGAAATTACATCCAATGACCAACATTTTATTAAATTGTGAAAATATATTCTAAATATACTTTAAAACCACTCAAATTAATAATTTATCACTATTAAGTATTTCGATTAAAAATTTTGTTTAATTAAAATTTAGTACTTTTCACTATTCATCCGAATATGAAAGTTATCCGAAAAGTACCAAAATTTCACCTTAAGCTTATTTCTATATTCCGAATCCAAAAATGACGTCCATTTTGAAAAATAAATTTCAAAAAGTGGTTATTACTATTCATAATGGCTATTTTTAATAATATTTTAATAGCATATCGTTGTTTAGTGAAACTTGATATTGAATACTACACACGCTATCGAGGAAGGTCGCGATTGCGTGTAATGCAAGGCGAGTCAAGGATGCGTGTTGTGCAAGATCCTTTTGGTGTGGCGTAAAACACAAGACATTAATGAAATTAAAAAGAATATTTTTCATAAAATCTCAGGGTGTTACATTCTACCCCCCTTAAAATGAATTTCTCCCTCGAAATTCGTCTGGGTTATAAATCGTTTACTATTCATAGAAACCCACAACGTAAAAAGGAATACTAAAACATAATTTTAAAAAATATACTATGAAATGTAATGATTAACTAATGTAACTCATCACTGGGTTTCCACGTAAGAGAATATAGGTGAAAATATGGATATGGAAGAAAAATCTAACCATCAAGTTACGATGGAGAGTGGTAGAGAACATGGCTATGAAAAAGCCATCGATCACAAAGCCATAGATTTGTGATGATATAAGGTATCATCTGATTTATCGAATATAAGGGCACTAGGACAACATTTTTGGTTTTCAAGATCATTTCCCTAAAGTTGTTGAAATTAGAATTAGAAGAAATACTTTCATGATTTTCGTACAGTCTCACCGTTGGTCGTTCTTTGGACAATTTCCACTTCATCTTTTAAACAACTGAAGTTGGATTTGTCATTCGTGAAGTGTTAGCAGATCATGTGATAGAATGATGGGTCATTACATCTGTCTAAAAAAAAGGTTATAAAAATCATCAAAAATACATAAGTCCATCTATAGTGAGATTAATCATATATGGTTCCTAAAATCGACTTATAATTCATATATCATACTGCTTAATATAATAAAACTAGTTTCTACTAAATAGGGACTTCCTGTAGGCCAGTGGTAGGCGATAAAGGCCAGTCGCACTTCGGGTGTGGGATCGATTCCCACAGCCTTGTCTGACACGATGGGCTGTCACCCGTCCTGCATGTTGTTCTTTTTCTAAAACTACATTACTATAACATCACATAAATAATATCACAAAAAAGTTATGTCCTTAAACAATACTAACTTATTTCCAACATAATCCATTCCAATCTTTAAGCTTATCCATAATACTGCATTCCACTCTCATAATATAGTGAAAACGATTACCAGAGATTTAATACCATCATTGATCCCCATATATCATAAGATATGTCTTATTGGTCACATTCCAAACAATTGAAGGCCTTAATCATGTATTCTCTTGAAAAATGAATACCCACTGAACCTTAGTGAAAACATGAATGCAATTAAAAGATAACACTTTCCACATACCAAAATCCTCAAAATTATATATACTCAAACCATGATATCACTTAGTACATATATCAATCATGAGCTCATGAATACAATCAAACATCTCATTGTCTTCATATCCCTTCATTATGAACATATCATCTAAATTCCAAAAATATCTGAATAACCTTTCATGGATACTGGTACCATTAATCATACACTTTCAAAACTCAAGGATAGGCAACAGTGTAACAATCCTTAGATGTCTCATTATTCCATAGTACCATGAGATTACTCATACAATATTACACATGATTCCACTACATTCTTAAACCATTGACCGAGCTTCAACAATTCTTTCATCTCACATATCATTTGTAGTCTCTTCATCATCATCTACATAAATACTACCCATACGACCATACGGATTCTCTTCATGAGACTTTTCCTTAGGGTATCGGTTTGCATAATGCCCGTACATTCCACATTTAAAACATTTAACCATTTTTGATTTCGTAGACATACCATTATCCTCATCCCTGGTGTTAACTGAACCATTTCTCTGCACTTACTAGCTTTGTGTCCTTCTTTTCCACACCCAACACATCTTCTAGTTCCTTTGAAACATTCTCCTTGATGCCTCTTCCAACATGATTTACATAGGGGAAATTGAACTTTCTTTCCTCTATGATCATCATGAAACTCCATCTTTCTCTTATTAGTCAAGTCAGGAAACTTACCAAATTTTACTTTATTGATTATATTATGAGATTGATGATTCGGTATAACAATGATGATTGGACTTCCAACTCCCATTTCATTTTGTTTCTCCTGAATATTATCATTCCATTGTCAATCATATCCTCCATTATCATGAATCATCTTGTTTCCAGCCATTTTCTAAAACCCAAAATTAATAGTGTGAGAGGAAAAAATCATAGTAAAGTGGGAGTAACTTCAATATCTAACATCTTTGGTTTAATATAATATAGTTACCATAGTTCTAGGACAATATCCTATACATTTACATATCCTTAGGGAAATCCCTAGACATAACTTAGAAACATCTCTAGGGATCTCACTAACATTTTTCCATCCTAGTTTCCAAAGGTTGACTAAACCTTTCCTCTGATACCAACTGTAGAGACCTGAAGCTTAACCTACATGGACATTACATTACTTTTGCGGAATAATTAGTACATAAAAAAAACACACACACAAGGACCGTAATTGTTTAGTATCTTTGGAAACTCGGAATATAATCTTCTAATCGTGCTGAAATCTCTTCAACATCTCCCATAAAGATCTTACTTTTTTTACCTAAAACCTTTCTTTATATCCTTTGGAAAAGAAAACATAAAAGTGTGAGCTCAAATTCTCATTAATGGTAACCAAAATAAATATCAATCACATCATATACATAAGAACATAACTTTTGGAAATCTTAACATGAAAAAGAGATCATAATATCATAACATGGGATAAATCAAAGAAGTGAAATGTAATCCCAATAATCATAAATTAAAACATGAAACTTTGTGGCATACACACATAATCATAGAGAATCATTTCTTGTAAGTCAAGACTCATTGCCAAGACTATCTTATTGGACAAAGTCCATTTCTGAACCGAGTTCACTCCTCGTTTCATTCCTATTTCACTGAACCGGTATAACCCACCGTTCTAGACATGTCTATCTCATTAGATATAAAATCTTTAACCAATGCATTGGAGGGTGATATAGGTTCCACCCATCTCATAATGATACCATTCTTATGTGTGCCACAAAATCATAAACCATACATCATAGCATAACCCATGTAATAAAAATGGGAATCTTAAACATCGTGACATCATAAAACAATTCATATAATATAAAGGAATTCATAAAAATAATTCCATCACAACATAATCAAATCAATGTAATAATAGGGATAAAAACAGAACCCTTTATTATCCTAGATGGAAAATAATTTTAATAAAACACTTGAACTCCATTCTTGAGGAAAATATCCTTTCAACTTCAAAAACATTTTTCCATTCTTAACATGTCATACAATTTTAAACTGAAAGAAGATGATTAAAAATAAACTTGAAAACTTTTAAAGGATGATTCTTGGAAATATTTTTTTAAAATTCCGTTCATGCCGTATAAGTTAAAAAAACATTCTTCTCGTACTTTTGTCGGAAAAGTCAAAAAATACCTCATATGAAATACAACAAAATATTCCTTTCATATCCTTTACTAAATACTTACCGAATGGTAAAATTGGATTTAAACAATTGGAGGTGGATGGAAATAATATTAAATATTGAGTAAACATGGATGTGGATGATAAAATACACCCCAGTAAATACTAAAGTATAAACAATCTCGGAAAAAAATAAGATTGTGATATTTCCCTTACATTTGGTCTGATATGCTTTGTACATGTCCAAAACTCTTGTATAATGATTAAAATAATGTTATTGACTTATTACAGAATAATAGTTATTTTTATGATATCATATATGGTCATATTCTTAGATTATTATTAGTAATATTTCATTACTACTTGTATTTCAGGTGTTTATTACTTTTTGTTCTTATGCGCGTTTGTCGAATAAATTGTTATTCTTATTTTTAGGTTATAGATACCTCATTTAAAGAAAGTTATTAGTGTAATATATATCATATTCATTCGTTCAATTCATTTATAAAATCATTATGAAATGAAGATCATGTAGAACAAGTCGCATCACATCGTGGCGATGGTTTTCCGCACGTACGCACGAGTGATGATATCATTCCTATGATTGTGGAATTGTATTAGAGTCTATGGATACTATTTAAGAATCAATATAACATTATAATAGTCATATATAGTCATTATTTACACCATTATACCCATCCATGTAAGGTGGTGGTGGAAAATAGAATACACCACGGCGTGGAGACGGTATTCCGTACGTACGCACGCGCGGTGATTTGATTTTCCGTAGGATGGATAGATGGTCAAATAGGGTTGTTTCATAATTATAATAACATATCAGTATATGAGTGATACTGATGTTATTACTTCATAATTAAGCATCATAAGAAGAAGAAGTGGAAGAAGAAATAATGTTTAAAGAATCGATAACGGATATTACCTCTTTTTTGAAGCGCCTCTTTGAGACCTCCTCTTAGGGCACTAAAATTGGTCTTTGGGGAAGACCAGAACCTCTAGGACGATTCTAGGGAAGTGGAGAAGGTAATTTGGCAGAGTTTAGCCGAACTTGAAGGCACAAAGTGTTTTTAGTAAGAGAGGGAGGGGGTGCCCTTTTAAAAGGGAGGAGAGGGGCACCTTTGGAATAACTAAAAATATTATTTTATTATAAAGTCAAGTTCGGTTTTAAATAGCTCCAAATTGATTTATTTCGAAGATAAGGTGGGGATGGGTCGAAATACTCTTATCCAATAGAATTTAGACAAGTTTAGGTCATTATATTAACCTTATCATTTAGTTTTAACTCTTAGTTAATTAGATTGACATTTACCAAGTCAATTTGTATTTTTATATTATATAGTTAATAAACATACCATATACTTCCAAGAGACCCCCAAAGTTGTTTTATATTACTATATATAACCTTATAAAATTTATTTGGCCAAACCTTAGATTTTTAGTAATAAAATAACAATTAGTAATATAATATGTGTCTTAAAAACTATTTTATGTCAATTTTGACACTATTCAATAGTTGATTTTTTTGAAACTCATAACAGAATGATTACTTCGACCAAAGTAAATTAAATCATTCCTAACATGTCCTATTAACCTATAAAATTAGTTTAATTCATAAAAAGTCTCAAATTATACTTATTTAGGTATTTATAATATCAATTATCCTAATTTTTCACTATTATGGTAATTACTGTATCATCATTGTGTCATAAATAAATTAAATTATTTAAAGACTAAAAATTACAAATAAAATATCATTATGTATGAAATATTTTTATCTTTCTAATTAATATTTATAGTCAAATTTATCTTATGTATACCCTTATATTAAAAATGATTTAGTTATTAAACTTTGATTTTAACTATTTTAACCCTTCTTTAAATAAATTAATAATAAATGTCCTAATCTAATCCAACTGGGCCTAAATGGTCATATTTTATTCCTAAGGTTGTTTTTGGTCGAATTACACTTGTCCAATAGAATTAGGACATGTTTTAGGGTAATAATAATATCAATTGTACCCTTAATTACCCTATTTTCTTTTAACCGTGGTAAAAAAAAGTAAAAAGTTACTATTCACCAAAAAATTATTTTAATCTCATTGAACCACATTTTACTTACTGATATCAACCGTGTCTTTCGGATTTTCGAAATTCCACTCACAGAAGCGGTAAAATTACATTTTATGAAAAATTCAGTTTTTTTAACTACCACTTAGTGGTTTCACTATTCATCAAAAAATGAATGTTTCCAGAAAAATACCAAAAATTGGGCCTAAGATATATTTGATATTATGTACTCAAAAATGATGTTTATTTTACCAAATTAAAAACATATTAATTATATGAACTAATTTAAAAATTAATTCCCGTCGTCAAAACAAATAGCGTGTTTTTAAGAGATAATAACTATCAAAAGATTGACACTTGTTTATGTCTGGTTTAAATGTAAAATTACATCCAATGACCAAAATTTTATTAAATTGTAAAAATATATTATAAATATACTTTAAAACCACTCAAATTAATACTTTATCCATATTAATTATTTCGATTAAAAAGTTGTTTTTAATTAAAATTTAGTAATTTTCACTATTCTTCCGAATTTGAAAGTTATCCAAAAAGTACAAAAATTTCACCCTAAGATAATTTCGATATTCCGAATCCAAAAATGAAGTCCATTTTGAAAATTAAAATTTCAAAAGTGGTTATTACTATTCATAATGGCTAGTTTTAATAATATTTTAATAGCATATCGTTGTTTAGTGAAACTCGGTATTGCGTACTACACACTCTATCGAGGAAGGTCGCGATTGCGTGTAATGTAAGGCGAGTCAAGGATGCGTGTTTTGAAAGATCATTTTGGTGTACCGTACAACACAAGACATCGATGAAATTAAAAAGAATATTTTTCATAAAATCTCGGGGTGTTACAATCACATAATCCATATAAAACAAATGGATATCATTTCACAATAAGAAAAGTGAAACCATGTAAATCATAAAGACATTATACTTGAAACATACAGATATGAAATAATGTCAACTTAGTTGAAAAATGGTTTGGACAAAATAGTTGAAACGAATTCTTGAGGAAAATATCCTTTCTTATTCAAAATCATTTTCTTTTCAAAAAATTTCATGCAATTTTAAAGGAAAATATTTTTTTTTAAATACTCAGGAATTATTTTGGAGGAAGCTTCATGAAAATAAGGCTTTATAAAATCATAAAAATCTGTTCGTGCCGTATAAGATAAAAAAACATTCTTCTCGTACTTTTGCTGGAAAAGTCAAAAAGTACCTCGAAAAAGAATGATTCCATACATACCATGTAGTAATAGTCAAAAATGGGTAAAAAGGACATTAAACATACATGAAACCATTTTTAGGAAACATCGACATGGATGAGAACAATAACCCCAGTAAATACTTACGAATAAACAATCTCAGATAAGAACGAGATTGGAAAAGTTATCCCATACCTTAGGTCCGATATGATTCGTATGTATCCGAACCTCCTGTATAATGATTTAAATAATGTCATTGACTTATTATAGAATCATATTCATTGTTATGATATCATATATGGTTCCCTTCTGACTTTATATTACCCGTTCTTTTGTAAATTCCATGTTATAGAGCGTTTTGGTTAAAATCGTTTCATTTATCGTCTGTGTTTTTACTTGTAATTATTCATATGATTACTTAGATCATGATTACATAATTACAGAATATAGAAAATTATTTATATATAATATAAATTCAGAATATACATATATATAATTGATCGATAAATGGAAAGAAATACACCGTTCATGGAGACGGTAGGCCGTACGTACGCAAGAACATTGTTTTCGTTTCCTTATTGAATTGAATGGAATTAATTGGATGACATAAATATATATATACATTAATCTAGTATCATTATTATGAAATATATTTCATGATTACTTATTATATATACTTTATAATCATTCATGAATGGTTAATCATTGAGAATGAATCTCATCACGTCGTGGAGACGATATTCTGTACTAACGCATGAGCGATGATATCGTTCCCATGATCATGGAATTGTATTGGAGTGTATGTATACTGTTTCATAATCAATATCACTTTACAATAATCATACATAGTTATTATTTACACCATTATACCCATCCAAGTAATGTGGTGGTGGAAAATAGATTACACCACGGCGTGGAGACGGTATTCCGTACATACGCACGCGCGGTGATTTCGTTTTCCGTAGGATGGATAGATGGTGAAATAGGGTTGTTTCATACATATAATAACATATCAGTATATTAGTGATACTTATGTTTTTAATTCATAATGAAACAACTAAAGAAGAATAAGTGGAATAAGAAATAAAGTCGAAAGAATCGGTAACGGACATTACCTCTTCTTTGAAGCGCCTCTTTGAGACCTCCACTTAGGGCACTAAAATTGGCCTTTAAAGAATCCCAAGACCTTTAGGATGTTTCTAGGGAATTGGATAACAGAATTTGGCAGGGTTTGGCCGAGATTGAAGGCTCATAGTGGTGTGAGGAAGAGAGGGAGGAGGTGCCCTTTTATAAGGGAGGAGAGGGGTAACTTTGGAATAAAAAAACATATTATTTTATTATAAAGTCATATTCGGTTTTTAATAGCTCCAAATTGAGTTATTTCAAAGATAAGGTGGGGATGGGTCTAAATCCTCTCATGAAATATAATTTAGACATGTTTAGGTTTATATTTTAACCTTATCATTTAGATTTAACTTTATATTAAATAATTTTTCTTTTACCGTGTCTTCTTGATTTCTTACAATATAAGGTTAATAAACTTTCTATAACAAGCCAAACTAACCCAAAGTTGTTTATTATTAATATATATATCCTTATATATGTCATTTGGCCGAACCTTAGATTTTTAGGAATAAAATAACAATTAATAATATAATATTTGTTTTAAAAACTATTTTATGTCAATTTTGACACTATTTGGTAATTGATTTTTGTAAAATCATAACAGAATGATTAGTTCGAAAAAAGTAAATTAAGTCAATACTAACATGTCATATTAAACTATAAAATTATTTTAATTCATAAAAAGTTTAAAATTACATTTATTTGGGTATTTATAACATCAATTAAGTCAATATTTCATTAATAAGATAATTACGGCATCATCATTGTGTCATAAATAAATTAAATTATTTAATATCTAAAAATTAGAAATAAATTATAATTTTGTATTAAATTGTTTTAGATTTCTAATTAATATTTATAGTCGAATTTATCTTATGTATAAACCTATATTAAAAATGTTTTAGCAATTAAACATTGATTTTAACCATTTCAACTATTCATTAAATAAGTTAATAATAAATGTCCTAATGTAATCCAATTGGACGTAAATGGTTATATTTTATTCCTAAGGTTGTTTTTGGTCGAATTACACTTATCCAATAGAATTAGGACATGTGTTAGGATAATAATAATATCATTTTTACCCTTAATTAACCTATTTACTTTTAACCGTGGTAAATAAAAGGAAAAAGTTACTATTCACCAAAAAATATTTTCATCTCATTAAACCACATTTTAGTCCATCATATTAGACGTGTCTCTCAGATTTTCGAAATTAAATTCACATATGTGGTAAAATTTCATTTAAATGAAAAAGTCAGTTTTTTATCTACCACTAAGTGGTTTCACTATTCATCGAAAATTGATGTTTTTCAAAAAAATACCAAAAATTCAGCTTACAAATTATTTGATGTTCTGAATTAAAAATTGATGTCTATTTTTAAAAATTCAAAACATAGAAGTGGCATTAATTAATTTTAAAATTAATTTCCATTATCAAAACAAATAGCATGTTTTTAAGAAACAATAACTATCAAAAGATTTATACTTGTTTATATCCAATTTCAAAGTAATATTAAATCAAATGACAAAAATTGGATTAAATGTTAAAAATATATTCTAATTACTCTTTAAAACCAATTAAAAAGATAATATAACCATATACATTATTGAAATGAAAAAAGTTGTTTTTTAATTAAAATATAGCGTGTTTTTATTATTCATTAAAATATGAAAGTTATCAGAATAAGATGAAAATTTTATCAAAAGTAAATTTTTAAATCCTGATTCCAAAGAAGAATTTTATTTTTTCAAATTTAACTTATATACATGTCAAAATAAGATTTAAAGTGGGTGCTCCATTAAAAGGTGGCCAAACTGCATTTTTTTTTAAATACTTATTTTACTCAAAAAATTGATTTTGTTCTCATACCATGTTCTAGAAAATGTGTAAGAAGAATAATAATGTTATAAAATTAAAATTTTAGTTGATATTATTCATAACTGCTAATTCATAAAAATATTATACCCATATATTGTTGTTTAGCGAAACCCGGTATTGCGTACAACACACGCTATCGTGGAAGGTCACAATTGCGTGTAATGCAAGCCAAGTCAGGGATGCATGTTGTGAAAGCTCTTTTTGGTGTAGCATAAAACACAAGACATTAATTAAATAATAAAAAATATTTTTCATAAAATTTCGGGGTGTTACATTCTACCCCCCTTAAAATGAATTTCGCCCTCGAAATTCGTCGGGGTTATAAATGGTTTACTACTCAAAAGTTTCTTTAATAGAAACCCACTTCATAAAAAGGAATACCAAAACATGGCTTTAAAAACTAAAGTATGAAACTTAACAGTTACCCAAATTAACACATCACTGGGTTTCCACGTAGGAGAACATGGGTGAAAATATGGATATGGAAGAAAAATCTAACCATCAAGTTCTGAGGGAGAGTGGTAGACAACATGGCTATGAAAAATCCAATAATCAAAAATCCATAAATTTGTGATGATCAAGGGTACCATATGATTCATCAGATATAAGGGCACTAGGACAAGATTTTTGGTTTTCAAGATCATTTCCCTAAAGTTGATGAAATTGGAATTATAAGAAATACTTTCATGATTTTGGTATAGTCTCACTGTTGGTCGTTCTTTGGACAATTTCCACTTCATCTCTTAATGAAATGAAGATGAATTTGTCATTCGTGAAGTGTTAGAAGATCATGTGATAGATTGATGGTTCATTCCATCTGTCTCAAACAAAAGGATAGAAAAGTTATCAAAAAATACATAAGTCCATCTATAGTGAGATTAGTCTTATATGGTTCCTAAAATGGACATATACTTCATATATCATACTGATTAATATAATAAAACTAGTTTCTACAAAATAGGGACTTCCTGTAGGCCATTGGTATGTGATAAGGGCCAGTCGCACTTTGGTTGTGGGTTAGATTCCCACATACTTGTCCGACGCGACGAGTTGTCACTCATCCTACGGGTTTTGCTTTTTCTAAAACTATACTATTATAACTAAATTTATAGCCTTAAACAATACTATATGATATCTATCTTAATCTATTACAATCTTTTTGCTTATCCAAAATACTTCTGCCCAATCTCATAGTATATAGATGACGATTACTTGAAATTTCATCTACCGATCATGTGAATACCATCATTTATCATACGATATATCTTGTTAGTCATATTCAGAACATGTGAATACCTTAATCATGTATTCTAATGAAACATTAATTACCATAGAACCTTAGTGAAAACATGAGTTCTGTTAAAAGTTAAATCTTTCTGCATACCAAAATCTCAAAAATTCTATATACTCAAACCATGATATCACTCAGTCCTTATATCAATCATGAGCTCATGAATACTATGAAACAATTTATTTTCTCCTTACTCCTTCATTATGTATATGTCATCTGCTTTCCAAAATATTTGAATCACTTTTCATGGTTACCGGTACGATATTATTATAGAAAACCACAATGGACCAATACACAGATATTCCAATATACCATAAAAGTACCTCAACAACATTATTCTTCAATATCAATACATAAACACTTTAATCCATCCCCTTCAATGATTTTCATGGAATAAGTCCTTGATTTAGAAGTAACCTCTTAGGTTAGGGCATTGAGTGGGGTAATGCCCATGTTCTCTACAAACAAGACATTGAACTCCATAATAATCTGTCACTCTATGACCCTTTTCTCCACGCAGATAATATCTTCCCTTCAATTTGAGTTATTTCTCAAGATTCTTCATCCCTTCTTTAGAAATATCAATCATCCTTCCTCTATGGTCCTCACCATGAGAAAATTCATAAAATTCCATCTTCCTCTTATTTTATGACTTAGAAATACCACCAAAGTTCACCTTTTTAATCATATATCATGATGACTGATTTGGTATAATCACAATATCTTTATCTCTAGGTATTACACAATTTTGTTGATCACAGTCACCAATTTGTCCATCGGAATCAACGATAACTGAATTCCTTCTCGTTCCCTCCATTCACTAAAACGAGAAACCATAGTGTAAGAAATAGTTAAAATAATGAGGAACCACATAATCAATAAAAGTAACTTATGTGATTTCTAACTTATCACACATTCTTTAATCCATGACAAAATAGGTTCAACCTATGTTATTCATGATCGTCAAAATCTATCTAGGAATGTAACCTATAGTTATACTAATCCTTAGGGACATCCCTAGACATACCTTAGAAATATCTCTACGGATCTCACTAAATTTTTCGCATCCTAGTTTCCAAAGGTTGACTAAACCTTTCCTCTGATACCAACTGTAGAGACCCGAAGCTTTACATACATGGACATTACATTATTTTAGCGGAATACTTAATACATTGCAAAAATAGACACACAAGTATCGTAATAGTTTAGTGTATTTGGAAACTCGGAATATAATCTTCTAATCGTGGTGAAAGATCTTAAACATCTCCCATAAGATCTTCCCCTTTTTTCCTTACCTAAAACCTTTATTTAAATCCTGGGGAAAATAAAACATATAAAGGGTGAGCTCAAATTCTCAGTAAGGGTAATCATGGATAAAATAAAACCAATCATATACATTTGAACATCAAAACATGAACATAATATTTAAACATCAGAATATTGGGCAATGACATAAATCATGGTAGTATGTAAGGAATAGATCATAAAGAAACATTAATCATTATAAAATAGCATGGGAATTATACATGTAATTGTGGAAAACCATTAAGCACATGATATGATTTCCATAGTAGCCGAAGCATTACTTCCATGACCATCTTAGTGGACAAAGACCCCTTCTGAATCGAGTTCACTACTCGTTTCAGTCCTGTAACACTAAACCGGATTAACATACCATTACATCAATGTCTATCTCATGAGATATAAATCGTTACCCAATGCATTGGGGGAAGATATAGGCCTCACGCATCTAATAATGAAATCATTCTTACTTATGCCACAAAATAAACATACAACATTCATAATAACCCAACGAATAAAATGGGTTTCATAAACATCATCCCATCATCACATAATCTATATAAAAGAAATGGATATCATTTCATAATAAGAAAATTGAAACCATGTAAATCATAAAGACATTATAATTAAAACATACACATATGAAATAATGTCAACTTAGATGAAAAATGGTTTTGATAAAACACTTGAAATGAATTCTTGGGGAAAATATACTTTCTTATTCAAAATCATTTTCATTTCACAAAATTTGATGCAATTTTAAAAGAATAGGATATTGTTGAAAATAGTCTGGAAATATTTCGGAGGAAGCTTCATGAAAATAAGTCTTTATAACATCGTACAAATCCATTTGTGCCGTATAAGTTAAAAAACATTCTTCTTGTACATTTGCCGGAAAAGTCAAAAAGTACCTCATAAAAGAACGATTCCATACATACCATGAAGTAAAAGTCAAAAAATGGGTAAAAATGACATTAAATATACATGAAACCATATTTATGAAGCATGGACATGGATGAGAACAATAAACCCTGTAAATACTTACGAATAAACAATCTCGGATAAGAACGAGATTGGAAAAGTTATCCAAGACCTTAGGTCTGATATGCTTCGTATTTATCCGAACCTCCTGTATAATGAATTAAATAATGTCATTGAATTTTTTTAGAATCATATTCCTTTTTATGATATCATATATGGTTCAGTTATGACATTATATTACCCGTTCTTTTGTAAATTACATGTTAAAGAGTGTTTTGGGTAAAATCGTTTCATTTGTCATCCGTGTTTTGACTTGTAATTATTCATATGATTACATAGATCATGATCAAATAATTCCAGAATATAAAACATGATTTATATATAATATATATTCAAAATATACATATATATAACAGTTCGATAAATGGAAAGAAATACACCGTTCATGGAGACGGTAGGTCGTATGTACGCATTAACGTTGTTTTTGTTTCCTCATTGAATTGAATGGAATTCATTGGATGACATACCAATATATATACATAAATATAGTATAATTATTATGTCATATATTCATCATTAATTATTATATATACTTTATAATCATTCATAAATGGTTAATCAATGAGAATGAATCTCATCACGTCGTGTATACCGTATTCCGTACATACGCACGAGCGATGATATCTTTCACATGATCGTGGAATTGTATTGGAGTGTATGTATGCTATTTCAGAATCAATATCACTTTACAATAATCATATATAGTTATTATTTACACCATTATACCCATCCAAGAAAGGTGGTGGTGGAAAATAGATTACACCACGTCGTGGAGACGGTATTCCATACGTACGCACGCGCTGTGATTTCATTTTCCGTAGGATGGATATATGGCGAAATAGGGTTTTTTCATACTTATAATAACATATCAGTATATGATTGATACTGATGTGATTACTTCATAATGAAATAACTAAATAAGAAGGAATGGAAGAAGAAATAAAGTTGAAAGAATCGGTAACGTACATTACCTCTTCTTTGAAGCGCCTCTTTGAGACCTCCTCTTAGGGCACTAAAATTGGTATTTGAAGAATACCAGTACCTCTAGGATGTTTCTAGAGAAGTTTAAAATAGAATTTTGTAGGGTTTGTTAGAGCATGAAGGCACAAAGTGGTGTGAGGAAGAGAGGGAGGAGGTGCCCTTTTATAAGGGAGGAGAGGGGCACCATTGGAATAACAAAACATATTATTTTATTATAAAGTCATATTCGGTTTTTAATAGCTCCAAATTGAGTTATTTTTGATGCTAAGGTGGGAATAGGTCGAAATCCTCCCATCCAATATAATTTAGAAAAGTTTAGGTTTCTATTTTTTACCTTATCATTTAGATTTAACTTTAAGTTAAATAATTTTTCTTTTACTGTGTCTTCTTGTTTTCTTACACTATAAGGTTAATAAACTTACTATAATAAGAAAAACGACCCCCAAGTTATTTATTATTAATATATATAACTTTATCTAAGTCATTTGGATGATCCATAGAATTTTAGGAATAAAATAACAATTAATAATATAATATTTGTTTTAAAAACTATTTTATGTCAATTTTGACACTATTTTCTAATTGATTTTTGTGAAAATTATAACAGAATGATTAGTTCAAAACAACTTCCTTAAATCCATAATAACATGTCATATTAAACTATAAAATTAGTGAAATTCATAAAAAGTCTCCAATTACATTTATTTTGGTATTTATAACATCAATTATGTTGATATTTCATTAATAAGATAATTACGGAATAATCATTGTGTCATAAATAAATTAAATTATTTAATGACTAAAAATTAAAAATAAAATATAATTATGTAGGAAATGTTTTTAGCTTTCAAATGAATATTTATGGTCTAATTTATCTTATGTATAACCCTCTATTAATAATTTTTTAGTTATTAAACTTTGATTTAACGATTTTAACTATTCAATAAATAAATTAATACTAAATGTCCTAATCTAATCCAAGTGGACCTAAATGGTCATCTTTTATTCCTAAGGTTGTTTATGGACGAATTAAACCTATCCAATAGAATTTGGACATGTTTTAGGGTAATAATAATATCATTTTTACCCTTAATTATCCTATTTACTTTTAACCGTGGTAAATAAAAGTAAAAAGTTACTATTCACCAAAAATTATTTTCATCTCATTGAACCACATTTTAGTCCTTGATATTAACCGTGTCTCTCGTATTTTTGAAATTCAATTCACAGAAGTGGTAAAATTTATTTAAATGAAAATTTCAATTTTTTATCTACCACTAAGTGGTTTCACTATTCATCGAAAATTGAAGTTTTTCAGAAAAATACCAAAAATTCAGCCTAAGAATTATTTGATATTTCGAATTCAAAATTGATGTCTATTTTTCCAAATTCAAAACATAGAAGTGGCATTAATTAATTTTGAAATTAATTCCCGTTATCGAAACAAATAGCGTTTTTTTTAAATAATAACTATCAAAAGATTGATACTTGTTTATATCCAATTTCAAAGTGAAATTTACTCCAATGACAAACATTGGATTAAATGGAAAAAATATATTCTAATTACACTTTAAAACCATTTAAAAATATAATCTAACCATATAAATTATTGCGATGAAAAAAGTTATTTTTAATTAAAATATAGCATGTTTTTACTATTCATTAAAATATGAAAGTTATCAGAATAATATGAAAATTTTTTCCAAAGTAAATTTTTATATCCTGATTCCAAAGAAGAATTTTATTTTGTCAAATTTAACTTATATACATGTAAAAACAAGATTTAATGTGGGTGCACCATCAAAAGGCGGCAAAACTGCATTTTTTAGAAAATACTTATTTTACTCGAAAAATTGATTTTGTTCTCATACCATGTTCTAGAAAATGTTTAAGATTAATAATAATGTTATAAAATTCAAAATTTATTTGATACTATTCATAATGGCTAGTTTATAATAATATTATAACCATATATCGTTGTTTAGCGATACTCGGTATTGCGTACAACACACGCTATCGTGGAAGGTCGTGATTGCGTGTAATGAAAGCCAAGTCCGGGAGGCGTGTTGTGCAAGATCCATTTAGTGTAGAATAAAACACAAGACATTAATGAAATTAAAAAGAACATTTTTCATAAAATCTTGGGGTGTTATAGATGACTTCCATGTATCCCAGCTGAGGAGATATGTGCATGACCCTTCCCACGTCATCGACCAATGTGAGCTGGATGTTGATGATGAGGAAACTTTTATAGATGTTCTAGTGGATATTGAGGATCGACAGGATCGGGTCCTTCATCGACGGTCGATACCTCTTGTGCATGTTCTCTAGTAGCATGAGAACCTCTTGGAGAGAACATGCGAGTGGGACGCTTAGATTCGTGCTCATTACCCCCACTTATTTTCCATGTTTTTGTGATGTGGATTTTAGGAATTAAAATCGTTGAGATGGGAAGAATGCAACATCCCAAAATTTTAACGTAATTGTTTTTATTAAACTGGAATAATGAGACAGTGGAAATTGACAGTGTGTGATTCCAAGCCACGGAGTTCCCGGAATGAATTTCTGATCTTTTTTTTGGTACGTTCAGTAAACGCGCGAGAATTTTTTTCTAACTTCTAAACTATTGCTCAGAATTGAAATCCTATGGCGCCATTGAACTCGCAGCACCAGTATTAACTTAAGAAGACTTTAACCTCGACGACAATTGGATGAGGGTGAACGTTATTTTTGGGGTTTTTCGTGAAAAGAATAAAATAAAATAAAGTGTGTAACATTTTATTTTATTATGTTTTAAAACTCCCAAGTGGATGTTAAAGAGGTGGGGACCACCTGAACTAAAACATCCCACTTTTTGTTAAATATGTGGGGACCACCTGAACTAAAAACCACTTTTTGTGAATTCATGGTGGTGGGGACCACCTGAACCCCTCTTAAATGTGGGGAAGTCCCTTAGAACCCTCCCAATTAATTGTGTCAACCTAAATTAATTGGCTTGACCCTTTTTAAATACTATGTAACAATGTCTTTGGAATTTAGGAAGGTTCCTAATAAATGAACCGTCATAATTTCCATGATCGTTATATACCTTTACCTCTCTCCAATTTATCTGGGTCTTGGGAGAAGGATTTGGGATGACTTCACCAAGCGATGAAGCACTGGTAAAGTTCCATGATGCCCAACACTTGGAGAAACATTAAGCATCTCCAATGAAGAATGCTCTCACTAAGGAATACCACCTTCGACTACGAAGAACCAAAAAATGATCCCGGGATTGGAGGTGTGTGGTGGGTGTGACAAATGATGATATCCTCGATTTCCTCCAACGTGGAATGTCTTCATCTTCGATGAATCATTGTCTATACTTCCTTATCGCACCAACATCAAAAAACAATCAAAGTTAGGGGTTATTATTAAATTCATTAATTCTCTCGTATAATTTCCTCGTCCTTGGAAGTCATGGAAAATGTGGATCAACCAAATTGAGTTCATCCACGATTCATATTATGTTGAACAGTTTGTCATTATTGACTCCTAATTTTGTTGTGCCGCTTGCTACTACTCTAATGCGGAGGGTTCTGTCTAAACAAACATGGCTCGTCCCCTCTGTCGTTCTTCCTTATTGTGTTATCCAAGGTAGAAGAATGTGTCTTACAACACGACGATGAACAAAGTGATAGGTCCACTCAGATGACCATTGTCAAAGGCATGGTGCCTCACTGTCCATGGCCTTACTACCCTAGGCACCTCTGCCGCCGCAGCCTCGCATCCCGAGCCGCCACCGTTGTCCCCAACTGAGCCGCCGCCCAAGCAGCCACCACCATCTATAGCCGAGTCACTTCCTGCGACCTCACCGCCCGAGCTGCTGATGCCATCTGAGCCACCGCCACCGTCCGAGCTATCGCCAACATTCGGGCCCAGCCACTGCCGTCGTCTGGGCTGATCCATCACCTCCAAGAAAAGATTTCACTCGAGATGCCACCACCGTCCGGTGCGAGTCGCTACCTCTTTCTGGGCCGAGTTGCCACCTCTGTATTGGCCAATCCACTGATCGAACCACCATCATCGGGCGGAGCCACCTTCCAAGCCACCTCCACCGTCTGGGTCGAGACTCCACATGAGCCTTTGTCTCCCTTATGGCCTAACCACTCTGGCCGAACTACCCCATGGCCTTGCGCCCTAGGATAACCCCCGGATGATCTGCTCCATGGTCTCGCACCCTCGAGGCCACCCACGTCCCTCCACGGCCCCTTGAGGTCTGTCGAGCCGGACCAAGCGGGTCGGGACACCGATTAAATCAGGCAGAACCCAACAGGATGGGCCGCCCAGTGGGTCAGTCTAGGTTGACCTGAACTGGGTACGCCTTGGACGGGTCAGGCCAGGTTAGTCCATCTAGGTCAATCCGAACCTGGGCCCACTACGACCCATTTACTTTGTTTTGGCCATAATATTTGTACCAGACTTCTGTTTGATAAACCGCAAGCGGAACTGGAAATCTTGGATCAATATAGTCCCATTGGTATACCTCACAAGAGTTTTGGATAAAGTTGGGGAACGGTCGTGTTGGATCGAGCACGAATCCAACCGTGCCCTCGGGACAAAAAGACTAATAACTCACACACCGGGCATCCAAATGACACTCCTTATGTAGTGTTGAGACCCCTTTGATGTGGAATTCCTTTGAGATACTTATTCATGGGACATTTTGGAAGTTATAGAATAAACTAGTGGGTTGGTGATAAGACTCTCCCAGAGATGAGGAATCCTAGTGCGGAAACCCAGAAGCTAGCTGTGACGAGAAGAGTGCTCATAGAGATCATGTGCGGGTCATCTCTTAGCGATATTGTGTAGTTAAGCTCCAAGCTAGATGTGACGAGAATAGTTCTCCTAGTGATCATGTGTGGGTCAGCTCCTAGAAATCCTATGTAGGTCATCTCCTAACGATCCTCTGTGGGTAAGCTCCAGCGATCCTATGTGGGTCATCTCCTAACGATGATGTGTGGGTCAGCTCCTAGCGATCCTATGTGAGTCATATCCTAGTGATGTTGTGTGGGTTAGCTCTAGAAATCATATTTTGGTCATCTCCTAGTGATCATATGTAGGTCAGCTCTAGAAATCATATGTAGGTCAGCTCATAGCGATCCTGTATGGGTCAGCTCCAGCGATCCTGTGTGGGTTAGCTTCTAGAAATTTTGTACAGCTTAGCAACATAGCCTCTTAACAGATTATGATGATTTTGTAGTTACATCTAATCAACTCTACTACTGTACCTAAACATATGTATGGTGTGACCTGACTCAGAACCTCTGTGTTCCTTCATGATTGAGATGGATTACTTGATAACTTAGGTATATGTATGGGAATATACCTAAGTAGGGTTATCTGTTGATTTCATACTTTTTTGTTTATCTTATGTGGTTTTTGTGAGACCTTGAGGGTCTAGAGGTCCCTACTGAGTATCATTATACTCACCCTTTCACGGGATATTCCCGCACCTTGTTGTGTTTTATGGAGATGACATACAGTGCTGACTGAGGACGATGGTACCAGGACAGGACGGTGCTCGGAGGTAGACCATATGGCATGTAGGTTTGCAGAGGAGACAGGTGGATGTGGAGTGCTAAGGAGGAGACATGTACCTAACCTTTAGGTAGGAATCATGGTGGATGATCCATGAGCTTCTTTTCACCTATCAGTCATCTTGTACTTTCCAGTTTTCTCTGTACTTTCTAGTTGGGATTGTATTCTGGCCCCTTTTTTATTATACTAACTCAATTTACTATTCAGTTTACTTGAGTTTGTATCTTGTTGTGTGCTTAGTTGTGTGTTTACAAGTAATAAATTCAATCCCTTCCCATTCATAAGGAATTATGCCTTTAGTGCTAGTCTCCAACACCTGGCCTAAGGATGGCAGGCTTGGGGTAGTCACGGCACGGGTCTAGGGGACGGGTCGTGACAAAATATGTTTCATAAAATCTCAGGATGTTACATCCTACCCGCCCCCCTAAAAATGAATTTCTTCTTTGAATTTAGCCTTGGATACAAAAGTATTGATATTTTTAAAGATACATTATTTAAATTAAAATAAAAAACGTAAACTTAAACATTCTATTTAAAAGTGAAAGTGTAAAAAATAAAGGTCACTAGAAGTTACGCATAACTAGGATTCCACATAGGGAGTAGATGGAGGAAAATCATGAATAATTATAGAGATTGATTGAGATGATTTAACATAAATAAATTAATATTAAATTGAAAGTTAAGGTCCTCCATAAACAAATATATGATGATCTAAGGCCTTAAATTCAAAAAAAAAATAATGGTACAAGGATAATACTATTTATTCATGATCCCTTTCCTAGAGTTAAAGAGTTCTCTAACCATATAATCCAAGAGGGTAAAATACAAGTATATGTGATGAGTAGAATATATGGACTATTCAATTTCCACAAAACAAATCTTTTTCTCCAAACTAAGATTATTGAAGATGAAACATGTAATTATTGGAGGACTATAATAACATTTTAAACACCATAGGACCATAAGAGTTATAGTGAAACTACTACACCTAATTTTAGAAATTAACCAAAACCATAATGTTTATAACATAGTAAGATAATTCAAAAAATTAATAATCCTTATCAGGAAGAACTAATATTCTAAATTCCAATATAATACTATATTATAAAAACACATTATTCCTTAAATAACTATCCTTCAAAATCATAAAATATATCCTGATTATGTTTTCAATCAAAAAAGTAGAAAGATTTGATTGTATATTCATCCAAGATTAATAAACCATAATTACTCAAACAAATACAATATGATTCCAAAATAAACATAATACTATCCTATAAATTTTTTTTAATACTTACTGGGATATCATGTAGGCCATTTGGGTTAGGGTTAAAATATTAATTAATTTTAAAAAATCCATCAATATTATACCAGACCATTAAATGATCGTGTGGTATTTAATAATAATAATTTTATTATTTTTCCGGCCATCTCTTACTAGAACATTGAAAAATAATAATTTTACCATTTTTTAAATTAATATTTATCTATTGAATAATCTTTGTTTCATCAACCACCTCAAAATTTATTTAATTCCAAAATAGATATTTTTTTTAATATGTAATTAAATAAATACATAATAAAATAAATGTTATATATCTATATAATTAAATAAAATACCCTATGACTAAATAAGAATTTATTTCATGAAATCATTAAAATCTAACTGAAACTAGTCCTGAGAGATGTGAATAATTATTTTTATAATAATTAAATAAAAATTTAAGTAATTTATATTAATGAAAACATATTGTGTGTGCCCCATAGGTTTTTTTATCACAATAATTTGGATATTTTAGAAAAAATAATTTGTTAATATCATGAAAAAGATCAACGAATCCATTATAAATAAGATAATATTGAAAAATCAATAACCTCTTATGAGTGCACACATTTTAATATAATCCCCTCATGTGGAAATCTCATAATTTGGTTTTAATACTAGTTTCATGATACATAAAGTTTAAGATATATTTCATTGATTATTTGGAATGAATATGTATATAGCACTGTGGGAATTGAATTTATTTTTATGGTTCTATTCAAGTCGAAGGATCGAGATATCATGTTCCATAAATGGAAGTGAAAAAACCTTTCTCGACATTTTGATTAATAACATACCCAATATGACCAACCTAATATATCCTACATAGAAAAGACATAGTGCATCATAGGTTTCGTAATTACATATTTGTATGATATTCATGATATTTGTTAACAGTAACCATAATGAATGAGGACCATTACACACAATCACAAAATTGAATTCCAAGGATACATAAACATGGGGAATTATTTTTTGTTGGTTATTCTTTATAATATCCCCTCTTTGATATTACCAAGAGGGAAATGCATGATATAAAGTCTCACTTTTATAACAACTGACTCAAAAAATTAAAAACAAAATATGTTCCACAACATAGTGTTCCATCAAGAATGTAGGAAACAATATTAATGAGATTTCATTATAGAATCTCAAGGTTCTCATCATATTAGGGAAAATTATAAGACTTATTTTTATGAAAAAGATAACCTAGGACCTCATAGTGTTCATATAGAATAATTATCTATATATTATAGAATGAAATTAATATTTAATACATTGCATAAAAAATTAAATCTAAGGTAGATAGTAGAATATTCTAGGAATCCAACTCCAAAAAAATCCACCTGACAAAGAGATATCTATTAATTATTTTTAGCATTCTATCTCTAAAATAAATATCATATTTATTTTGATATTGAGGTTTTATTAAGCGATAATTGATGTTGTCTTCCAAGGTAATGTTTCCCAATTCTACATCAACTCACTGATAAAAATACATCATGAGATTATACTTTTAGGGTATGTGCTTCCTCCATCGATCTGAAAATGGATATTTAGTGACTGCCTTCCCTATAGTATTATAACATCAAAATATGATTGTGTTTTAAAATCTAATTAAATAATAGGGATATTGGAGGAAATATTTTATCGATACTACTTCATTAACTAAATTTGAAGTCCAAACTTACTCTGACTCCACTATAAAGTCATCAATGAAGAATTTCTTTGAGACCCCCCTGTTTATATCCGCCCAATATATGGTGATTGTGTATTATTACGGCAACCACATATCATCTTAGAATATTTGGAAACAATAATCTACATATTCAGTAATGAATATATCATCATATTCTCTATATACATGTAAAATATCCTTAGTTCACCCGATATACTTAAGGATAATACTGATAAACATCTAATGGTAATCTCATTGGTCTTTTAGATAATAGAATATCACACTTATGGATTATGATTTAGATATCCCAGTGGAAATAATTAAATACAAGACTGACCAAATTAGTAACACATATAGATTACTTTCAATTATCTATCTCTCCTCATTTTCCTATGGACACAATTTATTATAAATATGAAAAACACGTGACATAGGCAATAATTACCACTAAAATTGTTCCTTACTGAAACTCTTACATATAATGATTTTTCTCATGGATCTATTTTTATGGTTCATGATACAATGAAGATATGAATATAATCCTAATTCAGTCATGAAATAGAATGTATTTTACAATATCTGTAAACTCATTAATAATGTTATGTCATTTCTAATAAATAAAATTTCATCAACATATACTATTATGAAAATGATCACAATCCCACTAAAATATTTATAGATACATGTGATGAAATATTTTCTAACAAAACCAAATTAGATTATGGATAAATGAAAAACAAATTCTATGACCTAGATGCTTATTATAACACATAACTGTATCATTGTAATTTTTATAATTTATTAGCATTATATAGAGTCAGAAACCCATATTTTTTTATTGTATATATATCGTTCATATTATTCCCATTATTGAAATTTTATTTTACATCCATCTTCAAACTATCATAGTCATGGTATGATTAAATATCAACCTGAAATCTGATGGATTATAGTTTTGTTACTAGTGAAAAGGTTGTTTCACATTCAATGACTTGAAATGTTTTTCACCCTTTTTAACTAGCAATGATTTTTAATGAAATTAACATAAATGAAGATTTTATTGTCAAATATAAATTTCAAAACAACCAAATTTTCACTAATCAGGGGATCCACATAATTCTAGTTATGGTATTGGTATATGGAATGTTTTTTAGAAATAATTTCATCATTAGATTTGATATCATCTATTTTGTAATGTCTCATATTTTAAATGTATTATTTTTAGATACGATACAGAATAAATTAGAGACCTGGTGATAAGACTTCATAACAATCTGAAGCCTGAGGTTCCCAGAATAAATTATTGAAATATATTAAACATATTAAATAGAATATATAAATAGTGTTCCTAAAAGAGTGGATGAACATCATTACAGGTGCCTAAATCAGAAATATAATGGAACTGTTGCATTTAGATCATTGACTTCACCTTAGGTGCGACCTAAAATTATCTGTTGTGGTTCAGTTGTAAAAAGTAACTTTTGGGTGTTTAAATACATTAAGAAAATTAAAATATTTTTATTATATTAATGTTTCGTAGATGCAGTTATGTAGTGACATTTTTTTTAACAAATACTAGAGGTAGGGATCTAGGGTTAAGCTCATAACCATGGAATACCTTGGGGGATTTGGAGAGAACCATGTAGAATTTTCTTGATGGAGAATGAAAATGGGACGTTTGATCGAAGTTATACAGGAACTGTTCTTGGGAGATTTCACCAACATGTAAGTCATGGAAACTGATCATCATCAATGAGTGATCCAAAATCTAGGTAGGGTGTGTCATATGGATTATTTCATTCCCCGTTTTTTTAATTAAATGAAAAATATTGACCAACCAATAAACATGTTGATCTTCAGTTCAATAAATCCTGTAGAACATGATTAAATTTTATTATTTATAGGTTTTATTATTGTCTAGTTTTTTTGAATTTCTTATGGGAGAAAATTGAAACTAAAACAAATAATGTTTATAGAACGTTCCTTGGGATGGTTTCCTTGTGCGTATTTCTTCTCACCCTATATTTTCAATGTGT
Organism: Viscum album; assembly: GCA_963277665.1. Classification (NCBI taxonomy): domain Eukaryota; kingdom Viridiplantae; phylum Streptophyta; class Magnoliopsida; order Santalales; family Viscaceae; genus Viscum; species Viscum album. The sequence continues at coordinate 1,257,870,492 of OY728134.1, forward strand.
TCCTTAATCCTCGTGGATTATGAACAATTGATCATGGCACCTTTTTTTAGACGCAACGATCCAAAATTGGAGATCTTGCATCATGAAGTCCATGAGGATGTGCGGTGGAGATGACTACAGATGAATCAATTCAAACCTAGAATAATTGTTGGTCAAAAAAATTATGACTAGTTGAATTGAATCGGTTATCGGAGATGGTTGAAGGCCCAAAACTCACCGATTCAGGTATTTAATGGCATGATGACCCTTGATATATATTTTAGCAGAAAATTGACTATTGGTTCAAGCTTCATAGGATTGAAAGAGACATACATAGGAGGAACAAAGGATTCTGTATATTCTTACAAAACTTGGTGTGTAATCCATATTAAACGGTTTGTGGACCCCATAGAGTAGAGGCTATGTTTTCAAGAGGAAGTTAGGTGTCACATGGAGTATCACCCATATCACATAGTGTGTGGTACATCTTGGGAGAGACACATGCACTGGGTGGAGTACCTAGGTTTCCAATAGAGTCTGTACCCCCCCCCCCCCCACGGCTTAGTCAAATCAGTTACACAAACTACCCCATGTGCTGCTACATGGGAAGAAGAACATCAGTTGAATATTTATAGTGGAACATGTCTAATGTACATGGGTGTACCCCAAATAGAGGGACACATCATGTTACACCTCCTATAAGCTATGCACACCTTTTCTAAATGACATGTTCTAATGACATGGGCCATTGTACATGGGCAGTACTCGAGGTCAAGGGACATGGTCTGTTACCCTACTACAATCCATTTACCCCCTTTATAAATGGTTATAATCTATTTTCCCCCTATCTTGGACAAGTTTTGTTAGGGTTCGTTCCCTTGATAATTGTATTGACAATTGGAGTGTATCATTTCTTACTCAAAAGAGTATGATCTCTTCAGCAGGACTTCCTAGATTTAGTGGTTGGAATCCCCTAAGATGCGTAGAGTAGATCCTATATTTATTCTTTGTTCCCTAGGTAGAGTCTTAGATATTGAAATGGCCAAATTCACTGGGTTTCAATCATCTAAATATATTGTGAATCAAGATAAAGTTGTTGGTATCACCCCATGGACATAGATATGATCCTCATCTGATGTATCATATCTCCCTCTAGATGTATTAGTGTATCACTCCCATGATAGTTCTTGATGAACATTAATTCTCAGAACGAAGTCATACATTCTATTGAACTCAGGAGTGTATTCTCCTAGATGATTGCTTCATGGAATCTTCAAGTAAAATCCCTTGTTGTGGTATGCAGTAATTTTGACTTACCTCTAGAATGCATGTCTTAGATTGGGTTTATTTTGATATTCGTGTTATATATTGTAGGAATATACTTGTGTAGATATGAATTTGTAATTCCATTGTGTATTTATTTGTGCTTTCATGGAGTCATAACAATTATTTTTATACTCACAACTACATGGACATTTCCGGAACATGGTGTGTCTTGTGCAGATGAGTGACTATTTGATGTAGTCAAAGACGGACTAGGACCAAATAGAACATTGTAAGAACAGACATTCCGGGGAGTTCATACGTCATTAGAAAATAGTCTTGTTACCTTTATTTATAAGATGTACATTTTTTATAGACACTTTTTGATGGACTTGTATTCTGTGCTGATTTACATTATTGTACTTTACGTTCATGTCGACAATTTTTTGGTTGTGATATAGTGGCATGAATGCATTTGATTCTTAGTGGTTTTTACATTTCAGAATTTGTGGGCTTGAAGATTTGTGTCTGCGTATAGGTACATAAGAAATTCCACCCTTGTTATTTATATGCCTACTCAGAGCAAGTCACCGACCCCTAGCCTATTGGAGTTGGGTTTGGGGAGTCGTGGAACATGCCCCACTCGAATGAGTCATGTCACAACCTGACCCGTATTGGGGCTTGAGCTGAAACTACCCCAAGCCCGCCTCCATAGGCTAGGGGATGGTGACTAGAAACTAAAGAACAACAAACTAGGGGAGGCCTTTTCCTATGAAACTGTACACACACACGTAGTCAACTCAATGTAAAATTGTAGATAAAAATAAATAAAGATACAACAATACTATAAATGGGAAACAAAATATATACGAATTGACCGCTAAATCATAAAATTATAAGAAAAGTATATCTGAAAGGGAATAGGAAAAATAAACACCCATCTAGAATAGTGCCCCTACCAGGAAACATGTGAAAAAGTAAAACAACTGGGAGAGTCCCACTATTGAATCTGAAGCTTCGACCCTCACATGTGTTCCAAGAACCCCATATCCCAAAGCTCCTCTGATATCACAATCAACCTATCCATCATATGTAAGGTAACACCAAATGAGGGAAAATACCATGTAGGTGTGAGTTTGATAATACTTAGTTGGATGCCCCCAAAGACTCTAGGGAGTAGCAAGAGAGGTACTGAATAGGGGAGAAGTAAAAGATATTGTAGAAGAAGACCAGTAAAAGAATAAGGTAAAACAAAAGTGAATAGGAGTACAACTCAACCCAATCATCGCTACCTATAGTAGGAGAGTGGAATTTTCCAACAATGAGAATCTAGACACGGAATGCATGTGGCATACCCCACACATCTTCACCTCTCTTGGAAGGGTTGTAGCCAAAGTCTAAGGAGTGGTCACTAGAAATAGGATACGTGTGTGTGTGTTTGTGTGTGTATGTGTGTGATTTTGCTCAGTTAAAGAAACCCAATGATGATGGGGATCTCTATCTCATAACTCAATCCATGAAATTGAGAAGCCAGTAGTTCCATGTAAAACCATTTGTGATGCCCTGTGTCTTGCCTCATCTACCTAGGAAGCCCAAGTTAATGGGGACCAAATCACTGTTCTTCAATATTATCCGCTTTGGGAGGCACTGACTCACCTACATGGTTTTAGGTTACGTCCGAATTATGCATCTCCGTTGGGAAAGTGCCTCTACTCCCTGTGGGTCCTAAGGTAAGTCGAACCATGCCTCACCAATGTGTAGCACGGTAAAGGGTCTTCTCTGAACTATCAAGGACAAAGTTTCCTAGCCCTCTAGAAGGGTTAGCCCGATATCTCATTAGGGAATACACTCTGGGTCATCCATATATCTCCTCAGGGACTAGAATCTAGGTTATCCTGGTATCTCCTCAGGGACTACTATTTGGGTTAGGGTGGTATCTCGTCAAGGACTACGCTCTGGGTTAGCCTAGTATCTCCTTAGGAACTACTCTCGAGGTTAGATCAGTATCTCATCGGGGGATATGCTCTGGTTCTGCCCAGAATCTTGTCGGGGACTATGCTATGGGTCAGCTCAGTATCTCCATGGGGACTAAACTACCCATCCTGGAGGGAGGGTCATGCTAGAACTGCACTGGTCATCCCTTCTAGATGGTACCTCTCAGAAAGAATAGAGGATCACTGGCCATCCATGATGGATGGTACCTCTCTTGAAATCACTAAGGAACATTGATCATCCCTACTAGATGACACCTCTTGGAAAAATAATTTTGGAACATTGATCATCCCCCTAGATGTTACCCCTAGGAAAATCATTATGGAACATTAAACATCCCCACTGGATGGTACGTTTTGAAAAGGCATTCAAGAACACTGATCATCCCTGCTGGATGGTAACCCTCGGAAAAGCATTGAGGAACTCTGATGATCCCTTCTAGATGGTACCTCTCCTAAATCACTAAGGAACACTGTCCATCCCTGGTGGATGGTACCTCTCAAAAATCACTGAGGAGCATTGGCCATCCTTGCTAGATTGTACCTCTCAGAACGCACGCAGCTACATTCATCAGGTGTTTCCCCAAATAGGTGTCTCGCCTTTAACACCTCTCATCGTATCTCAAAAGCCACTACGGAGGGCACCATTGCATTCTATATGGAAAAAATACACAGGATAATGTACTCATATTCCAAATTCTGAGTCCAAAATAGTGGTATATGAGAGATAGAAGATTCGTAAAGTGGTACATTGTGCGTGTGGGGCCCAAATGTTGTGTGGTCTCACCACTTCACCTAGACATGTACCTTTCTATACATGGGTACTAAACTTCAAATAAAGTACCCCTAGGTGTGATATTGTACTATTAGAGTACATGATATCCCTAGACAAAAAGATGATGAGTGCGCATTTCTCGTTGTTACATCGAAGGGAGAAAACGTACTTTTCACGCAGCACTCCTCAGATGGCAATGGATAACCAAACAGATCACACTGGTGAAATAGTGGGATTAAAACACACAAGATTGACTATTCATTCACCCTAAATGGGAATCTGATAGAAAAGTCATATATCACCGCATATGGGCTTGAATGGAATCAGGTGCAGACCACACATTGCTGCCAAAACAAATTATACGGATCATGTTGTTGTGATCCTCTAAAAAAACACAAGAGATCAACAACTCATTTGCCCAAAATGGATACCAAGTGAAAAATTTGTGTTCCACCATAATGCGTGTGAACCGACTTCATAGGGTCCACACCTAAACTTTGGTTTAAACAACTACAATTAGTCCTAAAAAGTTTGCCTTAAATTCATGGTCATGACGCTACTGACAGCTCGCCAATCCGATGTCATGTTGGAGAGTTATGATCGATGCAATATTCCGCAAAAAAAAACAACAATAATAATATTGGGGTGTTTTGTGGGCCTGAGACACAAATAAAAATTTAATATTCAACATTAGACATCATCGACTGTCTTAATTATAGTGTTGTGTCATCGCTGACAGCAAGTCAATTGGACATCACAAGTACGATTTAGTTAGGATCAAAGATTTAATAATAATAATATATTATTATTATTATTAACTAAGTGTTTCTAGTATTTGATCGACAAACCCAAAAAATACATCTAATATTGAATTTTTAATTTCTGTCTTGAAGTTAGTGTCACATGGTTGCTGATGGTCTGTGAAACTGAGTTCTCATGAATAAGTTATAGAAGAAAAAGTATTTTATCAACAAAAATAATAATAACATTATTGTATTTTTATTATTTTTATTATTTTTATTTAATCCCACTTTATTTCCCAAGGGAGTCTCACTCAATCCACTCAACAATTCCTCTTTCCACACCGGACTCAATCACCTTTCCCTTTTTATTCTTTTCTAGTTAGTATTTTATTAACTTTAATATTTCTCTCTCTATTCATAAATCTTCTTCCCCAATTTCAAGTTGCATCTATTATGTAAACCCTAGACACCAGCTCTTCATCCACTAAACCATCCCACCTGTTATTTTTTTATTTATAAAATATAAATAAGAGTGTTTTGATTGGTCAAAACACACCTCAGTTGGATTGATGAGGTGTTTTAAAAGTTGGAATCCCACATTGAAAAATATAAATAGAATCCCATATCTTATCCCCTATTTAAAGGAGCTTTGGGATTTGGTCTATTGATAAAATATATATTTGTCAAAATGATATTAAAGTGTTTTTTAAATATATAATTATTGACTGTTTTGTTATATATATATATATCCAAACAAAACAAAAATAAAATAAAATAAAACAAAAAATTTATAAAAATGACTAATTACTCGATTAGTGGTAACTATTAGGATTCGTTTATTCGAAACCTAAATGGGCACTTCTCTTCTGAAGTGGTTATAACGAACCGGTGTAACTTCCACCATTTTGTGTCTATAAATTAGAAATCTAGAGATCGATTTCCATTATTATTCAATCTAAAAAATTCTCTAGAATCCTCCAAACATCGTGCATCGTTGTATTTAGGAATTGGTGTCCTATTATTTCTGAAACCTTGGTGAAATCCTCAATGGATACTTCCACCAAGAACCCTACACCATCAACGTGGGGGTGGATCAATCCCTTTTTGGACAGTGAACCTGATTCAAGCATCAAGGTTCTATCCTTCTTTATTTATGCCAACTTATTTTTCTATCAATCAAAAAGGGTTTGAACAAAGGTAGAACCTTCAAGATGGATACCAAATCTCTCAAAGTCATGAACCAAGATATCGTCAAACATGACTATTTTGATGGTAAAAAATTTTCTCAGTGGCAAGACAAGATGAAATTTCTTCTGACAGTGTTGAAGATTTCACACATTCCGGAACCAAATCATCCTCCCATACCCGATGAGACCATTTCAAATGATGACGATCCACCCGTTGACATGACTCAAGTCGATCACATTCGATAAATGAGTAAGAATGTGAAAATGATTAAGTCTTGTGTCAATGACACATTCTCAATACGTTTTCAAATAGTCTTTACGACTACTTTCGCCAGTGGAAGACTGCTTGATAGATTTGGGATGCACTTGAATTCAAGTATAAATCAGAGGAAGAAGGTACCAATAAATTTCTTATTGCAAAGTATCTAAATTATAAGATGGTTGATAACAAGCCCGTGTAGGATAAAATTCATGAGCTTCAAGTTATAGAAAATAAACTCCATTCCCTTAAGATCAATATACCAGAAATTTTTTAAGTTGGTGCAATTATTGATAAATTCCCTCCTATGTGGAATGATTTTGGTAAGTCACTTACTTTAAAAAGTGACGATATTTCTTTGGAGAAATTGCAAAAGATTATTTGTATTGAAGAAAAATCCATGTTGAGAGATGTGGGTATGGCTTCACAATTTGATACCAAGGTTAATATTGTTGAGGGAAAGATACAAAAAAATTCTTATTTACATGTTAAGAAGAAGAGTCAACAATTTAAGAAGAAATGAAATCCTTTCAAGAAGAAAGGAGATTGCTTCGTCTGTGGAAAACTAGGGAATTTTTCAAGGGAATGTTGCTATCAAAAGAAAGTCGACAAACCCGCTGAAAATATGCTGACTGATGAACATCTAGTCACTACGATATCTGATGTCAACATGACTTCGATGAAGATGGGATGGTGGTTATATTCTCGAGCAACTGTGCATGTGTGCATGGATTGTTTGATGTTCCAAAAATTTGATAATTATACTATTGCGAAGGAAGTACATCTTGGAAATAATGGACACATCAAAATTAGTGTACAAGGAACCGTGTAGATTGACTTTACTTCTATGAAGAAGTGGACCCTTCTCAATGTGTTCTATGTTCCCCAAATTTGAAAGAACATAGTTTCAGTAGACCTTTTGTGTAAAAAAGGATTTCCGGATTCATTCGAATCCTACAAGGTTATCTTGTCAAAGGGTGGCATGTTTGTCGGAAAAGGGTATTCAAATGATGGGATGTATCAACTGTCTATTAATAATATGATTGAATTATCTGCTTATTTGATTGAATCTTCTAATTTGTGACATGATCATTTAGCTCATGTTAATTTTAATTATTTAAAATTAACGAAGAAGTTAAAATTGATTAATTTTGGAAATGATTTTAATAAATGTGAAACATGTGTTGAATCTAAGATAGTTAATAAGCTTTTTCATAGTGTTGAAAGAAATTATGATATATTAGATTTATTGCATTCTAATATTTGTGAATTAAATGGTTTGTTAACTCATGGAGGGAAAAGATATTTTATTACTTTCGTTGATGAATTAATTAGATATTTACATATATATCTTCTTAAAACAATGAATGAAGCCTTTAATGTGTTTAATTAGTATAAAGAAGAAGTTGAAAACTAATTAGGCAAAAAGATTAAAATATTACGCTTAGATAGAGGTGGTGAATATTTTATGAATGAGTTGAATGAATAATGCGAAGAAAATGGTATAATTCACCAAAGAACTGCTCCTCACACACCTCAGTAAAATGGATTTGATGAAATGAAAAATCTCACTTTAGTAGAAATGGTAAATTTCATGAATAATAAATCTAAGTTATCATTAAATTTATGTGGTGAAGCTTTATATGATGCACATAATATTCATAATAGGATTGCATCTTGGAAAACTAAGTTATCTCCTTATGAAATTTGGAATGGAAGAAGACCTAATATGTCTTATTTCAATGTTTGGGGGTGTTTATATTTTTATAGATTTCCTAATCCTAAGAGAACTAAAATTGATCCAAGAGAAATTAAATGTGTTTTTGTTGGATATGCAGTAAATAGCAAAGCATAAAGAATTATGGATTTAGGAGCTAATATAATAGTTGAATCGAGGGATGTAGAGTTTTCTAAAAATAAGTTTTATAATGATGATATGGAGGAATAGATTCCTCATATACATATCTCATGTACTCAATCTAGTTCAAATATAATAGTAGAGAATTATGATGATTCTCTAGTTGAACCTAATTTAAGTACAAGAATTAGGAAGGAGAAACAAGTATATCCGGATTTTATTTCTCCTGATTCCATAGTTTTTCTTTTTGAAGGGGATCAAAATAATCACCTTCAGAATAATTATCCTATGGTTTTTACTATATAAGATGACCTAAAGACTTATAAATAGGCCATGTCTTCTAGAGATGTTTCTTTTTGGAAGGAAGTAATTAGTGATGAAATGTATTCTATTATAGGGAATAATACTTGAGTTATTATGGATTTACCAAGAGGTTCAAAACCTATTGGTCGTAAATGGGTATTCCAAAAGAAATATGATTCCAATGGTAACATTCTATCTTTTAATGCTAGATTGGTTTCTAAAGGTTTTAGACAAAAAGAAGGGTTTGATTATTTTGATACATATGCCCCTGTAGCACAAATTACTTTAATAAGGATATTATTTGTTTTAGCTTCAATTAATCATTTGTATGTTCCTCAACTGGATGTCAAAACTTCTTTTTTAAATGGATAATTAAATAAAGATAATTACATGGAACAACCAGAATTGTTTGTTTTACAAGGTAATTAAAAAAAGGTATTTAAACTCATTAAATCTATTTACGGTCTTAATCAAGCTCCAAAGCAATGGCCTGGGAAATTCGATTCTATTATTTTATCTAATGGTTTATCTCATAATAATGCAGATAAATGTTTTTATTCAATGATTACAAAAGAATATAGAGTTATTGTGTGTTTATATGTGGATGATATGTTAATTTTTGGAACCAATATGATTGGTATAGTTGAGACAAAGAATTAATTAAATTAAATTTTTATAATTAAGGATCTTGGAATAGTTGATAATATTCTAGGAATTAATGTTAGAAAATATAGTGGGGTTATTCTTTAAGTCAGTCTAATTACATAGATATTTTTTTAAATATGTTTTATCTTCTTAGTGTCAAGGATATCAATAGACCATCTTATTCTAGTGCAAAATTTTTTATAAATACGGGTACGGCTATAGCACAACATGAATTTTCTAGTGTAATTGGTTCTTTAATGTATGTGATGCATTGAACTAGACCTAATATTTCTTTTACAGTATGTAATTTGAGTATATATTCTTGTAATCCAAGTGTGGATCATTGGATATGTATAACAAGAATTTTTGGATACTTAAAAAAGACCAAAGATTTATGTTTATACTATAATGATTATCCGGCTGTATTAGAAGGATACACCGATGCAAGTTGGATTACCTGTATTGGTGATAACCAATCCACTTCGGGATGGTTGTTTTCTCTGGGAGGTTGTGTTATGTCTTGGGTGAGCATGAAACAAGCATGTATTTCACATTCAACCATGGAGTCATAGTTTATCCCCTTAGAGACATGCGTAATGGAAGCTGAATGGATTAGGAATCTATTATTGGATATTAGATTGTGTCCTAGTCCGACGCCTCCTATCTCGATCAGTTGTGAACGTGAAGCAACATTATCAAGAAAATATAGTTTCTTGTACAATGGAAAGTCTAGAAATATAAGTTTGAGACCCAATTATGTGAGACAACTGTTATAAGATGGTACGATAACAATTGTTTATGTGAGATCATGAAAAAACCTTGAGGATCTGTTTACCAAATCTCTATAGAGATAGGTTAATCATGTAACTAATAATGAGATGGGGTTAAAGCGCATAGAATAAATCATTTTAGTAATGTAAACCCAACACTTTCTTTAGGTAGATCCTAATCAAAGTGTTTAGTGGGTAAAAACAAGTAACGAAGATGACTGTTGATATTGACAATTAAAACCCCTATATTTTGGTGTCAGTATCTTCTGTTATGACAAGAGGTTGAGTTTTAAACTCTTAACAAAATAATCAGAATCAATGAGTTATGTGCTATAATAATGGAATCACATTATAATATTTTTCTTATGTGAACTTAGAAGTGGTGCCGCTTCTTACAGGAGTTAACGGGTTTTCTTCTTAGATAGTTCATGAAAAGGATATAAGCACATGGCCTTAAAAGTGCAAATAAAAGATTTTGGATGAAATTTCATTATATGTATAATTTATCAAGTTTATCTTAAAGGTATATAAGTTTAATGTTTTACAACTTATAAATCTGATAAACATTGAGATATTGATAGCAACTAGAGGTTTAAATTGAAAGATACCTTTATTATGTATAATAACACACTTGTGATCTGGATAATTAATATTTATGAATAAATGTGGGGTATTGTTATATTTTTATTCAACAAATATAAATAGGAGTGTTTTGATTGGTCAAAACACTCCTCACTTGGATTGATGAGGTTTTTAAATGTTGGAATCCCAAATTGAATTATATAAAAAGAATCTCATAGATCATCTCCTATTTAAAGGACAATTGGGATTTGGTTTATTAATAAAATATAGATTTGTAAAATTTTATTTAAAGTGTTAATTAAATATATATTTAGTAAATTTTTTGGTATATATATTTATATGAGAAAACAAATAAATATAAAATAAAACAAAATAAATATTTTATTAAAATGACTAATTACTCGATTAGTCGTAACCGTTGGGATTCATTTATTAGAAACCCGAATGGGCGCTTCTCTTCTGAAATAGTTAGAAGGAACTGGTGTAACTTCAACCGTTTCGAGTCTATAAATTAGCGATGCCGAGATCGTTTTCAATTATTATTCAATCTATGTAAGTCTCCAGAATACTCTAAAAATCATGGAGCGGGGTATTCGGGAATTGGTGTCTGATTATTTATGAAACCTTGGTGAAATCCTCGAGGGATAATTCCACTGATAACCCTCCACCATCAACATGGGGGTGGATCAAAACCTTTCTGGATAGTGAACACGATTCACACATCAATGATCTATCTATCTTTCTTTCTGTCAACTTATTTTTCTAACACCACCGTCCACCATCCTTACATTCCCCCCTCCATAGCTTGCCTAGAAACACCGCGCCGCCTCATACTGTCCACCACGGTGCCATGTTCCTCCCTCACTGGTCTCTTACCCCACAGCCTAGCCACTTGTTTCACCCTCGGACCACCGGCCGAAGCCGCCTCGTACTCATCGCACACCACTGGTACCCTTGCCGGAAAACCCTGATGTGCTGCCTCCAATAGCACCGGCTTCATCATGCACCTTCACCACATGGCCTGCACCCATGGCCTCCACTGATGATTGTCGCGGCTCAACCATATTTTTTCCATACTTTTGTCCACTATGGTAAAACCTAACCGCACAGATCCACTACAAACACCGTGATTGAAACTTTTCAACAATATATCGATTGTTACTTGATCTGGTTGCTGATCTGAATCCCGATCTATGTTCTCAATCTGTTTTACAAATAATAAATTGTGTAAGGGTCCATTATTTTGTTGTTTGTGTAAACCAAGTACACGATAATTTATTATTGGGTTTTTATCAAACTGTTGATCAAAAAGTCAACAAATAATGAACAAGTGAAGGGCGAATAAAAATTTCATGATTAAAAATTTTGCCGAATAACCTTAACTATTTAATGGATTTTCCTTGATTCATTGCGGTTTGAATGATGAACAAAGAACAAGGAAAGTTTATTTATAAATATATTAAAAGTAGTTTATTTCAATTTTGTGATCATTCAAGAGGGAGTAGATTAAAGATTCAATTATCAAAAAGCTCAATGTTTAATGATAGGCATAAATAAATAAAAGATGATTCCTACCAGGTGATTGGATTGATCATTGGTGAAGAACGTGTTTTTCAGGATTTGTTGTGCTCTCCACTTCTTGATCCGTCTTGAATCAGAGGTTCTTCATCATCAACAGGAAGGAGATGAGAGGAGAAGAGATGAGTGGAGTTTCCATTGTTTTCCAAACTAAATTATGAGTCCAACCCACTCTAAAGAAAATAATTTATAGCCTCTTATTAGGTTAAAATATTTTTTTAATCAAATAATTAAATAGATAATTATTTAATTTTTTAATTATTTTTCCACGATGGAATATAAGTCGAACACCCGACGCTGACAAAGCTTATACCCTTCCAAGCGTAAATCCTACATTCTAAGCTCATCGGTGGCCTTTGATTTTTCATCTAAGCCCACATACATGAGTAATTTGGGCTTGATTTATTAAATGGATAAATGAATAGTTTAATTTATCAATTTAACACACCACCAATGAGAGAGGGGTCTGAATGTCCCACACTGACTTATTTTATGTCACACCTAGAAGAAACACCGCGTTCTGGACCCAACCGTGGTCTTAGATTTCTGATCTGATCATCCATCTATGAGATATAATGTTTTATATAGTTAATTGTGTGTGTATAATATAAAAACACTTAACATTTTTATAATATTAATTACAGTCACACCGTGCCTTGGAATTGCATGACATCTCAGCGCTCATCTCTGAATAATTATTAGAAATATTTCAATGTATTATTTAGAAAAACCTGATTCTCTACATTATTCCCTCGTTCATCCTTTTGATCCTCAAAAAGAAAAACTATGGAAACAACTCAGGATACCGAACCCACACAAATCTCTCCTGCTCCCAAGGAAACCTGTACATTTCCATGCTGTCAAATAATGTGGACCAATGGGATGGTCCACCCTCGTAAGACTTCCTTCAGTTGATGACATGTGTAAGAACACACATGTATCTCCTCAGTTGTGACACATGTAAGACATTGTGTACCAACTCCAACAATTTTACGTAAGGCCGTCGGTATGAAACCACTCCACCTCCTTGCACAATTTTGAATGACCTAATAAAACTCAGGGGATATTTTCCCTCCCTGGTCGAATTTCTACGTCCAACAACACAACTGGAATCACAAATTTTCACTGGAACATGGTCTCATGATTCCCTCATGAATATCCATATGGTGAAACACCTAAGGATATCTGGTCACATAGGATTTCATGGTTGATGAATCACAAATAAGACTCTCTTACACGCAAAATAAGTGAAGGATCCAACATTGTCAACTGAAGAAAAGATGTACCCTCATGTTCCACTAGGGTTAGATATAGGGAAGTTAACTGCTTTGTTCCTCCCACTACCACAACCACGTGTATTGAATTATTCTGACAAAAATCTCTTTGTCACCAACACCTTCTCCAGAACCCCAGTATAGGTAGTGATTCATAAGGACATATAATATCAAAAATCTCTCTATGTAGTCCCCTCTCAAACATCTATGATTAGAAGTAGCCATCATAGATCATATCCAGAGAGTAGTGCGAAAGGTCGGTGAATCTACTCGCATTCTCAGTCATTTCCATCCCTCCCTGTCGTTACTAGAGAATCTTCTAAAGTTGAACTGAGTGCAAATAGGGGGGTAGAAATACTAACTAAACAACTACTGGAAGTAATCCCATGATAGTGACAACTCATCATGTATCTGAGTAACCAATCTCCACCAATGTCTACCTGCTTTGGGAAAAATCCTGGCTTCAAACGCCACCATCTGATATACCGATGTCCGCACATGTCTGAAGAGGTGGTCCACTGCCTCAAATCATACCTTTTCTGCTTCAAGGTCTGGCTCACCACAGAACCTCATTGATCTCTGGTGCTGGGAACTCGTGAAGTGCAATCAACCTATGCACATCCTCATTCTACTTTAATGGGGATGTATGATGCTCAATAAGTAGGGGTGCTGCAACTTGTCCACCTAGAGAAAGGGGCTGGCATGATGAGTCCTAAACTGAGGGCTTGTCACTCACAGGATCTTCGTCATGAATCGTATCTATTATCCTAGCTGGCTGTCATTGCAGAGACATCCTAAATGTTATCAAGGAGTACCGCGGTCAGATGAACATATATATATATATATACATCAATAGAAGCAGGGAGCTGACTCAAGAAGGATAGTCAAAGACACAATCTTATATGATGAATGTACCATTGTTCCATGCAATAAGTGTCTCAGGGTGCTGAGTCAAAATGTGGGTAATCAGGGTCCTGGTGAATGGATATGTCGACCGCACGTAGCATCACTGGACTCTCTGGCCTAAGATCCACTCTCGAGACACTTCGACACTATTTCCATATTCCCAACCAATTTCTTTTTAGGGAAACATCCAAACAACATCCCAAGGGTCGAACCACCTCTGATACCACTTTTTCATGACCCAACCCGTATCGGGGATCGATTCTCAACTACTCCAAGCCCGCCTACATAGGCCAGGGCTGATGACTAGCACCGACGGCACAACAAACTAGGGGAGGCATTTGCCCATGAAACTATTGAAAGGGTGTAATATTGTTTCCTATAGACCGGTCAAGGTTATGGTGTTCAGTTAAAGTGTATAGCAGCACTCTGGTCGAATCCTTAGGAATGATACTTTTTAATAGTCAGTTATTTTTCATTAATAGTTTTCTGATTGGGGGGTTTGTTTACAAATCTTATGAAATAATTTATAGATGATGATTGATTTAAAAAATTGATAAATATTGGGGTGAGTTCATTATTGGGGATTTAAGCTTACAATATCCTTGATCTGTAATTTATATTGCATTAAATTAATACCCACTTCACAAGATGATTTTGATTGGAATTCCCAAGTGTTAAAGCTTTAATCCAAGTCGTAACATTACTTATGGTTGAAATAATTACCATTACTTGTTTCTAGTGGTGTATTTGTGGATTCAATAATCCATGGAATCCACATATTAAACAAAACATGTCATTAATCTATGACATATAAAGGTCAACAAACACAATATTAACTCAAAGAATACTTATCGAGCAAAGGCTCTCAATCACTTAATATCCACAAATTATAACTCACCCCAATGGTAGATTTACTCATCCATTTGAATTATTAGTCAAATGGTTATAATTATTATGATTATAAATTATGAATATAATAAAAAAAAGGATAAGAAAATAGTTGTTCATTGAACACACACACAAACAATGAAGTTAATTAAAAACGTACTTTAGATTGAATGATAAAGAAAAATAAGTGAAGGGGATTAAACTGTATTTAAACTATTTTAGAAAATTAATATTAAAATACAAAAGGTGGATTAGAATAAGAGAAATTGAAGAAGAAACATTCATTAAAACATAATTACAAAGAAAGAGACATACAAGATTACAAAAATGAATAACACAAAAGTAAATGAAAACAAATAGAGGAGGATTGGTATCTCAAGTGAAAACATGAGTATGTCAGATCATCCAAATACCTTTTCAAGGATTTAGTCATTCCAATATGTGATCCTCTCTTCTGAAATGCCAACCCTTTTGAAAGGAGAGTAGGGGATGTATTTATAGCCCAAGGGGTGGACTGTTTGCATTCCAAAACTACCAATCAAAGTGGATCGGCGATTTGGAAATCCAGAAAGTTGAATCATGAGATATCTCCTTCTTCAAAGTTGTAGAGAATAATTGTATCCTACTACTATCAAAATTTGAATTCATTTGGACTTATGGGACCAATGTTATGGTCATATGTTAATCAATATTAATCTATCCATTTCAATCCAGTCGTTTTTAATGTTCTAAATGTGAACGGATTTTGTTAATATGAAGATTCCTTCAAATACGAAGGGTTTCTTCAACAAAGTCTACCACCTATTTGTCCTCTTTCACATTGCCAAGTATCAGCTTGATTTTATGAGTAGATGATGAAAAAATTCAGTTTTTTTGTGCTGATTTCATTTCCCATACATAATGTCGGGTTGGACTTCAATGCTTCATTTGGGCCCCTTTTTTGGAGTTGGGTCCTAAAATTTTTATCTGTGATTCTTTTTGATAATAAATAATATATTGTGTAGTTCCATAATATTTGGGCTTTGGGATTTAAACCCCTAACTCAATCATAATGGCGGGTCCAGTTTCTTCATAGATTCTTTGGGTCTTCTTGTGTGGACCATATGACCCTACAAATGGAAGATTTTGGCAAAGGTGTCTTCTAATGAAATGTTTTAATGGGCGTTAGGAACCCTAAAAATCCATAATATTGAAATTTGGATAAGTAAGGTGAGATATATCATTAAAACTTTAAACAGAATTGAATCTGGATAAATTCAAATAGTTCTCTAAAATTATATTTAATATTTAAACAGTAATGCTTCACACAAATTATACACATTTCATATAAAATCAGTAAAAGGAGTATATAATAAGTTATGAAAATTTTAAAAACATCAACTCCCCCACACTTTGTCTAGTGCATGTCCTCTTGTGTATCAAATATAAAAACATGAAAGAATCATTTTTATTCACAAACAAATATTAAAATTTTGTTTTCCCACTCAGGAGAGGTTTATACAATTTCACTCATCCATATTAAATTCCACCATAGGATGTTACAGAAACAATGTTCCAAAAATAAATCATTTTTTCATGCTCAAATTTAGAAATGGAAAATGGTGGCACACAAAACATACTCCTCTCAAGATGATAATATTAATTTATGGAGCTTCACCAATTCACCAACAAAAAGTTAAAATCTTAGAGTTTGTAAGAGATCTCAGCTTCCAATCCCTATAATAATGTGCTCAAAAATCAAGAGGTCTTTTTAGGGGGTTTTCTGTGGATATGGGACTATAGGAAGATGGTATCCAAAAGAGAGAAAAAAGAGGGTAATACAGCAACATGGAAAAATAAATTCATATTTTTTTTGAAATGAGATATGGAATGAACACATATTTACAATGGAACAATTGTATAAATCAATACAAAAATGTGGAAGAAAATTTTAATGTAATGATAAGATAAAATATTTACAAAACACCAAACATCTCCCAATGATATAGGAATTCATCATTTTTTTTCATTTTTCGAAAATTTAACATGAAATATATCTCACAAACATCTCCCAACCCCTAAATGTTCTCTTCATAACAATAATTGTAATAGTAAAAACAAGATCGAAAGTTGAGGAAGTGTGATTCTTAACCCACCAAAGATACAACCCATTCTTATTTTCATTTTTATATATTATGTTTTTGGATTTTTTTAATTTTTTTAACACATTTCAATTAGAAAAGATAAAAATATATAAATTCCCCAACCCCACTGAAGGAAAAACTCTCACAAACACTGAAATGGATTCTTTCCCTCAAGCATATGATAATATGTTGAAATCAAAAAAGGTTACCCCAAATGAAATCCATTCTTCCCACACATAAATTTCAAAAAATTATGCAATATAAATCCATATTGATATTGGGTGGGAAAAATTATAGGGCTTGTAAAGTGGCTATCAAAGAAAAGGTTTTCATAGTCTGGAAGGGGCATTCAAAAGGAGAATTAATGTCAGAGAAATGGGAGGCGATTTGGAAAATGTGATTCTAATGCAGTTCAGAAAATTTCTCTATCATATTAAATCACACTAAAGTAAGAAATTCAGCTCGAAGGCCCACAAACTCAAGACTCTAAAATGGGTGTAAAAACACCCATTTTGAAAATATGGCCCTATGTGGCCTTGGTATGAAAGCTAATGATGTTTCTCCCAGGCGGGGAAAACATTTTCCAAATCAAAAACTGAGCATTCAAAAGTTTTTGGTTTTGACACAATATTCTTTATCCAAATATATGATGAAAACATAATATTTTGGGATGAAACCGAGTCTTTTGACTCCCCAAATTGTTGGATAGAATTTTAAAACTAGATGGTGAGTACGTATGACTCTTTTTTCCATATATAAATGATTTTTTTCTTGGTTTTTTGTTTTTTAGGTTTTTTTAGTTTTTTTAAAGAAACACCCACCAAAAAGGGAAAGATTAAATAAAAAAAATTGATGAGGAAAGTGGTAAAAAAATGAGAATGAGGGAGGAAGAAGAAGTAAGAGAAAGATATAGTTAGAAGATGGGTTAAAGGGAAAGAGGTGCCCCCATGTTTGGATTTGGTGGGTCATCGTCTCCATCTGGTGGTGGGTCAACTACAGAAGTTGGGGATTTTATGGATGTTGATGTGGTACCCGGATTGTGTTTCCTCTCATGGTTTTGTTTTAACTGAATTCCTTTAACTGGGAATGTCCTTTTTGAATATGGGTCCTGGACTTGCACTACACCAAATGGGTAAACATTCGTAATAAAAAAGGACCATCCCAACGAGAATTAATCTTACCTTGCTGAAGCCGAAATTTAGAATTAAAGTTAATTACATTTTCACTTTCGTGAAATTCCTTTCCCAGGATGTGTTTGTCATGCAGTACCTTAGAATTTTCTTTGTACATATTGGAATTCTCATAGGAATCAAGTCGAAGCTCCTTCAGTTCAGCAAATTACAACAAAATTTCTTCACCAGATTTTTCACAATCAAAATTACAGGTTTTGACCACACAAAAAGACATATGTTGGATTTCAAATTGTAAATGACATGATTTACCAAAAACAAGCCTAAAGGTAGACATTATAATGGGTGTTTTATAGGTAGTTCTATAAGCCCAAAGTGCTTCACCAAGTCTTTTTGTCCAGTCATTCATTGTGGGTTTAACAATTCTCTCAAGAACTCCATTCACTTCTCTACTAGACAATTCATCCATGCCATTTGTCTGTGGGTGATATGTAGTTTAAGTTTTATGTACAACACCATTATTTTCCAAAATAAATTCCATGTTTTTATTACAAAAATTTGTTCCTAAGTCACTTATCAAGGCACGTGGTGTGCAAAATCAATAGAGGAAATGTGTCTTTAGGAACGGACGAACAATATGTTAATCATCATTTCTAGTGGGGTTTTCCTCAACCCACCTAGAAACATAATGGACTGCAAGAACAATTTATGATAATCCATTAGAAGGAGGAAATGGTCCTATGAAATCAATTCCCCAAACATCAAAGATATTACAAAAAATTAAAGTCATTTGGGGCATTTTATTTCTCTTTGAAATTGTTCCAAATGTTTTGCAAGTGGGACATGATTGACATAACACATGTGAGTCCTTGAAGAGTGAAGGCCAAAAGAATCCAGAGTCTTGATCCATTCTAGAGGTCCTTTGTGGACAAAAATGGCCACCTCCAGGAAGTGAGTAACAAAATTCTAATATGGGAGAAGTTCATCCTCATCCACACATCTTATAATTACCATGTCTTACCCATTTTTCCAATGTTTATTTTCATCCCAAAAATATTATTTTGAATCACTTATCTACTTAATTTTTTGTTCTTTTGAAAACATTTCAAGAAAACACCCAAATCCTTGTAATTTACCATTGGGGCATACCATGGTATGTTTGGAGAGAGAGATGAAAGCTGCTCAATTGAAAATTTCGTATCAATTACTTCATAATGAGAAAAACTATAAATTCCACTCAAGTGATCATCCTTATGGGTTTCTTTTCCTGGTCTATCTTTTATTTCAAGGTCAAACTCTTGGAGCATTAGGATCTATCTTATTAGCATCAGTTTTGAATAACTTTTATTGAGTAACAACTTTATAGAAAAATGGTCTGTGAAGATGATGATTTTGCACTGAAGAGATAGGGCTAGAATTTATCTAATGAAAAAACCAGAGCTAAAAGTTCTTTTTCTGTGTTAGTGTTGTGAGATTAAGTTTAATCCAATTTTTTTGAGGTACAATAGATGACATGAGGAATATTTTATCTTATTTGACCAAGAACAGCCCAAACGACTCTATCAAAAGCATCACACATCAACTCAAAGGGTATCAACAAATCTGAGGGTTGGATTATTGGGGAAAATGTAAGAGAAGTTTTGAGCTCAATGAAGGATCTCTTAAAAAACTCATCAAAATGGAATGTGACATCCTTTTGGAGAAACCGAGTGAGTGGGAGGAAAATCATACTGATGTTATGGATGAATCGCCGATAGAAACCGGCATGGCCATGGAATGAACAGATGTCTCGAATAGATGTGGGTTCAGGAATTGATTAGATCACATCAATTTTGGCAGTATCAATATCAGTTCCATCATTAGAAACTATGTAACCTAGAATAATCCCATTTTCAAGCATGAAGTGACATTTTTAAAAATTTAACACAAGGTTACACTTTACACACTTTTTGTGGACTTGAGTGAGTGAATTCAAGAAAGATTCAAATGAATCACCGTAAATTGTAAAATTCACCCATGAAGACCTCCATGAAATGTTCAATGAATTTAAAAATGATACTCATCATACAACTTTGGAAGTTTTTAGGGGCATTAATAAGGCCAAAATACATTCTCAAATATGCATATGTTCAAAAGGGTCATGTGAAAGTTTTCTTTTCTTGGTCCTGAGGTGAGATTGGGATTTGAAAGTAGCTGTTGTATCCATCAAGAAAGCAATAGTGTGACTTTCCATCTAATCATTCCATAATTTCATCAAGGAATGTAAGAGAGTATTGATCTTTTCTTATTTCAACATTCAATTTTTAGTATTCAATGCCCACACGCCATTTGTTTTTCACTTGAGTTGTGATTACCTCCCCATGTTCATTTATGACAAATGTTAATCCACCATTCTTAGGTAAAACCTGAATTGGACTAACCCATTCACTATATAAAATTGGATAGATAATACCAGCTTGACGAAGCTTGGTGATATCTTCCCTAGCTACCTCACGTATAAGTGGATTGAGTCTTCTTTGTGGTTGTCTAATTGGTTTGGATAATTCCTCAAGATGGATGTGATGAATGAAAAGAGAAGGGTTGATTCATGGTCTGTCATATAGGGTCCAAACTAGGGCCTTTTTTCCTCTAACACATGAACATGTTTTGAATCCTCAGATACAGTAAGTGAAGCGGAGATAATGACAGGATATTATGGATCATGGAAAAGGAATGCATATTTCAAGTGTGTAGGATGAGGTCCCAGATCAGTCTCATCTTTCATAGGTGGGTTAGACAACTCATAAAAGGAAGAAGGGACTTTAGTTGCTTCAGAATCATTTTCATTGATATTTTCTAATGTGGAGCAGTAGAGATCAGATTTGATATGGGATTCAAAGAGTTTTTATGTTCCTCTATATTGATGGAGTCTATGAATGAGATGCCAACAGAAACATCACCATTTATATCTTCGTTAATCATGGTGCGTATTTCACAAGATCCTTTCTCATTAGAACATGATGAACTTGATGGAATGGTGTTCAATTGACTCACAGAAGTATCCTCAAAATCATCGATTGAGAAAGGAGAGTGATCCTCATATGGGTATTGAGTGGCTTGGAAAATGTTGACCTTGACCTATTGGTCCGAAAAATTTCATGGATAATATGCCTGAATGGATATCAATTCTGGTTCTAGCAGTCATAAGGAATGTTCTTACTAGAATTAGGGGATATCTAGAAGATTTAGTCTCACCTTCTGTGTCAAGGACATAGAATTCAGTAGGAAAGATAAGATCATTGACATGAACAAGGACACACTCGATTAAACCCTTAGGACTAGCAGTGCTTCGATTGGATAACTGAATGACAACACCCATTTAATTTAAGGTACCTAGACAAAGGTTGGAGAAGATATATTTTTGCATAACATTAATTTAGGCTCCTAGGTCTATGAGTGAATCATCAAAGTTGTAACATCCAATCTGGCATGGAACCGTAAAGGTCCCTAGATCCTTGAACTTTATTGGAATAGACTCTAGGGTGGAAATATTTTCAAAGGTCATGTGTTGCCTCTTGTGGGTGAAAAATTATTTAGGAATCTTGGAATACTTAGGGATTTGTTTTGTGGAATATAATATGGGTATGTTGACTTCAACACATCTAAACATGTTGATCATTTCGGGATCAGGTTTAAAGGACTTCTTTGGAATAGAAACACCTTGATGAAAAGGAATTGGATTCATAAGTGTATGGAAGGAGGTGAGGGAATTACATCATATTCCTTTTCAAGTTTCTTTTTATTTTCATTTTCTATGTCAACATTTAATGGGGGGTTTGATGAATTATCATGAGGCATATAAATTTTATTTCTCTATCTAAGTGCCATTTCACTTACGTTACCCTTGGGGTTGGGTAATGGTTGAGTTGGGAGTTGGGAAGAATTTGAATGTTTTTTCTGGCTCAGGTGGGATTCAAGTTGTCCAATTTGGGTTTCAATGTTCTTGATACAAGAGCGGGTGAAGGAGGAATGATATTCAACAATGCTTTCCCATGGTTGCTTGGAAGAAGAGTCTTGTCCCGAATTGGGATTTCCTTGATTTTGGTTCTTGGAAAAGTGATTGTATTGGGTTGGGAATTGGGAAGGCTCACTAGGATAGTGTAATCCAGGAGGAGGATTGATCCATTGAGGTTGAGGAACAAAAAAGTAAGGCTGTTGGAAGGTACCGACACCTTGACCATATTGGAATTGGTTTGATTTTTGATGAGGGTATTGATGGGGATGAGAAATTGGATTCCCATATCTCAAGTTAGGGTTATATGTTGAAGAGAAAGGCTCGGAATGGGGTTGGATGAAGTTTTTAACAAAATGAACTACTTGTTGAGGGTTGGGGTTATGATGAGCATATGATGCATTGAGATCCATTGGTATAGATTGATTATATTGATCCTCTTGAAGTTGTGGACATGTGTATGTTGGATGAGCTGGTGAGTTGTAGATTCCACTATTTTTGACAGTTCTAGTAATCAAAGATTGTGGAGAAGATGAGGTTGGGGCTTTGGATGCCACACCTAGGTATCACACAAGACCTGTAAGTTCACTCAACCACTCGGTCATCTTGTAAGGCTCCATGGATTGCTTTTCTTAGACTTGTTTTACTTGAGAGTTGGTTCGAGTATGGAAAATTTTTGTGTTTGAAACCATGTTGCTTATAAGATATCTTTTAGTTCCATGTGTTTTATCAAAAAGAGCACCACCACTTGCGGCATAAATGAGAGTTCTCTCCATCACCAATAACCCCTTATAGAATTATTAGATCAAGAGTAGATTAGGGATTTGATATTGTGGTCAGGTTGAAACAATATTTTTGAACCTTTACCAGTACTCATGGAACGATTCACTTGGGAATTGAAGAATACCACTTATTTCCTTTCAGATAGAAGCAGTACGAGAAGAAGGAAATAATTTATCTAATAAGAGTCACTTCATTTCATTCCATGTAGTTATGGATGTAGGAGGAAGGTAGTAGATCCATGAATTGGATGAGTCGGTTAAGAAGGAAGGGAATTATCAATGTTTTATTTGTTCCTCATAAGCCCCTTGAGGCTTCATGGTAGAGCACACCACTTGGAAATACTTAAGGTGGAGATGTGGATCCTCACCGGCTAGCCCGTGGAAATGAAAAATAAGATGAATCAAACCGGATTTGAGTTCGAAGTCAGCCTCTATGTTTTTATATTTAATACCAAGAGGTTGGTAATTCATTTCAGGGGAAGCAAGTTATTTATGTTTTTGTTCCCCAGTATTGGCCATATCTAATTCAATTGGGTGGAAAAGAACTAGTTCATGAATTATTTGATTATCCCTAATGTTCCTCCTAAGATAGAGTATCGTTTTCTGAATTTTAGGGTCAAACAAATCTAAGTAATTTTTTGGGAGGCTAAGGGGAATTCATAGAGATTATAGAAGAAAGAGGAATATGGGTTTTTCTTTGTGTTCGTTTTCAATTTTTTTAATTTTGTTTTTTTATTTGTTTTTTTTAAATAACTATAAACTAATGACTACTTAATTGAACCATCCCTAGAAATGGATCTATTTTAAAGCATGACCGACTGTCTCATATTGACCATTCAAGGCTCTGGTGCTCTTCTAATGTGTATAGCAGCACTCAGGTCAAATCCTTGATGATGATACTTTTTAATAGTCTGTTATTTTTAGTTAATTGTATTATTATTGGGGATTTGTTTACAGAGCATATGAAATAATTTAGGGATGATTTTTGATTTAAAAAAATTATAAATATTTGGGTCAGTTCATTATATGGGATTTAGGTCTATGATATCCTTGATCTTTGCATTATATTGCATTAAATTAAAACCCACTTCACAAGATGATTTTGATCGGAATTACCAAGTGTTAAAGCTTTAATCAAAGCCGTAACATAACATAGGGTTATAATAATTACCATTACTTGTTTATGTTAGTGTATTTTGGGTTCTAATAATCCATGGACACCACATATTAAACAAAACTTGTCATTAATCCATTACATATAAAGTTCAACACTCACAATAGTAACTCAAAGAATACTCATTGAGCAAAGGCTCTCAATCACTTAATATCACCAAATAATAACTCAACCCAATGGTAGGTTTACTCATCCATTTAACAGAATAGTAATATGGTTATAATTATTATGATGCTAAATTAATATGATAAGAAAAACAAAGGGATAAGAAAATAGTGGTGCGTCGAACACACACACAAACTATGAAGGGAATTAAATACTGACTTTAGATTGAATAAGAATGAAAAATAAGGGAAGGGGATTTTAAATGTATTTAAACAATTTTATAGAAAATTAATATTATTATATAGAAGGTGGATGAGGAAAAGAGATATTTAAGAAGAAACTTTCATTAATACAGAATTACAAATAATGAGACTTACAATATTAAAAAATTGAAGAACATAAAAGTAAATGAAAATAAAGAGAGGAGGAAAGTTATCTCAAGTGCAAACAGGAGTATGGAAGGTCCTCCCAATCCCTTGGAAATTCTTTATTCATGAAAATATGTTCTCTTATCTTCTTAAATACCAACCCTTTTGAAAGCAGAGGAGGGGATGTATTTATAGCCCAAGGTGGTGGACAGTTTGCATTCCAAAACAACCCCTCCAATTAGCTCGACGATTTGGAAATCTAGACAACTGAATCTCGAGATGAATCCTTCATAAAAGTATTAGATAATAATATTTTCCAACTACTAAAAACATTTTTAGGAATTTGGACTTATGGGGTCAATTTTATGGGCGTATGATTAAACAATATTAATATATCCATTTAAATCCAGACATTGTATTGGCCTAAATGTGAACGGATGTTTTAATATAAAGATGCTTTCAAATACGAATGGGTTGTTCAAAAAAGTTGTCCACCAATTTGTAATCTTTCACACTGCAATGTATCAACTTGATTTGATGACTATATGATGAGAAAAGTCATTTATTATGTGCTGATTTCATTTCCCGGATTGAATGTTGTGTTTGACATTAAAGCTTCATTTGGGCCCATTGTTTTTGGAGTTGGGCCTTGAAATTATTATCCATGATTCTTTTGGATAGTCAGGAACTTACAGTGGAGTTTTTTAAAATTTGGGCTTCGGTATTTAGAACAGTAACTCAATAATCATGGCTGGTCCTGTTTCTTCACAGATTATTTTGGTCTTTTTGTGTGGACCATATGTACCTATAAATGGACGATTTTTCCAAAGGTCCCTTCCAATTAAATGTTGTAATGTGAGTAAGGAACCCTAGAAAACATGAATAATTCAATTTGGATAAGTAGGGTGAGTGATATAATTAAAATATTAAATAGATTTGTATCTGGATGAATTCAAATAGTGCTCTAAAATTATATTGAATATTAAAACATAAATATTACACACAAATTATAAAAATATCATAAAAATAAGTAAAGGGAGTATATAATAAGTTATAAAAATATTAATAACATCAACTGTACACACGCACGCAGCCAACTCAATGAAAAAGTGATGAGGAAAAAAACAAGATACAATGCTGCTATAAATGGGAAACCAAATATATATGCATCGACCTCTAGACAATACAAGTAAAAGAAAAGTAATGTTGAAAGGGAAAGGGGAAAAATACACACCAAATTATAAAAGTTCCATAACTAAAAAATAGGTGAAATGATAAACCACTGGGAGATTCCCACTCCTGAATCCTAAGATACACCCATCACACGTTGTCCAAGCACCCTGTATCCCTATGCTCCTCTGATATCCCGATCAACCTGTCTGTCATCTGCAAGGGTACCCCAAATGTGGGAAAACCGCATAAAGGGATGAGTATAAGAATAATTAGTAGGATTCCTCTAAGGATCATGGGAGTAACAGGAGAGTTATTGAATATGGGATAATTAAAAGATATAACACAAGAAGACCAGTATGGGAACAAGGTACAGTAAAAGTGAACAAAAGTACAACTCAACCAAATATGAGACTGAAAGTGGACTCATCCAAACAAAAGGAGCTTGAAATGGTGAGAAGATGATCTCCCTATCAAATATTCACTACCTACAGTAGGAGAGTGTACTTATACGAACCATGAGAATCTGGACACAAAAAGCATGTGGCTTACCTTGTGCATCTTCACCTCTCTTGGAAGGGGAGTATACAAATCCCAAGGAGTGGGAACTAGAAACAATATATATATATATATATATATATATATATCTGTGTGAGTGTGTGTGCTCAGTCAATGAAACCCAAATGAGGAATGGGGTCTCCATATCACTACTCAGTCCAAGAAAGTGAGTAGCAAAGAGTTCCAAGTAAAATCGTCTACGATGACCTGCATCTCGACACATCTGCCTAGGAATCCAAAGTCAAAGGGGACTAAATCAACACACCTTGATACTATCCTCTTTGGGTGGAACTGACTCGCCCACACTATTTTAGGTCGCATTACAAGGATGTGTCATAATGGGGAAAGTTCCCCTCTTCCTTGTGGTTCCTTAGGTATGTTGAACCATGCCCCACCACTGTGTCGCATGGTCGAGGGACTTCACTGAACCATTTGGGACTACACTACCCATCCCGTTGGGAGGGTTATAACGATATCTCCTCTGGGACTACACTCGGGATTA
Organism: Viscum album; assembly: GCA_963277665.1. Classification (NCBI taxonomy): domain Eukaryota; kingdom Viridiplantae; phylum Streptophyta; class Magnoliopsida; order Santalales; family Viscaceae; genus Viscum; species Viscum album. The sequence goes on from OY728134.1 coordinate 1,257,897,396, forward strand.
GCCCGGTATCTCATCGAGGAATACGTTGTGAGTTAGCATGGTATCTCCTTGGGGGATACACTCTAGGTAATCCCGGTATCTCATCAGGGACTAGGCTCTAGGTCAGCCCGGTATCTCCTCAGGGACTACTCTCTCGGTCAACCCAGTATCTCATCGGGGACTACGCTCTGGTTCATCCCAATATCTCATTGAGGACTACACTCTAGGACAACCCGGTATCTCTTTGGGTACTATGCTACCCGTCCTGGAGGGAGGGTCAGGCTGGAACTACATTGTTCATCCCTGTTAGATAGTACCTCTCAGAAAGCAATGAGTATCACTGGCCATCCCTGCTGGATGGTACCTCTTATGAAAGCACTGAGGAACACTGATCATATCTACTAGATGACACCTCTTGAAAAAATCATTGATGAACTCTAATCATCCCCATTGGATGGTACCCTCTGAAAAGCATTGAGGAAATATGATCATCCCTGCTGATGGTATGTTTTAGAAAAGCATCGAGGAATTACGATCAACCTAGCTAGACAACACCCCACGAAAAATAATTTAGGAAATATGATCATCCATGTGGGTTGGTACCTCTCATAAATCACTAAGGAACACTTTGTATCCCCACTGGATGGTACCTCTTATAAATCACTAAGGAATACTAGTCATCGCTACTTGATGGTACCTCTTAGAAATCACGCTGATGTAGTCATCAGGTTTCTCCTCAAATATGAATCACACCCTAAACATCTCCCCTCATATCTCAAAAGCCACTACAGAGGGAACCATCGCATTTTATGTGAAAAAAACACTCAGGATAGTCCAATCAAATTCCAAAGTCTGAGTCCAAAAGTAGGAGATATGAGACATAAAAGATTCATAAAGTGGTACACCGTGCATGTGTGGCCCACACGTTGTGTGGCCTCGCCTATTATCATGACCATGTACCATTCCATACTTGGGTAATAAGCTATAAATAAAGTACCCCTAGGAGTTATAGAGTACTCTCAGAGTACATGATATATCTAGCCAAATATTTGACGAACGCACATTGCTCGTTGTTACACTGAAGATCGACTATTCATTCACCCTGAATGGACATCTGATGGAAAAGTCATATATCGCCCCATTGCGCTTGAATGATGCCATGTGGGTACAACACCATAGTCCCAAAACAAATTATACGGATCACACTATTGCGATCCTCTCAGAAAAAACACAATATCAGGTACATGTTCACCCATAATGGATACTCAATGAAAAAGTCTCATTGCATCTTAATGTGTGTGAAATGGATTCGTGGGGTCCACACCTCAACTATGTTCTAAACACTTACAATTAGTTCTGAAAAGTCCACCTCAAAGTCAGGGTCATGACTCCGCTGACGGCTCACCAATCCAATTCCTTATGGGAGAGTTACGATCAATGAAATATTCCACAACAACAGTAATAATTTTATTATTGGGGTGTTTTGTGGGACTGAGACATGAATCAAAATTTAATATTCATCCTGCACTGTCTTAATGACAAAGTTACGTCACCAAAAACATCCAATCAATCGGACGTCGCATGTAAGAGCTTGGGAGTATCAAAGAATTAATAATAAAAATTATATATTATTATTATTTGTGTGTTTTAGGTATCCAATCCCAAACCAGAAAAGAAATCCAATATTGGACTCATAATTTTCGTCTTGAATTCAGGGTCACACTACCGCTGACGGTTTGTGAAACCGAAGTTGCATGGATAATTTAATGTTGAAAATGTGTTTTATAAAAAAAATAACATTATTATATTTGTATTATTTTTATTTAATCCCTCTCTATTTCCCAAGGTTGTCACTCTAAATCCATCCACCAATTCCACTTTCCATTCTGGAATCAATAACCTTTCTCTTTTTATTCTGCTCTATTTATTTTTATTTTTATTTTTTTACTTTTTTCTTTCTCTCTCAAATCATCAATCCTCTTCCCCAATTTCACACTACCTCTCATGTGTAAACCCTACCTGTTGACCTTTTAACCACTACAACATCCCTCCCTCCACCAGCCCAATATTCCCCCACTGTCGGTCGCCTGAAAATGCCTCACTACCTCCTACTGGCCTCCTCGGCGCCGCAGTCCTCCCTCGCCTGTCTCGTACCCCACGACCTAGCCACCTCCTACGCCCCCAGACCACCAGATAAAGCTGCCACATAATCGCCGCACACCACTGCTACCCTTGAGGGAAAAACGTGATGCTCTACCTCCTGTTGCACTAGATGCATCACACAACTTCTCTAAATGGCCCACACCTGCGGCCTCTACTGATGATCGTCACAGCTCAACTGGATTTGCTGCCTGGTTTACTCAACTACGATAAACCCTATCCTTATAGATCCACAGCAAACATCACAATTCAAACTTTTCAACAATATATCCATTATTAATTTGTACCATTGCCATTGTAAATCCCGATCTATGTCTGCAATCCATTTCACCAAGAATCATGTGTTTAATCATAAATTATTCAGTTGTTCTTCAAAACAAATTACTCGATAATTAATTATTTGGTGTTTATTGAACTGACGATCAAAAAGAAAACCAATAATGAACAATTTAAGTACAAAAAAAATCACGATTAAAAAAATTTAAGAATAACCTAGTCTATTGTTTTGATTAGATCTGATTTATTGCAGTTAGAATTATGAATGAAGAACAATGACAATTAATTTTTAAACTAATCAAAAGCAGTTTATTTCAATTTCTGGGATCATACAAGAAGGCTCATATTCAAGATTTAATTATCAACATGCTCAAAGATTAATCAGAGATTTAAGGACACCAAATATGAGTCCTACTTGGCTATTGGATCGATTATTGGTGAAAAAACCGTTCTCCATGATCCATTCCGCTGGCCACATCTTGATCAGTCTAGAATCTGAGGTTCGTCTTAGTCAATAGGAATGAATAGAGAGGAGAGGATAGGAGAGGAGTTTCCATCGTTAGCCCAACTAAATTATGATTCCAAATCCCTATAAAAAAATAATTTATAGCTTCTTATTAGGATAAAAAAGATTTTTATCTAATAATTAAATAAATAATTTTTTAATTATTTAATTATTTTTCCATGATGAGGTATAAGATGAATGCCTGATGTCGATAAAGGATATACTCTTCATAGGGTAAAGCCTACGTTCTAGGCTCATCAGTGGCCTTATAATTTTCATCTGATCTCTCATCCATTATTTATTTGGTTTTGAGCTATTAAATGAATAAATTAATAATGTAATTTATCCATTTAACACACCGCCAACGAGCAAGGGGTCCGAACATCCCACACAAACTTATTTTATGTCGCGCCTAGGGAAAACACCGAGTTCAGGACCCAACTTTGTTCTTGAATGTCCAATCTGATCATCCGTTTAAGAGATTTATTATTTTCTTTAGTTAACTGCATGTGTATAATATAAAAAAACATAAAAATTTTATAAAATTAATTATGGGAATACCATGCCTCATAATTGCACCTCATCTTAGTGATCATCTCTAGAAATAATATTAGAAATATTTCAAAGTATTATTAGGAAAAAACAGTGTCTCTACAGGTCATGAAAGTGTGGTAACAAATAAGGTTAGCTCTAATTTAGGACAAGAAGTCTATGAGATTGGTTTGGGGAAAGTGTTATGTGTTACAAGTTTGGAATTCAGGCTAGGGACTACAGTGTTAGTGCAGCCAGCCGATCTATCCATACACCAGGACTTAGATAAACTTCTTTTTGACACTATACATGGGAACACTGGTTACAATGAATAGAATGGTACATGCAAGATATTTGAATGGGTTGGGATTTCCATGTCCTTATTGCGTTAGCTATCCAGATATACTCATTGACCATGATATATCAGGTTTTATCACAGGATTCTTCAATGATGCATACCAACTAGGATTCAGTAGCTCAATCATGATGATGACCCCCTCAGTGACAAGGACTCGATATAGAGAGTGGTTCACTAGATGTTACATCCATGTTGTAAAAATCCTGGTGGGCCTAAAGCCCAGTGAACTCAACAACGCTCGAGCCCGTCCCTCTAGCAGAGAGCAGAACCCCACCCCATGGGAAGATAACATGCCCCAACCTCAGACTATCCCAGATAACATGTGGCAGGAACTGTCCCCTGTGTGGTGAGGATTTAATTTTCCTCCCTCGCAACTCAAACCGGCGACCACCAGCTTAATAGCCAACTGAGAGCGTTAATGATTACCACTAAGTCATAGCTCATTTGGATCATGTAACGCTTCTTGGATGGCCTTTAAGCATATTTTCACGGGTTCGATTTTCGGGGGAGGCATATTAAATCGTCACCATGTAGGTGATAGTTCCAGCCAAGTGTTATCTGGGCCAGTCTGAGGTGGGGGCCTATTATCTGCCAGAGGGTGGGGGTCTGCTATATGCCATAGGTTTGGGCTCAGGGGTGGCAGAGTTCTTTGGGATTTAGGACCATGAGGTTCTTTACATAAAAAGTCACCTTTTATGTAACGAACCTGGTGGGCCTAAACGCCAATGAACTCGGCCACTCCCGAGCCCAGCCCTTTGGCAGATAGCAGACCCCGACCCCATGGGATGATTACAGGCCCCCACCTTAGACTGTCCCAGATAACGCGTGGTAGGATGTCTCCCCGGTCTGGCAAGTATTTAATATGCCTCCCCCACAACTCGAACACATGACCACAGGCTTAAAGGCCAACAAGGAAGCATTACGAGTACCAACTGAGCTATGGCCCATTTGGTACATGTAACGCTTCCTGGTTGTCCTTTAAGCATGTGGTTAGGAGTTTGAGTTTTGGGGGACGTGTATTAAATCGTCGCCACGCAAGGGACAGTTCCTTCCACATGTTATCTGGGCCATTCTGAGGTGGGGGCCCATTATCTACTCGTGGGGTGGGGTTCTGCTATCTTCCAGAGGGTTGGGCTCGTGTGTGGCCATGTTCGTTGGGCATTAGGACCATCAGGTTCGTTAAACATGTGGTGAAACATCTATAACCCTACATGAGGAGAAACACATGGTACCCACTATACCAATAGACTAGTAGGGAAGGGTGATCACACTCCATGAGTTTCAAAGAAAGATACCCTTCAAGCTCTATGGTGAGCCCAACCCTTGGTCGGTTGAGGAATGGACAGAGGAAATGACACAATATTTCCATCTAGTCAGGACACAAACCGATCAGATGGTGATCTTGGAGGCGAGCCTTTTATAGGCATCCATATAAGTATGGTAGAGTTTGGATATATAGATTCATGATGATGAAACTCTGACATGGACAGAGTTTGAGCACCACATCAGAGAGGTGTTATCACCTATTACACTGAGATGTATGGTTATAAAGTATATTATTCAGTTCTAGGAGGGAAGCATGATAGTAGTTGATTATTCATCGTGGTTCTCCAACCATTCCAGGAACTCAATGGATATGCTTAGGGATAAGTACTTCAAGGTTCACACCCTTAAGTAACACCAGCAAAGAAAAATCTGATACTAAATGTTCCCTCTATTCATTCCTACATATTATGAGGTTATTGAGCGAGCTTTAATGGTTGAAATATTCTTGGCTGAGCAAAGACCGCATGTGACAATCAGTAGTGGATATGAATGTAAATATACCTCAGTAGCTGGGAGCCAATGTCAGTCTTACGGACTTATACATGGGAGAGTTTTCCGGAGGAGGTCCCAGGATTGAGAATCAGATATTCAGGGTCCTCGGGATGGGTCCATCCAGTCTAGAGAGAGGTGGTACTAATCAGGTGATGGAAGGTTACATATCAATTGATATTGTCCAACCCATAAAGATGCTGACAAAGAGATATTGGTTGTACCACCGAGGTATATGATGCGACAGGAGAAGGCATATATTCAGGGTGAAATACGTGGAATGGGGTCTAGGATAGTGGTAGGAGGAGGTTGATATTTCAACTTGTTACCACCACTACCCCATGGGGTTCTACACTAGGCTCAATGATCTATAGGATAGTGGCATGGAATGCTTCATGTAGTAAAGGAATATGATCTAGGGACTCTGGAAATGATTCGAGGTATGATCTATTTATTTTAAACATTGGATTATTTACTAATAGAAACAATTTGGAGTCATTCCTTTCTCAACATATATCATGTACGAGACCTTGAGATTCAGGTTGAACCATTGACTTGACCCAAACACTATGATACACCTACTAGAGGAGACTCAATGATCCAACAAATTTTATAATAGTGTGGCCTTACCCTTGGAGGAGAGAGTTTCAGTTGGACCCTCTTGGTGGAATAAATAATGCCTTACAAATTTAGTCTTAGTATGTATTGGTTATCTTCAATCCTTTCCTAGATTTATTGCTTCAGGTGAAGGGTGCGGTGTGTCCATAGTGATGGTATGAGGTTTTTATTTTTTAGTGAAATGGAAACCAATGATTTCTATGATGGAATCATGCATAGGATGGTGCAACTTATTACTCATTATTTTCATAGAATGAACCTCTATGTAAAAGATGTTCTAAATTAATGGTTCACAACAATAGTGGCAGAGTATAAGGATGTCTTTCTTAAAGATCTTCTATGATTACCTCATCATCCGGAGATAGACTTATGTAATGACTTACACCCCTGAGATGACTGTAATGTCGGTATTATCATATCGAATGACTCCTGCCAAACTTCAAAAGTTGAGGGTGTAGTTCGAAGACTTTCAGAGTAAGGGATATGTTAGACCTAGTGTTTCACCCTAGGTGGCTCCATTTCTGTTTTCCAAAAAGGAATATAGGAACTTGAGGTTGTTTGTGTACTACTAGTGCTTGAACCAGGAAACAATGAAAATCAAGTATCCACTACTAAGGATCAATTACCTCTTGGATCAGTTTATAGGGGCATGATGGTTCTCAAAGGTTAACCTTCGATCTGGATATCACCATCTATGAGTAAAAGATGAGGATATACCAATGAAATCATAAAGATTTGTATTCAGTCATTATGTGTAATTCATTTTGGAATGAATGATAGCATCACAGGGTTCATGTGACTCATGAACTAGATCATCTATCATTACTTAGACCAACTCATGGTAGTCTTCATTGTCGATATACTTGTGTACTCGACATCCAAGTTGGAACACGTGAGACACTTCAATATGGTTCTGGGCCTATTATGAGATCACCAACTTTTTGGGAAACTCTTGAAGTGCTAGTTATTGATTTTGGAGTTCCTATTTCTAGGACTTGTTATCTCAGTGGATGGAGTGGTGGTGGAACCGGAGAAGGTCAAGGCAGTGTTAGTATGGGATCCACCTAGGAGGGTGATGGAGGTACATTGTTTCCTTGGGTTGATAGGATATTATCAGAGATTCATACCTAATTTCTTGAGGATATCAACACTTATGAAATCGTTAACACAAAAGTGGAAGCCTTTCGTGTGAACAGAAAAGCTCCAACTATCTTTTGAGCTGTTGAGTTAAATTTTGATGAGAGACTCAATAATGGGATTACTAGGGGAGGGTGTCAAGTACGTATTGTTTTATGAAACATCAAGAAAATGGATTGGTTGCTTCCTGATATAGTGGAAATTGGTGATTTTCCTATGGTTCAGGATAGTGGAGGCCACATGAGATAAAATAAACAATGGAGGATCATGTGTTTTCAGCGGTAGTATTCATGTTGAAGATATAGTTACACTACATGATGTGTGAGCAGTTTATCATCTATTTTGGTCACAAGGATATCCAATATAACTTCTCGTAGAAGGATTTGAAATTGATACAGGGGTGCTGGGTATATTTTCTCCAAGATTATGACTTTGAGATTGTCTATGCTCGTGGGATGTAGAATGTGGTGGCAGATGCAGTTATCAAGAGATCGATTTTATAGTTGCTAGATGAGGCATTGGAAAAATTTCCTCCTTACATTTATCCTTTGTGTATGTACATAGAGGATATTACCTCATATCAATGGTTTTTAGCTCTGTACTTTTATTGCAAGTCAGGGAGGCACAACATCAGGATATCAATTGTGAGACTCTATGTGCTCAGATATCCGTATGGCATGGTACTGATGGATATTTTAAAGGTGGGGATAATGTTTTTATTTTAAGAGGATGAACATTAATACCAGTTGTGTTGTGGGTGGTTGTTCTGAGGGTGTTCCATACACCCCCTTTGGCTTTACACCTATGTGTGGAAAAGTTATACCAGGTCCTCCAACGTTAGATCTGATGGACAATAATGAAGAGTGTAGTTGAAGTTTTTGTTTCTCAGTGCCTTACATTTCACAAAGTGAAGGTCGGGGACTAGGTTCTAGCTAGTTTGGCTCAAAACTAATGAGTTTCTAGAGTGTATTTGGGAGGTTATATCCATAAAATTCATGATAGGCCTACCACATACATCTAGGTGAAAAAATTCCATCTGGGTGATTGTTGACCGACTCACCAGGTTTTCCCACTTCTTAGTTATTTGGGAACATAGTTTAGTAGAGATCATGGGATTCCTCTGTGCGGGATATAGATTGGATTTCTGGATTTTCATCAATTATTGTTTCATATTTTGATGATCACTTCACATCCTGATTGTCGTAGGTATTTTTGGAAGCATTTGGGAATCAAATATGCATGAGCACAGTGTTTCACCATGAGACTGATGGCATGATGGAGATGACAATTCATGTCTTGGGGGACATGTTGTGTCCTAGCATGTTGGACTTCAATCATTTTTTAGAGGACCACCTACCAATGGTTGTGTTTTCTTACGGTAACAGTTATCACTTCACCATAAGTATGGAACCACTTGAGGCTCAATATAGGCAACCCTATTGGTCATCACGTTTCATAATTGTCCTAGGAGAGTTGAAACTCATGGGCTCAAATTTGGTTTGAGATACTACCAAGAAGGTTCAAGTTATATAGGAGTCAATAGAGACTGTAAAGATCAATTTGAACTCATACAAGGATAGGAGACGAAGGCCCTTGGACTTCTAGGAAGGAGAAAATGTGTTCCTCCTTATATCACCATGACTTGGGTTGTATATATTTGTCTGGGGTGGAAAATTATCTTTGAGGTTCAATAGCCCTTTTAAATACAGTATTTATTTGGAAATGTGGGGTACCACATAGATCTAACCCCATAGTTTCACTGAGTACATGACATCTTCCATGCGTCACAACTAAGGAGGTACGTCAATGACCCATCACACATCATTGATTAGGTAGAGCTGGACATAGAGGATGGAGAATCATTTTCTTAGTAACCAGTGGAGATCGAGGATGGTAAGGATATGATCTTTCTTTGGCAAGAAATTCTCTTAGTCCCTGTCCAGTGAAATCATGGGAATCTCCTAAAGAGCGCATAGGAGAGAGAGGCTCAGATTCATGCACACTACCAACATATTTTTGAGTGGCATTTTTTAGCATTTCATCAATGTAAACCCCCAAGGTGGGGGATTTTAATGTAGAATATTTTTTATGTATTATTTTTAAATATTATATCATATTAATTCAAGAATATGCACTGAGATGACGTGCGATTCTAAGGCATGGGGTTCCCTAAATAAATATTATATATATATATAATATATTAAATAGCATGCACAAACGGTTTTCCAAAATATGTTGGATAACATCTAAATGGGTTCTCAGATCATAAATCTGGGTGCACGGTTGCATTCATAATAGTCAATTTTTCCTAAGGGAGACCTAACATCGGATGGCGTGGGTCACCTCTAAAAAGTGGTTTTTGGGCATTTTAATAAATAATATAAATTGAATGATTATTTTTATTTTAATGTTTTATCAATGTAGATCCACTGAGACATTTCATTTTAGATAATCTAAGAGGCAGAGATATATGGTAAATATGATAACCCTGTTATTTGCAAGAGGCTCTGGAGATAACCTTATAGAATTCCCTCAATGGAGAATGATAATGGGATGTTGGTTCGAAGTTCGAAAGGAGTTTTTCATAGGAGATATCACTAAAGGTGATGATGCAACAAATATCATCATCAACATGCAGTCCAGAATCTAGGTAGGGTATGTTATTTTAATATTTACATTCTTATTTTTTGAATTCTAGGATGATCATGGACCGACCAATGATCTGGTTGATCTGTGGTTTGATCTATAAAGTGGGATGTGCTTAAACTACAAAATTTATGGGGTTTATTATTGTATGATTTTTTGATCATTCATACAAAAAATGATAGAGATTGAAAACAACAATGGTCGAGGTAATTTTCATGGGGTTTTTTCCTAGTGTGTATTTTTTATTCTCCCATGTGTTCTATGCATTCTTCCTTCTTCACATATTATGAACAATTAAATGTTGCACTTCGTTTCTCCTAGAAAAGATCTGAAATTGATGATATAGTGTTAGGACGACCAAGAAGAGGTGTGAAAGTGTTGGATATGGGAAAATATAAGTGATTCTGGAATACACGTTCATTGTAAAATTTATGAGCTGATGAACAAAATCAGTTTTTAGAGCTGATTGAATGCCAAAAACTCGCCTATTTTGTGTTTTGATGGAGTGAAAACCCTATATCTTCAGTTTTGAGGTGAACAGACAATTGGATTGATCATTGGAGAATAGAACAAGGAACACTAAGGAAGAACAATGGGTTGTATAAATTTCTCAAGAAAATGGAATGTAATCTATATTACATGGTGTCTGGCCCCCATGAAGCTATGGTAGGGTATTAGGAGGTAGTTAGGTGTCTCACAGTGTGGGAACCCTATCAAATGTCATGTGGGACCTTCCCTAGAAATTAGCATGTATCTCTAGAGATACAATGAAATGTGGTGGAGTACATGAGATTCCACCACATCATGTACCACCCCCCACATGGCAGGGTCGAACCAGTTACACATACTACCACATGGGATGGTACATGGGTAGAAGCACACATGTTGAACAAGTGTACTGGAACATGTACAAAAAACATGGGTAGAACTCATATAGCAGGACACGTTATTTGACCCATTCTACATGCCTTGTTCTTCTTTTGAACATAACATATTCTAATGACATTGGATGTCGTACATGGGAAGAACCTGGGGTCATGGGACACGATGTGTTACCCTAGAAAACGTTGTGTACCCCCTTTCTACATGGTTTCATTCTCTTTTCCATCATATCATAGAATCTTTTGGATAGGGATCATGACCTTGATAATTTCTTGGATATATGGTGTGTATTGTTTCGTACTCATAAGAGTATGTTCCCTTCAATAGGACTTCTAGTATAGAGGTTTTGGAATCCCCTAATAGGCCCAAAGAAGATTCTTTATTCCTTATTTATTCCCTAAGTAGAGTCTTTGGTATTGACATGACCAAATTAACTAGGTGTCGATCCCCTACTTATAGGGTTAATCCAGTTGATGTTTTTGGTATCAACCACTGTCCATGGATTTGAAACACATATGGTGTACTATATCTCTATTTTGATCTATTAGTATATCTTTCTCATGATGATTCCTAATGAACAATAATTATCAAATAGACCTCATCAGTTCTATTGAACATAAGTGTCTATACACCTGGATGAGTTCTTCTTGAAATCTTTGATAATAATCTCCAGGGGTGGAATGTTCTAGTTGTGAGTTACCTCTAGGCAATGTGTATTATATTCAGTTTATCTGGATATTATTGTTATATTTTGTAGACATATACTTTTGTAGAGATAATTTTATATTTGGTTTATATATTTCTTTATAGTTTCAAGGTTTCCTACATAGTATTCTTATACTCTCCCATGATCAATATTTTATTACACATTTCGTATCTTCTGTATATGATCGATCGATTGGCAGAGTCCTTGTTAGAGAACGACCAAACATAGTGTTATGAGATCAGACAGGCTGAGGTGTTCCTATATCATCAGACAATATTCCGATTACCATTGTTTATGTGATGGAATTTTTGATTTACAGACACTTTTTAGGGGTCTTGTAATGTAGCATGGTTTACTATACTATAATTTACTTTCAAATTGTACTCTGTTGGTTGGGATATAGTAGTATTTATGCACTTGTTTCTTAGTGGTTTTTTACATTTCAGGATTTGTGGGATTATAGATCTATGTGTTCATATAGGTACACATCTAATGCGTCCCATATTATTGATATTCCAACTTTTTCCTAGTCACCATCCCCTGGCCTATAGGAGGTGGGCATGGGGAGTCACGACCTAGGACCTACTGCGATGGGTCGTGAAATGTTCTATATATTAATTCCTCATAGGATAAATGAGAAATATTATATACTAATATGGATCCCCCATCCATAGAAGAAATAAAATGTTATCTTTTAGGTTCTCAAACATATCTTGTACTCATATATAGTACATGTGTCTCATGAATAGTTTATTTCATTGGGGCTTATGGGACATGATCCAATACCAACTCCAATGTATCATATTATAAGATTTACTCATAGTTAATCCCACTCCCACTCACTCTTTTAGTGATGTTATCCATATCAATTAATAAACAATGAAATCAATATTTAAACATTTTATATTATGGGTATATAAGTAATATCCACTTATATACATGGATTTCCAATTAATATATACTTCATGCCTCTGGGAGAAAGTATTTTTCTAGAAGATGTCATAAAAAAATCATTTCATTCCTAAACATGTATGTTAGAAAATTTAAATTTCATTCCAATCTATATTTTGTATGGAACACCATTAGATAGTTTATATTGAAATTATTTTAGTCTATAAGTTGATTTCTTTAGTATATATCCTTAATGTTAAAGTGGAAGGTTTACAGGACTCAGTGTTTACCTCACCATGTCCAACAAGTTTGGGTTCCTTTTTTCAATTAAACTATTCCACTTGTATGTAAGAATGTGTGAGTTGGAAAATATTTCATACTACTTTAAATAATCAACTATTTATTGATTATTATATTCTCCACCATGGTACAAAGGGTGTTACATACTCTTTTTAATGTGAATTTTATGAGCCTCATTATTGAATTCTTTGAAATTATCAAAGGACTTTGACTTACATAATTAATTATATATATCCATACTAAATGAAATTCTCAGTTAATGATATGATGTATGAGTAAACACCCCTTAATTTAACTAGGAATGGTCTAAAAACTTAAATGTGAACCAACTCTAGATGTTTTATGGCTATTTCACCTTTTCCACTAAATGAAGCATTGGTCATTTTGGATAGTAAGACTATTTGAAAAGAAAAAAAGTGGTTTTAGTTCGAATGAGTATAAATAACCATCTTGATGTAACGTAGTAATCCATTTGATGGGTATAGGACATATACATGCATTCTTCATCCGAGTGTGGTATTGAATATTTGAACTAAATTTGTTATCTATTTCCATTTCTTGGATATTTGAATCTAATACACATTTACCATTATGTAAAAACACTTACCATAATATATTTCTTCTTAATATAATAATAATATTTCATTTCCAAGCATCAAAATTAATCTCTCCATGTCTAATTCAGATATTTATATATATTTTTTCTTACTATAATCAATTAACAATTGTAAAGTCCCAAGATCATTGTTATTGGAAATTTGAGGTGGTAGTCCCCAATGGATGGTGCTAATGGCATTACTCTATTTACTACCCACCAATCCAACTCACCCTATTCAATCTTTAAAAATATACTAATATGCTAAAATTATATACAAATGTGAGAAAAAAATTTAGTAACCAATATTCAATTCTTATAAATTGTGATTTTACACTCAATAAAAAATATACCTTATAAAATCCTTGATTCCTTTACATTGTGCAGTTTCTCTTCCTGTGTTCCTTCCAACCAAATAAAAAAATTAAACCGTTATACTCCCTAACATTCTATTTGATCTTCCTCTCCATGGAAATGTGGTGCATATATGCCATGACCATGAACTTTTTATAGGTGATCATGAAATTTCAATTCCCCTTATCACCATAATGATAGAGACGTTACATGGTTTAGTTCCATTTCTATATAGAGAATTATTGCAACGAAATATTGGAGAAAATTATCTATATTATTTATATCAAAATTCATAATAATGATATAGTAACATTTATGGAGTAAGGTGATAATGAGATCAGTGCAGAATTAAAATTCTAGTTTAAACTCAAAAATTTCTAGACACTTGATATAGATAATATTTTTTATCATGTTAAACTTTCACGACCCGCCTTCACCAAAAGGAGGGAAAGGTCAGAAGATTGCTAGAACCTTCCTTCTTTAAGTTAAAGGAGAGATAATGACCCCTGAAACCCGCCTTCAATAGGTCCCGGCGTGGAGACCAGCACCAAGGGTATAAGATCACACACTAAATGGAAGGCAGTAACCTTTTTATTTTAATAGGATCGAGAGATAAGATAGTAAATACCACAACATCCGACTGAAAGTGCAAAAATTATCAAAGATAAACCATTCCCATGTGCATGTTCGAAGGTAAAAGATACAATTCGAAAACCCCAAAGGTAAAAGAAAGAATACCAAGAAAAAAAGCAACAACAACAACTGTCCCAATGGTCTGCGCTAGTATGGTCCCGCGCGATCCACAAAGTCCTCCTAGAAACCTGAAAGTAGTTTTATATACGTAGGGTGATCATACAGGTATACTCAGTAGGGAAAACCAAAGACTCTCGTGAACAAGTGCGGAGACGTACTAAAGTCTCGTGAGAAGCAGACAACCTACACTATCAATGAGTTCATCCATCCCACTCACCGGCCACACTCCCCAAATAATGGAAGTAATTTATATAAATAAAGCACATCAATGTTTGGGAACCCAGCACCACATTCCCACTAGTTATTGATGGCATCCTATGCATCGAACCAATCCCGTCATTCTCACCGTAGTCCCACTGCCACACCCCGCCAGCACACACCTAGGCCATATACTCATGTAGTCCCACTTCCAAACCCAGCCTGAAAACACCTGGGCCACAACTGCCTCATGTAACCATTCCTGCAAACACCTAGTCCAGAACAACCACCACCACGCCCGAAGACACCTAGGATAGAAGATTCACTGCCATGCCTGAAGACACCTAGGCTAGAGGGTCCACTGCTACACCTGAAGACACCTGGGCCTCATCCCGAAGACACTTGGGAAACCACCTGCCCGCGCACACCTGGGCCAACAACCACACTACCCAGCCCGAAGATTATTGGGCTAATAATGGACTTCAGGCCATCACAGCCTGCCCAAAGATACTTAGGATATCCGGGAATGGGAGTAGAAAGGAGATAATAACCAGCCACTAATAGAAGTGTTGGAAAAAACACCCTCCTCCATGAGATGGGGGTGTTCGTCACTAAGTTCTAAACTTGTGTGGGGTGAGAATAAGAAACACAAAACTACAAGTATATTTATAGGTAATAAGAACTCACCCAATATAAGTTTTTCTTCAGCCTTCCTAAAGATCATTATCCCCATGTCACAACTCACACCAAACCAAAACCCATTTGTCCCATACTTATTTTCATGTTCAGTAATAATGTTTAAATAAGTTTCTACAAATACCTTGGAAACTAGAACCACTAGTTAAGGAAAGAGAACACCCAACAACAACTTAAATATTCACACCAGGTTCTCTTGTAAAGTCACAACAACGAAGGGATAAGTGAGATCCCTCGATGTACTGAAACCAAAGGAAAACCCGAGATACTACCCCATGTTCCCAAAATCAAGGAGCCAATAGTTCCTCAACAAAAGAGGATTCCACCCCAATTCGTGATATAGGCAAGGGAACCACCTGGCATTAAGTTCACAACCACTGGAAAAATAAAAATAGGGGATCCAATCCCGACCCACATCACCCAGCAATCGGCCCGTGAAGGAATAAGCATCCCAACCACCCCAACCAACACAAAGCAGGCCCATGTCGGTATTTTCAGATTTAAAAGATTTAACTAACTCCATGATTTCAACTTTGTGGTGCTTTAACCGAGGTTATCACAGAAAGGATTGATTCTGGTGCTTTAAATTTATTTTATCGGATGTACGTAATTAACCAAATTCCTTTACACATCAAGGGTTCACAACCACAATACAATCCATTTAAACACCAGAGGTAAGGGTACATTAGTACAAATAGAAATACCACTAACGGCCATGATTTTCAGTAGGCGTAAGCCCACACAATTTAGAAATCATTAATCATGGAAGATCATTAAGCAAAGAAGCATCATCGATCACACCCCTCCCCCTAAATTTGTTAGAATATATTTATTATCTTCATTAAGGTTTGGTTCATCCAATTTTACGGAGTCAAAATCATTCCCACTCCTCAAGATACACATAAAAGAAAGACGAAGGTGAAACCCCTACCTGATTGATCGATGATCGAAGTTTATCTTCACCCACCAGGAACAGAAGATGCGTGATTTGCAGGGGTGGGGCCTCGCCAACTCAAGGACGAGAAGACAAGTTGATTAGAGGGTGATTAAGAAAAAGAAAACCCAGGGAGAAGCCTTTAGTTTTTAATTTCTGAGGATGGTTGAGATAAGAACGCGAAACCATGTAAGGAGCGGGGTCGTGGGTTGGCCACGCGTCCCCACACGTCATTAAAGGGGTCCTCGCCTTTGGGGCAGTTTAAACTGATGCACACACGTTAAATATTTAATTAAATTCCATTTATGGGTGTTACTGGGCTTTAATACAAGCGTAAAGGGGTTCAAAATAGGGTTTAAAACCCAATTTGCGCAAAAGGAGGCGCTACTGGAAAACCCATGGGGTAGAGCTATTGGTAGGATGCAGCCACCGGTAGGCCAAGCTACCGGTGGGCTTGCTATCAGTAGGCTAAGGCTACTGGTATTCCTACCTTTAGGGGGGGACAACTTCACCGAGAAGCCTCGATGACTTTCCCAGACTAACCAGAACACCCAACATCGGATTTTTACAAAGTAATGGACCCCCAAATCCCATGCCATTACATCAGATACCTCTCAAACTATTATCGCCTTCAAGAATCAAAACAACCAGAAGTAAATAGAGGGTCTGAACAACCACCTAGAGAGATACCTCTCAAGAGAGAACCCCATTGTTAACTAAAAACACCTTCATCTTAAGAACCAAGAAACATACCATGTCAAACTGCCCAGTCGTGTGGGTTGGGAAGTCTCCTCCCCCATGTCAAGATACTATCTGCTTTGGGCGGCACTGACTTTCCCGCACAGGTTTAGTCACATCCACCTTAATTCGCCTTGATTAGAGGTCGGATTCTCCCCTCCCCATAGCCAGGACTTTTTACACACATTCAGAGAGGAAAGAAAAACCACCTATTTCATTGCCATCAAGGTAAAACGCTCCACTACAACATGTATAAACAGAACAACACCAAACTAAAAACAACTCTGGGTATTGGGAATGCATATGTGCTTCCATCTCCCATGTACTCTCCTCAATTCCACCATGTCTCTATAACACACGAACCAATGGAATGGTTCTCCCATGAAGCACTTTCTCCTCACGATCCTCGATCATCACTGGTCTTTCCACAAAGGTCATGTCATGTTCGACGTCTAGCTCTCCCCAGCCGAGGACGTGCGAATCGTCATGTAGATACCGAAGGAGGTGGGACACATGGGATACATCATGTATCCTCTGTAGCGGTGGTGGTAACGCTAGATGATAAGCCACTTCACCAACCCGCCGTAACACTTCGAAGGGTCCGATGAAGCTGGGAGAAAGCTTACTCCCCTTGCCGAACCACCGTTGTCCATGATGAGGGGAGACCTTCAAGAATACGTGGTCTCCAACCTCAAACTCCAAGGGTCTTCTCCTGGTGTCAGCATAAGACTTTTTCCGGTCCTGGTCCACCTTCATCCTTTCCCGTATAAGCTGAACCTTCTATGTCATGCTCTGCACCACTTCCTGGCCAAGGATGCCCGCCTCTCCGACTTTGGTCCAACACATAGGTGAGAGGCATGGTCTCATACACAAGGATTCAAACATGGCCATACCAATGGTATAATGATAGCTATTATTGTAGGAATAATCTTCCTGAGGCAAGTGTCGCACCCATGATCCTCCTGAGTCTAGGACACATGCCTACAACATATCCTTCATGGTCTGGATGGTGCGCTCTGTCTGTCCATCTGTCTGGGGATGGAAAGCAGTGCTAAGACGAAGCTAGGTTCCAAAATCATACAAAAATTCTCTCCATATTCGTGAGGTAAACCATGCATCCCTATCTGAGACTATGGACTTTGTAACTCCATGCAACCACACCACCTCATCCATGTACCATCGTGCCAAAGCATCCACTACAGTTGACTCCGTAATCGCCAGAAAGTGACCAGAGTTCGTCAACCGGTCCAGTACTACCCAGATGGCATCGTATCCCCCTTGAACCTTGGGTAGTCCCATTATGAAATACCTCGAGATGTCCTCCCACTTCCACTCAGGGACATCTAGATACTGTAGTAGGCCACTGGGAACATGGTGTTCAGCCTTCACCTGCTGACACACTAGGCACTTGGCCACAAACTCTGCCACTCCTCGCTTTACTCCAGGCCACCAGAACTGTCTATTCAGACCCTAGTACATCTTGGAAACTATTGGGTTGACTCCTAGGTGTGGGGTTTGGATCTCACTAAGAACCTTGCCACGCATCGCTTCTGGAACAAAAAGATTTCCTCAAGAAAAATCATCTGGTTCTGACCACCCTCTATCCACCATTCCGGAGCATTTCATTGGCAAACTCAGTCACACATCACTTCGCACTCTCGGTCTCCCCACTAAGACTCCTCCACATGCTGCAGCAGAGAAGAACAAACTGTCATCTGATATACCCAACCTCTACCTCCATTCGTCCTTGCATCCAGGTGAAGGGCAACCAACTCCTCCATCGCCTTCCATGCGTCTGCCGACTCTCTAACCACATCCTTCTGTGACCTTTGGCTAAAGGCAGCAGCCACTAAATTCCCCTTCCCTGAAGTGTAGGAAATCTCGAAGTCATAATCTTGGAGGAACTCCACCCACCTTCGCTGCCGCAAGTTTAGGTCCTGTTGGGAGATGATATACCTTAAATTTTTGTGATCTGTGAAGAACACAAAGCGTTCTTCGATGATATAATGCCGCCATAACTTTAGCGCAAAAAAGACTACTACAAGCTCCAGGTTGTGGGTGGCATAATTAAACTCATGAGGGTGTAGATTCTCAGACCCATAAGATATAACCCCTTGTTGTTTCATCATCACACATCTGAGGCCTTTCCTTAAAGCATCACAGAACACCTCATACGCCACCACTTCTTATAGTAGTCTCAGCACAGGGGCACTAACCAGCTTCTCATTCAGATAGCTGAAGCCTGCCTCGCACTTCTCACTCCTCACAAAAACCTGGTCCTTCTTGGTCAAGGCTATGAAAGGGGCTAGAACTCGGGAGAATTTGGGTACGAACCTCCGATAGTAACCTTCCATCCCAAGGAAACTATGAACCACTACCACATTCGTGGGTGCTGCCCAATAAACAACCTCCTCAAACTTTGATGGGTCCACCGCTACCCCCTGTTCGGACAATAAGTTCCCATGGAAGTGCACTTCTTGCGTCTAGAACTTGAATTTCAACAACTTCCCATAGAGCCGGTGCTATAGGAGGACCTCCAAAAATATCCTTAGGTGCTCCGCGTGGTCCTCCTCTAATCTTGAATAGATCAGGATATCATCGATGTACACAACTATGAACCAATCTAGGTAGTCCCAAAAGATGGAATTCATAATCCCCATGAACAAAGCCGGGGCGTTCGTAACACCGAATGGAATGACTACGAACTCGAAGTGTCCATATATGCACCTGAACGCCGTCTTCGGGACGTCTCCCTCTTTCACTCTCAACTGATGATACCCAGACCGCAGGTTGATCTTCAAGAACCACCCTGACCCTTTCAACTTGTCGAAAATATCATCTATCCTTGGAAGAGGGTAGCGATTCTTTATCGTTACTTGATTTAGCCTCCTATAGTCTATGAACAACCTGATGCCACCATATGCCTTCTTTGCGAACAAGACCGGAGAAACCCAGGGTGACGAACTTGTTCGAACATAACCCCTCTTCATCAGACCGCGAATCTGAATCTGAAACTCCCGTAGCCCTGAAGGAGCCATAAGATAAGGAGCCATCTAAATCGGACGAGAACCAAGCTGCATGTCTATCCCAAACTCGATATTACATCAAGGGGGTAGATTCGTCACCTCCTCAGGGAAGAAGTTGATAAACTCAGTGATGATTCCAAGCACCTCCACTATATCAGCATCCACTGACTCTACTGACACCTCAACTAACAAAGAGAGGAGGGGTTCTCTCGTCTGCTGCCCTTCTGACTACTCCGCTCACCGGTGAAAGTAGAACATCGGTCGCAAAAGTCTGAGAAAACAACCCTTCCTCGGAAGCAGTCAATGATGGAACACACAAAGAATAGCTAGTAGATGCCTTAGAGATGACATCATATAGCCATATTTTTAGCAGTAGTAAATCCCTGACTGACTGGTGTGGCCCTAACATCAGTCTGCATCATCGCCAAACATATAAAAATTTGGTCAGACCTCCGACTGGTGTGGTCAGCACCAGGGGCTCTGAATGTCTCTTGGCATCTAGACCCAAAGCATGGGCTAGTATGGGTGCAACGAAGGAGTGCGAAGCTCCAGTATCGAACATGGAATAAGCTAGGGTGCTAAACAAACTAATCGTACATCGAACGACCTCCGGTCCTGCTGGGACTGCTGCCTATGCAGCGTGAAACTGCCCACACCCGGCTCCTCTCCCACTCGGCTGCCAACCACCTCCTCGACCATGCCCTGTTAGAGGTCCCTGAGGAGCGCCCTGAGGTCAGCCTCCTCCTGCAACATCTTCCCTCGGAAGAGTGGGTGCTTCCTTCCCCTGTTGCTGGTGCTGGAAGGGCCTAGTTGGAACTTGCTGCTGGGGCGGGTGCGGGGCCTATCCGCCACCACCGTACTATACTCAGTCTGGGCACTGATTCCAGAGATGTACATGGCTCCCATAGATGAAGTACCTCATTCCTGGGCTCGAAAGGAAAGGGAGAGTACTAGGGGACTGGAACTAGAACTGTTGTGGTCTACACCCTACTAGTCGGGAACGAGAGGGTCCTGATGCTGGTGGTCTGGGGCTGACAGCCTTCCCCTTCGATGATTCCAGTTGGATCCCCTCTCGTGATACACCTCCCAGTGTGTGCATCCTCTCAACCACTTCTGCCTTCTTCTGGACCTCCACGTATGTTGGCAGAGTGAAGGGGGTTTCAGTATACTGGAGGGAGGGTCGGAGCGCCTCCTCTAAACGTCTCGCCCGAGTCTCTTCATTTGGAAAGAGGTCCGGAGAAAAACGTAGGAGGTCCTTGAACTTGATTCCCAGCTCCCTTACTGACATACTCCCCTGCTGGAGGGAGAGTATCTCCAGCACCTTCTCCACCTTAATCGTAGAAGGGGGGAAATCCACACAGAACTGTTTCTCGAAATCAACAGATGCCACCTCAGCCTCTCTCCTCTCCCCGAGGTAAAGCGTCCACCGATGACGCGTCGCTCCCCACATCTGGATGACGGCCAAAGGAACCCAGTACTTGGTCGGGGCCCGAATCAGTCCAAAAGCTATCACCATCTCTTCTAGCCATCTCTTTATATTCATGTCATAGGTGATGCCCTCATACTTCTCGAGGGTCTATCGCTGGAAAGACCGAAGAGACTTCTTCCACTAGTCTTCCTCCTCTCGATAAACTCTCTGTCGATTGGCCATGGTAGACCTCTGGGCCTCAATCGCCCGCACCACACATTGTTGCCTCCCATGTGCCATGGCTGAAAGGTAAACAAGGAATGCCTAAGCCCAAGTAGTGCAGAATATAGTTCTTAAAATTTCTTAAACTTATTATTTATTTAAATTCCCAAAAAACCCCTGAAACATGAGAAAACAAGTCATTATGATGCATGTACCATTCCTAGGGTTTCTACCCTGCAATCAGTGTGGCCTCACTTGGTCGTTCGGTATGTCCAAAGTCCTTGCATCAGATCACGGGGGGGGGGGGGGGGCTAAAATCTTATGTCCTAGCCGGTCTTCACTGGCCTAATTCATGTACCACGGTCACCCAACACTGTTCCTATACCATCCTATGCAATCCTTACTGTGCCTAACTCCAGACTCCATCTTATCTCTCAAACCCTCCTCTGATTCCATTTTGTCACGACCCGCCTTTACCAAAAAGAGGGAAAGGTCTGCAGATTTCTAGCCTCTTCCTTCTTGAAGTTGAAGGAGAGATAATGACCCCCAAAACCCACCTTCAATAGGTCTCGGATTGTCAACCAGCACCAAGGGTATAATATCACACACTAAATTGAAGGAATTACACCTTTTCTTTTAATATGATCGGTAAATAAGATAGTAAATCCCACAACACCAAACTAAAAGTGCAAAAATGATCAAAGGTAAACCATTCCCATATGCATGTTCAAAGGTAAAAGATACAAGATGCAAAACCCCAATGGTAACAAAACGAATACCAAGAAAAGAAAAGCAACAATAGCAACTGTCCCAAAGGTCCGTGCTTGTATGGTCCCGCGTGATCCCGGATGTCCTCCATGAAACCTAAAATCAGTTTTATATACGTAGGGTGAGCATACATGTATACTCAGTCAAGAAAACCAAAGACTCTCATGCACATGTGGGGAGACGTACTAAAGTCCCATGAGAAGCAGACCACCAACACTATCAAGGAGTTCTTCCATCCCACTAACCGGGCACACACACCAAATAATGCAAGAAATTATTGTATAAATAAAGCACATCGATGTTTGGGTACCTCGTTCCACTTTCCCACTGGTTATTGAAGAAATCATACGCATCGAACCAATCCGACCATTCTCACCGCAGTCCCACTGCCACACCCCGCCTGCACACACCTAGGTCATATCCTCACGCAGACCCACTACCAAACCCCGCCCGCAAACACCTAGGGAACAATTATCTCATGTAACCATGCCTACAAACAACTAGTCCAGAACAACCAACGCCACGTCTGAAGACACCTGGGCTAGAAGATCCACTGCCATGCCCAAAGAAACCTCGGCCTCATCCCAAATACACTTGGGAAACCACCTGGCCGCACACACCTGGGCCAACAACCACACTACCCTGCCCGAAGATTCTTGGGCTAATAATGGACTTCAGGCCATCACTGCCTACCCGAAGATACTTGGGCTATCCGGGAAATGGATCAGAAAGGAGATAATAACCATCCACTAATAGAAGTGTTGGGAAAAACTCCCTCCCCATGAGATAGGGGTTTTTGGCACTAAGTGCTCAACTTGGGTGGGGTGAAAATAAGAAACAAAAAACTAAAAGTATATGTATAGGTAAGAAGCACTCACCCAATCTAGGTGTTTCTTCATCCAACCTAAAGATCACTATCCCCAAGTCAAAAATCACACCAAAACAAAACCCATTTGTCCCTTCTTTTTTTCAAGTTCAGTAATAATGTTTAAATAAGTTTCTGCACCTACTTGGGAAACTAGAAGCACTAGTTAAGAAAATAGCACACCCAATAGCAACATAAACATTCACACCCAGTTCTCTTGTAAAGTCATAAGAACTAAGGGATAAGTGAGATCCCTAGAAGTACTTGAACCAAAGGAAAACACGAGATACTAACCCTTGTTCCCAAAATCTAGGAGCCAAAGGTTCCTCAAAAATAGAGGATTCTACCCCAATTTGTGATATAAGCAAGGGAACCACCTGGAATTAAGTTTACAACCAATGGAAACATAACAACAGGGGATCCCATACCGACCCACATCACCCAGAAATCGGTCCGTAAAGGAAAAACAGTCACACCCACCACCACCAACAAAAACCAGGCACATGCCGGTATTTTTAGATTTAAAATATTTAACACACTCCAAGATTTCAACTTCACCGTGCTTTAGCCGGGGTTATCACAGAAAGGATTGATCCTGGGGCTTTCAATTTATTTAGACAGATGTACGTAATTAACCAAATTTCTTTACACATCAAGGGTTCAAAACCACAACACAATCCATTTAAACACCATAGGTAAGTGTTCGTTAGTGCATAGAGAAAGACTACAAATGGACATGATTTTTAGTTGGCCTAAGCCCACACAATTCAGAAATCATTTATCATGGAAGATCATAAAGAAAAGAAACATCATTGATCACACCCCTCCCCCTTCATTCTTTAGAATCTGTTTATTATCTTCATTAAGGTTTGGTTCATCCAATTCTACCGAGTCAAAATCATGCCCACCTCTCAACATACACATAAAGGGGAGACGATGGTGAAACCCATACCTGATTAATCAATGATTGAAGTTTATCTTCACCCGCCAGAACAGAAGATGCGCGATTCGCAGGGGTGGGGCCTCGAAAATTCAAGGGGTCCTCACCTTTGGGGCGGTTTAAACAATGAACACATTTTAAATATTTAATTAAACTCTATTTATGGGCATGGGCGTTACTAGGATTTAAAACAAACATAAAGGGGGTAAAAGTAGGGTTTAAATCCCAATTTTCACAAAAAGGAGGCGCTACTGGAAAACCCGTGGGGTAGAGCTACCAGGAGGATAACCGAATCCTGTAGCTGAGAGCTACCGATGGCTGAAAGAGACCGGTAGCCATGCTACCAACAGGCTAATAGGAACCGATAGCCGAGCTATCGGTATGCTATAGTGACTGGTAGACCGAGCTACCTGTAGGCTAAGCCACCAGTAGGCTGATCTACTGGTAGGCCTGTTACTGGTAGGCCTGATACAGGTAGTCCTGCTATCGGTAGGCTAAGGAAAACGGTAGGCCTACAGTTAGGGGGGTTCAACTTCATAGAGAAGCCTCGATGACTTTCCCAGACAACCCAAAACACCCAACATCAGATTTTTTACAATGTAATGGACCCCCAAGAACCCGAGCCATTACATAAACCATGAAAGAATTTTTTATACAATATTTCACATGTAGAGTTACATGGATGACTTAAAATATTATTTTCATTCTCTCCTATGACAAGTATCATGAAGATAACTATGTTGTGTAAATACATCACTAGAATCATGTGAATTTTTATTTCACTTGAAATATTGGACAAAAATAATTACTAGATATCTATAACATTGCAAAATTGATGAAAATAGACAAGTAAATCATCCTCACTCATCTCCTATCTGGGTGGATAAGGAATTAGGGAGTCCAACATATATATATCCATTGTTCATGTAGTACAATATGGAATTTTCCTTTCAATTCATGGAATATTTTTTTAGTTAGAATACTGTATGTATGTAAGAGGGTTGGTAGGGATATAGATTCTATTTTCAATCTTTCCATTTTATTAAACAACACTTATAGTAGAATATTTTTCCTTTATATAACTATAAAGGTGAGAATACATTACTTTATTCATATGTACCCCATTATTTTATCATGTCTAAATATCCCTTAACATTAGACACAATATTTTTTATTGCATGTGTAACGAACCAATATTCTATCATTGATATTTCAATTCCTTTGTTTATTTAATATAGAAATAAATCACAAAAAAACACATAGAGAGAAAAATAAAACATTATAAATGTTGACCAAATGGAATAAGATATATTTCTAGAAGTTAAGGATCCTATACCGATAAAATAGTAACATAACATTAGGAATATTAATATGACCCTTAGGAATTGAAAATCAGTTTATTGAATATTAACCTCACCCATTTAATTATAAATAAAATTTAGGCATATCATTAGAGAAAATATGATATAATTCTATCATATTAAAACTAAATAAGTATTTTAAAAATTAATATTTTTGTGTTGATATTTTTTATAACACATAAATATTTAACTACAATTTTATAATTAATAAATTTATTTAAAATAAATTTAATTTTCATAAAATGTATTCATAGATCAATATTTTTTTCATATGTTATTTGGATAATTTTGGGAATCTTGGGTTAATTTTTGAATGTATTATAGAATAATTTTTAAATTTAAAATCTATATTTTCAAGTAAATAATTATTTTTCATAATAATTAAATTTCAGATATTTAAACATTATTAGATAAAATGGAGTAAATATTTGAATTTTACACATAGAAAAATGGATGGGGTGAATTTTTTGGATTTTTTTAAAATTCTTGAATTGTTGGTGAATAATAAAATACGATAATTTTTGATAAATGGTAAATACATGATTTATTATTTCATAGGTGATGTAAGGATGATGTAAGAACACATGGATCAATCTCACATGCACATATTACTATTTTTGGTTAGAAGAATAAATAATATTACCAGTCTGGTGAAAAAATATTAATCTAAAGATTAAAATATTGTATAACCCCTCCAATGCTCAACTATAAATACCACCCCTCCTTACCTCCTCTACACACACCTCTCAAGCCTTGTGCCTAGCCCAAATTATACTCAAATCTCCTCCAAAGATCCTAGTCTCCTCCACTATCATAAACTGGAATGTTTTTTTTGATAATGGAATAATTCATCATCACCTCTACTTTCCATCACATTATAGGGGAAATGAAAACACCATCGAAGATGTGTTAATTTACCACATTCAAGGACGATGGGTTTTCCAATTTCTCATTCCGTATTAAATTTTGGTCATGAAACAATTTTTATGGTTGGAACATACCATAGTATATGTATTATCTCTTATGTGTGGTTCTAGAATCTTTTTTTCCAATGATATTAATTTTTAAAGAAAAATGTGTTCATTGTGATAAAAAACAGAAAATTAACCAAAATGATTACCATTTTGTTTTTTATAATGATCTGTCTTTACTTAAAATAAGAAAATGAATTTTATAAATTTTAAATCCTATATATGTTCACTAATAACATATAACATCAATTCTTGACAACCATTTTCATCATAAATTGTTATCCAATAAATATATAAATAAACTGATCATAAAAACCATTGAAACAAACTCTTCGAAACTAATATATTGAATTTTTTAACCATAAAAATCCATGAATGAACTTAATAAGTCTATAATAAATCAATTAAATATAGAATAGGTTCTAGAAATATTAATTAAATAATTTAATTTTCATATCCATGAGATTATGATCAAGTGAAGAACACCATTGGACTTAAGGTATGGGTTTTTCTAACTGAACCTATATTTTCATTCGGGTTACTATTATTCTCTACTTACCCTAATGAAATTATTATTTCTTATTATTTAAAAATTATAAATTTTGTTTAAATTTTATATATATTAGTACAAATTAGAATCCTTATTTATTTTATGGGGACTTACATATTTTAAAAATATCCTTAAAAATTTCTTCCAGAAATACAATCCCGATTCAAGGGAATTTCATGAATTTTTACCTATTTTTAAGAGGAAATTTATTATCTGTCATTAAAACACATTATTTTCTTAAAATTACTAAATTTTTTAGAAAATAATTCCTTAATTCAGTTATTGTTTTATAAAAATATTTTTGCAAAATAAATATTCTTTTCAAAGTAAAAGAGTATTTATCTGAAGAATTGCTCGATGGTTTTCAAAGGTTATGTTCGCTTATTTATATAATATTCTTGATTATTATGTATAAATGGGTTGAATGTTTTGTTATATAATCCAAAATATTTTATTGATTGTTTTATGATAATTTTTTAGTTATATGTTATATCATAATACCATTCACTATATTACTTCAAATTGTTAGGGTTTCTGTTTATTCTTTTAGGAAAGTTATTTATGTATCATATGTTAACTTGAATATGAATGTACATGTTGTTTATGTTTGTATACACTCATAATTGGAATTAATTTGACTTATTATGTGATTTTTGGGGCTCATTATATCCCCTCGATGCGTCGGTTGGTCTCATTAGACAAACTAGAGTCTTAGAACTAGGCCTTGATAGAGTGATATGTATGGTATTAGCATGAGGACATGAAGGGATGGTTATGTTGTCAGGAATTTTGAATTACCTCATTATGAAGATAGTAATTGAGAGTTCATGTGGTTATTATACTTGTAGAATACCCATGATTATGTTTTATTGGGGAACTATTTATTTATCTCTTATTCCTACATATTGTTTTCATGATTATAATTTAATTGCACGTGTGATTTTATTTATTCCCTTTTCATTATCTTATATGATTATTATATATTTATTAACCTTACTAAACATATAATATCACCCCTTTTATTATGTTTTAATTTTCCCTAGGATGTGAAGAGATATATTATGAGTGAATTTGAGGGATAATCTTAGAGTTGTGGATGTTCCCCAGGGAACATATATGTTGTATTTAATTTAATGTTTTAATGTTGAACTTATGTATATATATGGTTTTTCAAAACTACAAAACTATTCATTCCATCACGATATTACCTTCTTGTAATAATTCTAATTTAATTAAATAAAGCACCGACTATGAACAACTGGGGTCAGGTCATTACTGTTGGTATCAAAGTAGGTTTAGTATAAAAGATGGAAACTAGATTTAGAAATGCAAGATTAGGGAACAAAACCCTAAGGTAGAATTTTAGGATAAACATAAAATAAGATCCTAGAAATTTTATAATGAATAGATTATGTGAATCTTTCTATATAATACATCCATGTATGGATACTATAATGGACTTGGTTTTGGAATAGATGTAACTAGGAGTAACAACTCTGACTAGGAGTTTCAGGCTTGACCTAAGCTATCATGGAACATGAAATGGGTCATACTGTGCACTTAGTTTGACACTCTTGGGGGATATGATTAATATAATTCACATTTTATTTACATACCATTATGAAGGATTTACATCTAAATTTTTTCCCAAAGGAACGATTTTTTTGTTAAGATATTAGCTATGCATATGATTTCAATTTTTGCTAATTATTTTTCTAGTTGATATTATAAATTATGATTCATAACCTAATATAGTTAATTAAATTTATTAGATATATATCCTCGTGGATGTAATGAAAACCACATGAGCACATGTATCCCATGTAGGAATTTCCTTCTAATGCATGAAAATGGTGCTGGCACTAGTGTCGCGACTGGTATTGAGTGACTTATAACTATACAGGGACATATAACTCGAGTTAAGAACAATAACCATACCCATATGCAGCATCCAGACCCACAATGTAGTGGACCTATGTTAGACCTATTTATGAAACAACTACCTCCATTATTCAATGGGACTACATACCCACTAATAATAGAGTCGTGGATAAGTTCTTTAGAGATGATATTTCTCACATTGAGATGTAATGAATTCGAGAATGTTTTAATGTTAGTGTATCATCTACCAAGAGATGCAGATTGGTGGTGGTCTTTAATTCCAAAACTAATGGTGGAGGAAGTAATAGAAGAATTTCAATGGAAAAATTTTAAGGAAATATTCTTATAAAAATACTTCTCTCATGAATAGCCATTAGATATGGAAAGTTAGATTCTAAATTTGAGGAAAAAAGGGGATGAGAATTTAGAAAATTCTAAATATAACTTCATAAGGATAACACAACATGTCATCGAATACATTCATAATCCAAGGAGAAATAATTATCGATTCATTGATAGTTTAAAACCATTCCTCATAAGTTAACTAGTCTCTAAAAATTTCCAATCATATGAAGATATAGTCTTATGTGTTATAAAAAAAGAAATGAAATTA
Source organism: Viscum album (assembly GCA_963277665.1). Lineage (NCBI taxonomy): Eukaryota > Viridiplantae > Streptophyta > Magnoliopsida > Santalales > Viscaceae > Viscum > Viscum album. Next base: position 1,257,927,073 of record OY728134.1, read on the forward strand.
TCTAAGTCTTCTGACTCTATAGGATTGAAAGAGAAGAAGAGGGCTTATGAAAACTCTAGAAAAGTAAATAATGAAATGGGGAAGAAGGGAATATTTGGCCTTCCATCATTTGATAATTGTGGGAAGAGACACCCTAGTACTTGCCTGAATGGTATTTTCCGTTGTTATATGTATGGATAAAAAGGCCACCTATACCATGATTATCTGGGGAAGAAAGAAGACACAAATTTCAATAATAAAATATCAAGGATATAGGAAATTATGAAAATGATTATCCTAGTCATCATGTAAACATTATACAAAGAAAGACAAGGGAGTACGTCTAGGCTTATGTGGTCACAACAACTAAGTTTAAACATCGTAATAATCTGGTGGAATGTGATTTAATCATTTCATCAAATATTTATAATTATTTATTATATTCTGGATTAACACATTTCATTTATATCTTCCAGGTTTTACATGGAAATTAGATATTATAAATTTTAATTAATAAATTGTTTATTAGTCAAAAATCCTAAGTGAAGTATCATTGCATCAAAATGTGTTAGAAAGTCCCCATTATGAAATATAAATGGGATTTATATGTGAATTTTTTCATCATACCCTTGATTTACCATGATATAATTCTTAGTATGGGTTGTTTTTCAAATTTGATGTGAAAATTTATTGTAATAAAGAGTTATCCGGTTTTTAGAATAATATATAATCCGTTATATTTAGAATAGAAATACCATCATATAATTCATATCTAGATCCACCCACCATAGCTCTATTGAATGAAATTATTGGGGAGGATAAGAACTCAATATCTATGAGTGAGGAATGAAATCATCAAATTAAGGATGTCCCTATTCTATAAGAATATATTGATGTTTCCCAGAGGATTTACCTAAACATTATCTGGAGTGGGAGGTTGAGTTCTCTATTGACTTAATTCCTAGTTCAATATCTATATCAAAGTCTATTTATAGAATGGATATTGTGGAATTAGTTTAATTTAATAAAAAACAAGAGTTATTTTGTGATAAAGGATTTAATCACCCGATTGTTTCTCTAGGGGGATCCCATATTAATTTTGTTAAGAAGAAGGATGGATCATTGAGGTTATGAATTGACAATAGAGAGATCAGTACCACTACAATAAAGAACATGTATCCCCTACCTCACATTAATGATTTATTTGATCAAGTTTATGGTGCCCACTGTTTTTTATAAGATTGACCTTTCGTCTAGATATCATCAGTTTCATTTGATAACGGAAGATATTCCAAAGAAAAAAAAAATTCAAACTAGGTATAGGAATTATGAGTTTGCAATAATACCTTTTGGACTGAATAATGAACCCACTATTTACATTGATCTAATGAATAATTTTATCAAGTAATATCTTGATGTCTTTATTGCGGTATTTATTGATGATATATCAGAATAATCCAAAAGATATTAAAATCATGGAAATCACTTGTGCACTATTTCGAAGACTCTTGGAAGAGGTGAATTATATGGGTAGTTTACAAAGTGTGAATTTTTTCTTCAGTTAGCATCCATTATTGGCCACATTATATATAAGGATGTATTATACATTGATCATGTGAAGACAAAGGCTATTCAAGAATGTCATAATCCATCAAACATAACTGATGTGCATATTTTTATAGGTTCAGCAGGTTATTATAAGTGTTTCATTAAAAACATCACCCATTAAGCCAAAGCGATGACCAATCTTACACATAATGGGGATATGTTATTAAGGCCAAATGAATTGGAAGAATGGTTTTAAGAATCAAGTAAGTGATTAGTGAATACTCTGATCCTGATCTACCATCAGGGAATGATGGATTTCTGATCTATAGTGATTCAATAAAGAAAGGGATTCATTGCATCATTATAAAGAATTATAGGGTTATTCAATAAGCATCAAGGCAGTCAAAAATTCTTGAATAGAACTATCCAACTCATGATCATTAGTTAGAATTTGTAATATTTTCTTGAAGATATGGAGACATTATCTCTATGGCTAATTATGTGAGATATATAAGGATCAGAAGAGATTGAAATATATATTCTCATAGAAATAACTCTACATGGGGCGAAGGAGATTTTTCAAACTACTCAAGGAATATGATTGTTCCATAAACTACCCCCTAAGGAAGGAAAATAATGTATTTGATGCATTTATAAGGAATGATCATGGAGTTATAATCAAAATAAGTATAACAATGGATCATGTATTCATGGATATAGTAAATATGGACATCGGAATTATTAAATAAGGTGAAGAATCATTAATTTTTCTATTTGTTACCCGAATATATTTATTATAAATAATTAAAACCTCTTAGCCTAGTGATGATAATATTCAAAAGAAAATTCATGATGAGAAATATGGGATGTTGGTCGACTTCGTGTGTGAAGATGGATTTATGAAATTCGGAATGTGGCTATATGTTACCTCTTTACCTGAGCTAAGAAGGGAGTAATTGTATGATACCCATAGATAAAATTTATCTATAAACCCTAGTAGTAAAAAAAATTATTGAGATTTTAAGGAACAATTCTAGTGGGACAACACGTATCTAGAAATTGCTGATTATGTATCATGATGTTTAGTATGTCAACAAGTGAAGGCTGAAAGACAACATCCTAGATGAGTCGTGAAAAATATACCTATTCCTAACTAGAATTGGGATGAAATAACCATTTATTTTGTCACTAGATTACACAAAACTCCAAGAATGAATGAAGTAATATTGGTTATTCTGGATTGACTTACCAATTCTGTGCATTTCATCCTTATAAGTGATGATTTTACACTAAAGTTCCTTGCACAACTCTATATCAATGAATTTGTAAGACTTCATGGAGGACCAACTTCAATAGTGTCTGGTCATTATCCTCAATTTACATTCAGAATATGGAAAAATATTCAGAAATCATTGGATATTGGTATTTTTTTTTGAGTACTAATTATCACCCTCAAACTGATTGATAGTCAAAAAGTACAATCCGAACTTTAGAAGAAATGTTGAGATCATGCTCACTAGATTTTCAAGTAATGTTGGATTAGTATTTACCTTTGGGGGAGTTTTCCTACAATAATAGTTTCCATTCTGTCATTCAAATGGCACCGTATGAAGCGTTGTATAGAATGAGATTTTGTATACCAATATGATGGGATGGAGTTAGTGAAAGGAAGCTTGTAGGGATAGATATTTTTGAAGAAAAAATAGTAATGGTAAATACAATTCAAACCCATATCAGTGAATCTCAAAGCAGGAAAAACAGATATGCTTTAATTAAATGAAGGACTTTAAATATTATGTAGGAGATCATGTTTTCTTAAAGTTATATCCATGGAATAGTGTTATTATATTTAGGATGAATGTGAAACTAAAACCTAGGTACATTGGAACTTTTTAAATTCTAGAGGGAATTGTATCTTTGGATTATTGTTTGAATATTCCCTCTACCATTTATAACGTACAAACTGTGTTCCATGTGTCATTATTGATAATGTAAATTCAAGACCCAACACATGTCCTTAAATCTGAAGGGATAGAACTAGAAACCAATTTATCTTAATGTGATGAACCTATTTAAATTATGGACACTAAAAGACATCTGTTGAGGATTCATATGATATGGATGGTAAGGGTACATTAGAAAAATCATAAAATTGAAGAGGTGATGTGGGATCCTGATGAACATATGATGAACAACTACCCAAATCTTTTTACAAGTTATTGAAATATTGAGGATGATATTCTTGTAGGAGGGGAGAATATATCTACCCAAAATTCTATCAATGATATATCCCTTCCTATGTTTATTTAAAATATTATAAATCACAAAAAACCACAAAGATCCCACAAATAAAACATTATAAATGAAGAATGACTAAAAAAATATTTATTTTTAGATGTTAAGGAACCAATACCTGTGAAATAGAAACATAACCTTAGGAGTAGTAGTATGAACCTTATGAAGAGTAAATTAGCTTAGTGAATAGTAACCTCACATATTTAATTATAAATAATATTTAGACATCTAATAAATGAATGTATGATATAATTATATTGTAGTAAAATAATGTTAATATTTTAAAAATTAATATTTAGGTGTTGTTATTTTAATAACACATAAATATTTAACTACAAAAATGCTCTTCTTCACTCCAAAAGTGTTTCAGGTCAAGAAAAAAATAGGAGAAAATACATCAACTATTGTGTAAAAAAGTTATTATCATGAAGGAAATATAGTATAATCAGTGATCGTGGAATAATAGAGGGCTCAATCCCCTTAACATATGTTGGAGTACTAATGTTCTGGTTAAAACCCTGCACCACACACTTCTCAAATGCGGTGTGTACAGTGAGGAAGGATCTTTCTTAATGGAAGGGAAATAAACACTCAATGGTTGGACATATTTTCCTAATTAAAAATTTTGCATTTTCTAAACATTTCTATGCTATTGTGCTCTTCATTTTTCCTTTATCTTCCATTAAAAATATTAACTATATAATGATAAATTTTGTATGGAGTGGTAATATGAATGGGAGAAATATACTCACAGCCCATTGGAAAAAGTACTGCATTCCTCAAGTCCTGGGATGTCTTGGAATCAAAAATAGGAAGCAGTTGAACAAATATCTTCAAGCTCAATTCATATGGTGACTTATTAATACAAAATTAGTCTCCCTATAATTCCTCGATACAAGATTCCTAGTAAGGCTTATTGAGGTAAAGCATAGCTATATGGAATCTTACATTTGGACCGGGTTAAGAGAAATGTTCCATGACATTAGCCTGAATTATCACTAGATTGTTACTAGAACCTCACCCCTCAACTTCTTGAATACTAACTGGATGGGTCAGCCCCTACTGAATAAAGTTAACCCCCTAGATATCAATCACAACCTTTCCATTAAAGATCAGCTAGCCATGTTCGATTCTATTCATGAGGATGTTGCTCATGATTTATCCCGTTATGACTTCACCAATAAAAATAATAGGATGATTTGGGAGAAATATCCAACTTGACATCTTGAATCAAAGATGTTTTAAAAATATATGTTCCATGAATATCCACATTGGATTGGAGGTTTTAACAAAATAATGGATTGATCCTTCTAGATTCACCATGATTTGGAGACATTTCCTCAATACACGTCCAGTAAATTGCAACCTACAACGTGTTAGGATCTCATTATTCTACCAATGTACTCTCTTACACCAGCATCAAGAATAAGTGTACCACCAGTTATTATCATGCAAAATGGATTATTCTCTTTGGAATTCTATTTTTCAACTCTTTGAATCCAGAATGCCTCACACTACTACAATATATCATCTTCTATGTGAAATCATGCATGTCCAACTCTCCAAGAAGATCTCTATCCTCTTCAAAGTATCATACTAGGAGATGATTCATGCCATATATAAATCCATGAATGATGATATCCATTACCATAGGAACTACAATGTAAATCAGGTGCAGGCCGCGGTTATTACATCTGCTAAAAAGGCATACCATCTGCATATGACCTCCTGTAGCAATTATATTAGGGATTTCACCATCCTCAAATGGATAAAATTAGATGGAAACATTAGAAAGGCACCAGGAGCCTTCGTTGTTGTCAGGAATTCTCCCTTACATGGGTGGATGAAGTCAAACATGGATAGTGCCTACCAAGGGAACATAGGTCTTTTAGGCTATGTAATTATTTTCAGTGAACATAATATTGAAATTTTGGAACTCTTGAATGGACTCGGTGGAAGTGTTACTTCCATGGAAGTTGAAATGAATGAGATTATAAAGGAATTCAATCACGTATATGAATGAGGATAGAGAAAAATATGGTTCAAATGTGACTCAACCGAAATCGTTCAAGATATTCAATAGGGACATCTCATCTTTCATTGAACCTTACAGCTAAGTGGATGAACTTCCTTGGAAATATTTCTTTAGTCAATTATTTTATTACTTATGATTTTAGGGAATCTAATTACCTTACTGATGATCTTGCTAATAAATGTTTCTCTTTATTGGGATGAACATGCTCAACAATGCTACCTAGTGACTTGTTTCATGCCTTTATTAGAGAAAAATATAAAATCTTCTCCTTTACACTCATGTAATTTTATTTTGACTTTAATATGGAGGCCACATGCTCATATTTCTTAAAAAAACTACAATTTTGAGATCAATAAAATTATGTAAAATAAATATCATATTCATTAAGTGGATTTATTAAACAATATTTTTTTCTTCTGATTTTAGGATAATTTTATAAATCCTTAGTTAATTTTTAAAAGTATTATAAAATCGTTTTTAATATTAAGATATGTTTTTTCATGTAAATAATGATTTTATTTAACAACTAAATTTCAAATATTTAGAAAATTATTTTGATAAATTTATTTCCATATTTTAATCCACACATTTAAAAATGGATGGGGTGAATTTTTGAGATATTTCTAAAATACATGGATTTTTTTAATAGTAAAATACAATAATTATGATAAATAAAAAATACATGATTTATTGAGTCATATTTGATGTAATGATGATGTAAGAACACTTTTTATAACTCACATGAACATAATAAATTTCTTTTTCACAATAATCAAGACTATTCATAGTCTGGAGAAAAATTAATAAACTAAAGATTAAAATAATTGATAACCACTCCTCTCCTCCAATATAAATACCACCACTCCATACCTCCTCTACGTGCACCAATAAATCCTTCTTCCTAATCCAAATTCTACTAAAATATAATCCCCTGATCCTCCCCCACATCTAGAATCTCTTTTTCTCCTCCAAACACTATTTTATGTCCCTTAATGTGGCTCTTAAGGAAGATTAATTCGAGAGTTAAATTCCTCTTTTCACTTAATTTATTTTCCATCAACTTCCTCATATTATTTTTCTTTCCTTACCTCTCTTCAACCATATTTTATGATTAATCATGTACCTTAAATCTATTGTAATTTTTTGTTATAATGGAAAAATTATTCATCGTCTCTCATTTTTCCTCCCGTTATAGTAGAAATGGAAACTATATCTGAGATGTGTTAATTTATCGCATTCAAGGACAACAAGTTTTTCAATTTCTATTGTCGTATGAATTTATGGTCATGAAACCATTTCTATGGTTGACCTAGACCATTATATATTTATTCTTTCTAATGTATGGTTCTAGAATCTTTTTACAAATTATATTTATAACTCCTAGAGTATGCCCTTCCAGACTTAGTGCTTGAAAAATGCTGCGTAATTATTTTTATAAAAGTGAATAAACAATTACATAACACTTAACTAAAAAGTGGACCTTTTACTGGTCTAGGTTATGGATCATTAGACCAAAACATACATTTATTAGATTTAAAAAAAATTAAAAAACTATTCACTACACTTCGGCGTGTGCTAATTCCAAAAGCAACGAGATCTATGATAATCTCCTATGATAGCTGTGAAAAATGATTTTAAAATAACAGGGTGATCACTCAATTTCCAAATAAATAGTTTTAAACATTTTTGATAACTATAATTAAAATATCCCTTCGAAAATGCATTTAAAAAAATCAATTATAAATACATTTGTAAAACAACCTTTATGAAATACTATAATGCTTTAAAAATAATAGTTATAATTCGAAAATAATTTAAAACAAGTATAGTGATTCAGGTTGAAAATGTTAACCATGATCATAAAAACAAAACAAATAACTCCGCATGAAACATTGAAGGCTATCTTGGGCCTACGCACGTAAGGGATTGATTCACTGTCCAATTCCCCATCGTATTTAAAAATTTCGAGTGCTGATTTTTTAGAAAACATTTTTTTCCTAGCTTGCCTTATTCATATATATATATATATATATATTACACTACTGTTTTAGTTTTGAAAATATATTTATAATCATGCTTGGAACAAATAAATACTAATCTTTACATAAAATTACATATTCGACATTGTATGATCAAATATCAAGATACATGACGTCGCACAATCACATGATAGATTAAACAACATTCAAGCACTTATAATTTCATCCATATTTCCATAAAAATCAATTATTCTAATGTTTATTTAATTTCTCAAACATTTATATATAATATAACAAAATCATATATGTGTGGACATAATCTTGATTTTTATACGTCTAGCACATAATAAAATTATGTGATTGGTTAATAATTTTTTTAAAACAATTATATACATGATCATCATGAAAGTATACATATATTCTGCACATGATTTTATATAAGGCGACCCTTACAAAATAAATTTTAATTATGATAATAAAATTTTCACAAAATCAAATAATCTATCTAATAAATTTAGAGCAGTAGTTTACTAAAAATTTATCACAATTTTCCAAAACTACTAAATATTTGTTTTTCATGAATTTTACAAATGCATATATATTTGCATCCTTGTCAAACAAAGATAATTTTAAAAAAAAACTGATGGTTAACATGAGAATATGAAAGATATGTTAAGAAACTAAAATGTGATATGAAAACCTAGAAAATATAATTTGAGAGAAATAATCAAATTTCACTTACGATAAAATAAATAGATTTTTAAGAACATAAAGTTCATTAATTAAACTAAATATTTTAAAACGAAGTATTTTCCATTAAATTATATACTATTAAAACTAAAGACACATACATATATGCAAATTTTAAAACATATATTATTTATGTAGAAATATAACCCCTTAGCATTGGAAAAGTAAAACATAATTTAAATAAATTAAAACCCTTAGTAAAATAATAATGAAGTAGAAATTAAATTATATGTAAACCCCTTACTAAAATAATAATGGAATTTCAATGAAATTATATGTAAATCCCTTACCAAAACAAGAGCTAATAAAACTATATGATTACTTATTTATAGAAGATCCAAACACGACTCCCCATTATCAGAGAAAAAGAAGAGGCTTCACCCTTTTTTCATTCTAACTTATCACACCGGACAGAGGATAAAGCACCCTCTCTCTCTATCTCTCTCAGAAGTTAAAAACAAAGAGATCAACACTCAAAGGAAAGAATATAACTATGACTGCCTCATGTACTATATATCCCCTCCCTATTTAGACACCAATTTCATCATAATAAATGAATATTTTATTTCTAGTTTCAAATAAATTTTAATTACCATGACAACTTTTCATGCAATATTAGATGAGGAGAAGACAGAAATATAAATCTTAAAATATTTAGAACTGAGGTATAAAATTAAATGAACTAAACATGTTGCATACTTGAAATAGTCATAAGAAAAAGACTCCAAAAAGAATTCACACAAAAAATAAAAAATTTAAAACAAAAATTAAATGATGACAGTGAACGAAACATAAAAAATGCAAGAAAATGACTTTCATGACATCCGAAGAAGGAAACATCAAACAAGAGGACAAACATAAAAATTAATTCACTGATATGAGATAATATTTGATTATTAAATAAGCATACTTACAGATATAAGATATATAAAATTGGAAGATGTCCATATCAGAGAAGAAACAAAAAATGAATGAAAATAATGATTTTGTATTTAATAACTGAAAACCACAACCAAAAACAATATCCAAAAAATCAAGTCTCTATCTACATCACATGTGTATACATTATCCACCATGCTCGTATCTTACTAGAATCGCTCTTTATGGGTCTCCAACCACAGTCTATAATGCCTAAAATGATGTTAAACTCAAGGTCTATGATGCCTCTCTCAGTCTCCCCCTAGGTCACAAAGAAGAAGATGAACCCTACGGCTTGACCTCGTCCTAGACCATCGCTCAACCTCCATAAATACCTCGACTGAGCTCGGTTGGATTTCCCCGGGAAGGAGATGTAGCGCCTGACCTTGATTTTTTAAGCCAGAATCGGCCTCAACGGAACCCTATTCTCCAAAATCAAAAACCAAATTCATTAATTCATATTTATTTTAAATTCATTGTTTTTCTATTCTGGTTCACTATATATATATATATATAAACTAAATATATAATATTCAATATAAACAAATAATATTATACACATATTTTATTTACTAATTGTATTTAATTCATTTTGTTTCATCCATTAATGTATATATATATTCAAATTATTTTTTTTTTCAAATTCCATATAAATATAAATTAAAAATAAATAACTTATAAATATATATATTTTTTATATAATATTTTATGATATTTTTTTTAAACATGAAAAGGCATAATTTTATAATAACTAAAAATTTTATATTTAACATTGATAAAATAATTTTCATATTAATAAAAATTATACATGCAGTTTATTAATAATTTTATTTTATAATTTTAAGGTTGTTAATTAATAATTTTATAAAATATATTTTCTTTAGTATGAAGTGAACTTGGTAAAATTCTTTTTTACTTATATAATAATTTTTTATAACACATATTGTTCTTCAATGTTATAATTTTATAATATATTGATATGATATACCAAAATAATAAGTTAATTGTATTGATTACTAATAATAATGCTTATATATATATATCCTTGAAATCAATTTATAAGATATGTAAATTATATAAATATATTAAAATATTAATTTATAACAATATAATATATAATATTGTGCTTTGAATCAAAACATATTTTTATTATTGGAAATATTTATTAAAATAATACTATTTATATTTTCTCATGCTGTTACAATATTAATTTATAATGAAAAATTTGTTCTTTGTTATAAAAAACTTCCAATTAACCAAAACGGTTACCGTTAAAGTTTTATTTAATGATTCATCTTCACTCCAAATAACAAAATGAATTTTATAACTATGTAATATAATGGATGTTCAATTATAACATATACATTCAATTCTATATAACCATTCTCAACTTACATGTTTATCCGTACAAGTATATAAGAGAACCGGCCATGAAAACCAAGTAAATGAATGCTTCCAAACTATGATATTGAATATCTTAACCCATCAAAGGTACATGAATGAACATAATCAAGATATAATGAATCAGTTACATATATAAAATGTTATGTGAATATTAATTAATAAATATAATTTGGTTATCCAAGAGATTAAGATCATGTGAAGAACACCATCAAAGTTAAGGTATGGGTTTTTCTACCCAAACCTCTATTTTCATTCGGGTTATTATTATTATATAATTAACTCAATAAAATTATTATTAATTATTATTTTCTACTAATAAATTATGTGTTAATCTTATATATTTTTGTACCAATATAAATTATTCCTTATTTTATTGAGAGTTACATTTTTAAAAGGATCTTTCAAAATATTTCATGAAAAACGAGCCTGATTCATGGGAACTTCTCGAATTCTAAAATATTTTCAAGGGAAATCAATAATCGGTATATAGATACCATTATTTTCCTAAAATCACCAATTTTATTATAAAAATACCTCCTTAATTTAATTCTAGTTTTATTCAAATAATTTTCCAAAAGAACTCTCATTTTCAAAGTAAATGAGTATTTATCTCACGAATTACTTGATGATTTTCAAAGAGTATTTTGACATATTTCAGAAATCATGTTAATTCTAATGATTAAATGGGTTTAATGTTTTATGATATAATCCACCATATTTTGTTGATTAATTATAATAATAATTAAGGTGTATATGATATCTTCATACCATTCATCATAAAACACTCTAATGGTTACTGTTTATGTTTAATGTTAGGGGAAAGTTATTTACTTTTCATATTTTAGTTTCAATATGATTTTATATGTTGTCTAATTTTTACCCCATTTATAATAGAAATTCATTGGACTTATTATTTGAAGGTTGGGGCCCTCTATGGACCCTAAATGCATCTTTAGGTATCATGAGACAAACTAAAGTCTTGGAACGAGGCTTTGACATTTTTATATTTATAGTTCTAGCATTAGGTCTTAATTGTATGGTTATGATGTCTAGAATTGTTAATTACCAAATTATTAAGATATTAATTGATATTTCATGTCGTTATTAAATTATTAAAATACCCATGATTATGTTTTTAAGTAATTATTTATTCATCTCTTATTCCTACCATATTATGCTCATGACTATATTATAATGGCAAGTGTGCTTTTAGTTATTCACTATGCCTTAACATCTCCATCTCCCCTTTGTTTTATACCCTTACTGAGAATCTGAGCATACCCCTTTTATTATGTTTTATTTTTCCCTAGTATGTGAAGATGTGTATTATGAGTGAATTGAATGTATAATTTTAGAGTTGTGGATGCTCCAAAGGGAATGAATATGATTTATTTCATTTCATGTTAAATATTGATGTTATGTATTTATATGGATGTCCAAAACTACTAAACTGTTAATTCCATCAGGATTTAACATTCATGTAATAATTATAATATAAATAAATAATGCACCAACTCTAAGTAATCGGGGTCGGGTCATTGCAGCATGTACATTCTATTGGAAAGGATCTATATGCCCCTTCTCATTACCCAAGGGGGGTGATTTGTCAATTAATCAAAGGTATTAATGTATGAAAATATTTTATAACTATGGGTATGCATATACATGATATATTGAGTAGACTACCCAATCCGTAAATACTTACTTAGGTTTTTATAAAACTAGACTCCAAAAAAACATCATGTCTTGTGAGGGAAACATATATTGATGTGTAATTTGAAATGTTGACTCAAAACATTCATATGTAATTCTATATAAAAGTAATTGTTCTATAATGGGTTGGAACAACACATTTTTATGTGGTTTTATTCTCAATAATTTAATGGAAGGCTTAGTCTGACCAAAGAATTATTTGATTGATTTTGTTTATTATGATTTTTTCTTGTTTTATTCATTCAAGTCTCTTGATAATATTATTTGGATTATACTTAAGGTATTAACAATTTTATGATAAAAATTTTAAGGAAACCTTTTCATTTCAATATTATCACTCGTTATAAATATTTTTATATTTTTTTTGTAATCTTGTATACATAAAGTAAACCATCCATATGATAGATATAAAAAATAGAAAATTATGTGACCATTATCTTATCTAATGGTTAATTTATCAAGAGGAAAAAACCTATGATCCAAATGCAAATCTATTTATGATGGTCTATGAATAAGTTGTAGCATCCCACTCATCCACTAATGTATTTCTTAGGTTTTTATCTCCTAGGTTTTACCTTGAACTACCTCTTTTTTACCTCTTCCTCAAGCATACTCTACGTTCCTTTAAAACCCACTTTTATTCCATATGTTTCATATAACAAGAAATTGTGAGGGGAGAAAATTTTGGGTTAAGGGGAATTACCTAAAACAACATTGGACACGATTTTCATTCATAATAATGGAGGGAGAGATGACACGAAGTATATTATATTTAATTCAATAAAAAATTATTATATAACATTGTTATTAAATTCAATTAAATTAAAAACTCATAAATTCTTCTAGTAATATCACATGATTGGTTATACACATTCAATGACTAATCAGTTAAAACAACTACATCATTTCAATTATTTCTTCAATAAGATGAATTTTTCATTATTTAATCAATTTTATTACCAATTAATAAATTAAATCACTTTATCATACTTAATCCAATCATCCTGGAGATTTTAATCTAATGTGATTTAAAAAAAAAATTCATATAAAATTTATTAAAAAAAGTAATGAACCATTACTTAAAAAATCATTAATTTCTTATCCAAACTTATCATAATGGTACAAATTATATTCAATGAACCAAAATGAAATATTATATTCATAAAATGTATTAAAATTTCACGGTGTATACTATAATATAAATGAAACATGGAAAAAATTAATATTACATTTATAATATTATGTATTGAAAACTGATTATTTAGTATGAAATGATCATACATGAATTGTAGAGTAAAATATTACAGAGAATTAATTTATAATTTTACATTTTAAAATTATGAATGAATAATATATATTGTCAATTAAATGACTCATAGAACTATGGTTTAGGATACATTATATAGTAATTAATTTATATTAATATTTCCATCAAAATAGGTAATTTTTATGACAAGTGCAGTATGGCCAAACAATATGTAGGATAATTCAATAGATGTGCATAAAATATGATTAGGGAACAAAAATAATCTTCACATGGAATTTTATATGGCACACAGTGGGTATAAAGTACAAATGTTTTGTTACATCATAGTTACATTTAATCTATCGAATAAACATTGTTTATTAAATAAAAATTATGAATTAATTACATGATGTGTCTTGAATATGTGTTTTATAATGTGAATAATGTGTTATAAAATGAATTATATTCAGAAAAAATATTTTAAAAATAGTCTAGCATACATATAGTTTTAATTTGATGAACATGATGTATATTCATTACATGATGTACCGAAGTCCACATGTGTGTTTTGGTGGTATGAACACGTATACATCACGATGGGAAAAGGTATACACATAATGTATGGTTTTGTTTTCTAAATAGTGTTCCTGGAAGACACATATGAGTTATTTAGGTACATTTTTTGTTAATTATTTACCAATATGAGTAAATTGGGTGAGAAATTTAGAGGAGGTAGAAGTTATATCGAATAAAAATTAATAATTATTTAAAATTGGTAGTGAAATATATCATTTAAATTCATACTTGATTAGTAATTAAAAACAAATCTAAATTCGATGTTCAATGTTTAGGGTGTAGAATATTTCCATATCGAGGCTTCACCTGACTTAAAAATTATTGTATTTAATAGATATTCCATGATGTAAATGATGTGGAATCCAAGGGTAATATAATTTTTTCCAATGAAATAGGACTGCCAAAACAACTCCTTGAGGATCATTAATGTAAAATTTATAATTTACATAAATATGCAGGAAAAAAGAATACATTAGGCCTAATATATATATTTGAGTAATATTATGATCATCTAAAACCCAGTTAGTGTACAATAATTTCACTTGTAGGGCCCAAGTATAGAATCACTCTAGTCTGGATCCACAAATTCTCTATTTATCTTCACACAACACCAATGGATTTCCAAACACAAAACAGTCGATCGATCACAATGTTGTGTTTTCATTGATCGCTACGGTAACACCCTATGATTTGTTTAAATAAATTATATCAAAAAAATTTATACCCTTTGACATTATTTTGTACATGCAACATTATTTCATAATTTTATTATAATGAACACTCATTTTAAAAGAAACTTAAATACTTTTAAAATATTACTATTTAATAATATAGCTACCACCTTGCCCTTGGAATTGGGGGGTATGTATAGGATTTAATAAATTATAGTAACATTTGGTTCATAGATGTATAGATAAATAATTATTTTTTAACCAATTAATTTGAAATTAAAATAAATATCATTTTAAAATAAGGGGAATTATTTTTTTAAAAACATTTCATATGAACACAAACACATATTACCTCAATAAATTAAAAAATCACATAGGTAAATAATTTTAGTGAAATGTATATATTATGTATTAATACACATTTTTAGAAATAATCTTACAAACAATTATAAAATTGATTCAAATTAATAAAATGTTACTCTTAAAAATGTATTTTTTCTAAAACAATGTTTACAACATTTCTGTCACTTAATTTTACAATTAATATTTTTATAATTTAAAAAATTAAATAAAAAATGATAATTAATTTTTAAATCATCATGAAAAAATTACCTTAGGGTGAATTTTTAAAATTTTTCTAAAAATATAATTTTTTCGATGTATAAATAAAAATAATTGGTTTTATTGGGATGTTTCATTTATATTTAAGTATTAATAGTGTTTAAAATTGGTTTTATATGGTCATAAAACTAAAATTATTTGAATAATATTTTTATTAATCAAACTTATGAAATTTTAATGATTTTAAAATTTAATTTTTTAAAAAATATTTATAATATTTATAGCATTTTCCCTTTGGAAAATCGCTTATTCATCATATCGACATGGTTAATTTTAAATTAATTAATAACAAATTATGAAAACGGAATTTGAGAAAATGGATTCAATATTTGTAACAAAAATACAATATATTATCTTACATGTACAACTAAATTTATTATTATAATGAATACAAAATATAGAAAAATTACTTATAACAGTTAAGGTAAAAAAGGGTTTACCAAGGTGATAAACTAAAATTATAAGTGTTAAAATGAGTTATAACTTTTCCAACGCAAATTTTATTGACATAGTTAGATATTATCTTTTTTGAGTATCTATAGTGGTTCATTTTTTAGTCTTTTATATGTAAGAATTGTGGTGAGACCCTTTTCATTTGAATAATTTCTAGTGTGTCACTCATAGTGTTTTTAGAAGCCCGCCCCTTCTTCTATACACATAACACTTTCAAGACCAATTAGTTCGACCAATACCAACATAAATAACTTCATAAATTCCATAATCTCATCTTAGAAGAATTATTTTGTTCCATAAATCCATCTTAAGAGGAATTTTTGCAAAAACTACTAGAATGTGTGTGATGAAGTTTTAATGTTCCTAAACAATCGTTTAATTTTTTTCCTCCATATCAATAAATTTATATTAGACCACGATGATATGAAAATTTCATTATGTACAATATAAAGAGATATTATTAGGATATTTTCAAAACCTAAATCATAATCCTCTTTAATATAATTGGATGCAATATCAGCATTCATGTGTATTGCAGACTACTGCCTCACCAACCCATTTCATTCTATTTTGCATTACCACCTCCCACAGTTGGATATAATGACATATTAAAAGTTTGTATATTTTATATAGATATTTTTATATTTGTGAAATTATTAAATCACATATAACTCCTTAAATACTAGTTTCTGTAATATGGAAATTTAATTTATTTTTACTAAAGTCTAATGCCTTTTGAAGCGATGTTATTCATTCACACTATACATGGAAGATAATAACGAAGGGTATTTTTAATTTTTTGTTATTAATTTTAAAATTATTTTAAAAAGATATAAAATATATTAGAAAAATTAAATTCAATTATAAAATAAAAATGTAAAAATAATTTAGGTGTTATTTTTTCTATTTTCTGAACTGTTAAATGTTTCGATGAATTGTGAAAAATACTCATTTTTATTAAGATCTATCATATAATTTAAATAATTTAAAAAATAATATGTTTTTAATTGTATAATTATTTCAAATACATTTCTATTTTTAAAATTTTAGTTATTGGAATCATATTCATATTGATGATATAAAAACATTATAAATTTTGAAACATTTTCTCTTTGGAAAACAATTTTCGCATCATTCCTATAGGGTTAATCTTAAATTAAAATTTTCCACTATTTTGAATTTAATTTATAAAAATAGTTACCATATTAATATAATACATAAAACATAAATCATATTATCTAATGAGATCAACATAATTTTATACCATAGTGAAAAGTAAAAAGTAAAAAACATTTCTGTAGTTACTGTGAAAATGGGGTTTTCTCGGGTTAAACTTAATATATAAGGGTTGATAATGAAAAAAACAAGTAAAACACCCATTATATTTATAAATAAAACCTTATCATGTATATGTCTCTATAATGGCACATTATCAATCCTTCTACATGTAAAAAATGTGGGTAATCCTTTTTCTTGCCAAATATTACATTTGTGCAACTCACCTTACATATAAACAGACACCACTTCTTATATCCTATTAAAAATACAAAAAACCATTTTAACTATATATAAATTCTCATAAAAAGTCATTTTTTTCACTCCTCTAATCTTATACTCCTTAATTTTTTTTCGGAAATCTATGTAAGTAGGCCTTGTGGCACAAACCAAAATAAATTGTCTCATGAAGAGGTAACATCTCTTTAATTTCTTACTCCACCTCCTTTAAAAATTATTAGACCATAATGATATAATAAAATCAATATATTAAGTAATATTAGATTCTATTATATGAATTTAATAAAGTAAATAATTCTTATCTTCTATCAAATGGGATACAAAACCATCATTTGTGTTAATGGTGTACTAAAACCTTGTGAATTTATGTCATTCATTTTCCCATTACAATCAATCACATAAGGATATAATTATGGATTAAATTTTAATATATTATATTTATAATATTATTATATTTAAGGAATAATTATATCACATATTCATCTTTAATTTCCATTCCATTGGGATCTGATAACATCCCATATGTGTACAGTGAACTATAGCCTTGTGAAGCGATGCGGTCCATTAATACTTTCCATTAAAGGTAATAATGATGGGTTTAACGATTATGTGTGATATATATGACATAAAAATTATACCACAATTGTAATATATTATTTACCTTTATTTCAATCAATCCAACAAAAAATGGAAATAATGTTCACGTGTATGTATGACCTATTATCTCCATGAATGGTGTATTTCATTTTCTACCTCTAAATTTTATAGATTAATATAAATTAATATCTAATTAATATATATTATTTTTATATAATTTTTTTTAAAAATAAGTTATGTAACATTGATAAATTTATGAATACCAAAAAGATAACAAATCAAAGTATTCATGAAAACAAAGTAGTTATTGCATGAAATGTGACAGTAAAATGGAATTATTAATAAAAAGGTAATAAAAGATCATAATTAAATTATATATTGTATGATATATATATTTATGGGACTAAAATGTATTTTTAATGAACATATATTTATTATATATGAGGTTTTAATGTGTAAAAATAATTTCAAGACTTAAGATGAGGTATTTTTAGTGTCTCTTTTATTTATGAGAGACTTATTCCATATTAATCTCTCATTCAATTTGTATAGAATGTATACTGCCCCTTTAATATGTTATATAATGAATAAAATTCTAAATATGATATTAAATGTTTCAGTTTATTTTATTCATTAATGGGGCTTACGATTAAAGAGATTAGCAAAGTGTTAAGGTATTTTGTCTCAATTTATCTTCTTTGAAAAACACATTATGTTATGAACCTATCTTCATTTATTATTTGTATTTAAATAACCGTTTTACATTTAATATCTAAAATTTAATTATTATCATGATATTATTTTTATAGTTTAATGTTATTATTTCATGGGGCATATAATTCAATTTTAACAAAGTGGGAATGATTTAATAATACATTTTGATAGTTTATCAGGATTGTTTAGTATTATTCTCCTCATGATAAATTACTAAGATCTATCTCTCAATAAACTACTGAATTATATTATTTTATATTTATTTCATGAGAATACATGTCTTCCCTATATTTTACCCTATTAATGTACTCAATATTAATAAAAAATGTTTCTAATGTTAAATAAATACATTTTTCTCTTTGGTTGAGAAACAATTTTTCTTACATATCCATGTTTTCGTGAAATGTTTTAAAAAAAGTTTTAATATTTACCAAATGATTACTTAAAGAGTGTTTTAATCATTTTTAAATTATAAAACATTTTATTAAAATAAATATTCAGGTCCCTTTCAAAATAAATAATATTTATATTTTATTGAAAATGTGAAATAATCTTTTATTAACATGTATGATATTTCCAGAGTTCTCTACTGATCAATATTTTAGATAATTCCTTACATGTTTCAATGGTTATTTTAAATGAAATGATTATTGATGTGTTCTTTTTTATACTATCTTTCATAGTGGATTCAATACTTTCCTCAATGAAAGTTTTAAATGTTTTTAAATATTTATTTATATGTTTTCAAGGTTACATTAATTGAAACAGATATCTGATATATTTTATGAATTCATAGTTTTAAAATTTTTACTTTCAAATAATGTAAATTATCCTCATGATGTGTTTTAAATGATTTTAAATCTTAATTTATATGTTCTAAAAGACATTTTAATAAATTTGATTTTGAAAATTTTTTATGTTTTATAAAAGAGTTTTTCAATGTAGATATGATATTTTCCTCAATAAAATC
Organism: Viscum album; assembly: GCA_963277665.1. Classification (NCBI taxonomy): domain Eukaryota; kingdom Viridiplantae; phylum Streptophyta; class Magnoliopsida; order Santalales; family Viscaceae; genus Viscum; species Viscum album. The sequence goes on from OY728134.1 coordinate 1,257,947,057, forward strand.
TCCAAGTAATATTTAAAAATCATTTTCCATATTGATAAAATCCTTTGATATTACTTTTTATTTACTTGGGATAAGGTCTAAGGATACAATTCTTATTTTTTCATTGGATATTTTATGTTTAAGATGAAAAGATGTTTTTGAAACCCATTTCTCTTCCACTAGTTATACCATTGTAAAATTCTTATAGAGCACACTTCTTTTTACTTTATTTTTGATGAAATGGTGAAATGACTGTGAAACCTATTTCTTTTAAAAAAGTTGTGTTATGAATAAATTTTAATGAAACGCATTTCATTTCATGTTTTCTGATATGATGATTTTTTTGATCTTGTGTCACACATAATTATTATTTTCATTATTTGATGGTTGAGAGATATATCTCCCTCCAATAAATTGGGTAAATATTTTTTTCTCATGTGATAAATAAGAAGAGAATATAGCGAGAACCCAATACAATAAGGGGATTTTTCCACTATTATAGTCTTTAGAGTGAAACTTTAATAATATGATGGTTTCGGTGGTGAAACCATCCAAATATGGCTATTTTAAAATAAAATTTGACTATAAATGAAATAACATTATATGATTTTGTGTATGAATAAAATCTATGTCTAATGAAATTTTTTTGATCTCATTGTTCGTGTTATTTTATTCCATTATTATTCATGTCCAATGAACTACAATGATTTATTTCACGACTCGTGTTTATGATTTATTACAAATAATTTACATTATATAATTGTTATTAACATGTTATCATACCTTTATGATCATTATTTATTGATATCTAACTTGTTTTCCCATATTTAGTATATGAGCTCAAACTTTATACAGTTTCCATTCCCTGCTTAATGAAGAATGGTTTTAATTGGGGAATGGATATGAATACTACTATATAAGAAGATATTTACTTGAAATATTGAATATCCTTCATAAAATAAGAATATAGTGTTCTACAATTCTAATTTAAATGTACATTTCTGATCCAATGGCATGTGTTTATCTAATTTAATGAATATTCATCTTGTAATATTTAAAATCTATGTATGATAAGTTTTGGACATTATAGTTCTTATTATTCCTTTGGGTATTAAAAATAATCACCACACTATCATTTGTGAATAGGATGAGGAGGGAGGAGACTATTTTAGGAATGCTAGAATAAGCCCAAGTTATTTGTTTTCAATTAAGAGGCAGTTATAAGTTACTTTGTATGCAGTGATACTATTGAAATTTATAATCTCCAATATAATAGACATAGTTTCATATTTATATTTTTATGTTTAGGGATGAAATTTTATATAATTTCACAAAGGCCATCAATAATATAATAAACATTAAAATGAACCATTTCCAAGTGATAATAATAATATAGTGTACTTTAACGGGTTCAATGATAAATATTATTTAAATTTATTTTAAATTAAGATATCTTTGTATACCTCATTTTATTCTTCTCTTCCTCCACTACATTTATCGAATACCAAAAAAATATTATTATTAAATATTTATTTCATCAATAAATAAATATTATGTGTCAATTTAATCAAAATCTTACTTTACATATAAATGTTTATTTAATATAAGTCAATAAATCATAAATAAAAGTATATATTAGGCTAGAGAATAATATTTATTCCAAAAACTAAATTAAAATTTAATTTAACTATTATCAGTATAAATACTAAATGTTATACCCTCGAGGCTTATTCCTAATTGTAATTATATGGGCATTCCTATAGTACAAGACAACTATATTGAGATGGGTCAAGGAACCTAATTTGATAATTTAATATTTCTTCATAGAAAACCTCTTATAAGTGTGCACTATGAAATATAATCCATAGTCTTATTATATATTCAATTAGGTCTCATAATTGTTTTATTAACCTAAATGTTTGATTCAACATTGTTTTAATATAAAAAATTAGCATATGTACATCACCATGAACATGGAATTTATTTTTCATGTTCAATTCAAATGAAAGGGTTCATATGTCAATTTCCATAAATAGAACAAAAATATACTTTGTAAAAATATTCATTAATAACATACCAATCATGATGTATGCATCATATCCTCTATAAAGTGATAATAGTTCCTCACTAGTTTCATAAATATAAATAAGTATGCGAGTCAAATTATAAATTAATGATAATATTATAATCAAATAACCTTTTCACATGCTCTGAGATAGGATTTATAATGACACCAAAATATATGGAATTAGATTTGGATGGTATGGATAAATAACATCCCATCACATAGATTACCATGCTTGAACATAATAAGATGAAGCCTAATAATATTATATGTTTTCACAAACATTTTACAAACTTAATCCTTTTTATAGTTCATAATTGTGACCATATGATAAAAAATTTATGATATGTCATCATAACATGTGAAGGATCATTTCTTAATAGGGAACTCTTATAACCTAAATTGATCTGACTAATAAAAATGGACATTATAATGTAAAATTCAAGAATAATATTAATCAATAAGTGATGATATATATTTAAAATTCTCATCATTTAATATAAATGGTAATATAAAGTAAAAAATTGTTTTTCTAGGACACTGACTCCAAACAGGAGGCCAAAACCTTCAATGATGGATACTAATGGCCTCGTGGTACACTTGAGTGTCAAGGGAGAGAATAGGGATGAAATAAGAGAGTCCCTTGGTGAAAGTATGTCCCTACCAATTTAAAACCTCTATTTATAATTTAATTATATGGGAATATAGATAAAGTCAGGAACTAATGACGAGAGAACCCGTGATAGTATAAAACAATAATTCACAATGTGAAATGGTGTTCCATGTAAGGAATTCGTACAATTATATTTTGATTATCTGTTAATTCACCTTGTTCATCCTGAGTGCACTCCTGAGTCTACATGAAACCCCAATCAATAATAAAATACAATGAGACAATGATCTGTGAAAAAAATATGATATTTTTCCCTATGAAAAGTCTAGTGGCCTTATAAATATCAAATATCATGACTTCTTATCCCATAGAAATGTCTATATATGAATTTATAATGCAATCAGACACCTTGGACTAAAACATCTAATTGTCACTCCAAAAACTATTTCATGAACATTTCCTTGACGCTACGACAACTAAATGAGAGGCTCTACCTTACATCCTAGCCATTTCATCACATAGGTCTACAATACAAACAGGAATCTCTATAAAGGTAACACATTCCTAAAAATATTTATTTTTCTTATTTCCCCAGAAATCTGGTCTCACTCATTCCCACAAATCAGAGTACCAACATTTTTTTCTTCTCTAATCATTGACTCATCGAAATGAAAACATTAATACATTTCATAATATAACAAACCCCCTGTCTCCTGTGACGAACCAGTGTTCACCCCCTAAATGTTGAGAAAAATTATGGTCCCCCAACTAGATTAAGTCATGTAACATTTTTCACCCCCAATCATGTCCCAAATTAGGGTTCCTCCATTTGTCATTCTGTGGAATCATAGATCCTAAAAACAGACTACTTAAGGGCCCAGTCCTCACCACACAATTCAGTTCCAATATCTCACACCGATATGCATCTAATTGAAAACATCACATGAGTATATTTCAATTATCATAGTATCATTGATTCATACACACATGTAAATTGATTAACTAGACCTACCCATGTTTTAGGATCATCTACATGTCATTACCAACATGAACTATGTAAACTCCACTATAACTTATTCATATGGATGAACTTTCCCAATTATCCAATTAAAGATGGTATTCACATGCATTGGTAACTCTTCTCATATGGGTTTATTTTACGTGAATAATAATTGATTCAATCCATGGGCCACAACCTCTCCCCCAATACCAGAACCTCACACTCCAACCCAATATGCCTCTATCAATTCCTACCAATAACAATCATGTTTTTAGTTACATCACATACTATAGAAGGGTATTCTTCATATTACCAAAAAACCTCATAGAAATAATTTCAATAAATTTTTTGAAAATTATTTTTCCACTAGATTCAGTAATATCATCCATCCACATCACCCAACCAACAACATGTATTTTATCTATCCTAAAAAACATCACAAAGAATTTACCAATACTCATCATCACAAAACCCGATTTTGATCTCTGTCATTTTTATATAAGGGACATCATGATTCTATTTTGACACTTTGATAAATACAAACCACTTCAGTTAATCATTCCTAAATGGGTTTCCTCAAAAATGTATGTTCCACCATACTGGGTAACCTAGATCCATGAAGCTAATCATAGGACTTTCAATAATAATAAAATTTAACTTATGAAATAAATTATTGATATTAGATAGTTGATATTGACTAACCACAATGACCAAAATCTTTGGCATCATAATCCTCATCCATAGAGATTATATGAAACACTATAGTAGTCCCCAACTGCTAGCACACCCATCCCAAGGACCCACTATAGTAATACATGCTTCCTCCATAGATAAAACAATAAGATTTGTCATTGTGAAAGCCAATAGTGGTCAAATAAATTCTTCTTAAACAATCATCAACTGATGATATTTATTAAAACATAATCCACAACATTAATTTTTCCATCATTATCAAAACTGTGACTCTCTTAATATGACAACATGAGCCAAACATGAATTTATTAATGATAATTATGGTTTCCAAAATTCATCCATTAACCTAGCACAATTTCATTAGAAATCAAATGGAATATAAATATTTACCTATTCATGAACACAACATGTATAGGTCAAGAGGTTCATGAAATGTCTTCTCCAAGTGTTGTTATGTAAGGACCTATCCATCAGATACATGTCTAACCACACCCAATTCTCTAGAGGAAATTTACCAAAAAAAATCACTCCCCACTAAACACTCTCATTAAGGACATACTTTATCTGTCATTATTTTAAAAAAAACTACCACAAACATTATAACCCAAATCCTTAGAAAAAAATTCTACCTAAATATCCAAGCATGACACTTATTATCATGTTTTATGAGCACTATATCTCTTTTTGTATCTTTCACACCTACAAACACTAATAGACTCATCTCACCCTAAGGACCAAATGGTTTCAAACATGAGATATCAAGTTAAAATGTCAACTATATGAATGTTTACCAACTTGAGAACCTACCTTGGATCCCTTTCATAGATTGAATACATGGTTCATTCCATGAACCTCTATAGGTAGGATCATTTCAAATTATTTACGGTTCAATTTCCAGAAACTCATTTTTAATATTATCCAAATCCTTAAACAAAAAATATAAATTTAAATGCTCAATATCAGTACTATTTAGTAACTCAACTTAGATAATCCACTACATATGTCACAAACAATCTATCATATAAAACTAAAAATTTCACACTCCCTTTCCAGTCAAGGTTAAGATAAAATACCAATAAAATACCTCTCGAATAATGTTAATCCTAACCATACCACATATGGGTATAAAATGGATGGATAATTAGGGAAATAATTTTATTATGCACATATATCCCAACACTCATAGCTAGATATACACCTCAAAAAAAACTAGGTGAAACCCCTTAAAGACCCAAATATCTCATTATATTCTACAAAATATCTCCCAAAATACCATCCAATATATCTTTCACATGTAGCATATAGCTCCCACTACAACATTTATTCCATAATCCTAGTCTACCCACTCAATAGAGAACCACATAACCATCACATTGTGAAATCACATTGAAGACCTCCCTCTAACAGTCCCTCTCTAACCAAAACACTAAGCTAATCTAAGAAACCACATCAGATACCACTTCTTAAAGGTTGTATTATTTTCCAAAAAACCCAAAAAAAATAATGTAATACCTAATTTATAAGATACCTTTCAATAAAAATAAATATGAACATATATAGGGCTTCACACATACAAAAACACATATAGACAAAAAAATTAAAAGCGACAAAAAATATAGACTATAATACCAAAACAATATATTAGAAAACTTACATCCATTTGAAAATAATTTTAAAAAACCCATTAAGTAAAATAATTTTTTAAACCAGATTATGATAATTTAAATAAAAATTCACATTTAATTTAAACCATTTGATAAACCCAAATATTTCTCCCAATTGAATCAATTTTATAGAATCAAATATATCACTAAGTTCATAGCCTATATAGGGACATATAAAATACAAAAAATTCAATATATATTCCAAAAATACATTTAAACCATTTTATAAATATTTTTTATTCACAAATCCTTTTAAAAACTTCCTCAACCCCTTTTATTCTATGTGAAATTACCTTTTTTTAAACCACATTAAAATAATATTAAGAAAAAAGACAAGGGAATAACATGAAAAAAAACATTCTTCATGCACAATGATTAAATTAATTCTTTCACTACCAACATGTTAGGGACAATCACATTTCCATAAGAAAATGTCTACATTCTGCTGTATGAATAAATTTTTTTCACCAATGATGAATTTCGGAAAACAATAGTTATATTATTTCTATAATTTAATTAATTTTCACACAATCAATAAAAGGCATCTATAGGCATGACATATGCACCTACATTCTTATCCATTAGGTATGAACACCACCACGTTTTCAAATCAGGATATTAGAAAATACCATATATTATTAATTGGAACTACATGTTCATCTCTCAGGGTGAAATAATTTCATTAAAAAATGATAAAAAAAACAACAATCACAATACCTAAAACATTTTTATTCTTTATATGAGGGTTTGGTACTCCCAATAACCATTCCATTAACAACCCCAATGAACCATATAATCGAGTCTATTGTTCTAAAATAATAATTAAAAAAATCTGATACAATTTTATGATTCCCTAACATAGATAACATAGTATAGGAAGAGGAATGTTATAGGGAACTCATGCATTACTCCACATACTTAGAAGGTTTCTAACTAGGGTTGAGGAACAAACAGCTTTCGTTAAGAGACTATTCCCTAAAAAACATAAAAACTATTAGACTATATTCTAATTTAAGAAATAATATGGGTAAAGTACAAAAATAAAAGTATGGTTGAAATAGAAATTATATAAAATACATTAAAAATATTGGATTCCATAATTATAAAAAATGTTATGAAATCCCTGCATACACTAGTTCCAAATTCAATAATCATCACATTACAAAAAAATAATCACTATGAAAACAACTTAGACTATATAAAAAACCCATTAATTAACCTACTCCTCCAATAAAAAAAACACTTTCCTTTACCTCTTCAAGATCCCTACTAATTAATAGTATGCACAGACACTGAGAACCATTTGTAGTGTAACAGCCCAAGCTTCGACGATACGCTTCTCTTTGAAAAATACAATAATGTTTGTTGTACGAAACTTCGAGTTTAACACAAACCAAAACCAATCAAACATGCCATTATAAATAGTAATACCCACTTTTTGAAATTTTATAAATTTTATCGTTCAAAATGGACTTCATTTTTAGATTCGGAATATCGAAATTAGCTTACGGTGAATTTTTGGTATTTTTCGGAAAACATTCAATTTTTTATGAATAATGAAAAAAAATGAGTTATAGTTTAAAACCGAATGTTTATTTAAATAATTATTTATTTTCTTTAAATTTAATTGAGGTCAAATTAGACACATAATACCTATATATATTCAATGTAATTCATTGGAATCAATTTATAATAATTTTAGATATATCAAAATTTCATAAAACATTTCACCGTCTTTTACCCATCTCTTAGGAGAATTTGCCAATTCACATAAAACATAATTTTACCACTTATTTGAGAATAATTTCAAAAATACAAGAGACAAAGTTGATATTATTATGAAAAATGTGGTTCAATGAGATGAAAATAATTTTTTGTGAACATTAACTTTTTACTTTTATTTAACATCGATAAAAGTAAATAGGCTTATTAAGGGTAAAAAATGATATTAATATTACCCTAAAATATGTCCTAATTCTATTGGAAAAGTTTTTCTCAACCAAAAAAATCCGTAGGAATAAAATAATATCATTTAGGTCCACATGGATTAGATTAGGACATTTATTATTATTTAATTCAAAGAAGAGTTAAAAGAGATAAAATCAATGTTTAATTACTAAACCATATTTAATATAGGGTTATACATAAGATAAATTCAATTGTAAATATTAATTAGAAATATAATAAGATTTCATACATAGTTTTATTTTATTTATAATTTTTATAATTTATATAATTTAATTTTTTATGAGACAATGGTGATGAAGTAATTACCTAATTAAGGAAATATTAAAATAATTGATATTATAAATATACAAATAAATGTAATTTGAAAATTTTAATTAATTAAACTAATTTTCTAGGTTAATATGACATATTAGGATTAATTATTTAATTTTTTTTGAAGTAATAATACTTTAATGAATTTATCAAAAACAAAATACCCAATAATGTCAAAATTGACATAAAAGAGTTTTTAAAACAAATATTATATTATTAATTGATATTATATTCCTAAAAATCTTAGGCTAGGCCATATGACTTATATAATGATAGGTGTATCATTAATGTACCACTTGGGAGTCTCTTGGATGTATATAGTATGTTTATTAACTATATTATATAAAAATACAAAGAGACATGGAAAATGTTAGACTATTTAACTAGGAGTTAAATATAACTGATAAGGTCAATATAGTGACTCAAACCTGTCTAAAATCTATTGGTTGAAAGGATTTAGACCCATACACACCTTAAACTATAAATAATCAAATTTGGAGTAAAGACAAACTGAATATCAATTTATTATAAAATAATATTTCTAGATTTTCCTAAGGTGCCGATCACCCATCTTATAAAAGGGAACTCACCCTTCTCAATAATTCACACAATCAAAGCCTTTTGGATCAGCCAGATTCAGCCAAAATATTCTCTCAACTTCCCTCACTTCAACCTAGAGGCCTTATATTGATTAGAAAGACAACCTATGGATCCCTTTTGTTCAAATCAAAACGAAGAACTCGAAGAAGAGGTAATGTTTCCCCAACACTCTTTCAATTTCCTTTCTTTTTCAACTTCTTCTCTCATTGTTATTTCTATTACAAAATAAAAACTCTAGTATATTCTATATACTGTTATGTTATTATAAATATTTTATAACCATATTCAGTATTTGATCCATCCTTTGAATGACATGTCAACATACGTGCGTACGTACGGCATACCGTCTCCACGTCTTGGTGTAATTTTTATTCACAACATTAGTATTTGGATGGGTATGATAATGATGTGTAATTCATGTAAATAATAAATATAACATGATAATTATTCTATATATATATTATATACCATCCGAATATATATTATTTTAATATCAAAAGAATGATATTGTCGCTCGTGTGTACGTATGGACTACCATCTCCACAAATGTGGTGTGATTCATTCCCCGTCATATCCATTCAAGTATAATTATCATTTGATGATTAAAAATAATATATTAAGGACATTATATAATTCTGTATATGAATAACATATATCCTATCCATAACAAATGTGACTTATTTAACAAAACATATCAAAGAAAATGAGTAAGTTAACACCCGAAACGACGCTAATAACAAGATATTATTAACAAAGCAATGTTAACAGATCATATATGGCATCATATTAATGTATATGAACCTTTTATAATTTAATAACAACTATTTTACCATTATACAGGAGGTTAAACTACCCTCAACCAAGGAAAAGTACAAGGTAAGGGTTTATTTCACAATCTCTTCATTATCCAAGGATGTCTATACATAATTATATACTGGGACCTCTTTATCATCCACATCCATGTTTATTAAAAATGTATTAAAATTTTTTTTTACTATTGAATTGATAGTGGTTTAATGTCATCTATACCCTTGTTTTACTTTTTACAAGATGTTTATAAAGTAATCATTCCGCTAATTTCCAAAAAAGGTCATTTTTTACCTTTTCTACAGAATTAAGGTAAGAATGTTTTTTAACTTATAAGGAATTTGTGGATATTTAACACCATTATAAAATTGTCTACGCTTCCCTTACAAGCTTATAAGAATATTTTCAATGTAAATGTTTCTTATATAATTATGTGACTTTTAAATGATTTGAAAAAAGAGACATTTCTCTCAAATAGTTTTGATTTCATCTATGTCAACATCCATTGATGGATTTTAATCTTATTTGAAGTTTATTTATTATGATAAAAAAATTTCATATTGTATTGAAGGTTTTCTGATATCTTTTATTGTGGATGTGTTTCTTTTATATGATTCATTGTTTATGGAGAAAGTATTTGCATTTCGTATGCTAGTTTTAATATTAATGTTTATGTTATGTTTAAACCTTTTCATATGAGGAATGCATTGGACTTAATAAGTGACGGATGGAGACCTCTATAGATCCTCAATGCATCAGTAGGTCTAATGAGAAAAACTAGTTTCTTGGCACAAGGCCTTGATAAAATCTTATTTGTAGTCTTGGTAGAAGGCCTTGACTATGTGATTATGATAGTCTGAAATTATGCATTCCATCATTATGAAAGTGGTTATTGATATTTCATGTGATTATTATACTAGTAGAATATCCATATGAATACTTAAATGGAAGTAATTCATTTTATTTCTTCCATATTATTCTGAAGTTCATGTTTAAAAGGATTTTGGTTTAGTTATACATTGCCTTAAATGTTTAATCTTATTTATGAAAGGTTCCCCTATATTGTTATCCTTACTGGGCATCTGAGATCCCCCCTTTCTATGTTTTAATTTTCCCACGATGAAAAGAAGTATTCTATGAATGTCTTATAGGGATTATATGAGTGGATATGAGTGTGTTCTATGGAGACATGATGTTGTTTTAGTTTTTATCTGTATGATGTAATGTAAACATTATGAATGTATCTAGTGTTTTTAAGGCTAATAAAATAATCGATCTTTCGAGATTTGATCTTTTGTGATCATGACAATGAAACGTAACAGTGCACTGACTCTGGTTAACTGGGGCTGGGGCATTGCAGTTGGTATCAGAGGAAGTTTAGTTAAAATTTTGGGAGCTATATTTAGATAAACTTTGATTAGAGAACATAGATCTAAGATGGAAATTGAGGATTAGTATAGAAGATCTTCCTAAAATTTTCGTATTGTAGAGATTTTGTGAGTTTTCCGAGCAATAGATCCCTATCTGGATATGAGTAGGTAGACGCGGCTTTGGAACATAAGTACCTAGGAGTGAAAACTCTGGCAAAGAGTTTCGGGCTTGACCCGGGGTATCTTGGTACAAGACAATGGGCCTTGCTGCAGTCATTGTTACTACACTCCCGGGGGATATTCTTAGGATAATTCTCATTTTCATTAAAAACCATTTTCAATGTTTTATGAGTATATTCTTCCTGAAATATATATTTTTTTGATTATGGATTATATCCATAAACTGTTAAATTTTTGGTATGTGTTTTAGTATTTTTTATTTATGTATTTTGATTAATAAACTAATTTAGTTTATGCCATTGTTTTGAAATGGAACCTAGTGGAAGGAATGGAAACCATATCAATGCATGCACTCCATTTAGGGATTCCCTCCTGATCAAGATATTTATAGTTGAGCTGGTGATGAAACTGGTGATGATCAGCTAATCACCATACTGGGACAACTCACTCAGGTTATGAATAATAACCTTACATGTATGGAGCACCCAGATCCACAGTGTGGAGGATCAATGTTAGATCGCTTCATGAGGATAAAACCACCAATATTCAATGGGAGTACAAATCCAATAGTATCTGAGTAATGGATAAATTCCTTAGAGAAAATATTTCATGCCTTGGGGAGTAGTGAAGGGAAAAAGTTATCATGACAGTTTACCTCCTCACTGGAGATGCTGAACAATGGTAGTCATTGATTCCAAACACAAAGGAAGATGATGAAGTATCAAATATGAAATTAAGGTAGTTCAAAGATCTTTTCATAGAAAAATAATTTTCTAGTGACCATCGAGCAGATATGGAATGGTAATTTCTAAGTCTGAGACAAAATGAGGATGAGAATGTCGCAAAGTATGAGGCTATGTTTACAAGGTTATCGAGGTATGCTGCTGATTATATATGTAACCCAAGAAGTAAGATTGATCATCTCTTTGATGGGTTAAAACCATTTCATTGTTGAGCATTAGTGTCACAATCCTTCCCGTCGTATGAAGATATTGTCTCGTGTGATATCAAGACAGAAAAGTCATTCTCTAAGTCTTATGACATTAAAGAAAAGAAAGAGAAGAAGTGATATGCAGATCACTATGGAAATGGAAATAAGGGGAAGAAGGGAAAAATTGAATATCCATCCTGTGGTAAATGTGGGAAGAAGCACCCTGGTACTTACTTGAAGGGAATGGGAGTCTGTTACAAGTGTGGTGAAAAAGGCCACCCAGATCTTGTATACATGGGGAAGAAAGAATCTACCGATGTTCAATGCTACAACTACAGGGAGATGCGACATTATGCAAATGAATGTCCTAATAGTCAGGGGAACTTACCTCAGAAAAGGCCAAGGGATCAAGGCCAAGAATTTTCTATCACTACTGCTGAGGTAGAAGCTCTGAAAGATATAGTGGTAGGTAATTTAATGGTTTCCTAAAGTTTAGCAAATGAATTATTTGATTTTGGATCATTGCATTGTTTCATATCATCCCAGTTTTCTAAGAAAATTAGATATTTCGAATTTAATTTAACAAGGATGTTGTCAGTAAAAACACCTAAGGCAAGTATCATTGCAACAACGTTTTGTGAATCAGTCACCATTAGAGAAAATAAATATTCTTCATCTGCTGATCTCATCATCATACCCATGATTGAATTTGATATAATACTTGTTATGGATTGGATTTTAAACAATGATGCGAAGATTTATTTTAAGAAGAAGGAGGTTACAATTTTTTATGATGATGATGATAAGGGACAACTTATCTTTAGAGCAGAATCATCGCCACCTAATTCTTATCTATATCCACATCCAGTAGCTCAACTAAATTCAATTATCAGGGAGGAAGATAATGAAATAACTATGGGTGATGCAAGGATTGTTCAAATAAACTCTTTACCTATTGTGAAAGAATATGTAGATGTGTTTCCGGAAGACTTACCTGGACATCCTCCAGAATGAGAAATTGAGTTTTCCATTGATTTAGTTCATGGTTCAAGGCCCATATCGAATACCCCATATAGAATGGCCACTGTGGAATTAGTTGAACTAATGAAACAACTAGAGGAATTGATTAAAAAGGGATTTATTCTCCCTAGTGTTTCTCCATTGGGAGCCCCTGTCTATTTTGTTAAGAAGAAAGATGGATCTATGAGGTTATGTTTCGACTATATGACGATCAATTCTATAACATTAAAGAACAACTATCCCCTACCACACATTAATGATTTATTTGACTAACTGTGTGGACCTCAATACTTTTCTATGATTGACCTTCGATCTAGATATCATCAGTTGTGTGTGAAGAAGGAAGACATTCCAAAGATAGCATTTCGAACATGGTACAAACATTACGAGTTTACAGTAATGCCTTTTGGATTGAATAATGCTCCCTCTGTATTCATGGATATAATGAATAGAGTTTTCAAGGAATATATCGATGATTTTTTGGTTGTATTTATTGATGATATCTTGGTATACTAAAAAAACTATTAAGATCATGAAAATCACTTGCGCAATATCTTGATGACTCTTAGAAGACATAAATTCGATGGGTAGTTTAGAAAAGTGAATTCTAGCTTCATGAGATTTAATTTCGTGACAATATTGTCTCCAAATATGGAATCTCTGTTGATCCTTCTAAGACAAGTGCAATCCAAAAATGTCCAGTGCCTATGAGTATAACTGTGGTACACAGTTTTATTGGTTTAGCAGGTTATTATCAACGTTTCATCCAGAATTTTTCTCGGTTGGCTAACCCATTAATAAAGCTCACACGTGAAGGGGTTAAACTTATTTGGACATAAGAGTGTAAATAATGTTTTGAATAATTTAATAGAATATTAGTCAATGCACCTATATTGACTCTACCATTGGGGAATGATGGGTTTGTTACTTATAGTGATGCATCAAATAAAGTAATTGGTTGTGTCCTTGTGAAGAATGATAGAGTTATTGCCTATGCATCACGATAGCTGAAAATTCATGTGAAAAACTATCCTACTCATGATATTTAGTTAGATTTTGTAATCTTTTATTTGAAGATATGGAGACATTATCTCTATCGTAAAAATGTGAGATTAATACTGATGACAAGAGTTTGAAGTATATGTTCTCATAGAAAGAACTCAACGTGACACAAAGGAGATGGCTTAAACTACTCATGGATTATGATTTCATGATACACTACCACCTGGGGAAGGAAAATAAGGTGGAAGATTCTTTTATTAGAAAGAATCATTGAGTTTTGAACAATATGAGAGTCGAAAGGGATCCAATATACATGGATCTAGTAATGATGGATTCATGAATAACCATTGAAGGTGAAACATCAATGATTTTTCAAATGGTTTCCAAACCATCATAAATAGAAAGGATAAAGAGTTATCAGACTGGTGATGAAGAGTTTCAAAAGAAGATTAAAACTTTGAATGATGGGATATTGAGTGACATTGTGTATAAAGATGGAATTTTGAAGTTTGGGAAGAGGCATTGTGTTCCCAATATACCTGATCTAAAAAGAGAATTGTTGTATAGTGCTCACAGTTCCAATTTCACTATACACCCTGGGAGAACCAAAATGTATATAGATTTGAAGGAACATTTTTAGTGGGATAACATGAATTGGGAGATTACTGATTTTGTGTCAAGGTGTAGGGTTTTTCAACAAGCGAATGCTGGATGGAAATATCCTGGAGGAGTCATGAAACCTCTTCCCATACCGGAGTAGAAATGAGATAATATTATGATGGGCTTTGTCATGGGACTACCAAAGACTCCCAGAAGAAACTATCCAATATGGGTCATTGTTGATTTCCTTACCAAGTTAGCACATTTTCTTGTTGTAAGAAAAGATCTACCACTTGAACGTCTAGAAATACTATATATTAATGAAGTTGTGAGAATTTATGGATTACCCCTATCAATTGTTTCGGATCGTGACCCTCATTTTACTTCATGATTCTGGAAGAGTCATCAGAAGGACTTGGATACTGAACTTCGTTTGAGAACTGCCTACCACCGTTAAATAGATGGACAATCAGAATGAACTATTCAAACCTTAGAAGACATGGTGAGATAATTCTCACTTGACATTCAGGGTATGTGGGATCAATATTTACCTCTGGTAGAAATTTCCTATAACAATAGCATCCATTCGAGTATTCAGATGGAACCATATTAATGATTATATGTAAATAGATGTCGCACACCAACCTGCTGGGATGACATTGGTGAACGAAAACTTGTAGGCCCAGAATTGGTGGAGGAAACAATGGAAAAGGTGAAGGTAATTCAAAACCACATTAAAGTATATCAAAGTAGGAAGAAGATCTATGCCGATAACCAAAGGAAGGATTTGGAATTTCAGGTCGGAGATCTTGTTTTCTTGAAGGTATCTCTTTGGAAGTGAGTTATATGTTTTGGTAAGAAAGGTAAATTGAGTCCCAGGTACATAGGACCTTTCCAAATTCTAGATCAAATTGGGGATGTATCTTATTGTTTGGCAATGCTACCAAATCACTCCCAAGTTCACAATGTGTTCCGCATATCACTATTGATAAAATACAAGCCTACACTAACACATGTACTCACCTGTGAGGAATTATAACTGGAACCCGATTAGTCTTATTGCGAAGAGCCTGTCAAGATTCTTGATACCAGAGAACATGTGCTGAGAAACTGGACAACTAGTCTAGTAACAGTTCTATGGAGAAACCATAAGATGAAAGAGGCAGTGTGGGAACCCAAGGAACTTATGATAAAAAATCACCCTAGTCTTTTCATTCTGTAGTATTCTAGAAATTTCGAGGACGAAATTATTTGAAGAAGGGGAGAATGTAACACCCCAAGCTTCCACGGTACGCTTCTCTATGAATAATACAGTAACGTATGTTGTACGCAACTTTGAGTTCTAACACACACCATAACCAATCAAACTAGCCGTTATAAAAAGTAATACCCAATTTTTGAAATTTTATAAATTTTGTATTTAAAAATGGACTTTATTTTTGGATTTTGAATATCTAAATTAGCCAAAGTTGAATATTTGGTATTTTTCTGAAAACATTCAATTTTTTATGAATAGTGAAAAAAACTATGAGTTATAGTTTAAAACTGAATTTTTATTTAAATAAATAATGATTTAATTTAAATTTAATTAAGTTCAAAATAGACACATAATAAAAATATAATTTCAATGTAATTCATTGGAGTCAATTTATAATAATTTTAGATATATGAAAATTTATTAGAACATTTCACCGTCTTTTACCCATCTTCTAGGAGAATTTTCAATTACACATAAAACCTAATTTTACCGCTTCTGTGAGTGGAATTTCAAAAATCTGAGAGACACAGTTGATATTAGTAATTAAAATGTGGTTCAATGATATTTAAATAATTTTTTGTGAATAGTAACTTTTTACTTTTATTTACCATGGTTAAAAGTATATAGGGTAATTAAGGGTAATAATGATATTAATACTACCCTAACACATGTCCTAATTCTATTGAAAAAGTGTATCTTGACTGAAAACAACCATAGGAATAAAATATTATCATTTAGGTCCACTTGGATTAGATTAGGACATTTATTATTATTTAATTCAATGAAGAGTTAAAAGAGTTAAAATCAATGTTTAATTACTAAAACATTATTAATATAGGTTTATACATAAGATACATTCTATTGTAAATATTCATAAGAAAGATTAATATATTTCCTACATAATGGTATTTTATTTATAAATTGTAGACATTAAATAATTTAATTTATTTATGAAACAATGGTGATGCAGTAATTACCTAATTAATAAAATATTAACATAATTGATATTATAAATATCCAAATAAATGTAATTTGAAACATTTTATGAATTCAACTAATTTTATAGGTTAATATGACATATTAGGATTAATTATATGAATTTTTATAGAAGTAATAATGCTGTTATGAATTTATCAAAAACACAATACCCAATAGTGTCAAAATTGACATAAAAGAGTTTTTAAAACAAATATTATATTATTAATTGATATTCTATTCATGAAAATATAAGGTTTGCCAAAGGACTTATATCATGATAGGTGTATCATTAATCGACCACTTGGGGGTATCTTGGATGAATAAAGTATGTTTAGTAACAATATTATATAAAAATTCAATGAGACATGGTAAATGTAAAACTATTTAACTAAGAGTTAAATATAAATGGTACAGTTAATATACTGACCCAAACCTGTCTAAAATCTATTATTGGAAACTATTTAGACCCATACCCACCTTAAACTTTAAATAATCCACTTTGGATCTATTAGAAGCCGAATATGAATTTTTTATAAAATAATATTTTTTGCTTTTCCTAAGGTGCCCCTCATCCCTCTTATAAAAGGGCACTCCCCTTTCTCACTAATTCACACATTAAAAGCCTTTTGGCTCGGCCAAAACCTGCCCAAATATTATATCAACTTCCCTCACTTCATCCTAGATGTCTTAGTTTGATCAAAAAGCCAACCTAAAGATCCCTTTTGAACAAATCAAAAGGAAGAACCTGAAGAAGAGGTAATGTTTTCACCACCCTCTTTCAAGTTCCTTTCTTCTTCAACTTCTTCATTCCTTGTTATTTCCATTCTAAAATAATAACTACAGTATATTCTATATACTTTGATGTTATTATAAATATGGTACAACCATATTCAGTATTTTATCCATCCTTTGAATGACATGTGACCATACGTGTGTATGTACGGCTTACCGTCTCCACGTCGTGGTGTAATTGTTATTCAAAACATTTTTATCTGGATGGTTATGATAATGATGTGTAATTCATGTAAATAATATATATAACATTAAATTATTATTTATATATGATATACCATCCAATTATATATTATTTTAATATCAAAATAATGATATTATCACTCTTGCATACATACTGACTACCGTCTCCACGGATGTGAGGAGATTCATTACCCATCGTATCCACTGAAGTATAAATATCATATGATGATTAAAAATGTTTTTTAAGGACATTATATCATTATTTATATGAATAATATACAACCTATCCATAACAAACAGGACTTATGTAACAAAACATATAAAATAAAATGATTATGTTAACACCTGAAATGATGATAATAATAATATATTATTAACAAAGCAATGTTAAAAAGATCATATATGATATCATATTAATGTATATGATTCATATATAATCTAAAAACAACTATTTCACCATTATACGGGATTTTAATGTACCCTCATCTAAAGAATAGTATAGGGTAAGAATTTATTTCACAATCTTTTCATTATCCGAGGTTGTTTATACGTAATTATCTACTGGGACCTATTTATCATCCACATCCATGTTTCTTAAAAATGTATTAAAAAACACATTAACTATTGAATATTCAATGGGTTAAAGTCATTTATACCCTTGTTTGATTTTTTACGAGAAGTTTGTAATGGAATCATTCCATTATTTTCCAAACAAGGTCCTTTTGAACCTTTTCGATTGAATTATGGTACGAATATTTTTTTTAAATTATACGGCGTGTGCGAATATTTACCACCATTATAAAATCTTTGAATCTTCCCTTATATGTTTATAAGAATAGTTTCAAATTAAATGTTTTCATTTATAATTATGTGACTTTTAAATGACTTCAAAAAAGGGATATTTCTCTCAAATAGTTTTGATTTAATCTATGTCAACATCCTTAGATGGATTTTAAGCTTATTTGAAGTTGATTTATTATGATACAAAACTTCTATATTGTATTGAAGGTTTTGTGATATGTTTGACTATGGATGTGTTTCTTTTATACCATTCATGGTTTATGGAGAAATTATTGACATTCCGTATGCTAGTTTTAATATGAATGTTTTTGTTATGTTTAAACCTATCCATATGAGGAATGAATTGGACTTAATACGTGACAGGTGGAGCCTGCGATAGCTCCTTGATTCATTAGTAGGTCTCATGAGACAAACTAGTGTCTTGGAAAAAGGCCTTGACAAAATCATATTTATAGTCATGGCACAAGGCCTCGACTATGTGGTTATGATAGTCTAGCATTATGTATTCCATCATTATGAAAGTTGTTATTGATATTGCATGTGATTATTCTACTAATAAAATATCTGTGTGAATAAGTAAATTGCATTATTTCATTTTATTTCTGCCATATTATACAGAAGTTCATGTTTAAAAGGCTTCTGTTTTAGTTATACATTACCATAAATGTTTATGCTTATTTATGAATGTTTCCGCTATATTTTTATCCTTCCTGGGCATCTGAGATCACCCTTTTCTACGTTTTATTTTTCCCAGGATGTGAAGAAGTATTTTATGAATGACTTACAGGGATAGTATGGGGGGATATGAGTGTGGGCTATGGAGACATGATGTTGTTGTAGTTGTTGTCTTTATGATGTAATGTAAACATTATTAATGTAACTACTGTTCCCAAGGATACTAAAATAACCAATATTTCGAGATTTAATCTTTTGTAATCATGCCAATAATACGTAACAATGCACTGACTCTAGTTAACCGGGGTCGGGGCATTACATGTAGTGTCTGGTTAGACAACTTGTAAGACACCACCAATTTTTATTAAGAATAAGTGAATGGTAATATCATATAGAATGTGATTATTAAATATAAAAACATAAATATGAATACATCCTGATGGTTTATCATAATTTAACCAGTCTACCATAAACCTAGTCATACTTCTATTAGCCGATTTCCATAAGTAATAGACTATAACAACCACCGAAAAAAGGAAAAAAGGGCACAGATCCCACACATTATGCTAAAGGTTATGACCTCATCCATAACCAAGACTCATCCCAACCCATATAGAGAGTTCATGTTAACATATAAACCCATAACTACCTATATAGGGAGGTCATAATTATAATACAGACTCGTTATTGAATAATATATTGAGATCAAAATCAATCATGGTGACTCATGCCCAAAATTTCAAGAATAGTCCTATCAATGACACTAAACCATCTCCCTACATTCACGGGAGGTAAAATTAATGTTTAAATAATAAACAATATGTGAATTAAAATAATCACAAATAAGGGAAAACACTCTATCATAACTAGACCAAACTACTAACTTTTGATGGCTATATTCGTCAAAAAAATATAACCATATCACTCACAAAAATTAATATATCATGTCTAAATGTATGATATATCCCTTATGATGAGATTTAACTTCATAATAAACTGAAATATCATCCAAATACCTCATTATATCCCTTTACGAACTCGAAAGACACATTTCATGCATGTTTAAATAATTTGAAATATCTAACCTTATAACCTTGAATAAAGTTCCCAATCATCATTTTTATGGAACCTATTCAGGGTAGTTCACTAAAAAAACCATTATATAATTTAAACTAGCCACAATAGTCTAAATAAAAACCAAAATACTCATTATAACACCCTTTATCTAAGTAGAAATCCCTAAAATTATCCCCAATAAGAGGCACTATTTGACACTGTTTTTTTAAAAAAAATCACATTCAACCCTATGAATCCTACTAAAATAATATATAATTCCTTTTATTACATTGGCATAAAAAAATATTTCACATGGGTATAAGCTTTCACCTAATTTAAATTCATGGAATATAATTATATTAAAAAACATAAAATGTTGTTGGATTCTTACAAGACTAAAAATGGGGCTAAATGACCCAAAATCACCTCCTGATTCGAGATTGACTCCCATATTATGTGAAAATATAAACAAAAGCATAAAATAAATAATTTATATAGGTTAAAACAAAAAAATTAATAAATAGTCTTTTATGGAATGGAGGAAATTACTGTTTCTGAGAGGAAGATAACATAAGGAATAGTGATTGAAACATCCATGGATTGAAAGAGGGGACACTAAAACAATCATAGATGGTTCATTTCAGACACCAATATTATGTAAGGTTTGTGGGATATATGAAGTTGGATGTTAGGGTATCATTCATGGATATAATATCACTACACTATAAAAAACATAACAAATTACAACAAGGCATGGACATATCATTCACACTACGAACTATCGATGATAGAATCCCCATGAATGAGGATCCCAAAATTCAGGGTGTCACAAACAGTGTCATTCCATGAATTCCTTCATTTAGCGTCCATAAATTTATAGGTCTAGTTAGTTACACTCAAACTCACTCTTAACTCCTACCATCACCCTAAACATCTTGGAAAGGCCATGAGACATAGGTTTGAGACAAAATGTAACCCCTAAAAAACCTTGATAAATCCATTGGTGTTACAAACTCCCTATACAATTATTTATCATCCCTATGAAGTGCTTACTTGGAAATATCTCCAAAAATGCATCCACTAGGCAATAAAAAAGACTCCCGCCCTCAAACCCATTTACTATATATTTCTATGATACTAAAACAAAATAATGAGTGGTTATACCTTTATTTGACTACCTTTCCTCACTTCAGTCCAAAATACATTTTCGATGCTCCATTAAAACACATGACTATAAATACAAGTTCTCTCTAATGACCCCTAAAAATGTTTCCAACTATACCCAGGAGTTATTACCCCAGATTTCTTTAATTAATTAATCACTAATTCTGCAAAATGATTCATTTAGTACATTTCACCACATGATTCACCATTCAAATATTATGATGAATTGGGTTCACCCCCTGAATCATTTAATAACATTTGTTTCACCCCTAAATCATACCATAAAACATTATTGACCCTTGAATCATGTCATTGAAGGACCCCGGGACACCCTGAGAGGGGAGGGGTGAATCAGGGTGACCACTTTGTCTTTTAATGTGTTGGATCTTGTTCCCATGTTGGTAGGAACTTATTAAACCTGTATGATGATTATGATCAGAAAGCAAACATTCACATGCACAGAGAAGACACAACCCTTTTTACTTGGTTCACCACTAAGGGCTACGTCCAAGGAACATACGCCGATAGGTTTTCGGTCATACCAAAATCCACTATGCTTCCCTAGAGGTAGATTACAAAATTTCAGGTACAATTACTCTGTCCCAGGCTCACTGCCTTTACAAAGGTTCAGGGATAGACCACTGCTCCCCTCGGGTCACTCCCGTTG
Organism: Viscum album; assembly: GCA_963277665.1. Lineage (NCBI taxonomy): Eukaryota > Viridiplantae > Streptophyta > Magnoliopsida > Santalales > Viscaceae > Viscum > Viscum album. The sequence goes on from OY728134.1 coordinate 1,257,969,435, forward strand.
ACTCCCCCTGGCTCACTGCCATTGGTGAAGTCCAACTCAGTTTATAGACGTGTAGGTCTCTTCATCATTTTCATAAGAATGCATCATCTGTTCTATCTAGATGCTCTATTGATGTCCGATTCTTACCAGAAGAAGAATATCACTTTTCCTCGAATGTATCATGTCGTCTCATGGCTTTCGTGAAGCTCCAAACAGGCCGGCGGGCATGAGAAAAACCCGGCGTGCTTCTCCAAGCCGGACACGCAAGTCCCAATACGGCGCGCAAGTCCAAACTGGCGAACAAGTGTCACCAACGCACCTGCGCGACGCTTCCTTCCCCGATAACAAACTTGCGCGATTCACTTAATTTCTCTCCCAAACCGCCTTGGGCGCACAACAGACAACCAGCGCGCAAGCTCTACTAGCGCGACCAAACTACCACCTGCGCGGCTCAACCACCTGCGCGACGAGAGCTAAAACAATCACTCAGTCTTGAAATCCGTTGCAAATGAGGAGGGGTGGTCCAGTATTTATAGGCAAACTGGACCCCCTGCGTGGAGGCGCGCAAGTCCCTCAGCGGCGCGCAAATCTTGTCTCCAGTAACCTCTGTCGCGCAACTCACTTGCGCGACCTAACCAATACCTGCGTGACCTTCTTTCCTTAGCCAAATTTTGATGTTCTGATCCTCAAAAACATATGGCGCGCAAGCCTTTTATCCTCCAAGAGCTTGGTGCGCAAGTACCTTTGCCAAAAACACTTTACATTATTGGCCGATTTTCAGGCCCAAAAATTTGGCAAACACTCGGAAATGGCGCCACCTTCACTATTGTTTTCTGCTTGAACGGTATGATATCTTTATTGGTACACATCCTTAACTTCCACTGAGGATTGACAACAAACACAAACCATATGCCAGATCACGATTTTAAGACCCTGGTTCCAACAGTCATAAATCAGGGCCTACCCAATGAATCATTACACTAATAACTAGATGTGAATGAGGGATTCCCCAATGACAAATCCTTTCCTCCCATGTCACTACCACAATTCCAAACTTCAATGCCCATAATCAACACCCTCACATGGGTATCACTCATTTATCAATCCATCATGGACACTTAAAAACATGTAAACATACAACCTACCACCACCCATGGGCTATTTTAACCTACAAAACACTCATAATTTGTTTAAATGAATCTCCCCTTCAATCAGTTCACATTAATGAACTCACCTTAGTATCTAACATACAACAGAATTCATGAGATCTAAATGTCCTTTTAACATGAGTTCACTTTTCCCAAATCTAAAAGGATGTAATAAAGGGAAATGTTCTCTCTTATATGCATGGGAATCTAATAATATAAAATATTATGGATCCATTAGTTCGTTCTTGTAACTATAAATTTTATAGGCATATCATGAAAAATATAATGGAAGTCATTAGATTCCAAAACCACACATCAAACCAACTACCCAAAATAGTTTTTCACATTCCCCCATTTTATGCATTAGTTAGCCACCACTACCTTCATCACCAAAACAAACATGAAAAACTATTTTGGGTAGTTGGTTTGATGTGTGGTTTTGGAATCTAATGACTTCCATTATATTTTTCATGATATGCCTATAAAATTTATAGTTACAAGAACAAACTAATGGATCCATAATATTTTATATTATTAGATTCCCATGAATATAAGAGAGAACATTTCCCTTTATTACATCCTTTTAGATTTGGGAAAAGTGAACTCATGTTAGAAGGACATTTAGATCTCATGAATTCTGTTGTATGTTAGATACTAAGGTGAGTTCATTCATGTGAACTGATTGTAGGGGAGATTCATTTAAACAAATTATGAGTGTTTTGTAGGTTAAAATAGCCCATGGGTGGTGGTAGGTTGTATGTTTACATTAAGAAATGATACTAGGACATAGTGGCCCCACTATCCTTTTATGACCTCAGGTTTCTCACATGGTCTATATTTATGAAATGATTACTTTTTTGTTATTTAATGATTTTTATTAAAATCATAAATGATTTTCATTTTATATCACCATTAATTAATGATTTATATTTTATTCTTCTATTAAGTATTGTGAATTCACATCGAAAGAAGAAGAGAGTTACATAAACAAGGAAAAATGTAGAAATAAACCCAAATGAAGAGTTTGAAGAAAATCTTCAAAAATGGCCAAGGTTCATTTGAGGAATATAGAATGGATAAATAATACTCTATTTATAACACTGATATGAATTTTTCCCCACCACTCCATGATACATACTTCAAATGGTATCATTTACGAGACCAAGAACCCTCATTGGAATCCCAAAAACAAATACTCTATGGCCCACCAAGATGACCAACCCTCCTAGTACTTTTTACCCCTGTTTATTTATAAAAGAACCCATAGGAAACCAATGAAAAAAATTATGTTAACATGATGAAATACTAGATGAGATCTCAAACAAAGAACCACTGATTCTAAGTAGGTAAACCACCCACAAAACAATGAGGAAGAAACTGAATTCATCTGGAATCCTTAAAACAAGACTTATTCATTGACACCAGAACATAAGGAATTAGTAGATTCACCCATTATAGACCACCACCACTCAAATAGAAATTATACATAGAGGGATCCCTACCTCATGTAGAAAAATGATACATGGGAAGAACTCTAGCCCGCGTAAAAAAACTATCAAGAAAAACACAACCTTGCATAGAAAAATGGTGTACAAGAGAATCCCAACCTCACATTGAGAAATTCAAGGCAAAAGAAACCTAGATACATATAGCAAAATTATATGCATACAATACACTATCCTATATTGAAACATCTAATGTGGAGGAAACCCCATCTAAATAAACAACATGATACATGAAACGTGTAATCCTATTGTGTTCTAATGACCCTCCATGTCGATTCCATTCATTGTACCATCAGGCCTCATATTAGACCCACTGCAAACCATTCTAATAGAATTAGTCTAGGGCCTCTTCCAATTACAATGAAAATGTATGATAAGAAGATTGGACACATCAACATGTCCTCCCAAGACTACATTCACATGATAAATAGAGTCCCAATGGTAACCTACTTGACAAGACAGACTCTCATAATGTTTTCAAGTCTACATTTACATGTTAATGAGGGTCCTTACCATATAGGTTATCACATAAACTACCCTTGTCTAGGGATTTAGGGGAATCAGAATAATTTCCCATCAATGAAGGTTAGTTCCCAATCCTTCTCTCTTCCTCTATAAAACAATGGAATGGGAATCCCGTATAGAGTAATCCCTTATCCTTTCTTGTTAAATGTGGTAGTATTTATCCTCTTCACCATCCCAGTTCTTAGCTAGATAGATCTCTATATGTGACTATCCCAATTACCAAAAAAATAATACATATTCTCACGCAAATACCTATCCGTGTACCTTATGTCTCTAGTATCCATTCATCATTGGAAAACATGGATAAGGTGATCTTCATATATTCTGCATCATCTTGTTTCTCACATCAAGCATGAATCACATGGGCTAAGAGGTTCATGGAGATCATGAAATACTATTAAGATGATAGTAAACTCTAGATCACCTCACAACGTTGATTAAAACATCAATAATTCTAATTAATGCCCTTAGAATCAATAGTTGATCCCTAAAATGGTACCACTGACAGAGAACCTATAATACCTACATATTCATCCATTGATGTTGAATCAGGGATATATATATATATATATATGATTCTAAACACATTCATACAAGTGATTGTTAATTCAAGGTGGTCTACATAATACATGGGAATGATAAAATGAATCATGACCACATCATAAATCTATAAGAAAGTCTCAGAGTAGGAAAGAGTTCCACCAAAAAGGGTGTGATGATTTTACCACCCATTACATCTACAAATGTGTGTTCCTTTGTGCCATTGGCCATGTTAACTAGTAAAAACCTACCTTTGGGAAGTATTTACATGATTTATCATAGATATAAGAGTCATCGATTGTTTCAAAATCCATGAAAAAAACCCATTAGAGACTGTTCAAAAGTAGTAAAACTGATTTGAATTATTGTTAAAAAACTCAACCCTTATAATCAATCATCAGGTAGAAAAATTTCATAAAAAAATTGTGATCATGACTTGAAACCATAACCATGATGACAATGTCACCCACCCATGAACCCCCTTTCAATATCATACAGAAATATGGAAACCATAATGATAGATGATGCACAGGTTGATTTATGGAGTTTCTACATTGCTGATGTGTTATTGTATTTGTTTTTTTCATATATTTCAACCACTCTTCACCAGAACACTCCTCAATTCAATGGTGTCTCACAATATTTTACGTACATGTGCGTTAGCCACTACACTATACAAGTCTTGAAAAAATAGAGGATTCCATCACCCACCCAGAATTTTCAATGTTGAGTGTTGAAATAATTATTTAGGAAGTACCACTAAAATAGTACTTTCCCCCCATTGTGTTTGCTCAATAGGCACTCTCAATTGTAAATCTTTACCAGTCATCAACCCGATGAGGGATGTAATTCCAGGAATTTATGAACCAAATAGCCATCATTGACCATTTCTTGAGCATGTACCTAGAGCACGATAAAAATTTATTCCTATATCTTAGGGGGGGCTGATGATATTCTCACCACTAACATAATAACAGTAAAACAAGGGTCCCACTCAAGCTCCCCTACGAATAATAATCTATATAAAAGTAGTGTGGCTTAGTATCTTCACTAAGTATAAAATAGTTCCCCTCAATACTTAACTTATGGCATTTAGACCTGAATCCCAATGGCAGATCATGGAGGTAATGATCAATCAATCTAAAACATGCCATCATCCTTATTCCTATTAAAGGACACCATGACAGTATGATGGGAAGCTATAAAGAGATGAAAATTCATCCCCATTCTTATCAGGACTATAATAAAAATACAAAAACAAATTGAAAGAATATGAAAATTCATATGAATGCATACCAATCCCGTCAGTCATTTACATTTTCAACCTAAAAGTAGATGAAAATATATAATCCAGTATATATTCTAGGAGTAGGCTTGCATACTCTTGATTCTTCTAATTATAATCCAGTATGAAAGACCTCCATGACCATATAATTGTAATATGACCATATATTCGATATATTTTATAAAAAAACAATGGGAGACTAACATTCCTCCTCTGACTTTGGAATGAGAATAAATTCTCGATTCCCTCCAAGGATCTTTCTCAGCACATCCTAATAATGAATGCGGATAAATTTTTTTTTTTGACCACATCCTAAAATCATACCAATACTTGATCACATCAATGGTAATATCAAGTAGTCAGGACCATGACCCCCACTCCATAAGTGGGGTGACCCATGAACATAATAAAATGGTCACTCAAGAGTAGTTATGAATCCGGATCCTATCCAAGAGGATCAACTACAAAATTCCATGATAAATGGACAACATGACTGAGAAAAAATACTCATTATGACTAGGGGACACCAAAATACTTTTTTGGCCACTATAGGGAAGACATATATCCCTACATGAATTCTTGAATCATTCCATCATATCTTGGCAGTAACACAGGAGCCACTGAAAAAGGCTCTCATATATAGTGTCCATCAGTTATAGAAAGAAGCTAAAATATCACACACGAGAGTTCCTAAAAATAAATTGTGACAAATGAAATAGAAAAATAAAGATAATACTCTCAAACCAACCTTGCTAGAAATTGCAGTTCAAGAGTCCATCAAACACATATAATTGGTTTCCCATGATCTTTCCAATCCATTACCAAATTATGGAAGTGGAAGTAAAATTTTTAATACTCCCCCCAAAGAATTTTTACCGGTATCTCTGAAGGACCTTTCCAGAGAATCTACCACAAAGGCTTCATATGTAGGAACAAACAGATCAATCAAGAGATCCTATCACCCAATGAGTATCATGACATCCCTCATCATGGTAGGATGATCAAATATCAATATGGAAATCCCATTTATTATATCTAAATTTAAGTTACTACCAAGGATATATAATTTAGAGACTCTCCCTATAGTATGACATCGATCTATGTCGGTAGTACTTTCCATGATGTTATTTTTAGGGAAGCACCTCCCCGTACTGACATCTCTTTTAAAAATAATGTTTTCCCCTTGTTGATTTCCACCCTGGAGGTCATCCCTATGGTAAACTCTTTTGAAATCATCACTAAAGACAAGCATTGTGTTATGATGGATGTTCTCACCATGGTGAAATGTTTTGTGAAGTTCCTACCCCCAGTGACCCCCTATTTCATAGAGAAGCTCCATCCCTAGATGATTCAAATAAGATAAAGCCTTCATATTATTAGTTTCATGGAAATATGGAGAAATATATTGTAGAACCCAATCAATGACATGTGAAATACTTTCTAAACAATAATTAGATTAGTGGAACTGCTCATCCTCCAGGCCACTCTCAGACCTTTTACATGCCAACGAGTCCTCAACTAACCCCACTAAATGGGAAAATTTTGTCATGATGTGCTCATGTTGGGATGATCGGCTAGAGGATTAGGTAGTAGTTGTACTAAAGGATATATTGATCATGAGAATAAAATTTTCCAGGGATCATATACCTATATTTTTTTGTACCTTATCCAATTCTTACATTAACATTCTAATGGCATTGTCTGATGAATGCGTAAACAACACCCATATGAATCTCTAGAGAAATTTCCACGGCCATAAAGAAAAAATTGGGACATAAAAAGTGTATTTATACCATTTCAAAATATTGGTAGAGTGCTTCCATCACGTGGACTCGGAAGCCCTCCAATATTTGTGGCCACCATGACTAGTGAAGCTGTGGGATGATCTCCAACATACCTACCTCGATGAATTACATGAGTGGCATCATATAATTATCATCACCCAGTATATTGGTCACATCACAGGAAGGGGTGAACAAGAGGTTTTTATTTAACCCCACACCAAATTCATTATAACTCACTATAAATGAAATATTATAAATTTATTAACCCAAGTTAGCTATCAAGATATAACCATGCTCAGGGATGTCAACAAACTCTGCAAGAATCGGATATGAATAAGTCTCAAATTAATTAGGCCCTAGGAGATAAATACATCTAAAAAATTACTATATAGTTAACTGACAACATTAAGCAGACAACTCCCATAAGGGATTCCAATAATAAAGCACTGTTAATTCCATCAGAAGTAAGTATTTCACCTAATTATTTGACATTGTACACGGATTATGCCCAATCATGGATGTATGAGATCAACGGAGAAATGATAGAACTAGAAGCTATGACAATAAGGAATCATCCCCATCCCATAGATATGGGGGAATGTTTAGAAAAAAATTCTCAACAAAGGATGATAAATTTGGACCGAGGCACAATATTAAATTAATAGGACCAACCCCATATAGTAGCTCTAGGGTAATTTTTACCTCAAAGTCCCCTTTAATGGTAATATAAATTTTTTTGTATTTTGAGTTGGAAAAGATGTGAGATCTCTCGAAATTACTTATATCATGACCCATTTACCATTGAAGGGATTCATGTCACCAGGTTGCAAGGAAGATTACATTTATTTACTATTTTAAAGGAAACACTATGAAGACCCTAGAAATAAAGGAAGAAATCCATTCATGGATGAAAACATACCTCCTATCATTTGAAACCCATTTCAAATCCCACAATTCCATACATAATGGTTAAACATAAATATGTCAGTCCATAAAATTACAATAAATATTAAGAAAATGAAACAAAGTAGGGGGAGGATGGTTTCATTTGAATTATGGTCCACACTGAGATGAACTAAGTATTTTGTATTTGGAACTAGTGAACTTCCTTTAATTTAAGTTACCTATTGAACAATTCCCTACTGAATCATCAATTAATCTCTATAAATGAAATTAATAAAGGCAAGGAGAAATATGACCTAACTTGTTTTCTCAAGGAGGATAAGATTCCTACAGTCTAATAATGATTCAGTCAGTAGGAGGAAGAAACGAAATAGTCTAGGAGACTTAATTACATTTTTTCTCAGGTAGCATTCTGGCCAAATATTCTTCCTATGATGAATCTCAATATACACATCTAGAACGTGACCCCCACAAGTATTCAACCCCATGATTGATGAAGAGACATGATAACCACCCAAATTAGTTCCATGAATATTGGTTTACCTGGAGCCGATCATGGAATGATATCAATATTTCACTCCATTAAGGAGACTACTAGAACGGGTTCTACCTAATCTACAACATATTTCTCTGATAGGATAGACGATAAAAATAATCAAAGAATCGGTGCATTTGTTCCTTCCTATTGAGACCTTTGTTCTATATCATATTCAAATGAACATTCATCAAGGAATTATCTACACCATAGAGTCATTGTAAGTTCTATTTGTGGCCATGGAGGTGAGGTGTTCACCAATACATCCAGAATAGAAATATTAAAATGAATGGGTGAGAAACATCATATCCCCTAAAAACATCAAGAGTCATATATTTCTATTATTAAATGTATACAGGGACCTTGAACAACATCAGATTCACTTCATGTTCTCTTCTGATCACATAATGGGAACTCCAAAGAAAAAAAGTAGTGAAACATATATGCTTAATGTGAACCAGGGAATATCTAGACATCATATTGTACACTAGTTTTCTAGCTCAAATGATCACTATATGGGAGTAACTTTGTTAGTAATTCCTATTTTAGTTAATCTCATTATTATAAAATACATAAATCATTGACCTCCTGACCTCCAAATAGTGATAAAATGGTTGGGTCTTAGATTTCATTTCCAAATGGAATGTTATGACTTACTCCCTCAACATACCTCTTCCCTAGAAGGATATTCTTACACTCTACATTGGAAACCTTCATCAAAACAAGTGAAATCTACTCATCCAAATTAAATTTACAAGTGGGTTTCAGGATTTCTATTCTATTTCCCAATTAATAGATGATTTTATACATTGGACTAAGATAAATTACTTAATAACTCCACCAGTCTTGGAGAAATGACTAGTAAGAGTAGAAGTTGTATCCATCACACATAATCCAACCTCCACCCATCCCTATCTCCAAAACCTAAACCATATCATACACTACCCCTTGGGTGTCATAGAACAACTTCCCTCACCATGATGAGTGAAAGGGACCGAGGTGGAATCTATTCAAAGATAAAATGAAAAAGGTTAACAAATTTTGCGATAATCATCTTAGTGACAAGTTTATAGATGTAACAGAAAATGGTTTTCACTACTTTCTAGGGAAATGGGGACCCAACCAAGTAGATCCCAATGACTAGACAAATTATTACCCTTTCCATATTACATTTGGGCATACCATTCTATAATAATTCAACTTTAATTGTGCCATACATAAAATGGTGGAATTTTTGAATGAAATGTTGGGAAAGACACTAATACACGTAGAATATGTTACCCCTACTACACATGAGGATGAAGATGAGGGGAAAGTGGTCATTAGATGAATTAGGTGGATGTTTGATGGTTGAATGAATCAAATGAAATTCAGCTAAACTCATGGAATTATCTAAGAGAAGAAAAAAGAACCAATTATTCCCCTAGCTCCTTCCTTTACAACAGAAATGAAGTCATCATCCCCACAAATATTCAAAATATAAAAATTCAAAAATGATCATGGTAGGAATATAGGGATAAATTACCTAAGGATGAACCGATACAATGGACAAAACTGGCACTGGATATTTTAGAATTTATCTCCTCATATTGAAACAATGGGAATAATCCCTCCAAATGGATCTACCAAAAATGGTCATCTAGGAAAATTAATCATTATAAATAAAGTTAATATTTGGTTACATTAATGTCATTAAATTATTAAATCCCTTATATAAATAATTTAATGGATATGATCCCAACATCTATTTACCAAATTGAGGGATCAAAGGAAGAGTTTGTAGGAGCCAAGGATATAAGGGATGGAAGAGTTGTGGAAGAAATTATAATGTTAGATACATCCATACTCAAAATTTGAATATTGTATAAACTCATAAAAGATACATCCAAATTTTCCAAAAATATTATGAAAATTCCCCTACACATACAGAAGGCTAGCCTAACCTAATAACTTTTTAATATTAATTGTAGGGGGTATAGGCATCTAATCAACCTTGGCATGTTGGAAGACATCGCCAATCCAGTCTACCAAGGACATGATCTCCTCAAAATCATATTTTGAGGGATAATAAATATACATCATGTAATAAATCCCCTAAACCACATGTGGAAGAGAATACCTACACTAGGAAGAACATGAATTAGGACTAGAAGTATGAAATTTTGAAATAGATAGCCATGGTACTAACAAAGCAATTGATCCTGTATTTACCGAGCTTGCCAAAAATCCATAGGGAATCATTCATATAGATTTTGTTAATCCCCCAAGAGTTTGAGGCCGAAGTGGCCTCTACTGAAGTTAATCATAAATAAACTAATCATATGGAATGTTACACAATTAACTTCTTTAGAGATAAAGATGATGATTCCATTATACAAGGACACATTTTAATGTTAAGAGTGTCTGGTATGATAAATGGTTTTGATGTCTAAATAGATTTCATCGATAATCAATCTAGTGTTAATATAACCCCAATAAAGAAACGTCACCTAATTGGATACAATTACAAGAACCTTAATCTTGTCACTCTAACACTATATGGTTTTTATAATAGCATGTAAAGGAAAATGTTCTGAATAAATCTCATTTCAAAATTTGATAAAATTTTATCCAACTCAAAATTTCTAGTAATATGACTGGATACATACTTTAGTTTATTTATAGGAAGGTTCTGGATACATAAACATATGGCCATCAACACATCTCACTATAAATGAATAAAATAATTTATTTATGTAAAAATCAGGATGTTTCACATTGATAATGATGCATTTAAATCATATGAGTCACAATACATTGATGCATGGTACTATCATAGTTATGGGAACAGACCCTAGTTGATGGTGTTAAATGGGTCAAAACCCTGAATGGTTTGGACATTATCTAAAAAACCCCTTTTGATATTTTGGTGGATAATATGTTTGACAAATCAACAAGATCAAGCATATAAGTCCTTGTTTAGAAGTATATTCAAAGATATTCATGATTTCATTCTTTCCCCCTAAGTCAAATAGTGTTGAAAATATTGTTGAATACCTTCAAAATGGTGAAATATCAAATGAAAATGAATTTATTCCATATTCATAGTTCCAAGAAGATCCTTCCACAAAATCTAAGGAATAAGAGGTTTCTTCATCACCTAGAGATGATGAAGACACTTCTCCTTCATTCTCATTAGTGTTTCATGAAATTCTTACGCATTCAACTTGATCAGAAAAAGGTTCTTCATCATAGAATGTCAAAATATTGACTCCACCAACACTCGAGAGGGAATAACCAACTACTCAACCCCCTATGTCAGTAGAGGAAGTCATAGAGGATGAACAAGAGGGTAAAGAGGACATTACAGACTCCAATTTAGAATTTGATTAAGTTATCTCTAAAACTATTGGTGAATTCAGAGAAATAATTTTGGGTACAGAAGAATACCCATGACCAACTTGATTAGTGTGGACATGTCCTCCAATGGGGGATAGGTCTATACCCCCTTTTAATGTAGTATCCAGATGTGTTCACCTAGAACTACATAGAAATGCTAGGCCTCGACCCCGTGATGGTCACTCATCAAATGGGCTTACTAGAGGACCAACAGGGATATAAAGAGGCCATCATAAGGATACACCTGACACACAATATAAAAATTTAGGATGAAGTTGAAAATATAATCAATTTAAACTTTATTTGGGAGTTAAACAATCTTAAATGGATAGATGATATTATACCCATGAAGAAGAAGAATGGGAAAATTAGAGTCTACATCAATTTCAAATATCATAATTGAGACATCCTAATGGATGATATCCATGTCCTAATCATGAAACAATTGATATATAAAATATATAGATATGAGGATATCTCATTCCTGGATTACGATTCAGGATAAATAGCACACAAAATTCCCAAAAATATAAAGATTCCACTCTCTTTAGGGATCCCTATGGAGAGTTTTTATGTTGAGTAATTCCATTTGACCTGAATAATTTTTATAAAAAGTACTAAAATGAAATGCATCACATCATTTAAACCATCATGGTATAGTTAATCACATTCTACGATAACAATATGGTAGTTAAATATAGACAATTATCAAACCACATAGTTGACCCTAAAACTGTCTTCAAAAAATTCCAAGAACATAGCTTGAATGTGAACCCCTTAAAATGCTCTTTCAGCATTACCTCGGGGAAATTTCATGGCTTAATCGTTTTCTTTTATGGCATCAATGTTTACCTTAAGATTAAAAATGATATCTTTGGTGTGTCACCATCATGTAACCTCATAGAGTTAAGATGAAATTAGGGAAACATTTAAAACATCTAACTCTATATATCTAAACATTAATGAAAATTCTTACACTTTGAATGGTTGATGAAAAGGGGGGCTATATATTAGTGGATAAATGAATGTTTGGTTGCATTTTAAAGTCTCATAAATATCTCTTGGTACCACAAATTCTATGAAATTCTCTTAAATGGAGGACATTTATTTTGTATGTGAAAGCCCTCAAACGATCACTAAGATCATTACTCTGGAAAAGGAATAATATCGGCAATGACATATGCCTTTATTACCTCATCTAAACCATGATCAATGCTGAGACCCATTATTCATAAATTGAAAAGGGCTTCTTGGTGATAATATTATTATTCCAATATCGAGGTACTACTTATAAGATTAGAATTTCTATTGGGTCACTCATAGTGACCCACTCAAAATCATTATCACTCACTCGATGTTGACTGGATGTCTATCATAGTGTAATGTAAATCTACAACTATTTCTCAATCAGCTCATTCCATAAAATGCAGTCAATGTCCAAAAATTACATATTTTATAATAGATCTCCCTTTGGTAGTAAATATTCATTTAAAAATGAATTTCCTAATGAATAGGTCATCTCTATTCATGAGCCCCACTAGGTATAGTATATATATTATTATAGTGTTTCTAAAAGCCTAAAATAGAGGGGGATGGAAGACCCCAAAAATAATAATATGGGGTAGGGAGTCACTCATTTTTTCCAAAGTGGAAGTCCTAAATTACTCAATTATTCAATTAGAAGTGTGCATGAAAAATGATGTATAATACTATTCTCTCATTGTAGGGATATAATTGGCTCTTTAGGTACAAGTGATTCAATTTAAGATAAATTTTGATTCTAAATTGGCTATCAAAAAATGTGAATTTGGATTATTCGATATAAAAATAATAATTAACCACCCTTCTAAATTGAATTAGAGGACTAATTAAAGAATTACCTATAGATAAAACAAAAAAACCATCTACCATGGACCAAAAATACCCATGGAGAAATCCTGGGAATTGTAGCCATTGCTTTAGCAGACCCAATCAGGATTAAACCATCATCAAAAGTGGACACTATCGAATGGTTTGAACAATAATTTAATCCAACACAAAAGAGATCAATGAAGTTAGTCCCATCACCGAACCATATAACCCTACCACCGATTGGATGAATCCTATTGGGGAATACCTTCAAAATGGATAAATCCCTTTGGATAAAGCCAAAAAAAGAGAAAATATATAGATGATCAATTAATTTTGTTCTATATAATGGAATGAATATTTAAAATCTCATTATTATGAAGAACCATTATGGGGTACTTATTAGATGAATTGATAGAGAATAGACAACTACTATCAGAAAAGATATTCACACCAGATCCTTCAGAGGCCACAAGTTAGGATTCAAGCATTCCTATCAAATCCAAAGGCTTCGGTTCTTCATGACACCTATAACATATAAATACACAAAATGTTCCAAAAAAATACCTTTCAATTAGGTTCACGAAAACTTCATTCGCTATCCCCTGATGTTTCGGAACTCATCCAAGTACTCCCATCCATTTGGAATATGAGGAATGGATGTTGTGGGACCATATCTTCACACTACATCCAATTTGTTCAAGTACATTCTTATTGTAACTGACACATTATTTATATGGTATCAAGAAATATTCGTCAAATAATGTGGGGTTAGGAACATATTTATCCTCGTGAAAGAAAACATAATTGAAAGATTTATTTTCCCTTATCCAATACTGATGGACAATTCCACCATTTTCTATTCAGTTGATTTGGAGAAGATATATCAGGAGTATTCCATAAATTCCCACCTTTAATACAATTACCATGCATTGGATAATGAAATGATAGATGAATTAAAAATGTCCATATCAAATATACTCTTGATGATAATAGTATATAGTCCTCGAAAGACAAGATATTGCATGCCTTATGGGATTACTAGAAGAAAACTTGCACTGCAACATATGTGACCCATAATCATTTTCATATGAGACATGGGTGATCCTATCGATGAAAGATCAATTGACCTCAATCAGTGTTTTCATATGTGTACAATTATCTACAAACGATAAATCCCAAAAATGGATAGATTAATTAGATTGATTGAATTTGAAAGGATTTCATATGTTGCATAATTTGGAAGTCCACCTAAATCAGATCACACAATCCATTAACAAAAATGTTTGAATCTAATTTTTCCATGAAGGAGATATAATGTATGTACTCAATAATCCGATGATATCAATAAACAAAACTATAAATTTGTAACTAAAATTAGAGAGACCTACAACATACATAAGGTCTAATTTAATAAACCTTATTATATTATTTCAATAAATGAACATATTAGCATGAATCCCACCAATATAAGGATCATGAAGAAGTATTTTATGTAATAAATTGTAAACTCATCCTGATCACACGATGTTAAAATGAGAAGTATATTGTCTTAGTTATATGATGGTAAACTGTGTATTTGGTCTTTTCCACATGACCATAAAAATTAGGACATCATTTTACTAGTGGTGAGAAAATAAACTTAATGATACCAAATATCTATGATGTACACTATTAAATTTCATGACAACATATTTTCCTCACCAGAATTGACATCACCCCCAACATTGTCCATATTCCATTCCATATCCAAAAACCATATGTGGATTCATTCCTATAATCTATAGATACATAGTGATTAATAGACCTCATGTGTTATTAAAATTCACAAATTTCCATCCAATTATAAGATGATTTTATAATCATCCTTTATCCACAAGGCCACTTTTCACATTTGGAGTTTGTTTCTCATTTTTACCCAAAATCATATTTCCTAAAACATAATGACACAAACACTCTAACAACGTGATGTTAAACTATTTCAACCAATGATTCTCAACACATGAGTCCGATATATGTATCCAAAAGATGAAATATCCATTTCAAATCATCAAAGTCAGATCCACATAGGGAGTCTCTTTGTCAAGAACTAAGTGTTTCATGATTCCTTCATCATTCGCGGAATAGTGATGCCCATACCTCTAATCATGGGCCTATCCACAATACTACATTCCCTCCATTTTAGGCGACTCGTTTCCACACCCCAATATACTAAACTAAATGGTTCCTCAAGAACTAAATGTGTCTTGATACTCATTAAAATGGGATTCTTAGTGACACCCAAACACTTTTTCTTGGGCCTAGATGCATAACACATATAAAATTATCCCCTCTTACGTATGGATCAAACCTGTATAGGGAGTTCCAGTCTAGAGAGACATGGGGATTGATTCCTTCCATCAAAGGATATGTAGTGATGTCCAAATATCTATTCCCAGGTCCAACTAATACATTAATTATCTTTCAAATTGAGTCATTATCATTTGAACTACATTCCATAAAACTGTTTGGGTTCTTAGAAATAAATTTTATTTTATTCCTTTTAACACATAATATGTAGTGATGCAATGATCTCAAATCCTAGGCTCAATAGAACAAAACAAAATAATCAAAAGGAAAAATTCCCGTCCCATTTTATTGGTTAGATCTACATAGGGATTCAGTTTGAGTATAAATTTATCTTCACTATAATGACATATGTAGAAATTATCATATCTCTAATACTAGTCTACACACTATCAAAAAATCCCCAATCCTTTATTTTTTTATCACCCTTTCTTGGTGGTTAAATCTTTTTCCACCCATTGATTCTCACACCGAGAATAGCTAACATTGGATTATGTATTTTTGTATGGTATTCCCCACATGGTATGGGCATATCAATTCACATTGGGGTCACTATGGCCTAGGTCACATGACATTAAAAAGAATCCTGGATATCCATAACACAAGATGTTAAACTTTATGATCAAGCCCAGTTTGAGAACTATGTATTCATTTATTCATTCCATTACATGATACATAGTGATGCCCATATCTCCATTCCTATTTCCAGCCACAATATTACATCTTCACATCCCATAACCTATTTCCTTACAAAATTACATTAAACATAATGATTATCATCCTTTCCATATGACATTAATCTACATGGATCTTTAATATTAATTTGTTGCTTGATTCACATTTTTATGTGATATGTATTGAAACTTATAACCCATTTTCTAGTCCCAGCCACGAGTTTTATAAAATATGTGTCCCAATATTATATATATAAATAAATATCTATGATAGGAATGTTAAATTTGGGTTCTTAATTCAAGGATCTATTAAGGAAAGAAAAATTCCCACTACATATGAATCAGATTGATGTAGGGAACTTCATAATACATTCCCAACTCTGTTTTATATTCTTCTTAAGTAAATAGACACATTAAATCCATGTATCATACACTATGTCACATTAAATTTTGGATATCCTTAGGATTTATCTATCCATAAAAGATATATCCATAGTGTCATAAGGAAACATTTGATTGACTGTGAAAAATATTCCTCAGTTTGTTGTTCATAAGTTTCCCACTCAAGAGGCATATCAATCAGATGAAAATTAAACCATAAGAGAGGCCTTTGTTATCTATATAAGCACCACAGATATTTTCACCATATAATTCCTCTTGATCCAAGAAACCTAGGAATCATGGACTACATTTTTATTCCAATCACATACAGGGCATGCTATTACATTTAGGCATGATTACCCTTTTATTACTCATCATTTCTACGAAATATAGTCCTAGAAGTATGACCATATACAATGAGACCACATTTCATCCTAATTGCATGACATTAAACTTCATTGATGTTGTATAAGTTGCATGAAACAAAACTCAATTATTTTTAAGAAGTATATATGGCATGATTCTTGTGATCAAAAAATACATAATGATGCTCGAATCATCATAGTTGGGTCCAGCCATGAAATAAAAATGCCTCTCTTGTTTTTGGGTATGCGTCAGACATACACATGAGGTTTTCAGAATGAGCTCTACATATGGCCTAATTGTAATTTTTATAGGTTATGTTATGACACACATATCTTATGTCTTTTTCTAGGCATAAAAAATCCCTCATATTCAAATACACAACCCAAATCTACGTAGGAGGGAATAATACATGTTTTACCCCACCCATGTGCCCTTGTTTAATAAAAGGTTCCCCTTTCCCCATATAGAAGTTTGATAAATGTGTGGTGAAACCTTCCTAAAACTATATTTAGCTTTATTACTTCAACTATAAAATACATTGTGATGCCCAAATATCAGATTCTAGGTCCATCTATAGAAACTTTTAAAAATATTCTCTCCCTCTGAAAGGGTGATACCTACCCAGGGAACCATTATCGAACTACATATGGAATAATTATAATTTTAAAGATACTTTTAGTGATTCATAGACCCTATATGTCAGGCCTATCCATAAAAAAATATAAAAAATATTTCCTTCCTATGTATGGGTTATACCCACATATGGAAAAAATGTATACCCATTATTGGGAAATAATGACATGAAATTACCCTTTTATATTCTGGAACATTCCTTTCAAAAACCAACCTATGTGTCCTAAGAATCCTAAATCTCTATAAACCGCCTACTCCCTTTGAAATGTATGGTTTATTTCTTGAGGAAAAATTTGTTTTAATTTGCACAATATTCCCCAGTTGGATCATCTTAAGTCACCCAAACTAAAGGCCAATCAATCAATGGGGAATTCATCAATAGGAGAGACCTTTACTGTCTCCATAATCCCCAACTAATTTTTTCCCTCCATCACTAATTAGATTCTAAATCTCCATATTACTTCTTATAACTTCCCCCCTTAATGCCTAATCATGATGGAATACACATCGTGAAATTACCCTTAAAATGAAAAATTATTTTTCTTCCAGTAAAAGATAAAAAAACATATAATGTTTACCTTGAACATCCATTCCAGAAAATATTAATCTTCATGTTCCATTTCCTAGACCCATGAAATTTAACATCTCTATGATTCAACCCTACATCAAAAAATCCAAATTGGTGTAGGAGTGTGTTCTAATTTAAGTGTAGGTTGGGTACATATTCCCCCATTATTTTTAGGTAGAATACTCGTGACATGCCACCTTTCATGGACATGGGGAATCATTGTTTCTAAAACAGAATATCTATCATAAATGGGGGGTCATTTTTCAAAGGACACCATTTTTTGGATCTTCACAATATTCCCTAAATGGATTAGAATAAGTCTCCTACACAAAATTCCAGTCAAATAAACTAAAATTCATCTTCATTAGAGGATTTTACTATCTCTTTACACCTTCACACCATCATATGGGAAACTATTTCTATGGTGTCTCTTCATGTAACTGCCCTATATCATGAATCATATTTATAAATTAGAAAAACAGGGTTTAAAAACCCCATTCATGTTTGGAAAATATAAATAGATTCTTTCCCCTTAATCCCTATTGGGGACATTACCCAATAATTCACTATCATTGTTTTTCAACCTAAAATACTAGTCACATAACTCTTGAGGTCCAAGACATTACACCTCACAAAATATGAGAAATATTACTCTCATGGTTGAAAACTCACTAAGGGAACCCTAGATAAAAATCAATTTCTCACCCGCTAAACCAATTATTTTCATGGTATCGGAAAAAATTGAGAAATAATAAAAAAGACAAAAATATTTTTAAGTTAAAAACCCACAAAGGGAGGCCTAATAAGAAGTCTAGTTACACCTATTAAATCATCATTGTATTTTAATTAGGAATCAATTATGGTGGTAATAAAAGAGACAATTTCATTTATGGGTTCGTCATGTGACCCAAAAAACAATCATAACTATACTTACTCAGTCTATTATCATAGGAAAAATTATATAATTACATGATCATATCAATTTGATTATCCATGATTGATATTGCAATTGATATCTAGTGATTAGTATTTTTCAACACATGATTAGTTATTATTGATTGGTGTAACAGGATAAAATAAAATATTATTACAATAGGGAAACTAATTTTTCATTTTATTAAATTTGAAATGAGTAGAATCTGTGTCTTTTAGTATATTTTTATTAGCAAGACATTGTTATTATAGGTACCACTTATAGGATTCACAAATTTGAAGTATATCTTCAACAAAATCCTCTATTTTTTGGTGAATCTCAGACAACGTTACAATACTAGCATTATTACTAGAACACAATGAATCCACCTTATCAACCGCATCCAATTTTTCTTTCTCCACCTCCACCATTAATCATATAACATAATTGATAAATTCCTCAGTAAAAGATTATTCTTTCTTGATTAATCCATTTTCATACCATGCCACTCCACCTCTTGATGAAGCCACTCTGTCGAGGTTCTATTCTCACCAACTTCAACTTGTCACCTTACAACCACCCCATCAGGCTCAACAACTTCTTTAAGAAAAAATTTCCTAGATGTGGAATATTGAGATAATAGACTATGTTATTTGAAGGAAGTACTGGATTGTGCTAGTGCTTTGTTGGGAATAAATCACCAGTTTTACTATTTCATAAATAGTATGATAATCAATCCCCATACCCAATAAATAAAAACGGGTAAACTATTTTGGTCTGTTTCTTTAGCATTTTATCTAGGGGGTCCTAGAAATCATCTTTCAGATATGTTTTAATACTTTCAGAAAGGAAACATAAAAATAATACATAGACTCCTGGTACACCTTAGAATCACCCTTCATTGGAGGATTATATTCTTGAATAAGTTCCTCTAAAGATGTTCTTTCCTAAAAACCTCAGGATTGTTTGATTTTATAGCACCGAACTCCCTTGTGTATATCCACAGGTTGACATATTGGGGCATTAGTTGGGTATGTATAGACTTGGGGTTTCAATTATAGAATGAGAATATTGGAGCAGTTAACACCAATCCCCCAAAAGAAAAATGAATGGGTAAAATGGAGTAGACTCACATCCACCTATAGGGAAATCCTCATCTTTACCAACCACTGTTTCATTTTCAGCTAAATAAATGGATGATACATCCTCCATATATAGTTTGAATTCAAAGTCTTCCAGAGACAAAAATAGTTCCAGATCATTCACAATTGGGTCAATGGTCTACAAGATATTTCACATGTTTACTGTTCATGTAGGAATAACCATCACAAACTAGCAGAAAAAACAGATTCTGAATTTCCTCAATCAAAACCTCCCAACCCCACCTAAATGTTTATTCTCCCCAGAGGGGAAAACATAATTTTATTAGGAAGGATCTTCCCCATGGGGATTTGGATCTCCCTAATATCCTTAGATTTTTAGGTTTACCCACCCCATTTAGTTACCCCAGCTAGATTTATCACATTCATCTTGGAAGAAGTAAGAACTAAAGGTCCCCAGATGGTAGTTGATTGCTGACGCAACTAATCCAAACAAATTCATGAGGGAGATAATTAATTATAACATGAAAATATATTACATGATAATAATTAAAAAAAGTGATTCAAGGACCACCTAGGGTCCCATACTAAGGTTGTATTGTCAATTTTCATTCCATATAACGCTTCATGGTGCACCAATCCAGGCCATATCTTGATTATCACAATTCCAACATGATCATGGGTCTATAACTATATGATTTTCATTATTTCTTCCAATTATGTACTTTCTCTAACTGTATATATTGTTTTCCAATCCATTAAAAAGGCTATAGTAATATGAATTGATTATGTTGGAAGATTCTCCATGGGAAGTGAGGTGCGTCTGAGCAACTATAATTGCTTCCTTGGTGCCTCAACAGTAATAGGATGTTCTAGTTCAAGATTCTTATGAGACCCTATCTATGAAGAATTAATTTCACCCATACCAGTCATGACATAGGGGTTGGCTTCATTGAATCCCCCTAGAAGTGTGACTATCATTCCCTTCACTCTCTTTGGCCTCGAGTAACGCCTTTTAGAGAAATATATTGGTATATATATGATAGTTTTGTAGTGACTGAATAAGTGGAGTCGATATTACAAAGATAGGATTCTGGTGTACTAGGATTGTTTTTATAAGATATAGGATCTAAAACTGGCGTGTAGCTACATCCTCTCAACAGAACCCATTTCTCCTGAAAAATGTGCTATATATAATAGATCAAATGTGAACCCCTTAAATAATTCCATTGTCTCCATGACATTAAAAAAGAGACATCATGTTGTATGTATACATGAACTTGATAATTAATTTCAATAGCTTGGATATTTTAACCCAAGTTAATTAGTATTTCTATTGGGGGTTCATAAATAAGATATTTTCATATATGTTTTCTATGGTTTGACTATCTGACCGATTGAATTTGATTCCCTTCAGACTTGGGTATTGGTGGAACTTTAAAGAAAATAGTTTTTTCCATTTGATCATCAAGGTATGATCAATTCTATATTTTGACATATGATCTAGTATGTTCATTATTGAAACCCACAGTATGTGAAGTCCCAACCTAGCTTCATGTGTCCTCATAAGTGAATATCAACCAGAGCTCTTGATATATCATTAAGTGATTCCAATGGAAGGAACTATTGATGGTCATATTATACCTCATCTGAACACAATTTAACATACATGAAAATCTAAAATGTGAATATCTCTCACATATAAGTTCAATTTCAATCCAATCTACTTTGAGGCCTTCCTATAAATAAATGAGATACCCACATACGTAGTATTCCCTAGAGGAATCATTTACCAAAGTACCTAAGGAAGGTAACTAAGGAGAATTTGTGAAACAATCATGGTAATTGAGCCTATCCATGTTTTCATTATCTTTCTAGTTTGATAGGATAATCACAATTATGATCTATATATATGGTAAAAAATTATCCCATGGGACATTTTGGGTTTCAATAAATATATACCCTTCTATATGGGCTCCTTTCATGCCCCAAATAACATGGATGGGGCCCACCATCACGTATATCAGCCACCCCTCACTGATTCATCCAAAAAATGTTAAATCTTCACCAGAACTGGGATGATGAGGTTAATACACCTATCAATATATAACTAATCCACAATTAAGAAGGTCATGACATTGACCCTCATACCAAAATTGTGCACCGGTGGTAACAGACCAATTATAAAATGGGAAATAAAGGTTTCCAGTCAAAAAAATTGATTGATGTTGGGGAAAATCTTACATACCTACTTGTTAATCCAACACTCCTCTTGCATGGTCAAATAGGAACCAATTCACCTTCATGTATATTTTTTTTGGTAATACCCATGGCCTCCCCACAAAATTATTCTCTATACATAATGTATAAATTTAATTAATCCAATTATAAAATGGGATTTTCTACATCAGGCAATTTACAAACTTCAAAATATTCTATACTGTTTCAATAAGATTCTTGGAGAGGGGGTCCTTTTTGTGTGATCCCATGATGAAGAGGGTGGGAAAATTTAATCATACATATAACCCAGGATAGGAACCTATGAAATTATCCTGATATCCTAATGAATAATACCATCCTACCCATAGACCATGTGGATGGTTGCGGTGTCTGTGATTGATCTAAAAAGTAGCAGTGGGATAACATTTTGGTTTCGATGAGGATAAGTATGCGCTACCAAGATCGCCTCATAAAAATTCATGTTCTTCACCACAGTCTTAAATTCCTCAAATATTTGGAGGACCTAAAATGTCAACTACTATTACTATCTAAATGATCCCTTGGGTGAAGGTCACATTTCGATGACCACCCTCACTACTCTCATGTAGTGTCCTACCATGTGATATTGTTATAGTAATTGATGTTTTTATCTAGTTCTAGCACAATTTATTTGATAAATCAATGTGTGTAGTTCAATATTAATTTGGTAGCATGAGTTTCATGAATGATTAATCCCCACAATGAGATGTTGGTGTGGGGAATGTTGTTGCCCTTGATTTCGATGATGTAGATTGATTTACTTGTCATTTCACATTGATTGAAAGAATAAATGGATTCTATAATACTAAAATAAGTTGTATGTCTTATTCCAAACACCCCTTTTGACCACACTATTAATTCTCACTCGTTTTTTATGGAGTGAGATGAAATTGATTTTATCATTATTTTCAAAAGGATTGATCGTAGAAGTCCTTGTCTCATTAGAAACAATGAGGGAATTAGAATCATTAGTAGAAATAGACTATGAAGGGCCCATCTAGTTTCCCGCATCATATTATGGAAGTAATGTGATTAGTATTTATAATTATTTAAATGTATAAAGTATCATGAATATTGGGACTATCAGGTCTTAGTCAATGATGCATTGGTCGGTCAGGCGCTAATCCCGTGAGGTTCTCAACCCATGAGGTGCTCAGCCCATGATGTAGTTTATCCTGAAAGGCATTCGACCCCTATGAAATATATCATGTGTTTGTTCAATCCACGAGGCACTGGCCCATGAATCCATAGACCACGATGCACCGAACCAAAAAGCATTGAACTGTGAGGCATAATCACTTGATATGCTCAATATATTAAGCATTTAGATGCCATGTGAGAGATTAATAACTATTATTCATGGGTGGTAAGGTTCAGTTCAAAGAATGTTCATCCATAAAGGATGTATGCTTTTTGGAAGCTCTAGTGTAGGAGGATATTTTGACAAGTGATCAACTCACTGTAAATTCCAGAAAAGAAAAAATGATCAATGCACTCATTTTATAAGCATGTTTCCATCTATGTTCTACCTAATTAAAAAAAACCAATTCAAAATATGACATATTTCATCATCAAAATCCCCATCTCTTCATCCCGATAAGATAAATTTTTTATGGGGGAATTTTTTGGGTACTGAAAATTCAGTATACAACTTCTGAAGCCCATGATAATGTTAAGAATTTTAGAAATATATCCAAATGATTATTTTAATAAAATAATCGAATAATTCCAAATGAGAATGTGAAATCTATTTTTCTTAGTGAAACCTATATGCGGACCTCCAATTTACATGGTGTTCCTACACTATGCGAGGAATCCCAAAAACAAAATCATTTACAGGATAAGATGGATCCACCGACTCCCATGAACATTGCCAAATCATTTGTAGTTCTAGAAAATGGTTTTTTTATTCTATGAATGGCTTCCCTCGTAAAAAATAAATAGTTCATAGGTTTATGCAGTGATTTTGAACCTTTGAAAATGAGTTCCTTTGGGATCCTAGGCATCCTCATTTGGCTCCCACAAATGAAAGTCCCACAAATAATCAAAGAAAACCTGCAATAATGGTATTTGGTCCCTCTGTTTCTCTACAAAAGAACAATAAGGGGAACTGAAAGAAAAAAATAATGAAGACAATAGGAGGAGATCATGGACAAGAGATGAAGAATAAATACATCAATTTTATGTAGGTACACCAACAACATTTCATTATGAGAAAAAAAATTCATCTAGTATCCAGAAACCAATGATCCCTTCATGGACACCACATTGCTGAGAAAAAGAAGATATCTCCTTTATAGACCACCATCAATTATTTAAAAATTATGCATGGATGGATCCCATTATAGAATAGAAAATCACAACGTAGAAGGTACTTGATCACACGTAGAAAAACCTTATGTGGGCAGCACCAAGGCCCACATAGAAAACTTATATATGGGAGGAACCTAAAATCGTATATAAATATTATACTTTGGGGGAACCCATGTGTGTGTAGATTGATGTTATGTATAGAATACTCTATCCGATATAGGCACATACTATGAGGAGTGAACCTCATACCACATAAGTAAATTTTAAACAGGAAGAGGCTTCCTCAGGTGTTCTACTCTCCCTCTCCTTGAAATTCCATTCACTACACCATTGTGCCTCCCAATGGACCCTCTACAGACAATTCTAAAGTCATTAGGCTAATAAATATTCTAAAACCACCAAAAAATAATGGTTATATCATCAGACACATCAAAATGTCTTCTCATGTATATATACATGAGGTAAGTGTAGTCCCGGTGGTAACCTCATTGATATGGAAAACCCTTAGAATGTTATCAAGTTCACATTCTTTGTATAGTGAGGGTGACAAACTAGGTTTCTATCTTTTGAACCTACACATTTTAGAGATTTAGGGTAACCAATTTTATTTCCCTTTGTCGGGGTCTAGTTCTAGATCCGTCTCTCATTCTATCAGAAATAAAGGAATGGGCATCCCTCATAGAGTAAGAAAATAACATTTCTTTTATGAAGAGGCACTCTTACTCCTCTTCACCATCCCATTTCATATCTAGATATATCACCCCATGGGTCTATCTTGGTTGAAAATATAAAAGATGAATAATACACACTAAAATACCCCCTCTCCCTTTGGGCCCCAACATCCATCCATTAATATAAAAAATGGACCAGGGGATAATTAGATCTACTTATTTTCTTGATTCTCACACCAATAATGACTCACACGATCATAGTGTTTAGTTGAAGTTACTATATTCACATGATAAAAACATTCAATGGGGATCCTCCATATCTATAAGACACAAACTTCATTAATAATTTCCTACAACTAGGTGTCATCCCCAACCCATTATGAACTATAAGGGATTTTATTTCCAACTAACTAGGATATGTAAGATGCATCAGCAGAGGTTTGAAAACCAACATGAATATTAATAAAAATTGTCTCAGGGATATAATCGAGATAGGGTCACATCCAACCTTGTGGGAAATATCAATTCTAAGTCTCATTCATCACCATCATTATTAGTTCACATCACAAGTAATTTCATTCCCCAAATTATAAAACCACATCTTTCTCGGTACCTCTGGCCCCCTCGATGTATGTCCCGCACTATAATATTATAGGAAAATTCATCCTAGATGTCCTTGAAACATTAGGTTGAATTACATGGTCGTATCCTCGTCACATGATCTTAAAAGTTTGTGTGTCCAAATTAGTGGAACCAAACTATTTTGGTTATGAATCATTTCATAAGTACATAGATGAATCCCATCATATGGGCCCTATACTATCATCAAAATATCTTTTATCTCCCTAGATGATATTAAACTCTCGATAACCTCACAACATGGATTAAATCTAGAATCATTATAATGAATGAATAATGAGTCTTCAATTCATTTGTAAAAGGGTACTATTTATGCGGAACCTTTATAAAAAATATTTTACCACTTACAGAGAACCTAAGATATTTTCAAATGATTTTAGAAACCTGTATTTAATTTATTTTTTATTCAGGGTGATCCACGTAATACTTGGGAATGACTAAAGCATTCAAAAACACATATTAAATTTATAAGAGAGACCCATAGCAAGAAACAATTCTCCCCACAAGGGTGTGATGAGACTGAACCCCATCATCTCATCCAATGTAATTTTTTAGTTATCTTTGGAAAAGTTACACAACAAACCTGTGGCTTTGGAATGTAATTCCATGAGTCATCATGGTTATAAGAGACGTTGGGTGTATTTGGATCCTTGAAAAAAACTAGTTATAGACTATTAAAATGTAATAAACCTAACATGCAGGATTGTATAGAACTCATCCCCATATCATAAATCATTATCCCCCGTATTTTCATCAGAATAAGTTTCCTTTTCATCATTATTATGTTTTCAAAAAAGGTTTCAAAAAATAGATGTTTCTAGATGGTTTATAAAATGGATTTTCAATAACTTCGATATAGGATGAAAAAAATCTAGGTGATTCCTTTTAATTTAAAGGAAAAAATAAAATTGAATTTAACAATATTTATGATATGAAACATTCCTTTCCTATGAAAAATAATCATATTTTTAATTATTTATTTAAAAACATCATAATTTTTTTATTAATTTATAGCTTTCACATAGGGTGGGTTGTCCTTTGGAAATCCTAGTGCAATTGTCCCTCACATTTATCTTTACCATTTCAATATAAGATCATGTTATTCATTCTAATTACTCATGGATATAATTTTTATTTTGTTTTATGGTGTCTCTTGGATTAAAATGTTGGTTTATTGATATTCTTGTTTTGTTTACCATTCATTATTAAATCATCAAAATACATCTTTTCAAACAATATATTTTTATTTAAGGGTGATAAAATATATCAATTGAGGTCATAATGGGACTCAATTTTTTTTGTATGTGAGGAATATTAGATGTGATTAAGGGATTTTATTCATTAAATTATTTAAATTTCTTCATATTTTCAATCTATAACAATTGTATTTGGAAACAATATCTAACTCCTATATTAGAATTGATGATATTTTATTTAAAACACTACTATTTTTTAATTAATCTTATTTCACTATCCAATAAAAATAATATTTAATTGATTACATGGAACATGTCATATATCTATAGATATCTAGAATAATATTTTGGGACTATGTGAGATGGAACAGGAATCCAACAAAGGTACAACTCTAGTTGGTTCAAGAATATTAATTATATTATTCATGGTTCTTAAGTGGGAATAGGTTTCAGAGTGACCTATTTTATTTGGTGTGTTAGTTAAAATGAATTATACTCATTCTGATCTCATTATGTAGGTGTGTGGTTAGTTTCATAAGATCTTTCCCACCATGTGTATCCCATTTCTATAAAAACTCATTCTTTTAGTTTTGAATTTTATGTCCCATCATTTAAATTTTTTGTTCCATTATTGTTTAAAGGAATAATATGTTATTGGGGATGATAGTTGTGGTTGGAAATGAACCATTTGGTATGATCACAGGGTGTAGTAACCCATTTAAATCTTCAGTGCACTATTTAATATGACTTCTACTATAGGTTAAATGTTTGGAACATGGTATTCTAAACGTTGTTCCCATGTAATGAATAATAAGTAATCCATTAAATAGTGGTTTTGTGTTATGTAACATTATTTATAAGATTTTGGATTTTCATATACTGATTTTAAAATATAATAATCATTTGGGTTTTGAAAATAAAAAAAGTGTTTTTAAATTGGAAATAAATTTTGAATATGAGGGTTCAAATATAATAAATTAAAATGTTTGAATTTAATATTTGAAGACTTGTGTTGAAGAACAATATTTTTATGAAAAAATAAAAATGAATATGGGTAAATGATATTAATTTCATAATTAATTGAATATGGATTTATGAAAAATTGAAAACACCATAATGTGGGAGTATAAATTATGGAAAAGAAATTAAAAGACAAATTTAAATGAATACAGTAAATATATTTTAAATATTAATTTAATTTTTAATTATCTCATTTTCAATAAAATTTCAATAATAAATTTTCATATATTAATACTAATAGTATCAAATTTAATTCCAAATGATTCTCTCAATGTTTTCATAAATATAACAAAGGCACATAAACATGGAAAAAATGGTTTAGGAATTTTTTTAAAAGAGATTTATACATATGTTTATGTCTATTAAAGTGGTTTTTTATTTTTTATCGAATTATTTTTTCTAAAAATGGTGATTGTGATTAGTTTCTCTAGGATTTTCCTTTTTCTCAATGTTTATGTGGTTTTGCATGAGTAGAAATATAGTGCTTCATGATCTGAATTTTTTTATTGAATGATTTTTCCCATAAAAATTCATGGTTATTTTGATATGTTCTTATTTTAATATGTCGCATGTAGTGTATTTTAGGTTTTGGGAGTGTGAGCCTTTGGTTAATATTATTCCCAAGAATTTTTGGTTGGATATCGATCTTAATTTTGTGAGTGGAATAAATTTTGAGAATCATTACTTAAGGATGTATTGGATGTTTGATCTATGATAATGTATATCGATCAGACTATGTTTATTAATGTTTTCATCTATCCATGATCCCCATGAACAAGTGATTAGTGGGAATATTGAAGTGACATTGATTTTTTTCGATCACCCTATAAATGGGGGTTCACCTATAAATTTCTATTTGTTGAGAGGTATATTATCCACTGAGGTGAAAATTCTTTTTTTATCTGATATTATTAGATCAATTATTTTTTGTTCCCTTATTTTGATTATAGTAATCCTATCACAATTTAATATGGTTGAGTTATGTTTAATTATTTGCAGTTGTGTAGTGTCGTATTATATAAAGGGTTATAGAATGTGTGAGCCTGTTTGGGGAGGATATCTATATCCCTTTCTAGTATAGTTCTCCAATTCTATTCATGATTAAAACTAGTGAAATCATTATATTGGGGTAGTTTGGTGTTATTATTAGTTCACTTTTTGTTATACACTAATGTTTTTAATACTCATTATTATATTCAAAATGTGATTTTTTATTAATGGACTTTTCTTCTTTTCAAGACATATTTTTGTCAGGTTGAGTGGTAGGAATTGGACATAATTGAGGATGGGTGTTTATGATAAAATGTAATTTGGTGGGGATACCACCATATTTGTTTTCCCATTGTTTAATTTAGTAATTTGATTTAAAACACCAGGGAGATGATCATTTTGGTTACTGAGTGCAATATAGTTGGTCTTGTGTTTAATGAATTGTTGGGAGATGTATTATGTTCAAAATATTATTATATTATATTTTGGTTCACATCATGAGTCTTGTCTCACTTTTTATCATGTTATTCCTTGGTTTTAGAGACTTAGTTTTGTCGATGATGTAAACTCTTATATTTTATTTGATCAATGGAATAAAAATAAATTATAGGAATAAAAATATGTTATAGTGGAAAGTTCTCTTACGCACCACCTTCATTATAATAATAATTATTTTAGTTAATTTTATATCATATATTTCTATTTTGGGATAGGGTATATATATTTTTCTTAAATTTTTTTGGATTTTAATTCTAGGGACTTGGTTGGTGTTTGGTAGGTGCACTGTTAGTAGAAACCATTTCGTTCAAATACATGTTCCTATGTATTTTTAATAGAACAATTTTCATGGTTCAAGAAGATTTTCCCACTATTTGTGGCTAAACATTGTGATATTTCTGGAGTAACCATTGAGGGTTTAACAATTGGTGAACATTTTTGAACTATTTTTAAACCATGCACAACATTTGGATTCAAAAAATAGAAATTGATGATATAACCCTTTGTAATGAAGAAATATTTTATAAATTTAAAATCACATAGGATTATAAAATACTGTCATACATCGTAATGTTTTATTTTATAAATAACATAAACCTCATAATAGAACAAATGATATTTTATTATATTAATTTATAAATAATTTTTATAGAATAAAATGGCTATAAGAATTCATTGTATTAAAACATCATAGAAAATATAAAATATGATTACTATAATACAACAATTTTGGTTTTCTCAATCTCATAAAATAAACACACTTATAAACAGTACTATATAAATGAAAAAATATTAGTAATGAAACATACAATATTAAATTAAAAATATATACATAACCTTGATTGAATAATTATTTGAAAGGTGATTGACTGAAATATTAGGTATTTATATGAATAATGGACCCTATATGTCCAGTAAAAAATGAACTTTGGAATAGCAATCCCATAGTCTGAATAGTAATCTGATCATTCAAATAGTAATCTAATTGTTAGGAATCGTAACCTTATTATTTAAATATAATCCTCACCAAGGAATGTGTAATATATAATATTTTTGTCACTTATAAAATGAAAATATGAAAAAATATATATTTAAGGATACAACTAAATAACTATTTCAAAAATAATAAATTAAGTGTTTGTTATTTTATAAAACAAAAAAATTATATTAGAATTTATATAAAAAATATAATCATTTAAATTATTTTTTTTCATAAATTTTTTTAATAATTTATATCATGATATATTATAATGACAATATATTATTAAGATATAATATGTAATTTTTGAAAGTGTCGGGAAATTTATCATAATAATAATATTTGTTTCCTTCAAAAAAAAATTATATTATTAAAAATTTTAAATCATATATTTATAAAATATTGTTAAAAATAGGTTTCATTTTTTATTATATAAAAATTAAAAAAATCATAGGGTGTATTTTTAGTGAAAATTAAAATACAAAAATATATGGTAAATAAAATTATATAAAAAGTACATGAATATTGTAAGTGACCATTTTTTCAGCAACACATGGACCATTTACAAAATATTTTCACTTGATTCCTAATTAATTTTAGTCATTAACCATTATTATAAACTAATGAATATAATATTAAACCCCCAAATTCTCTCCTTATAAATACAACCCATTAACCTTACTCTTTATAAGCTATAGTGCTTAAACAATAACTGAAAAATATCTCATAATCTATCTTTTATATACCATGTTGGGTTGGCACGATCAAAATACTAATACTAGGTTCTATAAGGGGAACCATTAGATGAGACATGAAAAGGATATGCATATACCATCAACCATGTTATTTCATTTTTTATCCTCATTTATCCTTAAAAACAAATTCCATTCAAAATTTTAGAATAACTCCAGTATCATATATATATATACTTACTAAGTTTTTTTATTTTTGTAATGGAATATTTTTTATTCATTATTTTCTATTATCCTCTTATTATAAAATTAAAAATATAGTCCATTTTATGTAGCTTCACTAACTCCTTGGAGGATTAATTTTCTTTTTTAAATTATTTCCTTCTATATAGTTTTGAAATCAATTATATTAGTTTAAAATGACTTAAATATTAATATAATTTATATATTTTTTAACATATTGTGATTAATATATAGTTATAATTTTAAAAAATTGAAACTTGTCTATGATGGTAAGAATAACTCCAACTAATGACCTAATTGTATAAAATTAAAATTTATAATATTTTATTCATACCTATATTAGAATATATATAGTTATTCAGTACAATTTAAATTTATATATCGACATGAATATCACTTCATTTCAAATATTTAGTTATATTACCATTTTTAATGAACATCAATAATTATCCACATTTTCTCTAAATATGGAGACATGAAAGGAATGTACTTTGAAAAGTAAATTTAAACATCATATATCTATGAAATAATAATAAATGAAAATAATAAAATTATATTCAAATTAATATAGAATAATGGTTCTGAATTATTTTACGAATTAATACAATATTATTATCTAAGATGTCATGTGTATGTGAAGAATGATTCTAGAACCTATGATAAGGGATCTCTATAAAAATACCTATTTTCATTGGGATAGGATTCCTCTATCCTTTCCCCATATTCACATTCTACACATAATATTTAATTCATATATATTCTGTAAAAATGTAATACTCTTATATAACTAGTCTAGTCCACGATTTCTTGAGGTGTATATACATGTTTTGGTGGTTCAATTCTAAATTTCATTTTTTATAAAACCTCCATTAATAAAATCTTCTCTATTTTTTACCATTTTAAAGTAAAAATATAAATTATTATAAGACATACATTGTTAATAAAAAATTACTTTTTATTATAGATTACTCATTATAATTTTTTTGTTTTTTTGGAAATTAATAATCCCTTCTAATATTTGATAATTTTTTTACTCATTTCCTAAAAC
Organism: Viscum album; assembly: GCA_963277665.1. Classification (NCBI taxonomy): domain Eukaryota; kingdom Viridiplantae; phylum Streptophyta; class Magnoliopsida; order Santalales; family Viscaceae; genus Viscum; species Viscum album. Next base: position 1,258,002,394 of record OY728134.1, read on the forward strand.
ACCACTTTAAATGAATACTTCAAAAAATATCTATCAACTCTTATTATCATTTTATTAACATGGGGTTAATTTTCATTTCAAATAATTATTTTTTTATATATGAATTCACATGAATGGTTTAATCCCTTATTTATATCTAATTCATAATAATATACCATTTGAACTTGTTCTAAGAGGTTATTATTTAAACCATTTAATTGTTATGGGTTATTTATGTTTATTACTTACATATGATTTCCTTAATTGGAAAAAATGTTATTTTACAAGTTATATAGACTCACATATATATAACTCTAATTAATTGGGTCGATATTATATCTCATGGGTTAATATGTGTGGGATATTTGTGTAAACATAATATGTAATGGTACATTGACATCCATGTCTGGTACTCTTGGTGTTTATCCTCAACATATAATTATGTCATATTTTACATTGGTTCCACATTCCTATAATATAATAATCTTATGTTTCAATTTTTTATGTCATGATTATATATTATTCTTGATCCATTCTTTTTGTGAAATCATGATATTCTAATTGATTTGTAATGCCCCGACCCTAGTTACCCAGAGTTAGTGCATTATTACATAACATTGGCTTGATTACCAGGAATCATGTCCCGAAGGACCGATTAGTTTAGTAGTCTTGGAAACACTAGATAAATTCATATGTCTTACAATTACATTATAAAATGAAAACTACAACAACACCTTGTATTCATATCCCCTCATAATATCCATGCAGGTCATTCATAAAGTACTTCTTGACATCATGGGAAAAAGGAAACATTGAATTGGGTGAACTCATATGCTCAATAAAGATAACAATATAGAGAAAAATTTCATAAATAAGCATAAAATTTTAAGGCAATGTAAAACTAAAACAAAAGCCTTTTAAATGTGAATTTCAGCATAACATGGAAAAAATAAAATTAATTACTGCCATTTACATGTTCAAATCGATATTCTTCTAGTCGAATAATCACATTCAATATCAATAAGCACATTCATTATTATGGAATGCCTAATGCCAGACTATCATAACCACATAGTTAAGGCCTTGTGCCAAGACTACAAATAAGATTTTGTCAAGGCCTTATTTCAAGAAACTAGTTTGTCTCATGAGACCTACAAATGCATCGAGGAGTTATAACAGGCTCCACCTATCACTTGTCAAGTCCAATGCATTCCTCATATGAATAGATTTAAAGATAACTTAAACATTCGTATTAAAACTAGCATAAAAAATATCAATATTTTCTCCATAAACAATGAATGGAATAAAAATAACACATCCACAGTCAAACATATCACAAAACCTTCAATACAATATTGATGTTTTGTATCAGAATAAACCAACTTCAAATAAGATTAAAATTCATCCAAGGATGTTGACATAGATGAAATCAAAACTATTTGAGTGAAATATCTCTTTTTTTAAATAATATAAAAGACACATCATTATAAAAGAAAACATTTTCTTTGAAAATATTATTATATGATTCTAAGGGAAGCATCAAAGATTTTATAATGGAAAAAAATATTCACACTCTCTGTATATGTTAAAAAAGACATTCTTACCATAATTCTGCTGAAAAGGTTAAAAGGACCTTATTTGGAAAAAAACAGAAAGATTCCTTTATAAACATCTTATAAAAAGTCAAACAATGGAATAAATTACATTAAACCATAGTATATAAAATATTTATAATGTTTTGAAATACATTTTTAAGAAACATGGATGTGGATGATAAAGAGGCCGCAATAGATAATTACGTACAAACTACCTCGGATAATGAAGAGACTGTGAAATAAACCCATACCTTGTACATTTCCTTGGTTGAGGGTAGTTTAACCTCCTGTATAATGATACAATATTTACTTTTAAATTATACACGATTCATATACATTAATATGATATCATATATTATCTTTTAACATTGCTTTGTTAATAATATCTTATTATTATTGTCGTTTTGGGTGTTTAACTTACTCGTTTTCTTTTATATGTTTTGTTACATAAGCCATGTTTGTTATTGATAGGTTGTATCTTATTCATGTCCAGAATGATATCAAGTTCTTAAACATTATTTTTAATCATCAAATGATAATTATACTTGAATGGATACGATGGGGAATGAATCTCATCGTGTTCGTGGAGACGGTAGTCCGTACGTACGCACGAGCGATAATATCATTTTTTTGATATTAAAATCATATATAATAGGATGGTATATCATTTATATAGAATCATAATAATTTTATATTTATTATTTACTTCAATTAAATATCATTATCATACCTATCAAAATAATAATGTTTTAAATAACAGTTACACCACGACGTGGAGACGGTAAGTCGTACGTACGCACGTATGGTGACATGTCATTTAAAGGATAGATAGAATACATAATATGGTTGTACCATATTTATAATAACATCAAAGTATATAGAAGATACTAGATTTGTTATTTTATAATGAAAATAACAAATAAAGAAGATGTTGATGAAGAATGGAACTTGAAAGAGGGTGGTGAAAACATTACCTCTTCTTCGGGTTCTTCCTTTTTATTTGATCAATATGAATCCTTAGGTTGGATTTATAATAAAACTAAGGCCACTTGGTTGAAGTGAGGGATGTTGGGAGGATATTTGGGGAGAGTTTGGGTGAGCCAAATGTCTTTGATGGTGTGAATTACTAAGAAGGGGGCGCCCTTTTATAAGAGGGGTGAGGGGAACATTTGGAAAAGCTAGAAATATTATTTTATAATTAATTCATATTTTTTTTATAATGGCTCCAAAGTGGATTATTTAACGTTTAAGGTAGGGATAGGTATAAAAACACTCAAAAATTAGGTTTTAGACAGGTTTGGGTCACTTTATAAACTTTATCATTTTTATTTAACTCTTAGTTAAATAGTTTGACATTTACCATGTATCTTTTTATATTTATATTATATAGTTAATAAACAAAATATAAACATTCAAGCGACACCCAAGTGGTCCATTAATGATAAACCTATCATAATATAAGTCCTTTGGCCTAACAATAGATTTTTAGGAATATAATATCAATTAATAATATAATATTTGTTTTAAAAACTATTTTCTGTAAATTTTGACACTATTGGGTATTTTGTTTTTTTATAAATTCATAACATCATTATTACATAGAAAAAAAAATAACCAATCTTAATATGTCATAATAACCTATAAAATTACTTTAATCCATAAAAAGTCTCAAATTACATTTATTTGGATATTTATAATATCAATTATTTTAATATTTCATTAATTAGTTAATTAATGAATCACCATTGTTTCATAAATAAATTAAATTATTTAATGTCTAAAAATTATAAATTAAATACAATTATGTAGATAAATCAGTTTATATTTATAATGAATATTTATAATAGAATTTATCTTATGTATAACCCTATATTAAAAATGTTTTTGTAATTAAACATTGATTTTAACTCTTTTAACTCTTCTTTGAATTAAATAATAATAAATGTCCTGATCTAATCCAAGTGAAACTAATTGATAATATTTTATTACGATGTTTTTTTTTTGTCAAGATCCAATTGTCTAATAGAATTAGGACATGTGTTAGGGTAATATTAATTCCAGTTTTACCCTTTATTACCCTATTTACATTTAATCGTGGTAAATAAATGTAAAAAGTTACTATTCACCAAAAAAAAATTTATCTCATTGAACCACATTTTACTTACTGATATCAGCCGTGTCTCTCGGATTTTGGAAATTCCACTCACAGAAGCCGTAAAATTATGTTTTATTTGAATTTTCAAATTCTCTTAGGAGATGGGTAAAAGACGGTGACAAGTTCTAAGAAATTTTTATATATCTAAAATAATTTTAAATTGACTCCAATGAATTAAATTGAACTTATATAGGTATTATATGTCTAGTTTTACCTTATTTAAATTTAAATAAAATAAATAAATATTTAAATAAAAATTTGGTTTTAAACTATAACATAGTGTTTTTTCACTATTCATCAACAATTGAATGTTTTCAGAAAAATACCATAAATTCACCATAAGCTAATTTTGATAATCTGAATCCAAAAATGAAGTCCATATTGAATGATAAAATTTATAAAATTTCAAAAAGTGGTTATGACTATTCATCGCGACTAGTTTGATTGGTTGTGGTGTGTTTTAAAACTTGAAGTTGCGTACAACACACGCTACCGTATTATTCAAAGAGAAGCGTACTGTGGAAGCTTGGGGTGTCACATTATCCCCTCCTTCAAATAATTTTGTCCTCAAAATTTCTAGAATATTACTGCATAAAAAGACTTGGGTGGTTCTTCATCATAAGTTCCTCAGGTTCCCATGTTTCCTCTTCCATCTTATGGTTTCTCCATAGAACTTTTAACAGACGAGTCATCCGGTTTCACAGCACTTGTTCCCTTGTATCAAGAAAATTGACGGGCTCTTCACAATAAGACATATCGAGATCCTGTTCTAATTCCTCATATGTGAGTACATTCATTGGGTCGGGCATGTATTTTCTCAATAGTGATACGTGGAACACATTGTGGACTTTGGAGAGACATGGAGGCATTGCCAAACTGTAAGCTACAACCCCTATTAATTCTAGTATTTCGAATGGTCTGGTGTACCTGAGACCCAATTTACCCTTCTTAGTAAAACGTATAACTCCCTTCCATAGAGATACCTTCAAGAAAATATAATCTCCCACCTGAAATTTCAAGCCCTTCCTTCGTTTATCGGCCTATTTCTTATGCCTACATTGTGCTGCATTGATGTGGGTTTGGATTACCTTCACCTTTTCCATCTTTTCCTCTACTAGTTCCGGACCTACAAGTTTTATTTCACCAACATCACCCCAACAGGTTGGTGTGCGACATCTATTTCTGTATAACACTTCATATTGTGCCATCTGAATAATTGAATGGAAGCTATTGTTATATGAAAATTCTACCAGAGGTAAATATTGATCACACATACACTGAAAGTCATGTGAGTAGGATCTCAACATGTATTCTAGGGTTTGAATAGTTCGTTCTGATTTTCCATCAGTTTGAGGGTGTTAAGCAGTGCTCAAATGAAGTTTAGTATCCAGGGCTTTCTGACGACTTTTCCCGAATCTCGATGTAAAATGTGGATCACGATCGGAAACAATCAATATGGGTACTCCATGAAGTCTCAAAACATCATTAATATATAGTATTGCTAGACCTTCAAGTGGTAGATCATCTCTTATAGCAAGAAAATGTGCTGACTTGGTAAGACGATCAACAATGACCCACATCGTATCGTTCCTTCTAAGAGTCTTTGGTAGTCCCATGACAAATCCCATCGTAATATTATCTCATTTCCACTCTGGTATGGGAAGATGTTGCATAACTCCTCCAGGATGTTTCCTTCCATCTTTAACTTGTTGACAAACCATACATATTGACACAAAAGCAGCAATCTCACTCTATATATTGTCCCACCAAAAATGTTCCTTTAAATATCTATACATTTTGGTTCTCCCATGGTGTATAGAGAATTTGGAACTGTGAGCATCATCCAACAATTCTCTTTTTTGATCACGTATATTGGGAACACAAAGTCTCTACCCAAACTTCAAAATTCCATCTTCATACAGAAAGTCACTCAATATCCCATCATTCATCACATTAATATTCTTTTGAAACTCTTCATCACTAGTTTGAGAACTCTTTATCCTTTATAGTAAAGATTGTTTGGCAACCATTTGAAAAAGCAGTGATGATTCAACTTCCATGGTTATTCACATATAATTCTTTACTAGATACATGTATATAGGATCCCTTTCAACTCTCATATTGTTCAAAACTCCATAATCCTTCTACTAAAAGCATCTTCCACCTTATTTTCCTTCCCTGAGTGGTAGTGTATCGTGCAATAATAATCCTAGAGTAGTTCAAGCCATCGCCTTTGCCTCATGTTGAGTTCGTTCTATGAGAAAATATACTTCAAACTCTTGTGATCAGTATAAATCTCCCATTTTTCACCATAGAGATAATTTCTCCATATCTATAAAGTTAATATTACAGTATCTAACTCAAGATCATGAGTAGGGAATTTTTACTCATGAATTTTCAGCTGTCGTGATGAATAGGAAATAACTCTAACATTCTAAATAAGGACACAACCAAATCCTTTCTTCGATGCATCACTATAAATAACGAACCCCTCATTCCGTGATGGTAGATTAAATATAGGAGCATTGCATAATCTTCTCTTTAGTTCTTCAAAACAATTTTCACACTTTTTTATCCAAACAAATTTATCCCCTTTACATGTGGTCTTTGTTAATGGGTTAGGAAATCGGACAAAATTCTGGATGAAATGTCGATAATAACATGCTAAACCAATATAACTGTGTGCCTTAGTTGTACTCATCGGTGCTGGAAATTATTGGATTTACTTGGTCTTAAAAGGATCAACAAAGATTCCATCCTTAGAGACAATATGGACAAGAAAAAAGATATCCTGATGCTCGAATTCACACTTTCTAAACATCCCATATAATTCATGTCTTCTAAGAGTTCTCAGAATAATGCACAAGTGATTTTCATGATCTTCGTAGCTTTTGGAGTATACCAAGATATCATCAATAAATAAGACCACAAAATCATCGAGATATTCTTTGAAAACTCTATTCAGTAGATCTATGAATACAGATGGTGGATTAGTCAATCCAAAAGGCATTACTGTAAACTTGTAATGATCATACCTTGTTTAAAATGCTATCTTTGGAATATCTTCCTTCTTCAAACAAAACTGATGTTATCCAGATCGAAGTTCAATCTTTGAAAAGTATTTATCTCCATGAAGTTGGTCGAATAAATCATCAATGTGGGGTAGGGATACTTGTTCTTTATTGTAAGAGCATTGATCTCCCTGTAGTCAATGCAAAACCTCATAGATCCATCTTTCTTCTTAACAAAAAGAACAGGGGCTCCACATGGAGAATCACTAGGGTGAATAAATCCATTATTACTAAATTCTTCTAGTTGTTTCTTTAGTTCAACTAATTCCACAGTGACTACTCTATAAGGGGTCTTTGATATGGGCCTTGAACCCTAAATTAAATTAACGGAAGACTCAATTTCTCGTTTTGGAGGATGTCTAGGTAAATCTTCCGGAGACATATCTACATATTCGTTCACAATAGGTACATCCTATATTTGAACATTTTTTTACTCACCCATAGTTATTTCATTATCTTCCTCCCCGATAATTGAATTTAGTTGAGCTACTGGGGTGGATCAAGATAAGAATTAGGTGGTGGCAATTCTGCTCTAAAAATAAGGTGTTGTTTATCATCATCATAAAAAATCGTAACCTCCTTCTTCTTACAATAAATCTTTGAATCATGGTCTAAAATCCTGTCTATACTAAGGATTATATCAATTTCCATCTTGAGTATGATGATGAGATCAGAAGATAATGAACATTTATGTGCTCTAATGTTGACTGATTCACAAAACATTGTTGTAATGATACTTACCTTAGGAGTTTTAACTAACAACTCCCTTGTTATATAAAATTAAATATATCTAAATTTCTTAGCAAATTGGGAAGATATGAAATAATGCGATGATCCAAAATCAAATAAAGAATTTTCTAAACGTGAGGAAACCATTAAATTACCTTCCACCACGTCTTTTAGAGCTTCTACCTCAGTAGTAGTGGTAACATAAGCTTGGACTTGAACCTTTGTCCTTTTGGGGTAAATTCCTTTAACACTTTGTAAATTAATTTTCATAATTTCCCATATTCCTGCATTTGTAGCATCGAACATCAGTAGCTTCTTTCATCCCCTTGAAATCACGAGCATGGTGGCCTTTTTCACCACACTTGTAATAGACTCCCATTCCCTTCAAGCCAGTACCGTGATGTTTATTCCCACATTTTCTGCAAGATGGATATTCAGCTTTTCCCTTGTTCCCCTTATTTCCATTTCCAGAGTGATTAGAAAATCTCTTCTTCTCTTGCATTGCTTTAAAGTCGTAAGACTTAGATAATTCCTTTTCTGTCTTGATAGCACACGAGACAATATCATCGTACGACGAGAAGGATTGTGACACTAATTCTCGATGAAGAAATTGTTTTAACCAATGAAATAATCGATAAATATTAATTCTTGGGTTACGTATATAATCAGCAGCATACCTTGTAATCCTGGTAAAGTTAGCCTCATACTTTGCAACATTCTCATCCTCCTTTTTTCTCAGACTCAGAAATTGCCTTTCCATATCTTCTCGATGGTCACGAGGAAAGCATTTTTCTAAGAAAATCTCTTTGAACTCCCTTCATTAAATATTTGATACTTAATCATCTTCCTTTGTGTTTTGAATCAATGACCACGATTGGTCAGCATCTCCAGTGTGGCAGTAAACTGCCATGTTAACTTTTTCCCTTTCACTAATCCCCAAGGCATAAAATATTTTCTCTAAGGGATTTATCCATTGCTTTGCTACTAAGGGATTTGTACTCAAATTTAATGTTGGTGGATGTTTCCTCATGAAGCGATCTAACATTGATCCTCCACATTGTGGATCAGGGTGCTATATATGGGTAAGGTTATTATTCATAACCTGAGTGAGTTGTCCTAGTATGGTGATTAGCTGATCAGCACCAGTTGCATTACCAACTCCACTATAATTATCTTGAGAAGGAGGGAAATCCCTACATGGAGTGCATGCATTGATACAGTTTCCATTCCTTCCACTAGGTGCCATTTCCAAAGAATGGAATAAACTAGATTAGTTTATGAATCGAAATACATAATTACAAACTTATAAAATACTTAAGATAAATTGAACAGTTCATGGATATTATCAATAATCATAAAAATGTTTTCTTTGAGGAAGTATATACTCATAATCCTTCATAATGGTTTGTAAAGAAAATGGGAATTATCCTAAGAATATCCCCCGAGAGTTTCATAAATAAGAGTGCAACAAAGCTTATTGTTGTGTACCAGGATTCCCCGGGTCATTCCCGAAACTACTTTTGGGTGTTTTCACTCCTAGGTACAATTGTTCCATAGCTGCCTCTACCTACTCGTATCCAGACATGGATGTATTGATTGTAAAACTCACAAAATCTCTACAATAACAAAATTCTAGGAAGTTCTTCTATACTAATCTTCAATGTCCATCTTAGGTCTATGTGCTCTAATCATAGTTTATCTAAATATAGATCCCAAGGTTTGTATTAATCTTCATATGATACCAAATGTAACTCCCCAACCCCAGTAACCCAGAGTCAGTGCATTATTACATAACATTGGCTTGATTACCATGAATCATGTCCCGATTGACCGATTGGTTTAGTATTCTTGGAAACACTAGATATATTCATAAGTTTTACAATTACATCATAAAATGAAAACTAAAACAACATATTGTCTTCATATCCCATCATACTATCTCTTCTGGTCCTTTATAAAATACTTCTTCACATCCTAGGAAAAAGAAAGCAATGAATGTGGTGGACTCAGATGCTTTGTAAGGATAAAAATATAGCGGAAACTTTCATAAATAAGAATAAACATATAAGGAAATGTATAACTAATAAAAAATACTTTTAAACATGAACATCAACATAATATGGAAAAAATAAAATGAAGTACTTCCATTTACTTATTCACATGGATATTCTACTAGTCGAATAATAACATGCAATATCAATAACCACATTCATAATGATGGAATACATAATGTCAGACTATTATAACCACATAGTCAAAGCCTTGTGCCAAGACTAAAAATAATATTTCTTGAAGGCCTTGTGCGAAGACAATATTTTGTCTCAAGATACCTACCGATGCATCGAGGAGCTATAGAGGGCTCCACCCATCACTTATAAAGTCCAATGCATTCCTCATAAGAACAGGTTTAAACATAATGTAAACATTCGTATTAAGACTAGGATATGAAATGTCAGTAATTTATCCATAAACCATGAATGGTATACAAATAACACGTCCACAGTCAAACATGTCACAAAACCTTCTATACAATATGGTAGTTTTGTATCATTATAAATCAACATCAAATAATCTTAAAATTAATCAGAGGATGTTGACATAGATGAAATCAAAACTATTTGAGAGAAATATCTCTTTTTTTAAATCATTTAAAAGACACATAATTATAAAAGAAAACATTTACATTGAAAATATTCTTATATGATTGTAATGGATGATCTAATGATTTTATAACAGCAGAAAATAGTCGCACTCACCGTATAAGTTAAAAAATACATTCTTACCTTAATTTTGTCAAAAATGTTAAAAGGACCTTGTTTGGAAAAAAACTGAAAGATTCCTTTATAAACATCTTATAACATGTCAAAAAGCGTATATATTACTTTAAACCTAGTATATAAAATAGTTAGAATGTTTTGAAATACATTTTTAAGAAACATTGATGTGGATGATAAAGAGGTCACAGTAGATAATTACGTATAAACAACCTCAGATAATGAAGAGATTGGGAAATAAACCCTTACCGTGTACTTTTACTTGGTTCAGGGTAGTTTGACCCCTTTTATAATGGTGAAATAGTTGTTATTAAATTATAAAAGAATCATATACATTAATATGATATCATATACGATCTTTTAACATTTCTTCGTTAATAATATCTTATTAATATCATCGTTTCGACTGTTTATCTTACTCATTTTCTTTTATATGATTTGTTACATAAGCCGTGTTTGATATGGATAGGTTGTATCTTATTCATTTCCAGAATGATATCATGTCATTAAAAATTAATTATGATCATCAATTGAGAATTATACTTGAATGGATACGATGGGGAATGAATCTCATCGCGTTCGTGGAGACGGTAGTCCGTACGTACGCACGAGCAAGAATATCATTATTTTGATATTAAAATAATATATAATTGGATGGTATTTCATATATACAGATTAATTATAATGTTATATTTATTATTAACATCAATTACACATCATTGTCATACCTATCCAAGTAATAATGTTTTGAATAACAATTACACCACGACGTGGAGATAGTAAGTTGTACGTACACAAATATGGTGACATGTCATTCAAAGGATGGATAGAATACTGAATATGGTTGTACCATATTTATAATAACATCACAGTATATAGAATATACTGTAGTTATTATTTTATAATGGAAATAACAAAGAATGAATAATTTGGAGAAGAAAGGAACATGAAAGTGGATGGTGAAAACATTACCTCTTCTTCGGGTTCATCCTTTTGATTTGATCAAAAGGGATCCATAGGATGGCTTTATGATCATAATAAAGACTCTAGGTTGAAGTGAGGGATGTTTTGAAGATATTTGGGCAGAGTTTGGTCGAGCCAAATGGCTTTGAAGATGTGAATTAGTGGGAGGGAGAGTTCCCTTTTATAAGAGGGGTGGGGGCACCATAGGAAAAGCTAGAAATATTAGTTTATTATTAATTCATAATCAGTTTATAATCGATATAAAGTAGATTATTTAAACATTAAGGTATTGATAGGTTGAAAACCACTCAACCAATAGGTTTTAGGCAGGGTTGGATCACAATATTGGCATTATCTTTTTGATTTAACACTTAGTTAAATAGCATGACGTTTACCATGTCTATTAGTATTTTTAAATTATATAGTTAATAAATATACAATAAACTTCCAAGAGACCCCCAAGTGGTCCATTAATTATAAACCTATCATAATATAATTCCTTTTTTCCAACATTAGATTTTTAGGAATATAATATCAATTAATAATATAACATTTGTTTTAAAAACTCTTTTATGTCAATTTTAACACTATAGGGTATTTTGTTTTTCATAAATTCATAACAGAATTATTATTTTGAAAAAAAAACATAAAACCAATCCTAATATGTAATATTAACTTATAAAATTATTTGAATTCATTAAAAGTCTCAAATTACATTTATTTGAATATTTATAATATAAATTATGTTAATATTTCATTAATTAGGTAATTACTCCTTCACTATTGTGTCATAAATAAATTAAATTATATAAGGTCTAAATTTTATAAATAAAATACCATTATGTAGAAAATATTTATATCTTTCTAATGAATATTTACAATTGAATTTATCTTATGTATAACTCTATATTAAAAATGGTTTAGTAATTAAACTTTGATTTTAACTATTTTAACCGTTCATTGAATTAAATAATAATAAATGTCCTAATCTAATCCAAGTGGACCTAAATGATAAATTTATTTACCTAAGGTTGTTTTTGGTCGAGATACACTTGTCCAATAGAATTTGGACATATTTAAGGGTAATATTAATATCATTTTTACCCTTAATTACCCTATTTACTTTTAACCGTGGTAAATAAGATAAAAATGTTACTATTCACCAAAAATTATTTTCATCTCATTGAACGACTTTTTACTAACTAATATCAACCGTGTCTCTCAGAATTTTGAAATTCCACTCACAGAAGCGTTAAAATTATGTTTTATGTGAATTTTGAAATTCTCATAGGATATGGGTAAAAGACGGTGAAAAGTTTAAAGAAATTTTTATATATCTAAAATTATTATAAATTTACTCCAATGAATTACATTGAACTTATATAGGTATTATTTGTCTATTTTGGCCTTCATTAAATTTAAATAAAATAAATAATTATTTAAATGAAAATTCAGTTTTAAACTATAACTTAGTGTTTTTTCATTATTCATCAAAAATTGAATTTTTCAAAAAAATACCAAAAATTCACCCTAAGCTAATTTCGATATTCCGAATCCAAAAATGAAATTATTCTTGAAAGATAAAATTTATAAAATTTCAAAAAGTTGGTATTACTATTCATAACGACAAGTTTGATTGGTTGTGTTGTGTGTTAGAACTCGAAGTTGCATACAACACACGCTACTGTATTATTCAAAGAGAAGTGTACCGTGGAAGCTTGGGGTGTTACATGATTCATATTCCATGCTTCTTTGTCAAGTTTATCCCATTTCTGGGATTTTTTTCACTCAATTTTTATTTATTTTTTATTATATCCTATATTTTTTAGGATATCAATGGAATTAATGAGCTCATTTAGTGGAATAAAATAAATATTTAGTGTTTTAATTTCATTTTGATGTATTGTGAACCTACTCTTCCAAACACATTAGGTCTATTAATAATTATCTTGTGTTTAATAGATATTGTAATTGAGAATCATGCATTATTATATTTTAAATACTGGGTATCAATAAATTGACTGATAGAATGGGTTATTATTTTGGGTCATAGGAAAAGTATAAATTATTAAAATCCATATGGATAAATATATGTATAGGTAAATATTATGAAATTTACATGAAATATAGATTTAATGGTTAAAATAAAATTACATTTTCATCCAAATAATATATGTTGACTTTGATATGGAAAAATTTTAAATTGGAGTGACAAAACTGAAAATGGATAATCGGGTGTGATCTATATCATAACCCGGGCTAGGAAAAATTTTCCTTGCTAGACACCAATTATTACACTACTTTGGGATATCCATTTGAAAATTAAAATACGCAATGTGAACTATTTTTGACGATATTAATAGTTTTTAGTATATAAATAACAATATTAAAATTAATGTTAATAACACGAATTGAATCCTAGAGACTCGTATATTTCTAATTACATGGCATTTATGATTTATAACTTACATGTACATTTGTTCACTTTAGTATTATTTTCTAATTTTAGTATACTCATCCATAATTTTATTTTCATTTATTTTTAAATGGATGGAAATAAGAGAAACAATTACAATAAACAATGTGATATGAAATGTGATGATTACCCTAATGAGATTCCAATACTGATTGGAGAATGAGATAACAACATCATTGTATTACATTATGAATTGAATCATGTTATAAATAATAACATGTATTATATAGAACATAAAACATCTCATGAGAAATATCATATTGTGGTCGAGTCCATATTACAAAAATTCCCCCAAATATTTTTTCATATTCTGATCCACTCATCCTAGAAGAATGGATTAAGTCCTGTGAGAATAAATTATATATCCTCCAATTATTTGAATTGTTTAATTTTATATTGGTAGTTTATCAGCTGGGGGAATCTTATTAGTTGTGAAAAAGAATCATGAACATAAGAAAAAATAGGAAATTGATTCCATGAAATTAAATGGATTAAAAAATATATTTTTTCATGAAATAATTTCATAAAACTGGATAGTTTTATATTGATATAGAGTTCATCATGTTGAATAAATTGAAAAATGAGTCTATCGGGGAATATGATACAAATATTCCATTACTTGAACATTATTCCTTTAACATTGTAATCAGCACTGAAATAAATTTGAAATAATTCTATAGTTGATTCAGTTGAATTATATGAACATATTTGGTGATTTGAGACATTGATAGTTATGAAGAGACTGTATGGTATTATTATAGTGTACTAGGATTAAAATACATTGTTATTACATAATTTTAGAATAATATTCATAAAAATACAAAACTTCATTTAAAAAGACAATAATTGCTTAGTGTATTTTAAATCATTCAATAAATTATTATAATTTTGTGAAAGATCTTCAAAATATCCTACAATGATATTCCCCATTTGTAATCCTACTTAAAACCTTTCTGTATAACCTAGGGAAATGAAACAAAAGAAAAGGTAATCTCAAATGCTCTGTAATAGTAAAAAAAGAGATAAGTAAGTATATAAAAAGTATAAGTATGAGATAAATATAGATTAACATTGGAAAATAATACCCTTTATATAATATAATATAAGAATGAATCACAGACTTAATAATAGGAGTGAATAAAACAAGAATCATAATAGAATAAAGAGAATAATTTGTAATATCATAGCATCGGAATAAGAAATTAAATTCTGGAATACACATAATCATTAAAAATCCTATGTTAAGGATACAGTCCAAGAACCTAAAAACTTGTTAGGCTTGGACTAATCACCAATATACCTTATTCATTCATCGGATGACCACCCCTGTACTTTCTTGTTTTAGAATTGGGATTCCAACCTGTGTACTATCTTTTTATGGGATTGGGATGCCCTATTGTTAACCCTCTTAAAATAGAATTGGGATGCACTCCAGTATACCCACATTTTACGGGCTTAGGATTCCATCCTGCATACCCTCGTTTTATAGTCTTGGGATTCCCTCTCATATAACCTCTTGTTATCAACTTGTCATTCACTCCCGTATACTCTCTTGTTACGGGCTTGGGAATCCCTCCTACATACTCTGTTATTATAGTATTGGGATACCCTCTCATATACCATCTTGTTACTCGATTGGGTTAACCTAATATATACCCTCTTGTTACGGGTTTGGGACTCACTCATGTGTACCATTTGAGCTCATATAAGACTTACCATTACCTAATTCATTGTAGGGGGATATAAGTCCCATTTTATCATAAAAAAATCATAAATACATGTGCATCAAGATAATAAAACACTCATCCTAACATGACCCATAAAAATTGATGGTTTTAATAAACATCATATCATAAACAATTAAATGAAATGAGTATTATAAATATTTCATAATAACACAACCGAGGAGAAAATATAGGTTTCCTAATTTATTAATCACTGTGTAACACCTGAAAAGAGGTGGGTTTCATCATGGTATGACCTCTGGAAGATACATGCGATTCATAAAAAACATGTCATAAAAAAGTTATACTATTAATGGAATGAATTATAATGGATTCCATTTAGAGTATCCCTAGTAAAGCATAAACTATATCAAAAGATTTTATATTATATAGAGAAGTATTTTGAAATATCACCTGGGACATTTCATAAGGAAAAAAATATTTCTCTTAAAATAAATCTTTAAAAAATAAAATATTTTAAAAATCATTTTCTACAAAAATAACTTTTAATAACTTATAAAGCGTGATTATAAAAGTAATTTAAACAATTTCTTAATAAAATTTTCTTTCTTATTTTAAATCCTAATTAATATCATAAAAAATTTTAAATCCTTCCTCTATGAAAATAATATTTATAACATATAAAGGAAGCTTTCAAAATCATTTAAAATAATTTTAAAACCTAAAATATTTATAAATACCATTCCTTTGAAAACGAGTTAAAAAAATTTAATTTCTTGAAAACCAATTTATTTAAAAATATCGTTATAATGTAATATATGAATCTTTAAGGAAATTATGTTCATTATGTCAGGTAAATATGTACATGTCAAAATCTCAATATGTATCGTAAAATATTTAAATGAGTGACTTAATTTAAAAAAGAAAATAATTTTCCTCATAAAATAATATTTATTAAAAGAATGACTAATAATTGCTCTCTTTTATTATATCCCCAATAAAGAATAATCTATATCAATGGATTTAAAATTATATAGAGAGTGATTTTGAAATATCATGAAGAAAATTTCATAAGAAAAATTATATTTCTCTGAAAATCAGTCTTTAAAACATGAAAAATTTTATAAATTTTGTTCTACAAAAATAACATTGAAAAATATATAAATGATGATTTTAAAAGTAATTTAAATATTTTCTTGAGATAATTGTCTTTTTTCATTTAAAAACTAATTTAAATCATATTTTTTTTAAATCCTTCCACTTTAAAAATATCATTTATAAATTATAAAAATGATTTGAAAATAATTTTAAAAAAAATAAAAAAATTTTTTGAATACAATTTTATTTGATAGCTAATTTAATAAATTAATTTATAGAAAAATATTATTTAATAATATCCTTGTAATTTATAAATTTTATCTTTAACGAAATGATCTTCATGACGGAAGGTATATCTGTACATGTTAAAAACCCATTATGTGCCGTAAAAAGGTTAAAAAAGTTCCATGATTTTAAAATGAAAATATATATCTTCTTATAACCATTTGTATTAAAATTTAAATAATCGATACAATTTATTTTAAATATCATTGAAACCATGTTTTAGAACAAAATTGAGGGATAATTAATTTCTAAACAAAAAAAGAAATGAAGTCAGAATATTAAAAAATATTTTTATTAATTATCATAAGTAACAAAGAGTGGAATGAATGCAGCTATAATATTAAGATACCATGAATAACTATAAGAGAATAAAATTAATGATAATTCTTGTCTGATTGATCGTATTATTTAATTAATGGACATGTAAGCATAAACAGTCTAATCAGACAATGATATTGTAGTAATAAAATCATTCACATTGGTAACATTGAATAATAATCGCAATGATGGAATAAAATTTCATGAATAATTTTACATAATTAATAGGATGTGAATCATGATTAAAATTTCATATTCGTAGTATACAAACCTTGTAAAATAATATAGGTGCATGATGTAACATTTGTCTCAAAGAAGGAAAATTGAGACAAAAAATAATTTATCAATTTGGTAACTTTTGAAGAATTATCCCTATGAATTAAATATAATAGAATTTATATATATGTAACCATACATTTATGGATAATAGTTTTAGAATACATTTATTTTATGTATATAGAATATATAAAATAAATGAGCGGCGAATACGTCATTTGACTCATAGAAGTAAAAGTGATACTAGAAATTACATTACTTCTTTTGTAACATTCAAATCATGAGATCCAAGAAAAAATGGAAAAAATTAAAATTTGAATATCATTAAATAATATAAATTCATGAAATTACATTTAATATGTTTTAATATATTCCACACACCAATAATAAGTGGTGAATATAGAATATATCTCACAGAAATAAAAGTGGGATGGGAAAAACCTTACCTTAAGTCTTAACTATCTGTATACACATTCAAGACTCTTGTATAATAAACAGTAGATTATTATAAATATAACACAAAATCATGTTCTTATTTATCATACCATACGTGATTATATTATGACTTTAAATAATCCATTTATAAATAATTTCAATTTCATGTTACATTTCAGGTAATAACTACTTTTTTCATAAATGTTTTGACTTAATATTCTTGATCCTACTATGTAGATCAGGATTTAATTATCTAATGAATGTAAAATATGATATAGATATAATATATATTATGTATATATGTATTTATAAAAATATATAAAATATATAAATAATAAATTCAATAAACCTTTCATTGATTCATTAGGTCGTACATACGAATGAATGTTGTTTCCACTTTCAGATTATTTTGAATGAAATATGGTTAATGATATATATATATATATATATTTAAATTATAATTATAGTAGAATTGTTATGAAATATATATCATATAAATTTACTAAACCCATTTTCAATACATTTAACGTAAATTATGAACAAATCACGTCACTTTGAGGAAGTGGTAGTCCACATTTAGTCCAAAGAAGTTATCTCTTTCCCAAAAAAATGATGGCATGAAGGAATGTGTTGTATAATAATTTCATAAGAATAAATAGATCATAAATATCATATATATCACATTAAAATAGTAATTTCATCTTTATTTTCAACCATTAAATGTGTTAATGGAAAAACCAATGACATTGGTTCATGTGGTGGTAGTTCGTCACACACACGAACAATGATTGTGTATCCAATTTGATGGAAGTTTTTGTTTTTTTATGTTTATGCCTTATCTTAATAATGTCTTAGAATATTTAAAATTATTAGTTTATTATACAATATGGTAATAATAATAATTTATTTGGTGGAGATATAAATTAAAAAAAGTTCATCTTGTAGGATGTAACTTTTCTTTGGTTAACTCCTTTTGGTATTTACCAAAGGGATTACGTGGATAGATTTCTAGAAAATGTGAGGCCTATAGGATTAAGAGATTGATTTTGGGATCTTTTTTAAGATGTATTTGGATGAGGAAAGTTTCATAATAGGTGTGAATAAGTGAGGGGGTGAGTTCCCTTTTATAGTGGAGAATGAGAGGAATTCTTGTAAACATAAAAAGGTAAAAAATATTGAGAGGCATCCCTTACATATTATGCCTCCAATAATGGTAAATTTTTTTTATAAAATAATATATATATTATAAATATGCATGTAAATTGGATTATTATTTAGTTTCTAGGTCATTTGACCCCTTATGTTTATATTTAACTACTAAGTAAACTCGTATTTACCTTAATCGTTGTAATTATTTATAATTACTTTTATTGATATTTGTTTTCAAAAAAGATGTTGAAAATATAATTAGTTATAAAATTTACAAATTATAAATAATAAATCTATGTTTTTTTATTATAAACACTTAATTAATATAAATTATTTTTAAATTAATCCCACATATGGAATGAGACACTTTTTTTGAAAGGAAAATGTTCAAAACATTGAAAATGTAACACCCTGACCCCTCTAAGCTGGAGTTGATGCATTAAATGTGATATATGAATGGTTAGAAGGAATGAATAATCTGAAAGGATTTATCAGTTTGGTATTCTTGAAGATATTATATACATAGGTGTAACACAAATTACATAGAAAAAGGTCAGAAGATACAATACATAACAAAACTAAAAACTGTAACCACATGAACTCAATAAATGACCTTCTCTTCATCACCTATTGAAGGTAAACAATGAAAGGGGTGAGATAAAATTCTAAGTAAGGGTTAAAAATAGTAGAAGCATGAATACAATAATAAGTGAATTAAAATCAATTTGACATAATAAATATGGCATGGTGAATAGATGAGAAACTCACACCATTATTAATCTGAGAATGAAAATACATCCATAGATATTGTCATAGTAAAAACCTCATGGATTTTAATAAATGATAATGAATATATAGAATCCATATTAATTTTACATAATGTATCTGGAAAATGAAACCATAATAGTGTTAAAATGGTTTAGTTATATGGGTATAAATACGTTTGATTTTTTGAAACAAACTCGAAGGGTTTATCGCCAACTGATTTCTATCTTGATGCCTATCGATAAATAGAGGGGATATAGTGGGCCCCAACCACCACTTCATGTCGAAATAATTTTTTATAGACTGATTCAATACTAGAAAGATATGCCTATTCAATATTCGTATAGTGTAGAGTATACAGATTCATCAAATTTTTCCCTAATTAAAATAACATTCCAAATAAACACCATGTGTAAAATGGTATACGGTTTAGACAAAAAACAAATCCATTATATGAGATTATGGATATTTAATATAAATATAATTTCAAATGAAAATTGATCTCAAATGGGTAGTAGGTACACCAAATAAGGATTATTAGGTGTAGAATACAATTTTACTCACAACAAAATAGTAGTTGAGACAAAGTCTCTTACCACAATGTAATCGATCGAATCATATGAACAGAAATTAATAACCCTAAAATGAATAATTAAATAACATGAATCTAAAAATAATAATGTTATTATATATAAAATGGAATTATAGATATACCACATACAAGAAATAAGTAGCGTACAATGAAAATCTCACAGAAATGAATGTGAGATGAGAAACCCATTACAAACATCTTGACTTGGTATGGAGTGTTATTATGAGGGATTAATGAGAGGTAACGAGGTATTACATTGTTCATATATCAAAAGTGATTTATGGGGGAGGTTGGAAAATGCACCCCATCATTTGGAATTAAAAAATAAAAGAGCACAACATAGGGGAGATTCTTGAACATAAGTGAGAGAGAGGATCCCATACATTATGCTTGAAGGTGTTCTTGATTGTTCATAAGGACCTGAATAATAAAATTTAGATTCATTAATTAATCATTCCATAACCTCATCAACATATAATTGATATTTTATGATATTATTAGGTTCATTAATGGCCTTTTTGATTGTGTAAGAGATTAAATTTTATTGTTTTGGTAGCATTTTCTTCTTGGGTTTTCACGATCCGTTTACTTGTATTCATTAATGGATGTTTGTTTAAAATATGGTTAAACATACAGAATTGTTAATATGAATTCATAGTTAAACTAAAGAGATATAAATTATCATATAATTATTCTAGTTATATACCATAAGGATGACTCATTCGATGAGTTAAAATAAACGCTTTCATTTGGCTTGGTGATTTTGTGCACCATAAACTTGTTTTGCATTATTATTCCATATTATGAATGTCAAAATATTAAAGAAAATTAATCAAGATAAAATTCATAAATTATTACATGATCAACCATTGAAAAGGTTTCACGACTATTATTTAAGATAGTATTGTAAATTGAAAACCCGTCTTCCTTGAATGTGATAAATTTACACATCGCGGTCGGTGTTTGCATTTATTGTATAAAAGAAGGGAAAAGAGATATTATGATGAAATATTCTATAAGAAAAATAAAAAACCAGTAAATGTATGGTACTGTAATTATCATGGAATTTGAATGAGGGGAGGTGAGAAGAGAGAACAGAATAATGGAACTTTTTAAAAGAAATTGAAAGAAAATAGAAGGAAGTTCACCTCTTGAGTACCCCTCCTTTAGAATCTCCATAAGGACCTTGTTTTTGTCCTTTTGGTGAGACCAATAGGTCTTAGAAATGGGGAGTGGGAATGGGGAGAGTATATGTCAGAATTTAGGCAAGACTAGAATCTTGAGTGGTGTGGGGGCAGAGGGGTGAGGGGTGGTTTATATAGTAGAGGGGAGATGAGATTTCTTAATATTATAATCATTAATTTCTTATTTCCTCTCATAAAAACAAATATTGAGTATTCAATGACCAAGAACAATAAAATATGCATGTGACTTCGAACCAATTGATCTTACATCAGTAGATCATTATCAATGACTCAATTAATCCATTATTAAGCATTTATTGTGAATTATCAGATTTTACTATTCATCAAAAATTCAAGTATTTCAGAAAAATCCCAACTATTCATCATAACCTTTTTTGACATGTAGAATCAAAAAATGATCTCCATTTTTTAAAATTAATTTTCATAATATAATTCATTAAATATTTAATTAAAATCAATATTTAAACGATTAATATAAACACCTAAAATTTTCATCTTCATTTTTAAGGTGACTAAATTCATTTATACACTCAATGGTATGGATACAATTAATAATAGTCCTATTACTATTCATAATGGTACGTTAATATTCATAAGGGTAGGTTACTATTCAGTGAATAAATAAGTTAATTCTATCTAACTGTAAATATCATCATAAACACAACTATAAATGTCAGATTTTTAAAATTCAAATCGCAGAGTTGGAAAATATAATTTTAACGGATAGGTTATGGATATATCCTATATATAATCATTTTTTTTCCATATAGGCTCATTGATTCATGAAATATTTTCTATAACTATAATTTATTGAATATAAACATACCATGAAGTGTTTTGAGTGATACAGTATTCCCACCATTGGAAATTTTGTCCTTGAAAGTTTATGTATGAAACTCACAAAAACGATGTGGGTGATTCTTTTTGATAACATCCTCAAGTTCCCATGTTGCTTCCTCAATATTCTGGTTTCTCCAAATAACCTTTACTATATGAGTTTTTTTATTTCTCAATACATGATCCCTTGTGTCAAAAATCCCAATAGGCATTTCATAGTATGACAAACCGGGCTCCAGTTCAATTTCTTCATATATGAGTACATGTGTTGGGTTTGGCATGTATTTCATTAACAAGGACACGTGGAAAACATCATGAACTCTGGAGAGATTACGTCACATTTCTAAATGTTAAGGTACAACTCCGATTGTTTCTGGAATTTCAAATGCTCCGATGTAAATGGGGCCCAGTTTCCCTTTCTCACCTAACGTCAAGACACCCTTCCACAAAGATACTTTTAGAAATATATGATCTCTCACATGAAATTCCAAGTCCTTTCACTAGTTTTCATCATAAATCTTCTGCCTACATTGGGTGTCTTTAATATGGGCTTGTACATTTTTCACCTTTTTCATGGTCTCCTCATTAATTTCTGGCCCAATACATATCCTCTCACCAACTTCATTCGAAAAAGTTGGAGTTCAGAATCTTTTTCCATATAATGCTACATATAGATCCATTTGAATACTAGAGTGGGAACTATTGTTGTATGAAAATTTAACTAAAGGAATGTATTGATCCCACATACCTTGGAAGTCAAGAGAGAATGAACTCAGCATGTCTTCTAAAGTTTGAATAGTCTTTTCAACAGTCCATCGGTTTGGGGTTGATAAGTAGTACTCATACAATGCTCGGTATTAAAAGCTTTCTAGAGACTTTTCATGAATTTTGATGTAAATAGTGGATCTCGATCGGATACAATCGATAGAGGTCCTCCCTAAAGTCTAAAAACTTCATTAATATAAAGTATTTCAAATCACTCAAGTGGAAATCCCTATCTTATAGGAAGGAAATGTGCTGATTTTGTGAGATGATCAATAATTACCCATATTGTGTCATTCCTTATAGGTTTCCTCTGTAGTCTGGTGAAAAAATCCATCATAAATTTATCCCACTTCCACAGAAGAATAGGTATAGGTTGCATAACTCCTTTGGGATGTTGTCTCTCTACCTTTACTTGTTGACAAACTAGACATCTGAACACGTAGTCAGCAATTTCCCTCTTCACATTATCCCACCAAAAATATTCTTTCAAATATATATAAATCATGGTGCTACCTAGGTGTATAGAGAAATTTGACCTATGAGTATTGTATAATAGTTCCCTTTTTTGCTCATGTACTAATCTAACTAATGACCTCTTCCCAAATTTCAGAACCCCTTCTTCATACATGAAGTCATCCAGTCTCCAATCCTTGACAGCATTAATTTTCTTCTGCAGGTTCTCATCATTATATTGAGAGTTTTTTATCTTCTCTAATAAATATGGTTTAGCAATCATTTGAAAGAGGAAAGATGTTTCCATTTACTTAATAATTCCCATATCCATCTTTAGTAGATCTAAAAATATAGGATCTCTCTCAATCTTCGTTTGAGTCCGAAGTCCGTGATCTCTTCGACATAATGCATCTTCCACCTTATTCCCCTTTCACAGGTGGTAGTTTATTGAACAATCGAAATCTTTGAGTATCTCAAGCCATTTTCTTTTCCTCGTGTTGATTTCTTTTTGTGTGAAAATGTATTTCAAACTCTTGTGGTATGTATAAATCTTACATATCTCTTCGTAGAGATAATGCCTCCATATTTTCAAAGCAAAGATTATGACTGCTAAATCAAGATCATGAGTTGGATAATTTTTCTCATGAGTATTCAACTGTCATTATGCATATGTAGTAACTTTATCGTTTCTCATAAGGACGCAAAATAGTCCATTCTTTGATGCATCGATTTATATTACAAATCCATCATTTTTATATAGAAGAGTAAAAATGGGATAATTGACCAATATTCTTTTAAATTATTCAAATCATTCTGTACATTCTTTTGTCCACACAAAATTAACTCCAATATGTGTGAGCTTGGTTAGCAGGTTAGCTAGTCGAGCAAAATTCTGAACAAAACGCCGATAGTAACCTGCTAAGCCAATAAAACTGCGTACCTCAGTAATGTTTGTTGGCATGTGCCATTCTTATATTGCCTTTGTCCTTGTAGGATCAACTAGGATTCCATCCTTAGAGACAATATATCCAATAAAAAAAATGTTTAAAACCAGAATTTACACTTTCTAAACATCCCATATTATTTATTTCTTCTAAGAGTTCTCAGAATAACCCGCAATTGATTCTCATGGTCTACATAACTTTTTGAGTATACAAGGATATCATTGAAGAATACCACAACAAAGTTATCTAGATATTCTATGAAAAATCTATTCATTAAATCTATGAAAATAGAGGGTCCATTTTTCCTTCCAAAGGGAAAAATTGTAAACTTGTAATGCCATTACCTAGTCCGAAATGTTTTCTTAGGAATATCTTCCTTCCTCACACGCAACTGATGATATCAGGATCAAAATTAAATCTTCATAAAGTATTGAGGTCCATGAAGTTGATCAAATAAATCATCAATCTAGGGAATATGATACTTATTCTTTATTTTAATAGCATCGATTTCCCTATAATCAATGCAAAGCCTCATGGATCCAACTTTCTTCTTGATAAAGAGGATTGGGGCTCCCCATGGAGAAACACTAGGTCAAATAAATCCTTTTCACTCAAATCATCTAGTTTTTTATTTAGCTATACTAATTACATAGTGGCCATTATATAGGGAGTCTTTAATATATCTCTTGCATCAGGAATTAAAATAATAGAGTACTCATCTTCCGGCTCTGGAGGATGTCCATGTAAATCCTCTAGAAATCCATCAATATACTATTTCACTATTTTCACATATTCTATTTGAAGATTTATATCCTATCCCATAGATATTGGTTTATCTTCCTCTCCATGTATTTCATTTAGTAGAGAAACTAGGGGTGCTACTAGATAAGAATCAGGTGGCAATGTTTCTTACCTAAAGACAAGTGATTCTACACCATTTTCAAAAAAATTAACATCCTTCTTCTTACAATTAATTTTCCCATCATAATTTGACAGCTAATCCATACCATGAATTATATCAAATTTATTCATTGGTATGATGATAAGATTAGAAACTAAATCATGTTTTGGTGTTAGGAGGGGGACTAGTTGACATGCCTTTGTTGCAATGATACATCCCCTGGGAGATTTGACTGACAAATCCTTTATTAAATCAAATTGGACATATCTAATTTTCGTGGAAAACGTGGAAGATATAAATTAATGTGATGATCTAGAATAAAATAAAGTGTTGGCTACGTTTTATGAAAAAATTAAAATACCCACCACCACATCATTAGGAATTTCAACCTCTGCGGTTGTAATCACATAGGCTCTCCCTTGTTCTCTTGGATTTTTCTAACAAAAGTTTCCTTCGAACTAAGGAAAATAATTTTCATAGTGTCCCATATCTCTATAATTGTAGTGTTGAATATCATTGTATTTTTTATACCCGTTGAATTCATCAAATCGATGACCCTTTTCTCCGTAGTTATTGTAGACTCCCATGAATTTCAAGCATTTCCGGAGATGATTCTCTCCACAGTTCTCACATAATGGGAATAGATTTGTTCACTTTCTCTTCTTTAGTGCTTCTCATTTTCCTTTATTATTAGTGTACCACTTCTTATCTTGGTTTCCTTTTAAACGATTTGATCTAGAAAATTCCCTCTCTGTTTTGATGTCACTTGATAAAATTTCATCATATGATGAAAATTATTGAGAAGCCAGTTCCCTAAAAATACATGGCTTAAGACCGTCAAAGAAATGATCTATCTTGTCTTCCGAGTCACGTACGTAATCTACAACATACTTGGCCAGCCTTGTGAAAGTAGCCTCATACTTTGTAATACTGTCTTCTTCCCATTGTTTTAAGAAAAGTAATTTCCACTTAATTTTAGTTCATTTCTCATGAGGGAAATATTTTTTGAAGTATATTACCTAAAAAGTCCTCTATTCCATATATTCTATTTCTTCTTCCTCTATGGTATTCTGAATAAAGGACCACTATTAATCAGCGTCACCCTTTATGAAATATACTACCTGTACTATAATTTTAATTTTCATTGCATCTTAAGGCCATGGATATCTTTTCAAGGGACATGATCTATTTCTCAGCAACCACTAGGTTAGTAGTCCCACTAAAATATGGGGGCATCTACCTCAGGAAACGATCTAACACTGGTGTGTAATGGTTATTTGTTACAACCTATATATGTTGTCCCAATATGGTCATGATCCAATCTTCTCCAACATTGACTGTATTGACTTACTCAGTAGGGAGATTCATACCTTGCCAATGAGTATTCATTCACATTCTTCCGTTATATGCCATTTCTAAATAATGGGACATACTAAATTAGTTTATGAATCTCAAATAAAAAATAACTCAACATAGATTGAAATTCTATTCATAGCTATTCTTATAAACATGGTTTCTATAAGGAAAAAATTACATTAAACTCCATCATAATGGATTTTAAAGAAAATTTAAATTATCTTAATCATATCCCTCGGGGGTGTCATATTCAAGAGTGTAGCAAGGCCCATTTTCGTGCACCAGTTCCCATTTGAGTCCAGCTCAAATTAGTGTTTTTGGGTTTTATCCCAAGATAAATATGTGCCAGAGCTGCCTCTACCAACTCATATCTAGAGAGAGACGTATTGCTTAAAAAAATTATGCTAGAGCTAATGCATTACTTGTGATACATATGTTCCAGAGATGCCTATACTATAATTTCCATGTTTTCTACTAAACTTATTCTGATACCTACTATAACACCCTAACCCCTATATTCTAGAGCCGATCCATTACTTGTGATATTGGTATTGTTAGAAGGAATGAAAAAAACCAAAGGAATGATCAGTTTAGTCATCTTGAAGAAACTAGATACATGGATGTAACACAAATTACATTGAAAAAGGTTACAAGATACAATACAATACAAAACTGAAAACTGAAACCACATGATGTCAATAAATGACCTTATCTTCATTACCTGTTGAAATAAAACAATGAAAGGGGTGAGTAAAAACGCTCAATAAGGGTTAAAAATAGTGGAATCATGAATACAATAATAAGTAAATCATAAAAAATCTTACATAATAAATATGGCATGGTGAATAGATTAAAAACACACACCATTAATAAATAGATAATGAAATTGCATCCATAGATTTTGCCATAACGAAAAACTCATGGATAGTAATAACTGATAATGAATGAAGAGAATTATTATTAATTGGATGTCTTGTATCTAGCATAGGAAACCATATTACCGTTACAACGGCTTAGTTCTACAAGTAGAAACCTATAAGATTTTTGAAAACAAACTCAAAGGGTTTGTCGCCACCTGATTTGTCTCATGAGACATACCGATGCATCGAGGGGATATAGAGGGACCCACCTAACGCTTAATGTCCAATGTATTTATTATAAATTGATTAAATACAAGATCAATATTCCTTTTCAATATCCATATAGAGTAGAGTTTACATATTCATTAATTTTTTCCTAATTAAAATAAATTTCCAAATAAACCTCGTATGTAAAATGGTATACGGTTTAGAAAAAAACATATCCATGATATCAGATTATGGATATTTAAAATAAATATAATTTAAAATGAAAATATATCTCAAATGGGTAGTAGGTACACCATATAATTATTATTAGGTGCACAATTAAAAGATAGATAAAACAAAATAGTAGTTGAGACAAAGTCTCTTACCACAATGTAATCGGTCGAATCAAATGAACATAACATAACAAAACCCAAATGAATCATTGAATAACATGAATATAATTATAATCATATTTATATATATAAAATGTTAGTACACATATACCACATACAATAAATAAGTGGCAAACAATGAATATCTCACCGAAATGAAAGTGAGAGAGAAACCCCTTACAAACATTTCGGCATTGTAACAAGTGTTATTGTGCGGGAATTGTGAGAGCTAAATGGGTATTAAATTATTTATATTTTACAAGGGAAGTATGGGGAGGGTGGTAAATCATACCCCATCCTTAGGAATTATAAAATAAAATGGCACAACATAGGGGAGATTATTGAACATAAGTGATAGAGAGGATCCATAACCTTATGCTCGAATGTGTTCTTGATTGTTCTAAACATCCTGAATAATCAAATTTAGCTTCAATAATTAAGAACTCTAGAACCTAATCAACATATAATTGATACATTATGACCATATTAGGTTCATTAATAGACTTTTTAATGGTTTAGGAGATTAAATTTTGTTTTTTTGGTAGCATTTTCTTCTTTGGTTTTCATGACATGTTTACTTGTATTCATGAATAAATATTTGTTTGAAATATGGTTAAACATATAGAATTGTTAATGTAAATTATTAGTTACATTAAAGAGATATAAATGAACTTATAATTATTCTGGTTATATACCATGAGGATGACTCATTCGATGAGTTAAAATAAATCCTTGGATTTGGCATGGCGGTTTTGTGCACAATAAACTTGTTTTGTATTATTATTCCATATTATGAATGTGTAAAGATTATAGAACATTAATAAAAAAATTACATATATTATGACCTGGTTCAAATAGTTAAAAGTTTTAATTACAATTATTAATGATAGTAATCCAAATTCAGAACTCGTCTTCCTTGAGTGTGATAAATTGACACATCTCA
Source organism: Viscum album (assembly GCA_963277665.1). NCBI lineage: Eukaryota > Viridiplantae > Streptophyta > Magnoliopsida > Santalales > Viscaceae > Viscum > Viscum album. Next base: position 1,258,031,602 of record OY728134.1, read on the forward strand.
GACGGTGTTTGCATTTATTATATAAAAGGAGAAAAAAAGAGACATTATGATGAAATATTCCATTATAAAAACAAAAATTCAGTAAATTTATGTTATTGGGATTATCATGGCACTTGGATGAGAGGTGGTGAAAAGATATAACAAAATAATGGAACTTTGTAAAAGAAATTTAATGAAAATAGAAGGAAGGTTCGCCTCTTGAGTACTCCTCCTTGAGAATCTCATTAAGGACATTGTTTTTGTCCTTTTGGTGAGACTATAAGGTCTTGGACATGTATAGAGGGCTTATAAAGAGTATTTTGCAGAATTTAGGAATGGATTGAAGCATGAGTGGGGGGGAGTAAGAGGGGGTGAGGGGTGGTGTATATAGTGGAGGGGAGAGGAGATTTCTTAATATTATAATCCTTAATTTATTATTTCCACTAAAGACATCTAATAGTGAGTATTCCATGACCAAGAATAGTATGATGTTAATGTGACCTCGAACCAATTGGGCTTAAATCAGTAGATCATCATCAATTACTCACTTAATCCATTATTTAGCATTTATTTTGAATTATCGTATTTTACTATTCATCAAAAATTCAAGAATTTGAAAAAAATCCCAAAAAATCATCATAACCATTTTTCGATGTGTAGATTCCTAAAATAAATTCCAGTTTTCAAAAATAATTTTCTAAATATGATTAATATAATATTTAATTAAAATAATAATTTAATCGAAAAATATAAACACCTAAAATTTCCATCTTCATTATAATGGATACTAAATTCATTTATACACTAAATGGTATGGATACTATTCATAAGAGTCATATTACTATCCATAAGGGTAAGTTACTATTCATAAGGGTATCTTACTATTCACCGAAAATTATGTTAATTCTATGAGACTCTAGATATCATCTTGAACACAACCATGTATGTCAGAATTTTTAAAATTCAAATCGCATAGTTGGAAAATTTATGTTTAATGGAATGTTTATGGATATGTAATATATGTTACCATGATTTGTTCCATATAGGCTCAGTGTTTCATGAAATAAAGGATACAACTAGAATGTATTTAAGATAAACATAACCTGAAGTGTTTGGGGTGCTAACGAAAAGTATTTATATCCACGTTAAAAAACATTTAATATTATGAAATAATTTAAATTAATGATATAACATGTCATAGGTAGGTATATAAAAAACACAACAAGAATATGTAGTTAATATAGCTTATATCTCATAGAAATAATATTTAGATTAGAAAACCATTACCTTAAGTCTTGATTTAATTAGTACTCATTAAATCCTCCTATACGATAAATATATTTTTATTATTAAATTTACACATAACCTTATTATTATATATCATACCATATATGATTCTATTATGAATGTATAATCGCTATTTATTAAAAACTTTATGTTAATGTTACATTTATTGTAATAATCTCGTTGTTTTCATATATGTTATGAATTTTTATTCTTAATAGACTTACATAGATCATGTTTCAATTTTTTATAGAATCAAAAAAATTATATAAATATCATGTAATTTTTATATATATTATATTTTCAATAATATGTAAAACATTTAAATATGAATTGGAATACACAGTTCACATAGAGAGTAGGTTATACGTATTTCTGAACCTTATTTCAATTTTCATATCGTATTGATGTTAGGAAAATGTTGATTAGGAAGGGGTTTTTTTCAAGTATTTTCTTTTTTTTAAATGATGTTTAAGAGTAAAGAGAAAATCACAACACTTTGTTTTTGTTAAAATTTAAACTTACAATTGGATTTGGTGAATCAGACTAAACATTTGTATTCAAAAAATCAAACTCACAATGCATTAGAAGGTCATTGTATTTTGGTGAAGCTTTCTGGAAGAGTTTTCTCATAGGATTCAAACTGATACTAAAATGAAACATTCGATCATATTGATAATACATATTATTGGAAGTAAATGGTCATTATATTAATATTATATATAGTATGTATGAAGTAATTGTATTGATGAGAGTATCAAAGTCTTCCTGGCTACAAAAAATTAAATTTGATGATGCTTGGATGATCTTGGAGTTCTTATAAATAATAAGTAAATTTCGATAATTATGATGCATGATTGATGAATGAATTGGTTAGTGAAGGTGATGCTGTCAATATAATGGTGAGAAAAAAAAAATTTATAAATCATATTCAGATTGATTGGATCTTGATGAAAAACGAAAAAGGGTGTTTATAATTGAATTTAGCCTGATAATACTCAAGACCATCAAAATCATGACAATTATATCAGGAGGAAACCATGTTTTAGATGATTAAAAGGGAAGATAAATTACATTACAATTAAAGTTGGACATTTTTAAATCTAATCATCAATGTTTTCCAAAGACAATCAGATATTCATTATTAATGATACTTTTTTTAAAATAAAAATAAGTTGCTAAATGGTCTGGGTATGCCATCATTTTCAGAAGAGGAAATAATTTATTTAGTCTTATTAATGAATATAATAGAAAATTATTAGATCAATATTGTAGTAAACCATTTCAAAGGGTTAAATTAGTTTGTTTTCTTATCAAGTGGATCAAGGGAAATCGATGAAGACACAGATGTGTAATTCAACTAGGTTAATAGTAGATGTGAAGAAGTAGAATTAGTTCAAGATTATAGATGAAGTATATTCATGAGTGTAGTGTCGAGGGCATGATTAAAAATAAAATGAAAAGTTATTTTCAATTGATACAGATCAGTGTAATAAGTAATCTGAATGGTGTCTATTTCTTCATAAATTTTCATTCAATCATTTTGAAGTACTTTATAGAAGAAATTGCATTAAGACAATATAATTTAAAAATCCTATCTAGAATGAAAAATTGAAAATAAATTTTGAATAAGAATTTATATTTTAAATAATATTCATAAAGGTTTGAGGATACTTAATGAAGTGAAGATTCATCTGAAATTCGATGGAAATTGAGATTTTAGAGATTTTATATGAGTGGAAATTTGTTTGGGATTCCTTCCAAAATGATCCTTGGGTCACCTATAAAAGATAATAAGTACATCATACTTTTATAATTAATGACATGGATGTACTATTTTTGAGAGTGAATCTCTAAATTTATAAGGTAGAGAAAGATATTACCATATTGATCCTTTTTAGAAAAAGTATCGATACAGAAAGTGAAAGAATAAGAGACAAGATCACAATGATATTCAGTTGATCATCATAATTAAGAATCATCGTATTTAACAATCAAATATATTCTATTTGTCATCATATTACACTGGATATCGGATCTAACCGGAATATCATATATATAATTTATATATTAAAATTTACGAACTAAGGAATGAAATTCAAAATTATTTAAACCATATTTCGAAAAATCCATATCTCTCGGATTAGTCAGTCGGTCTTGAATAATTAGATAATAGTAATCAGAGTGGGTAGAATAGATTTGGAAATGGGATAGTGATTAAATTACAAAGTCCAAAAGGATCATACTATATTTTAGGTAATAAATAGTTGAATTGTTTTTCAAAGAATACATTTGTGGAAGTGAAAAAAAAGAACAGGTAACATGAGTTTCTACACAAATATTGTATCACTGTATTTTTTCTAAGAGGATGAACATTTACTATTTAGTTTTGTTCATTATTCTACATGAGTGAAATGGCATATCATACTTGGTGTAATATAATAATTATTTTCTGGTGGATTTTATGTTATTTTATTATCTCCAAACCATACAAGGTATGTAGCTATTCGTACTGAATATTGAACCATAAAAATTATTACGTATATATGGATGTGTGTTTGAATGTTTTTCAGTATGGATTAAAAACATTAATATGTGGAAAAGTTTGTTTTCTGAAAACATAAAATAAAAAAGATTCATTCTCCCCTCCCGTATATGTGATTCAATAATTCTGACATGTCACTTACATTTGGTATCATAGATGATGGTTCCATTCAATTATTCTTTACTAATGTTTTTTAGAGAAGATGATGTAGAATTTGAATTGTATGAATAGTAAAGGTGTTTCTGTCTTTGATGTAATGAATTACCATATCTAGAAAAAAAATGTTGCCTTATCTCTTGTCTTTTATTTATGATTTTCTTGAAGCTATAATAATTGGGTTTCCTCCCATTGATGATAAATTTCCTCTAACATTTGTTGATTATAAGAATCTTTATAATGATGGAAGGGCTAGGAATTCTTTATTATCATCATGTTGTGAAAGTGTTTTCATAAGGGTGAATAGAGTTTGCATATACAAATGTATATGGGATAAATTGAAAATCATATACGAATGCAATACAAAATAAAATAATTTAAAGTTATAAATATAGACAATTAATTATAAAGAATTGAATATGGGTGGGTATGAATCACTTGGGGACATTATTACTAGGATGCATGACATTTTTAGAACTATCTTATGTCTTAATTAAATGTTTTATGATTCTATTGTTGTTGAAAAGAACTAGTAAAATATTCCTGATAAGATTGATGCAAAAGATTCTTTATCGGAAGAAAGAGACCCTGAAATATTATCTCTTGATGATTTTCATATAACTATCATCACTTATGAAATAATAAGGGAGAAATATTTGAAGAGAAAAAAATTGATAGTGAAATGTCTTTCAGGGATTTTAAATTGGAAAATTCATAGAATAATCTTGTAGAAGAAGACTCTAGAGAATCAAATTCTGATTATGAGGAATATAAAAATCATGATGATATTATATACTTGTTTTCAAAACATGTGAAAATAGTAATTTAGAGATACAAAGTGATACATTTCTTAAAATGTTTTGAATGTGGACTCGTTGGCCACCTAGTAGCTAATTGTTCTCAAAGAAAGAAAGAAGAGGATGTAAAATAAGAAAAAAGAAGAGAATGAATATCATGGAGGAACCATGGTGATAAAGATAATGGAAAACTATATTCCACAAGGAAGGAGAGAAAATTATTAAAATCAAAAAGAATAATTTTCTTATCTAAATATGAATTAGAAGAAGGATGTGATGCTAAATTAGAAAAATCAGTTGAGTGTGGCATTGAGAATATATTAAAATAAATAGTGAATGAAGAAGAATTCGTAAGTTGTAGTTATGATGAAGAAGAAACTCAACTTGACAATAAATTGAACGAAGAGTTGAAAGAATATAGGTTAATGATTAGAAGGAATGGGAAGAAAGAAATTATAAGATTAAAATTCTTCAATAATCAATTAAAAATATCCTCTTGATGATAAGGGGAACATGGAAAACAAAATTGATGATATGAATAAATATATTGATAAATAGATGAATCATAATTAATATCTAGAGGTGAAGCTAAATGAAAAATATGAAGAGTAGGAACTTGTCCAAAAAATGATACTAAAGATGAAGAGAAAAGTATAATTTTCAAAAACTATATCATTGAAGTTGGGTAATGTTATCATATTATGAAAACTAATAATTAAAAAAAATTACCTTCAAATGATGGAAGGTTTAATGGAATTGTTTCTAAAAAGAAGAAAGTTGGGAAGGTTATGATTGTGGATAATACCAAAAATTTTGGGATTTTGGAGGTCTCAAAAAATCTTGAGTCTAAAATTGATTTAAATAATTCTAGATCTGATAATGATGAAATGAAAAGTAATAATTTGATTGATAATAGGAAGGTTGGTGGCTTAGAAAATAAAGACCAGAAGGTGGCTAAGAAGGTTATTGACAATTCCAGTCAATATGGATGTTTCAAAAGAAAAAACTCTTCTATGGATATTACTGGTATTGTGGTGGATTAGGACATAAAAAAATATGTGTTGGTTCAATAAAAAACATTACTATTATTTCATGGGTTATGAAAGGAAAAGTTTCAGGGGGTGTCAATATCCTAAAAAATAGTCCTAGAAAGGGTGATGTAAAGATTGAAAATAGGCTCCAACCATTGAAACTATTTGTGAAATATGAGATCAAAATTGACACCTTATAAAAGGATATCTTATCTTTTTACTAACAAAACAAAAGTTACATAACAATTCATAAAGGCCTAAAGTGATGAAATTAAAAAAAATTGATATCGTAATTGAAACCACATTAAAAGATACAAAATTAGAATGACCATAGATTTTTGATAGTGGGTGTTATTATTATATGATAGGGGATTTTATTTTATTGAATAAAATAAAAGACTAAAATGTGGGTAAAATAACATTTGGATATTATAAATCCTTGAAAATCAATGGTGTGGGATCAACCATCATTGGGAAATAAAAAATGAAAGCAATGAAAAGGTTGAATGTTTGTTGGATGAAATGCAATGTTCTATGTGTTTAACAATTGTGTGACGTGGGTAACAAGGATTTCAGAAAAAAGGTGGGTTTGTTATGAAGAGTGAGGATGATATAAATATAGTTACAAGAGGCCAGCGTAAAAAGGGAAACATATTTCACATTGGCGCCATACAAAACTCTTGTTACATGAGTATGGTGGAAGAGAATAAATTGTGGAATAAATGTTTAGGAAAAATGGTTCGAAAAAACATGAGTAATTTATTTAAATGAAAAATTTTCTAGGAAATTATTGATCTGAAAAGTAGAATATATTGGTGTTGTAATACTTATCAGAAATAAATGATTACAAACAGAGTGCACAAGAAGTTGAGATTTGTTCAAGAAAACCCATGGACAGATTCATTTTGATATATGTGGCCCAATGAGAAAAAAATACATAAATTGTGATATGTACATCCTTACATTCATTTATTATTTTACTCATAGTACTTGTTTTATGTTAATGAAACATAAATCATATTCTTTTGAAAAGTATGAATGTTTCCGAAGGAAAATAGAAAAGGAATGTGAGTATTCTATAAAAATGTTTATAACTGATATAGGTGCTGAATTCAGAATTGAATAATTTTAAATTTATCTTCAGATTAATATAATTCGACAATAGTATAATTCCCTATACCCACCATAACAAAATGGTGTCATTTAATGAAAGAATATAAGTTTTGTATACATGGGAAGAACTATGTTACCTAACCATGGATTTTCTCATTACAAATAGATGCAATCCATGAGTAATTCTATGTATATTCAAAATTGATGTTTCTACATGCCTGATTTAAATATGAATATATATAAATTATTTTATGGGAAAGCTCCATGTTTAAACACTTAAGAGTTTTAGGAGTCTATGTATTATATTAATGAAATTTGGAATGTTTGGAAAATTTGAACATAAAGCTGAAGATGAAAATTTTCTTGGATACTCTCTGGAAGGAATAGTATATATATAGTTCAACAAATAAATATAAATAATTATTTATTTCATTGGTGTAAAAGTAATTTAATGATAGGATGCAGATAAACATGCACTGGAATCCAAGGAAGTTGAGAAAGATAAATAACAAAAATTTATATTAGGATATAGAATATTGTAATTCAATTCAAGATGAAGAATCAGAATCAGATATTTCCAGTGATTAGGATGATACTCAATAATCTAATCCTAGTCTAAATAATAAGGTGGATGCATAAAACATTATTGGAGACCAACATCAGAAGGTTCAAATAAAAACAATAAAAAATGTTATTAGAAATACTTTACTATATTCAAAAGTGGAGCTGAATAATGTAAAATAATATTTTGAATATCTAGAATGGGTTCAATAAATAAAGGAAGAGTTAGATAAAATTAAAAATAATTATACATTGGAACTCATACCCAAGATAGAAAATAAATAAATTATTTGTATAATGTGGGTTTTAGAAAAATATTAATGAAGAAGGTGAAGTGATATGAAATATAGAAATTTTGGTTTGCAAAGGGTATCAAATATTTGAAGAATTGATTTTGATTAATCCATTAAACTGGTGGAATAATTAGAAAAAAATAATTTTCTTTCTTCTTATTTCTTCACAATGAGGTTACATGATCTTTCAAATGAATTTTAAATCTGCATTATTGAATGTTGTTCTTTCTGATGATTATACATTGAAAAACCTTGTGGATTTATTGTTGGTAGAGATATAAGTAATGAGTGTATATTGAAAAATGATTTGTATGGGATAAAACAAGCCCCTAGGTCATGATATTCTAAATTGGGTACATACATAAAGAATATGAATTTCATGAAAAGAAGATTAGATAGAAATAATTACATTAGATAAAGTCAAGAGTATTCCCTCATCATAATTATTTATGTTGAGGATATTATCTTTTCTTGTAATGATGAAATATCTTTTCAAATATTTTCTTGATTGATATTTCTATGATGGGGGAAATTAAATACTGTCTTGGGTTACAAATATTACAAAAATAAAAATACATTTTTCATTTCTAATAAATATATGATAAAAATCATATTTAGATATATGGAATGGAAAAATAAACACATTTTTTCACACTGGTTTTAGTGGAAAAAATTTTGTGTAAAGATGAATAAGGAAATGAAGTTCAAAAGAAAAAATTCAAATATTGATTGGAATTTTATTGTATTTTCATGCCTTAGGACGAGACATTGTTTATGTTGTTACCTCTTGTAAAATAATTTATAGTGCTCCAAGATAATCACATTTATATATTGGAAAAATAATCCATAGATACATCAAATACACAAAATAATTTGGAATAAAATATAATAGGATAGAATGTAATGATCGTTTTGGGTATTCAGATGTGGATTAGTCCAGAAATATTGAGGATAGAAGATCCACATATGGTGGATTTTTATTTCTAGGAAATAATTTTTTTATTTTTCAATCAATAAAAAAATTTATTAATACATAGTATGGCTAAAGCTGATTTTGTTACCTCTACTCAAGACAATGCTCAACTTATGGGGATGAATGCTCAATTATAAGATATACTTATTGTAGTGAAGTTACCCTTTACATTCAGTTGTGATAATCAACAAAAAAATCCATTATACTAAGAATTTGGTTCAATATTATAATTCAAAACGTATTGATATCAATTATCATTTCCTAAAAAAAGGTGCAGAATAATGAATTAAATATAGAGTACATTCCAACATCAGAATAGGTTAGTTATATTTTCAAAAAAAAACCTTTAGCGATGCAACCCTTTTCTAAATTGCAGTTTAACATGGGCATCCAACCTCTTTCCCATAAAGTTTGAGGTATGTGTTACAGTGGACACTATTATCCTACCTTTGGATTGTTTTGTCAGTGGGAGAATTTTTTTATAAATCTATCCATTTTGAATGCACTTAGAAGTGGTAGTTGAGGGAAAGAAATGAATTAATCATTGTTTAAGGTGTGAAAATTATTAATTGTTTGTTGGAGTTGTTATATGAAATAAATTGAATTGTAATCTATGAAAGAAGAAAATCTAAAGAAGATAAAGTTGTTTTTCACAATCACTACTTTTTGACAGCATGGTTTAACTATCAATAATTCTTATTTATTAAAATGTGTTATCTCACGTATGCTTTTAATTTTATATAAGTAATGATTTTATTGAGGATATAATATAAAGTGATTTATGAATCATGTGGACAAAAAAATACAAAGGAGGAGATTGTTAATACCAAGATCATGAGGAATTTACATTTATTCCAATATTGCCTTTTGTTATCAAATATTTTTAAGAAGAAATGGAAAATAACATCAATTATTTGTTGTTAAATTTTTTACTGAACCTCAGATTCAGAAAATCTGACATGAAAATATGATACAAAAAAATCAGACTCATAATTCTTAGAAGGTCCATCATATTCAGGAGAAGATTTATGGAAGAGTTGTCTCATCGAATTCACAATAAATCTAGGATGAATGATTCGATTGTATTGATAATAAATCTTTCTAGATGAAAACGGTCATCAGATTCACATTAGATCTGGTATAGAAGAACTGATCATATTTATGAGAGTATCAGAGTATACATTACTATGATAAAATAAATGTGATGATACTTTTATGATATTATCAGTTTCATAAATCATAAGCATGTTGTGAAACATAAAATTTAGTATTGATAAAATAAAGGGGGTGTGAAATTGATGTTTTATATTTAAAAGATAGAAAAAGGGTTTTTACTAATCGTATTTAGATTTGATCTGATTTGGATGGGAAAAGAAAAAAGGGTTCTAAAATTTGTTTTCAGTCTGATCAAACTCAGGACTGTCAAAATCATGACAATATGATCATGAGGAAATAAAGTTGTAGATGAATAAAATAGAAGTTACAATACATCCATAGAATATCAAATGATGCTAATGATAATCATTAATGTATTCCATTGTTATGAATGATGTCATGATATAAGCAATGGTTTTGTGAAATATAAATATGTTACTGATCAGACATGGTTTTCTATCATATTTTGAAGAGAAAAGAAATGCATGAGACAAATGAATGAGAAGAATATAATTTTATGTCATCAAAGATGTAGTAAACCATTTTAAATGGGATGAATTACATTGTTTTATTATCAATTAGATCAATAGAAAGAGACGAAGAACATGTTTTTTTAATTCAAATGGCTCAATAGAAGAAATGATGACGTTTAAGTAGTTCGAGAGAAGTGATGAAGAAGCTTTATGAATATATTATCGAGGGAGATCAGGAAAATAAAAATAATGATTGTACTAAACTGTTATAGAGAATATTATTCAGAAATAGGAGTGGTATCCATTTCTTCATATATTTTCATTGAACTGGATGAAAGCATTGTATAGATGAAATAATATTATGAAAATCAAATAAATCTAATTGGATTCAGAAATAAGATCGGGGATGGAAATTGAATAGGAAATATGAATAAATATTGAAGCTAAGAAGAAGATTCGAGAAGAGTTGATGATTTGAAGATTCATATCAATATCATCATAAATCAATATTTGAGAGAAATTGTATTAGTTCAATATATTTTTCTATTCACACCATAATCATCCATTGGTCACCTATAAAAGTGTATAAGTACATTTTACATTTATGATGGCTCACACAGTAGTACTGTTCATGAGAGAGAAGATCCAATTTTTTGGGAGAGAAAGAGGATACTCTATTGATCTTTTTCAAAAAAAAATTAAATAGAGAAAGTGAAATATGAAGAGATAAGATCTCATTGTCACTTAGATAATCATCAAATTTAGGAATTAAAATATTCAATTATCTACCATATTCTTCTTCTCATTTTATTCGGATGGTAATCATATTTGGGAAGATAATCATATCTGGGATTTTTGTATTAGGATTTCTAGACTATGGAATGAATTTTTAATTATTTCAACCATATTTCGAAAAATAAATATCTATTGGATTGGGTGATCAAATTTGAAGAATCATATCTGAAGAATCGGAGTGGGTTGAACAGATTGAGAAATAATACTGCGTTTTCACTATGATTCACATGAGCTTTATACAATATTCTTAATAATAAATTGAATATTTTTTTATAAAGGGAAACATTTTTTAATGAAAAAATAAGCATAATGAACATGGTTTCTTAGAAAATTATGGGATTACCCTATTTGTTCTAAGAGTGTTCACACACAATATTAGATTACATTCAATTTCCTACATGAGTAAAAGGGAATATCCTACTTAAGGTAATCCAAGGATTATTTTCTAGGGTTTTGTGGGATTGGAATATCTCCAAACTATACCAAGGATGTAGATATTCATATTTAATAGGTAACCTTGTAAATTATTATGTTCCGAAGTATGTGTGTTTGAAATGTTTTCAAAATGGGTAAAAATATTTAAAAGGAGATGAAGTTTGTTTCAAGGAAACATAAATGGAAAAATTATCATTTTTTCACCACTCCACCTATCATTGATACAATTACAATTATTGGGCTCATAAATTTGAGAGAAAGAAAGTAAATTATATATATATATATATATTATCATTTTATTACCCTTATTATGTCATATATATTATATAAATTACTAAGAACATCCTTAATACTTTCCATGTATAGTTTGAATGAATCACATCTATTCGAAAATGATGTAGTCCACAAGTCCACAAACAAAGTTATCAAATTTCAGAAAAAAAATGGAAACCATAAAGGTATGAGTTTTATAATAATAATAGAATCCCAAATACAGAATAATTATATTAAATATCATACAAAAATTGTTATTAAATCATTATTACCATACATTAATTGTGTTAATTTAAGAACAAACTATATCTAGTTGTGAGGAAATAGTCCACCAAACACATGAATGGTGATTATGTATCAAATTTGATATACGTGTGTGAGAGTGAAGTTAGAACACAAAAAATAAAAAAATAACATTAAATTTTTTATACTAATGTTTTTATATAAGAATGGAATACTAATAATTCATGGGGTGGAGAAAGGAATAACTAAATTACTTTTTTAAGGATGGCACCTATTCTTTGAGTAACTCCATTTGGTTTTGAGAAAAGGGATTCCTTGGATATCTTTATAAAAAAATTATGGATTATAGAATTATGGGATGTAATTTGGGATATTTTTATTAGGATTAAGAAAATAAACATTTCTTGATGGGCCTTAACTAGATAGTGGGTGAGTGCCCTTTTTTAGTGGAGGAGGAGTGGCGTCCTTGTAAATATAAAAAATTTAAACAATAGTGAGAGGTATCCCTTAATACATGTTCCTTATAAGATGGTCAAATGTTTACCAAATGGATAATATAGTCTAAATATTCCCATATAATGAATTTTTGATGGTTTTCAAGGTCATTTGGACCCCTATGGTATTGATTAACCACTAAGTAAACTTATTTTTTTCTTAATCATGTTAATAATATTTAGTTCATTCAATAATATTTTTTGTCAAAACAAATTAACCATACGTGAAATTATAAATTATGTTGAGTCAAAATATATAATCCATATTTATAAATTCAAAACACTTTAGTGGTATAAATTAATTTTATTTTATTTTCTTATATGGGACGAGAAATCACATTTTTCTAATGTAAAAACGTTCAAAAGTATGATTTTTTTTGTATTCCATTTCAATGTAAAATTGATTATAATGACCTAAAATGTATTAATATATATATAATTGATATAAATATTCATTAAAAACAATTAAAAATATTATTTATCTTTATAAATAAGTTTGATTAAAAAGTAGTTTTCAATAAAAATTTAGTGTTACTAAATATTCATAAAAAATAAACTTCTCAGAAAAATATCAAAATTTTAACCAGCCTAAATTTTGATATTCAAAATTCAAAAAAGAATTTTATTTTTTAAAAAATGTTTTTTAAAATGTCAAAAATTATATTTTTATTGGGTTTAGTGTTATAATGTTGTAAAATTACCATTTAAAAAATATATATCTTTATTCTTAAAAATATATTTATTCCTAAATCTTGTGAAGAAAAAACTGTAGATTAATTTTAAATAGTTTACTAAATATAATTTTCTATATTTAATTATAATAATTTATCAAAAATAATTTATTTAATATATTGAGGTAAAACATGTTTTATTTCATATATATTGTTTTCTTCAAAATATCTAAAATGTTTTAAAAATGGTTTTAATTTCCATTTCTTGTTAATCGGTTCGAAAATAGATCATCATATATACATTTTTTAATGATATTTTCATAATTTAATTAATATTATTCATAACCACCATTCCAATAGGTAGATAAAAACTATAATATTATTTTAATATTATTATTATTATTACATTATAGATTGGTAAAACTCAGTATTATATGCACCAATAGCTATCAAAGGATGTTGGAATTGTGTATATCAAAAAAAATGTTGTATTTTTTGTACCAAATGGTTATATATCTTTTACATATAGTTAAATCATTAGGTTGTGTTGAATATAAAGAAAAAATAATTTTATGTATCATTTAATGCAATACATCATATAAATTTAATTTATTCTAATAAAATTAATTCATAAAAACTCTGGGTATTATAATTCCCTTATGGTTGAGAAGGGTACTGGTGGGTCTTAGGGGGTCTAGAGGTGTTAGATTTAAAGGGATAAAATAAATGTGTAATTCGTGAAGGAAAACTCATAAATCCCATGGAATAATGAAATATTATTTATCGATATGTCAAAACTATAGGATGAAGTGTCCCTAAAAATACTTGTTGGGAACTATGTGATGATTTAAATATAAGAAATATGGGAACCGTTATAATCAATTTTGAAGGGATATGAATAATTACAACCATTTTATGGATGAAAAGATGGTTTTGATCAAATAAAAAACCTATAGTCTAATGTCTTAATAACATGGAACAATGTCACTATGTTATCAAATTCCATAAGAAAATACTTTTCAGAGGCAATTAACAAAATGAAATCCCATGACCTAGAGAGCAAGGAAGTAAATATTCAATCAATAATACTATGGATGATATGAAAAAATATGTAGCTCCTGTTATTCTTTTCATTCATTCAATAATAGAAAATATAATATTTTATTATAGTTCTATGATCTATTTTATATCTCCAAATTTTAGTATAGCTATTCATAAACCACATCAAAACATAGTGGATGAGTTATTTATGATAATATAAAATGGATAAATTGTTAAATTCCAATTATGTAACTCCTCCTCAGTCAATTTTAGTGGATTGAACATCGTATAAAATCTAATCAAACATCATTTTGTGTAATTTAATTATATAATTTCATTGTATTGGTTGTCCATATATAAATCCAATATAAAATGTAAAGAGAGGTACATAACTCTTACCATTATGTGTTATTCTCTAATATTGTATATGGTCATGAATAATTATGAATCTTCTTTGGAATATTCTTATCAATAATGGAAATTATTAACATTTGGGAAATCATATCTAGCTAAAATTATTTAGACAATAGATAGATTCACGATAAAAGAAATTTATTTTTGAGGGACTATATTGATGTATTACTTTAATATTTTCCTAGTATTTCTCATGATTGAGATGTTAAATTCCAAAATAAATCTATTTGTGGTTCTATTCCTATATTGTTTACTCCATACAGAATTAAAACCTTTTATTTGGATGAACTGAAGAATTAGTTACAAGAAAATATAAAAATGGGTTTTATATGACCGATTGCATTACCATGGGATGTGTTTCTCTTCATTATAAAAAATAAGGAGTATTCAATATACATATATGTTGATTTTCATGAACCCAAAAATATAAAAATAAAGAAAAAATACTACCTTCAATAAATTGATGACTTTTTGATCAACTACATAGTGATAAATACATGTATAAGATGGACCATTGTTCAATATGTCACCATTTAAAGTTGAATAGTGAGTATATTCTGAAAAAGTCAATTTCAAACAAGGAATAAATAGTGTGATTTCATTGTTATTCCATTTAGACTCCCTAAATATACATAATCATCATGGACATAATCTATTGAATCATTATAGGTTACAAAAAATTCTAGTGGTAGTATTTATTGAAGATAATTTTACAAATTCTATGTGAATTAAGAAGAATGAGGTGAATTATAATATTTTTCCAATGTCATTGTGGAATGATAAGATATATGAAATGAAAAATAAAGATGGGTTCTATTAATAGAATGTATCATTATTTCATATTTTTATCTCATGAATAGGGTTTCATATGCACAATAATATGAAAAAGGAAATTAATTAGTGTACCTTACTATAATATATGATGAATATTTTTAATTTTCTTGTAATTATTAGGTAATACCAACAATATTTGAAAAAACAAACATAATATTTTACCCTCATGACTATGATGACAATGCTTGGAGTGAAGATTTATTATCCAATGACTATGAAGAGTGCTTAAAAACTAAAAAATATTCACACACACACACACACACATATATATATATATGAAACATTAATCACACTAGCCTCAATTGGGGAACTATTAATGGTATAAAATGATACATAAAAGAGGGTATTAGGATATTTACTGATAAAAATTGAAAAGGTAATAGACTATTTTAACATTGTAGTGGAATGATTATGATGAGAATAATCTAAAACATGATCTAGATTTGGATATTGTAATATTTAATTTGAAAATATAGTTGTGTTATCTTTAGGGGGATAAGTGTGCTATATTAATTGATTAGAAGACCCTTGAATATAAATTAACACATAAGGAGGTAAATAAAATCTATTGATAATTGTTAGAGTACATCATGGATTACTGTTTCCTAATCCAATACCATCTAGTGAAAGTGAATAAATTAGATAATGTTGTAATTATAATGGATCATGTAACCTTATTAAGGATTAGAATTGAGAGATATCCAATCATATTATACTTACAATGGATTGACATGGTAATCATAAAGGAATGAATTTAATTATTCCATTGTTAAATGATTTCAGAACCATTCATTTAGAGAGGTTAACATTCAATCAATGGGGAGATGGGGAGATATAAAAGAACATAGAAGATATAAAAACAGAAATCCTTAGAGAATAAAATAAATGAATAAGCGGTATTATTATTATTTTTATTATATTGTGTGCTATTACATACTAAGATAATATAGGAGATATTGAATGATTAACATTGCTCAATAATAAATAGTATCCCAAGAAATAGGATGATGTATCAAAAATGAAAATAGAATTATTGGTGAGATAATATAAATTTGTATATCACATAATACACATCAAAGTTATTAGTATGTTATAAATTGAAGTCATATAATTAAAAATATAAGTTGATGATTTTGCCAATACCTATACCAATATGGAAATAGAAAAACATCCCTGAGGACTCTATCACTAGCATTCTAAATACATCTATATGAAATAATTCTATTTGAATTATGGTCAATATTATTACAAATAATGTTCATTTAATTTCTATTTTAGACTAATTCCCACACAATCATCAAGAAATGATATGCCTTAGAGAAGTGGTGAGGCTATATGGAACACCACTACCAATTATATTCAATCATGATCTATGATTTAACATGATGTTTTTGAAATATACACAATATTATTTAAACACTGAGTTGAACTATAATTCATCTAATCACACCCATAAGGATTTCAAATCAAAAATTACTATCCAAAAACCTAAATATATGCTGGTTTTTTCTAGATGGACATCAAATGAGGACGATATTAACCAATTCCTTTTATAGATTTATCATGGAATAATTGTTTCCCCTCAAAAAATGAAATGGATCCTTATAAAGCCTTTTAAAGTATGAAAGTTTTTTCAATAGTGTGTTGGGATGTAGTTGGTGATGGTAAACTATTAGGCCCAAAAATGGTTTAGGATATAGTAGAAAACATTTGAAACATCGAACAACACATCTCATCTTCTCAACTCTGATAGAAGAGTTATACTGAACATCATTGAACATTCCTAGAGTTTGAGTAAGGAGAAAAATCATTCTTCTAGTTATCTCTAGGATAGAGTGTCATGATATTTTTTATGAAGTGAATGATATGTCTGAGGAAAATTTACCCCATATAGATTTTTAATCTCATGGAATGTATGGCCTATGGACTAACACTAACACTAGCTATTTCTTATGTACATTATGTGTTCCATGTTTCTATCGTGAGAAAGTACATACCATATCCTTCACTTGTACTCAATATAGAAGTGGTAAAATTGTATAATGATCTCTATTATGAGGATAAAATTTTGAAAATATTAGATTATAGGTAAAAATTAATATTCAATAATAAAATATATCCTAGTAAATGTAAAATGGAAGAAACATATTTTTTAAAATGTGGTATGAGGACTAGATAAAGTGATGAAACAAAAGTAACCTCGCATGCTTTCAAATCAGTTCATAAAATGGAATTCTAAAGATAAACATCTCTCAGGGACGGTATTTAATGAACTAAAATTTTATCTATGAAAATTCTCTTCTAAATATTAATTTTATTTTATAATTAGTAATATATTATTATTTAATGCTTGCGAACCAGTGGATATAAGAAGATACATCTTATAATATTTATCTAAAAAATATTGTTAAATAATAATTTTTCAATAAATAATTATAAATTTTATAATTGTAAAGAAAATAGATAAGATGCTAACTCTAACATAAAAATTTGGATATTCTCTGTCCTCAAGAATAACCATTCTCATGAATAAAACCTTATAAGTGAATCAATAAATTAGTAAAAAAATTCAATTTTAAATTTAAATTATAAATAACCATGAAATAAATTATAATTCAATAATTAATTACTCAAATATAAGTAAATCATAAGGATTATGGAATCTATATTAAAATTAAAAACATAAAAATTAGAATAGTAATTTGATTGGGTTTAGAGTAACGAGACCAATAGAAGTGTAACAGGACCATTAGGGATAGTAACCTAATACTTAGAATATTATTATAAACAATGAAAGTATATAACAATATTTATGTGGAATAAAAAAAGAAAATATAACTTATTTATATCTGGACACATGTAAATAACTATTTCAAAAATGACCGAATACGGGTTTTTATTTTTGTAAAAGTTGCATGATTAAATTGAAATTGTATAACCCAAATAAATTTTTAAAATAAATTTTAATTTCATAAAATGGGTTTATAAATATCAAATATGTTTCATTACTATGAAAATATAATTATATGATACATCAAGAAATTTATCAATGGGTCAGAAAATTGATCATAAAATTAAAAAATCAAATAAAATGAATTTCATTTAAAAAATTCAATTTATTATATTTTATATATTATTTCCATAATATATAATTTTAATAATATACATGTATACAAAATATATTTTCTAATTTCATAGAATCTTTATAGAATAGTGGAATTTTAAATAAATAGTAATATATGAAAATATATAGTAAATTACATTATAAGAAAGAATCATTAATAGATGGGTCATAGAAATTGTACGTGACAATTGGATCAACCTGAAATTGAACTTTTAGTATATATAGTCCAAATATTCTTTAAAATTCATATTGATGAGCCTAAATAATAATATAATGAATTTAATATTTAAAAACACCTCTCTGGCCCTTCTAAATAACACCCATCACCATAGATTCTCCTCAGACATTATAAGTTATGGATATTAACCAAACTCTACCAAAAAAATACTCTTCTCTATACTAGATCAAAATAATAGTTTTATCATCAAAGGATTAATCCATGGTTCTTTAAGAGGAATCTAGTTAGGGGACCTCTAATGAAGAGGGTCTTTTCATCAATAGATATTTCTAATCTTTTCTTACTCTGTATCCAATAATCAAAATTCATTCAACTTGGATAAAAATATCTAATACCATATATGTTTTTTAAATTTTGTATGACAATTTAATTTATATCATCTATTATGTTCTCTTGTCCTCATATTCTAAAAATGAAAACATCATCTATATTTGTTCAGTTCATCATCATTGTTAATAATGATTTTCTATATTCCATTATTGATGTTTTGGTCGGTATGGAATCACATATAATTGTTTAACATTAATTAATATAACATATTATATATTGTTTCTCACATTATAAAGAATATATATTCATAATATTAAATAAAATGACTCTAGTTTGAGATATTTGTAAAATTAAATTAATTATGTAACTATGTAATATTAATGTTTTTACTAAATGATTGATTTATATATTATGATAAATATAGACATATTGAAATATTTGAATTTTAAAAGGGACATGAATATAATTTCATTAGACTTATGGAGTTGTATTAATTTTTTAAATAAGAATAAATAATTATCCACAAGTGATACTTCTATGGAACATTATATTGAATGCCCTTAGAACAATGAAATTACACATTATATATCACTGAAATAGATAAAAATGAATAAAATATAATATTATATAAAATTTATGTGTAAAAGTGTCTAAATTATTTAATTAATGAATTTAATTTTATTATTAATGAAATTTAGTTCATATGGAGAATGATTCTACAACCTAAGTTTGGTGGCCCCTCTGAACAATGATATTTTCTTTTGGATTTAATATATCTCCCATTTTCCCACATTCTCCCTATAATATATTTATGTAGTTATTATAATATATATATATATATACTCTACACAAACTCCTATTTTGATTTACCTTTTATTGCTATGTATATACATGTTTTAAAGGCACCCTTATAAATTTCAATGGTTATCTAAACCCAAATAACCGGAACGTATCTGTTTCTTACCCATTTTATAGGGTCACTCCATAATATATTTTATACAATCCATGGTTTATAAAATTTCCCATTTTATTTTGAAAACCTTTTATCTTCATTTCAACATTAATTGAAATTAATTAGAACTTCTCTTTTTGTTACCCCTTTTCTATTGTCACTCCATAACATATTTTAAACCATCCATGGATTATAAAATTCACCATTTACTTATGAAAATCCATTATCATCATTTCAATTTTAATTTCATTTTTTATTTCCTTATCGGTTTTATTGATTCATTACACATTTTTCATAAAACCCCATATAGAATGTATATTTATATAATTATTTATACACTCCTTTTCATGTCTTCAGTTCACATGGAATACATTTTCATTTAATTTTATTCTTTATTTGTCATTAAACTTCAAATTGTGATTTAATCCATTATATCATAGAATTAATTATGTTATTCCATTTGTATATGTTATAAGACTTGATTATGTATCCCATTTCCATTAAATAGGGGTTTATAATGTTGATTCCTTTATATGATTTCCTTTTCTGTCACATATATTCATGTACTTGATATAATGGGTTAAAATATATATAACTCCAATTTATTTTGTTTTTTTGTTGTTGCATGAAATGATATGATTGATATTAGAATGTAAAAATAATCCATGGTGAGACTATTTCCACCATGTGAATTTGTATTTGTGTTTATCATCGATTTATTCTTATGTTGTCTTTTATGTTTGTTTCACATTACTATTTTACCATGATCACTTGATTACATGATATGATTCATTCATCAACACTATTATTCACATTCCTTTACTATTTATGATATCTTGTTTTTATAATATATTGACAAGTTATTCTTCTTCATAATGATTATTCCATTAATGGTATTTATAACTCATCTCTTGTGTTTATGTATACCATATCCTAACTTGTGCAGTTTTTGGAGATCAAAGGAATTTAGGATCTTATTTTTGTGAATAAAGTAAATATGTTTTGTTTTAGAATCATTTTGATGTAACATGAACCTATTTCACACAAAATTCTAGGCCTCTTGATATTTGGTTTTTATTATTATATTTATATGTAGAAAATAATATAATAATATGTGTCAATGACATGGATCTCTATACTAATTTTTTTATCTTAGTTATTTTTTCCCTATCATTATCCATTATTTTTTTGATAAATGGAAAAGAGATCCCAAAATAAAAACACATTAATCTTATTCTCTGTGTATTATAGTGATCACATAGGGTTTCTTTAGGATCGTGTTTTAGATCTTTAATGTAGAATCTCATTCCACTTCTTTTATCATATCATTCATGTTACCTCTCTGCCTGTTATTTATGAAACCCCTTTCCTAAACCCAAACATAGATACGGTATTTATGTCTATTGATTCATGGTGCCTACATATTATGAAATCCAATGTTGACCTATTATTTCAATTTTCATACAAGGCCATTAGCTGCACTCAATTTAAGGTAGGTTACCCCATGAATTTCTTATAAAAATTAATTCAGTCAAATTTATTTTATTTTAAAATATTTATTTTGAAGTCTGATAGTAGTATTAATTATGTTTAAGTTTAATTTGAATGTAAAATAATTTTCAACATGATTTTCATTTCAATTTAAGTGATTTCTTAAATTAGATGTATTTAAAAAATATTCATTATAAAACCATACTTCTTAAATGTTTCAAAACCTTCCTAGATGATTGGAATAATTTGTATCTGAATTATTTAAGTGTGTTTCACCAAAAATAACACATTTATTGTTTATTAAAACTCAAATATTTCCTTTTTAAATGATTTATAAAATTTGAAAAGGTGTTTTTGATCATCAATGTAGGTTTTCATATGGTTTTTTCATTACATATTATTTCATGTAATTTATTTAAATTCTATGTATTCATGATGTATATTAAAATAATTATTTTTTATATGTATAAGGATTATAAATTCTTTTTAATAAATTTAGTGGTTATTCACATATTAATAGGTATATATATATATATTTGTATATATAATAATTAAAAAGGGAATATAAAGAATTTTTTAATATATGGAATATATATATTGGTATAATTCGGGGGAAATTTTAGAATTTAGTTTTCATACTAAAGCTTGGTTTATAGTTGTGTTCTGATGAGGATTTCAAAAAGACTAAAAAGGCATTTTTTCTGTATTTCACCTTTTTTACATGTTTTCTAAAATATTTTCTAATATATTAAACCCATGGTTCGATAGTTTTTATGATTTATCATGTGTAACATTGGAATTTTAAATTTTTTACATTAAATTTCTAAGGATATGGTTTAAATCATCATATTTGATATTAATAAGTAAAATATATTATGATGAGTTGTTAAAGGTCCATTTTATATGAAATGAGATATATCTCAACTAGATATAGAAATTGGGTTGTCAATTATATCAGATTTGTTGTTAAATTTCATATCACATTGTAATTCATAAAAAAAATTTAAAAATATAATTAGATAATGATTTTGGTGTTGATGATGGGAATTAACACACCTCTAGTAAAATGCATGTTCTATTTAGTGGTTGACTGTATTTTTTCCTCTAGAAAAACATACCATGCCATAATGCCCCAACATGTTATCCATAGTGGTTAGTAGTAATATTTTATTTTTCCTAATTAGATCAAGATAGGATAAAAGGATCTAGGGGGAAAACTTATCATAGATTACATAGGGTATGTATCACAGTGCATATTTATGAAATGATTACTTTTATAGTTTGTGAATAATTTTTATTATAATATATAATGTATTAAACTAGTTAGATTTTGATTTCTTATTCCATAATTTATTGAAATGATTTTAAAAATTATTTGAATATTGTGTGTTTCATGATGGTTTGGAAAATTGTGTTCAAATGGTTTTCCTATATTAATGGAATAGAACAAAATTTTTTCCCATGTGAGGTTCTTTACCTAAAATAAAAATAAAATGTAATTAATAAATTTTTTTGTTCTTATAGTGGATTTTTCGTCAATTTAAAAACATATTATTAGTAATGTACTTAATAAAAGCATAAAATCATACTTTTTTAATTCATTTAATTTCATGGTAGTTTTCCTTTACATTCCTACTGATATTTTTTAATACCTATCTATATCATTTTATAAAAGGATTGAGTTCAATTTTCTATTTTATTAGTGTTAATTTTTTGTTTTAGTTATATGATGAATCATAAAATCACATGGAGGAGTATTGTTTTCATATTTTGTTTTACTTTTTTAATCACATAATAAAAAGGTGGTTTATCTCATTCAGATAACATCATGGTTGGTTTATTATATATGTGTAGGTTGTAGAGGGAATAAAGGATGAAAATAGGTGAGGGAACTAGGGGTGATGGATTGATTAGTTTGTTTACATAATTTTAATCGATTTATATATGTTTTATCAACCAATCTGATTTGTTGTGGACTTTTAAATTATTGAAGTGTTATACCAAAAATTTATTGAAATTTATTATTTCTATTTAAATTATTATTTTGTTACCTCATTTCCCTTTTCTTTCATTTGATTCTATGAATATTTTCACCACCAAGAGTCTACTAGTAATGTAATTTATGGAATTATTGGGACATCTTGTGTGTGAGATGGACCACTAACTCATGTTGTATTATTATACCACATTCCTCCATTTACATAGGGAATGTTCCAATGAAATAAAATTGACACTACAAAATTAAATTTATTATACTAAAATACTTGAGGAATTGATATATAGATCCCTGAGATAACCAATCATATGGTATTAAAAAAATAAAATGTCGATCAGAGACATGTACAATCAAACCAAAAACATTAGATGAATATTTTATCATATATTACAAGACCACAAAAACTATTCAAATGATATACATCATATAATTACAATTCTAAAACCAAGATTCCTCGCTAGTCGAAACTGTAATAAACAAAGAATTTAAACATGATTCTCCAAATACACCAGATCTTATCAGGTTTCATAGGCACTATGTTTAGTATGTTCTATGACACCTGATGAAACAAATAAAAGCATCATCTATATATAAGGATTATATTTGGTTTTAATCTAGGATCCTAAATTTAAAAAATCCACCATATCAACACTAACACTTTTACAGACATTCCAAGGATCCATTTCATGGATGAAACCAATGTTTTCTCCTATGAACCACAACATGTAGAAAAACCTGATGGGTAGTTTTGATACAGTTTACCAAAAATCACAACAAAGATTCAATTATGTCCTTAAAACCCCAATTAAAAATTGAAATTCTTAGCCAAATACAGATCGAGAATCACCACCTTTGGTCTAAAAAAACAAGATCATACAGTACCATACACCTAAAACATCTCACATATCTCTCTTGTGCTATAAATCCTACCCATCACACATTCAATTATATAGATACTGGATATATATTGAAACTATTTTCATACTATCCTATAACATAACTCTCACACATAGTGCCTCATGTAAAAACTGAGAAATATACAACATGATAAAACACCATTATCATGGGTTTCTTCCCCTAAAATATTTCCCACATTAAAAAACTCCATACCATTCACATAAATATTAAGGAATACATATCCACCTTATATAATTCCAAAAATATGTAATTCTTGATCTGGTGTTCATAAATACAGAATTTAAATAATTTTTTTAATACTATATATAAGATCATGAATGTTACTATCCTTAAATAAAAAATAAATAGCGATTAACATACCTCTTTAATATAAATGATATTATTATTTTTAGATCATTAAATAATTAAAGACAAAAATAAACTGATTAATCCCATTTCTATTGTTTTAAATAGATAATTTCCCCATTTTATGTAAATTTCATATTTAATGAAAGGTCATTAATATCACAAAAAAAAAGTTTCACATGTTTTATCCTTTAGATTTTCCACATTTACCTATTTTATATATACAATTTGGAAATTGAAATGTAATAAGGGGTGAACTGAAGCACTCAGTAGGGTTAACATATAACTACAAAAATCATACAATAATAATTATTTAAACATTATATTAGTAGTATGTGAAAATTATGAAGCCATGATCACCTTGAATGTAAAATAATGATATTTATATGGAAATAAATGAAAAAAAGGATATAAATAATACTGATATCCTACTGATGGGATGTATAATGTTAGATATTAAAAACCATCAATTAGAGTCTTATGTAAAGTCATGTAGCATTTCATCAAGACCAAAATAGTTACATCTTGTTTCCAAGAACATATGCAAAGATAGTGTCATGTTATGGTAATAGGAATATATATAATACTAAAAAATATTCCTATGTTACTTGTGGATACATCAATGGGATATATAAAATTTTCCCCCACTTATCACATTAATATTAATAAAGAATTACCAATAATTTAAAACAAGTCATTTAACAGAATTTTGTATGGAACTATTGGCTGAATAATAAAATGACTATATGAATAATAAAGATTATATAATAAAAATATTTTATAAACACTTTTTATAAGTCTATAACAATAAATAATTTAAATTATTTTCCCCATGTTAATAAAAGGGATAACCTGGTCATAACATATCCAGAGAAAAAAGGTGGTTGCTCAAACTACACAAAGTCATATTACTGAAAATAATATTTGTTTGAATAGACAAATACAAAATTCCAATAAATTCAACTATATTAATAGAATAAAAAAATATCTAGGTAAACATCATCCCACTAGTGGTATTTAAAATATTAAGTATATATCATATATAATATTTAGAATAAGGCTATGATTATATGGAAATTATGATATCATAATTTTTTTTGAACGAAGAATGTGGACGGTTTCAAAATACCATATCAATAATGGAGAGAAATATTTTTTGAAATGTTTTATATGTGTATAATTAATTTACCCAAATTCATTAGAAAATAAAACATAAAAAATCAATTTTATTATGTAGCCAACTCAAAGAAGATATGTTTAAGAGACTGATCATAACTTAATTAATGAAAATTTTGTAAACCAAAATGCTTACTACTGAGAAAAAAACTAAATCAACATCAACATGATAATTGGAAAATTACGTGGATATTAGATTCCATGAAAAAAAAAGGAATACGATAAAAATATATCCATTGGTATTGAATACACTATAAAATTGAAACATGGTGATTAAAATGTATTATGTCTCAATGAATTATTATTCATCCCATAAAAAACATAAAGGTCTTGTAACACTTTATTAAAATCCTGGAAATGAATTGGATTCCAATTTAACATCAAATAAAAGTATTGATACATTATTCAGGATATGGTGTCTCAAATATTTAGTATGTACAACTGAAAAATTCAAATACGTTTATTATATCAAATTGGACTCAAAGAGAGAAATTTGAGATGAAAACGCTACCATCTATTCAAAAATTGCAATCATAATTCCATGATAATCTTAATATGATGGTGGAAATTATATATAATTAAATCAATGAAAATAAGTATATAAATATTTCAATGTCATAATATGTACAATATACAAAAGAATACATGGTTTATTACATAAACATGTCTCAATGAAAGTAAATTTAGACCGAAACCCTTACATATATTTCTAAAATCCATAAAAAATTAAAATCATTTATCCTAGACATGTATATATTATAAAATTAATTCAATAGTATATTAATATTCATTTTAATTTAAAATTTTCATAAATAATAATTATATATGTTAAATCATTTGATTCACCACATTGGTTAATAATATATTTAATTGGTTCTACTAGTTTCATAATAGTTGTGTCGGGGATAATTCACCATTTAATGAATATCAATAAAAGATCAATGAAATTACTATAATTATTTCTATATAATTATTTTTTATTTTTTAAATTACGTTTAGTCTTTACTGGTGAAGATGATATCAACAATAATCCTGTTTTTTATTTTTCAAAAATAAAAGGTGTTTTATTATTTGATAAATTTAATATTAACATATAATTAAAAAATAAAATATATAATATGTATATATATAAATAATATTATACTGGTAATTATTTTTCCATAGTATTTAATGATTAATATTCATAGCATTGTTCTATTATGTGGTAAAAATGTCCCCAAAATGATCATAGCATTATTTAATGAATGGTTATGAGGTTATTTTGTTATAATATAATTATAATCTAAACCTAATCATCATATTAAGTAATTATTATTATAATATATCATAATTAGAATACTATAAATGAATAAATAATTGATATGAAATAATTACACAATTAGAATAAAATATTATCCTCTTAGTACACCTCTTTTAATTAATAACATTAAGGATGATCATTTGTTGATCACGTCATTAATACAAATTATATTGTTTCATAAAGTTACTTAATAATGTCATAAACATCACATTTTTCCTTTAATACCATCCACAGATCCAGCAATGTAATTTTGTGATCGAAAATGAAACAAATTATGTCATTGATGTTGTAGTATACACAATAAAGGAACAACAGTTTTGATTTTTTTGATGGATACAGTATATAAATTGACAATTATAATAACCATAACATAGTAATATTAAATTATTTTACTAATATTAATATTATTATATTATTATAGATTTATTTATATTGAATGAATATAATTATGAATAAAACAAATTAGTTTATAATACTCAAAATAAGGACTAAAATTTTCCTTCAATGTCTACTACAATTTTAAGGACATAGGAAACCTAGGATTGAGACAGGGCCTATGGTATATGGAGGGGAATCTAGGGAAGTAAAATTTCATATTTTTTAGGAGAAATTTAAATTATCTCTGAGTTCTGAAGCGGGATAGATTTTACCTTTTTATAGATGATGGGGGGGGGGGGGTAGTTTTGGGAGAACACCTTACATTAGCAGTAATTTATTGTTACTATTAAATTGAGAAAGACCATAAAATGCACACAAGAGGGGAGGAAAAGGAGGGTGTGTCTAAATTTATCCTATACACTCATTTTTTAGAAAAAAATATGTGTTTTATGGAATTTTGTTTTAACTTTCCCACTTTTAGCAAAATTTTATTATACTTTGGTAATTAATTTGAAACATTAGTAAATAAATGATTGAAAAGATTATTTTATAATTTACAGATTTAATCATGTAAAAATATTTGTTAAAAAATAATGTTTTCTCTTTATCTTTATATGTACAATAAAATAATTAGGTTAACTAAATTGAAATCCATAAATTTATATATTATGAATTTAGTAAATGGGATTAATCTTTCATGGAAATCCAAAACCGAATCTCCCTTGGAAAATACATGATTCAATGAAAACACTGAAAACATCATTTATAATAATGTAAAATTCTAATTAGATATAAATGATGGTTCATTTTCATTTTTAACATCAAATAATATTGAAAATTAATAATTTCATTTATTAATATTATATTTGATTACATTAATAGGTTTTTAATATTTAATGTAATGTTTCTATAGTGATAAAATCATCGAAATTATAATTCCTTTTAATCCCAAAATTTTTGAGTTAAAAATCAACCTTTTAAAATGTGGTTACAAATTATAATTATGTTAATTTTAATGTTTAAAAAATTAGGTTTATTATTTTAAATTCAAATAAAAAAAATATTTATTTAACTTTTAATTTGAAATGAAAAATATAAATAAAACATTTTTTTAAAAAAAACCATTTTCAGTATTAACAAATATTAACTATTTTTCATCAAAAGGTAATTTTTATTATTAATTACAATACTATTTTAATTTGAAATGTTATTTTAATATTTTATATATCATTTATGTTTTATATTATTTAATAAAAAAAATTTCATAAACATTGAATTTTTTAAATATAATTATAATTTTAAAATGTTACATTCTACCCCCATTAAAAATTGTGCAATTATAATTTGAATCAACATATTAGAGTAATTTTTATAGGGAAATAATAATTAATGAAACAAACAATTATGCTCAAGTGTTAATTTTGGTTGTGGAATGATATTTATTATATATAAAAACCATAATAATGATTTTACAGATAGAGTTTCCCCATTCCCAATTTCATATATAATTCCACAAAGGGGTGTATATCTAAATCCACAACGAATAAAATCCCGCAATGAAAAAAAGTTATTTACTTAATAATAATAAAACTAGAATTTTTTTATTTATAACTATATATAGAGTATTTTATCAAACATACATTACATAAGAAACATGACACACTATATTGAACAATTTTTATCATATTTATTATTATTAGTATTGTAGGATCTTCCATGTATGAATGGTTGTTAGTGACTATTTCACTCACTGTCCCATGGGTTTTGATATTGTGTCACATAATTTCCAACTATATTGTAATTGATGAAAAAATTATATATTATCTCTTTCCCTAGCACTTTTGAGTTGAATAACATTCCTTATCTCTATCAACTGATCATTAATGTGCCTCTGTCTGTCTCTTATTTGGTGTGTTTGAGATATCAACTATGATAACCTTATTGATAATATTTCATGATATATAGATTTTCATAATCTAAAGGATCCTCATTTCAACTCCAATTGTGGGTTTCTTTTGGAGGTAATCTCTACATTTTTCATCACATCCATTCTTTCTTCGTGATGCATCCAATATTGGTACCATAAGCATAAACATGAGTGATAAACATTAAAAATAAAGTAGAAATATTATACTGACTTACATAAAATTTATTCTACCATAAAACTTTTCATAAATTTCAACGTGTTGTCTTCTAATTCTTGTAGATAAACTAATCAAAAATTTTGTTCCAAAATTATCATTATTATATAATTATTGGTATCTTTTAGTTGGGATCCTTCATATATATTAAACATGTTAATAATATTGAGATTCCAAATTACCATGAACATTATTAAAATATTCTAATCTTAATTATCATTGATATTTGTGATAAGAAAATCTACATTATCCTTTATGAAAATATTATACATTTATAAAATCTTGTACCAACAATGTATACACCCTAATCATATACACTCAATGACATACCATTCCCAAAACTTATCCTAATTCCAAATACATGAACCCAGAAAGAGATTATATATTCCATAAAAACTAACTATATCTTTAATCCTAAAATGTTATTAAATATTAGTTCACAATATATCGAACTAATCACTATATTTCATGTTCCAAAAAAATGAGATGAACTTGTACAAAAATAGCGTGAATAAATTATCAATCCTAAGTATACCAATTAAAATTTATCTTATTATTAAAAATTAATCGCCCTTTAATATTCCAATGGAAAACAAATATTTAACCTGAAACTTATAAATCCCAAAAACATGGGTTATAAAATAGTTATATCTAAAAACATACTCATTCAATAAAATAATTTCTCAATGATATTAATACAATTTAATATAATATTTCTACTAATCAGTTCAAAAACATTGAAAATTTATCCTTCAATGTATGAAATAATTATTACAAGTACTAATAAAATAATAAAATACCATTGATAAATATCACCTCATTAGTTAAAATAGATATATGTATCAATAATTAATCTATATTGTGATATCAACATAACTTCCATAATTAATACTATGAAACACAAATTTCACAACATAATTGGAATGTAATTAAATTCATAACCATTTATGTATACTCTAATTTTTTTATAATACATCATTGTTTTGGGGTTCATATCATTATCAACTTTAATACAGTGATAATATTTTAAAAAACTAAAAATTTCAAATATAATTATAATTAAAAGTAGATAAAAAATAATATAAATATGAAAATTCAATCCTAATATGTATTCTCTAGTGGTACATTCAAATCATCTAAAAAACCTCTAGTTAAATCTACATTGCCTTATACATGGTAATTTTTACTTCTTAACCAAATTCCTTAATATAATTTAGGGATTTAATCCTATATAATGGCTAATAAACAGAATTTTATTAAGAAAATAATTACCCATTACAGTTTCTATCCAACTATGAAGTCTCAATCATAGTCATTAGGCATCAATGTGATGGAAGAATAAAATCATAATCAATCCTTTTGAGGTGATTACCCCTTGGTCAATTTGGGTCATAGTCTCATACACTTGATAGTATTATGATAGGGATGTATTTCTAGGTAAACCCACATAAAATGTACATTAATAATCATTATAATGTTTTCCAATTAATATACTTATCTATAATAATTTCACTAAGGTTTTGTATCCCTAATCAAAAAATATATATGCATTATTACAATAAGATTAAATAATATATTAATTGAAAAGGGATATCAATAATTTTGATATTATGATCAAAAATAAATTATCATCCTTTAATTCTAATCTATAAACAACCTAAACTCTGAAGATAACTAAAAAATTCTTTTCATATTAATTGTGATGCTGATGATATACACTCTATGATCTAGTGCTCATAAACACAAAAATTAAATACTTTATTTGGAATAAGCTATAAAATAATGGAAATAAGTATTCTAAAATAAAAAAGAAATATTTTTTTTATTATATTATATGTAATGTTTTTGTTTAGATTTATAGATTTAGAAAATTAGGGGAAAAAATGTTTAAATCATGTATTCTTTGTATCCAATAGAAAATTTTAAAAACATATATGAATCTAATTTATTCTTAATAAGTCTTCAATTTCTCCAAAAATTTCATTTATACTAGTCATCCTTTTATAAATTTAATGTGTTCTATTTTTCATTGTAATCCAGGGAAAGGGAAAATTAGGAAGGTTTTGGATCAAATGTTCTTTAAGTAAAATATATTACTTAGGTAATCCATGCTTAAGAATGCTATAAATATTAGTATATGAATAGTTAAAAAATATCATGTAATAGATAAATAAAAAAATAAATCATTCTATATTTTTTACAATAAAAAACATGGATATCAATAATAAAGTGTATATACATCTAGAAGGGGTAATTTAAAAAAACTATTGGGAAGACCTTGTGCCGAGACATCATATATTTCATCGAGACCACAGTAAAAACATCCTACTATCAACACCATATATAAAGTCACTACCCTTTAATGGGGAGTTTAATACATGAAAACCTAAAATGATTTGTTACATGAGACCTATCGATGCAACAATTGGATATATAAAGACAATACCCACTTATAATTTTATTAAGTATAATTCATTCACTATAGTAGTCAATAATTAATTTTATACCATTCCATAAGGAGTATTTGGAAGAATAAAATTATTTTTTTCATTTAAGGAAAACTAAAAAATATTAATATATGATCTACCTATTTTAGTAGTCAGTAATCAAAAAAAAATTCAATACATTTACCGATGTGAATAAAAGGGATAAACTAACCATAAACCATTCATATAAAGAATGTGGATAGTAAAAAATATGAAGTGGAATGGATAATAATCATATATATTTGAATATAATTATATAGAACCCCAAAAGATTTCACCATGTTAATGTAAAAATAATAATTCTAGGAGAAAATTAACCAATCATAGTTATTTAAAATTTGAGTTTCACATATGAATGAATAATTAGTATAAGTCTAAGTGAATACTTGAATTTCATTATCAAATTCATCTGGAGAAATGGATGGTTCCAAATAATCATATCCCAAGAAATGAGAAATTTTTAAAAATGGTTTATGTAGTAGGAATTTATATCCAACAAAAATAATGAGAGAATATAACTTAATGTAATCATGGTTAAGATATTCCAAACTCATATTAAATAATATTAAGAGAATGATAATAACTCAATTAATTGAATTTGAGCTACCAAAAAATTACTAATGGGGAACTAATTTAATCAATTTTCACATTAATAATAAATTTTTCCACTATTGAATTACCAAATATACATTGATTTTTATAAATATATATCATCATGTAAGTAATAAATCATATAATGGAAACATGGTGATCAAAATGATTTTTTTCTAAAATAATCATAAGTGAGACTATGAAAAATCTTATCACATGATTAAGACTCTATTAATAAACCTCTGAATTAGATAGGTTAAAATATATAATCATATAAAATAATTAAAATAAAAATAATGATTTTTTTCTCAAAAAGATAGTATATACACCAAAAAAAGGATTTAGTTTCATAATACCAATTATGTCTCAAACAGTAGAATTTGAGATGAAAACCCTTACAATCATTTGAAAAATTATGAATAATCCCATTAGAATGATAAAATCAAATGGGATATTTTATAACTTGAGATATAATAGAAGGATGATATAAATACTATAATGGGGTGTTTGGTATATCATAAAAATGGGAACATGGAGTATTAAACAATCCTATCTCTATTAAAAAAAATTAAGAACAGAAAACATATATTTAGTCTTGAAATCCACAAACATAATTTATCCTCTAGTATCATAAAAATATTTATAAAAATCACATAATTATGAACCTTAATTATATGAATTTATATTTATCTACTATATACATATTAATTATCTATATTAATCTATTCTATTATTTACACAGAGTGTTTATTAATTTGATCATTTTATAATGTTCATAATTGAAGTTTTAATGTCATTTCTTCTATCAATGTATATCCTTACAACATTATTAAAATTATTTTATGGGTATTTTTATAAATATTTTTGATGATTAAATATTATTTTAGTATTTAAACTTGATGATAAAATCAATAATAGACATTTATTTGGTTCTTGACAATTTAAGGTTGTTTTCTTAATTTATGAATTAAATATTGATTTAGCATATTCTAAATAAAGAAATATTTGGATATTTATATCATATTTGAAATTTAATTTTTTTCTATAGTCATGTATGATATGAATGCATAGTATTATTCTCGTACATAGTTAAGTAGACCGATACATGAACATACACTATTTTAATGAATGATTATGAGTTGGGGTTTTTGATATAAATTAATTCTAAAACAATAATAATATAATTTATTGATTATTATTGTTATATATTATAATTGAGAGGTATTATGAGGATAAATAATGTATATGAAAACATTATATAATTTGAATAAAATATTATCCTCTTAGAACACTTATTTTAAATAACCAAGTTATCAATGGTGATTTATTGATCATATAATTAATTATATATTAAATGTGTTATTCAAAAAAATGATGATATCATTAAAACTCCATTTAACCTTTAATATCACCTTATATCTAATCATTAAGGTGGGTATGGAAAATGAAACATGTAATGCCGTGGTGGCGGTAGTCCCCACAATGCATGAACAAAAAATTGTATTCTTAATAGATAAAGGATGTAAATAAATAATGATAATAACCATAATATTTTAATATTAATGCATATATTTGATAATAATATCATTTTATTAATGTTAATAGATTAAATAAGAAATAATATAATAAAGAATAAAAATCTAGAGTGAATAATAAAAATGATGAGAATTTAAACTTTCATTGGACTTCACCAAGTATTTGAATCGAATGGATAAAAAATATAGACAAATGGATTTTATACATGGTATTTGGTTATATAGATAGTAACATGGAATATTTTAAAGGATAAATTAAAATCATACTAGTGAATTGTTTTTAATATGATTCCCTTTTATATGTTATGGGAGGGGTAGTTTTGAGAGTAACCATTAAATTTTCAATAATCATTAGCTATTATTCAAGAGTAAAAGGATATAAAGTAAATAAAAGAAGGTATGATG
The DNA here is from genome assembly GCA_963277665.1 of Viscum album. NCBI lineage: Eukaryota > Viridiplantae > Streptophyta > Magnoliopsida > Santalales > Viscaceae > Viscum > Viscum album. Next base: position 1,258,066,508 of record OY728134.1, read on the forward strand.
ATTTTTATATTTATAAATACTTCTAAATGAATAATTATTAGTTGAATTTAAGTGTTTTTAGTCATTTTATCTACTTATATTTCACCATAATTTACTTTAAATATATTAATTAATTTTAAGCCTTGGTAATAAAAATCACTTTAAAAGAAAAATATTAAATCAAATAAATTATTTAATATATCCTTTTTGTAATTTTAAAATCATTTTATAATGTTTTATTTTTAAATGTGTGAAATGATAATTATAAAATAAACACACAAAATCAAGTGAAAATAATTTTTATAAAATTTAATGTTATTAAACATTAAATTTATATATAGTATAAAATTATCATGTATACTTATTCAAAAATCCTTAATCAGATTTATTATGAATTGAATATAAGTTATGTAGAAAACATGGAAATACAAAATTGAATCTTCCTTGAAAATATTTTATTCAATTAAAATATTTAAAACAATTTTAAGGTTAAAATAAAATTTTAATTAGTAATGAAATGTTTATCATTATATTTCTATGATGAAATATCATTACATTACGAAGTAAATAATTTAATCCCATAATTAAATAATTTATTACATTAATGGTTTTATAATGATCTAAAAATTTCTAAGATAATGATAAATCATGAAAAAAATTTATTTCCATCAATCCTTTATTACTATACTAAAAATTAACCTTTTATAGAATGTTATAACAAATAAAATTTAAGAATACTTTTATTTGCTAAATCCAAAAAATTTGGTTTATTTTATAAAATAAAATTAAAAAATTAAAAAATATATATTTTAATGTAAATTGAGTAATTTAAAGAAAACATATTTTATTGAAAAAAACTATCATTCAGTATTAACACATAAAAATATTTATCTTCTAAAGAAAATTTTCTAAATTTATTTCATTATTTGGTTAATTTAAAAAAATTATCTCTATTTTTGATCAGTTTAGTAGAGTTTTGTATGAATGGAATGTTATTCAACAAAATTACGCATTCAATGTTTATTATAATTTTAGGGTATTAAATCATCCTTCATTAACTTCTCTAGTCACTCATGTGAGATCTAGAAAACCATCACATGGATACATTGCAAGGAAAATTTACCTCTCGAGGGTGATTTGTCAACCCAACCTAAAGGATATTCTGAGTGAAATCATCTTATACCATCTAGAAAAAGGAAAATATTTTATAAATAAAAAATTTAGTAATTTAATGTTCTAGTAAATAGGGAATTATGAAAGTTTTAGAATCCATTTATGTCGTATAAGTTAAAAAATAATTTTCCTCGTACATTGGCCAGAAAAGTTAAAAAGTACCTCATATGGTGAAGAAAAGAAATATTACCTTCATACAATGTAGTAAAATTAAAAATTGGTAAAAATCACTTTAAACATACATAGAATAATAGTAAAAATTTTATTAAAACTTTTTTTTTTGAAAAAATTGACATGGATAGTAAATATATCCCCAATAAATACTTCCATATAAACAATATCGATAAAACTGAGATTTTCAAAGTATCCCTTACCTTAAGTGGAGTATGCTTCATATGTATATCAACCTCATATATAATGACTTAAATAATTTTATTGATTTATTCCATAATTATAAACATTTTTATGACAACATTTATGATCATAGTTTCATCCATTTGTTAGTAACATTTTATTGTTACTCATTATTCCGGTATTAACTACTTTATGTTCTTATACTGGTTTCGTTAGATAAGTTATTATTCCTATTTTTAGGTTATATTTATATAATTTAAAAAGTTATATTAGTGTAATATATATCATATTTATTCATTCAATTCAGGTATATAATCGTGTATTAATTACGATTATGTGGAATGAATTGCATCGTATCGTGGAGACAACAGGTCATACGTACTCACGAGCGATGATATAATTCCCAAAATTGTTGAATGGTATTAAAGTGGATGCTTTATAATATTTAAAAATTGGTATAATTATATAATAATCATATAATGTTAATATTTCAATCATTATACCCATCCAAGTAAGATGGTGGTGAAAAATAGATTACACCACGGCGTGGAGACGGTAAGTCATACATGTGCATGCATGGTGATTTCATTTTCCATATGATTGGTAGAAGGTGGAATATGGTTGTTTAATATTTATAATGAAAAATAATTATATGTGTAATAATGATTTTATTTCTTTATAATTAAACAACTAATTAAGAGGTAGTAGAAGAAGAAAGAAGTTTCAATGAATCAGTAGAAGTTATTACCTCTTCCTTGACATGCTTCCTCTAAATCTCTTCTTAGAGCACTAGAGTTGTAATATAAAGATGAATATAACCTCTATAATTAAAATAGAGAAGTTTATAATGATAAAATTCATGGTATGGACAATCTTGAAGTCTCAAAATGATGTGAAGAGGTGAGGGAGGAGGTTCCCTTTTATAATTGAGGTGAGGGTCAATTATAGAAACTCTATAAATAATAATTTTTAATATAATCAAACACTACCCAAAAACATTAAAAGTTTCTTAATTAATAATATGAGATGATATAGGGTTGTAATATCATCATCCAATAAATTTTGAATAAGTTATTTTGTCAATTAAAATCATATCTTTTTAATTGACACTAGGTTATTTTATTTAATTTTAATTGTGGTAATAACATTCTAAATATCTAAAAGTTATAAATATTTACTTCTATGGTGTTAATTGACCATAAATGATTATTTAATGACAATTTAGATATTATAATTATCACTTTATAATTTTAAAATATTTTTATGACTTTTAAACAACTTAATAAAATGTTACTTTTATAATATATCAATAGTGTTAATTTTGACACTATTTAATTATTTGAGTTTAAATAAAATACTTGAAAAATATTAATTCAAAAAGAATATTTAATATAATTTTAATATGTCATATTCACCTATAAAATTATTTTATAAAATTAATTAGTTCATATGATATATATTTTAAAAATTTTAAAACCGTTTATTTGGTATTCCTATTAATAAAATAATCTTTCCATCACTATTGTGTCATCATTAATGATAAATATTTAATCTAAAAAAATTATAAATAAATCTCTATGACGTAGGTAATAGTTTTATATTTTCATATACTATATATAGTCAATATTATCTTATAGTTATACATATATTAAAATTAATATACTTATATAAAATGAGATTGTTTCATTTTGTCACATTCATTAGTTTTCATTACAATCAAGTCGCATTCATAGGTAAGTGGCCATTTAGTGATTCCATTTCCAAAAATAGATAATAATATTGGAATATATTCATCAAATATGATTTTTACAGGTGTTAAGATAATTTTATAATATTATTTTTACTCTTAATTACCTGATTTATCTATTTCCATGGTAATAAAAATAATTACGAATGTTACTATTCATAATGCCAAAAAAAGTATCATATTAACATAGAATGTATATACAGATTAAAAATATGGAATACATTTTTTAAATTTCGATGCACAAAAGTTGCAGTAATTAATCTTTATTAATCTCGTTGTTTGAAATGAGAAAACGAGTTTTAAAAGTTAAAACATTGTAAATGATTGAAATTTTTTAACTATGAATTCAATGTAAAATTAATGCTAATGACACACATAATTTTTAATGATAAAAATATTTTCTATTTATACATTAAATAATTAAATATTATAATTAAACCATATAAATGATCTCGATGAAATTTTTTTTTAAATTAATATTTAGCGTATATTTACTATTCATCAAAAATGAATGTTATCAGAAAATTATCAAAAAATTATCAAAGTAAATTTTTATGCCCCACATACAAATAACATTTTTATATTGTCATATAAAAAATTTTAATGTGTCAAAATCTTAATTGAAATTGGTTCTCCATTCAAATTTGAAAAATTAGAAATTAAAAAATAGGTTTTTATACCTCTAATTGGGTTTTATTAATACCATATGACTAAAATATCCATTATATGAATACAAAATATAGTTTATTAAGTATATAACCCATATATATCTCCTTAATTTCATTACCAAAAGTAATTCACTCAAAAAAAATATCTAATTAATTTATATTTTTCATAAATAATTGATATCCAATGAATTCACAATTCATTTTCATAAGTTAGTTATAATTATTCTTGCTAACATAACGACTAGGATATAACGGTATTTTTATACTAAGGGAATATCACAGTTTTTTTTAAATAATGATTTCATGTAAAGGAAGATAATTAAGAATAAATATTATTTAAATAAAATATTTCATAATAAAAACATATGGGTGTTACAATGTGAAATGAAATATCTCTATAGACACTCTCGAACCACCGGTTATAGAAAATACATTATAAGAATTTTAGGATTGAATCATGGATGATTGGAACCAACACATCCCATGAACCAATGATCCACCACCTAAATAAATGCTCCTCAAGAATCAATGAAAACTCTTTAATAAGCAACTCCTTTATAGGAGGGCATCCCCATAGTCACTTTTTCCTTCCTCATCACCAGCATATATGTTTTACGTTTAAATTATATAAAAAATTTTTAATCCTGGTGTGTAGTAAGTCCACAATAAACCATGTTCTAGACACCTCATCTAGAAATATATTAAGGATAAAATGAAAAAAACCCTTATAAAATATCAAGAGATCTCACGAACTCTAACTCTCTTACTAAATGGAAAATCACTGAATCCACTTTAATAAATTCATCATTAATGAAAAGAACTCAATATGATTCTACTTTTGAAGTTTTTCCAAAAACAATCTTTCAACAACCCCTCTTCAAGGTACAATATCAACCATTAGCATGGAATTTCATGCATCTGATTGAGTACCAACAAAACCCAGTTCTTAGTTCGGGACCTAATTAGAGTAAAGGAAATATCTAGGTACTATATAAAATTATTTGTATCATGATTTATGTCACACCCCATATACAATTAAACTATATAATAGAGGAAAACATGAAACTCCCACTTCCATATCTCATCCCCCTTGATCAAATAGATCGATTGATGATCAATAGGGCCATCTTTCTGATCCTACACCAACTAAACTAGAAATGCCTGATGATTATGAACCATCTCTATAAAAAATAAGGGCATTTATATAATGGAATATTTCATGGAAAATATTTAGATTCATTAATTATTTACTCTTTATTTCATGATACACCATGTTAAAACATAAACCTACATAAGCATGATGCATATACCCCTTGTTATTTAGTCTAGAATAAGAATTATCTCAACTAGGATATTCATTATTCTTATATTACTTACATTAGACTATATGGTTCCCAAAATAGTTGTTTTTATATTGAATCCATTTCGATAAGACACGCAATTTTGAAACTAAATTTGTTTCCCTTCTATTGCTATGCAAAAAATCACAATTTTGTAACAAAAAAATACATCCCATATCTCAGAAAAAACATTTTTTACAACTCTTTCATGGATATCCCAATTTTAGTTCTTCTAGGATGATATTTAAGATAAGGAGTGACACATTGAGTCCAATCTCCAATCGGCCTCAGGTTGGTGTATATCACAAAGGTTGAAAACACTCAAATAGGAGACACTTCCTTCATTATAAAAAAGATAATGAGATAATATACAAATCCATCATGCATCTTGGTCACATAATATAAATTAAACCAAACAACCCCATGTGTATAAATAATGTATTAAAAATAATGAATCCAATGTAAATACCAAAATAAAACTAAGGATGTTCTCAAACAAAAAATATGATCTCCATGCTAGTAATTCAAATTTAGGTACCCATATCTATCCATAAAGCCTACAACGTAGATTATGTAAATATATGTTCACATATCTACTTCCCTACAATAATAACAAAACAAAATATATTAAACTATTACACAATTCTCACCCTAAAGTGTCTTTATTGATGAATATTTTTAAAATTTAAATTTTTTAATTATAAATTGAACAAATTGATTTAATTTTGTAATTAAACATATAAAAATAGCATAGTCTTAATTTTTAAGCATTTTTTTAAATTTTAGATTTTTAGACGATAAATAAGATTTTCATGAAACATGTAATTTGTATGAACTTATAATTATCTAAGAATTACGAATAAGTTTATAATAAATTTAATTAATAAAATTTAAATTAAAGGAATAAAAATATTCATATTAAAATATACATTAAACTTATAAACCATATGTACCACACATTGTTTAATAATTATCAATAAGATTAATAAAAAACTATAATGAGTATTTTCTATGAATATAGTATTTTAAAGTTATATTTGGTTTTGGATTTTTGGGAAATCCAAATAACATATATTATTTTCTAATAAATCAAATTTTCACATCATAATCTATATCATATAAAGTTTTATATTTTAAATTTAAAATTTAATCTTCAAATAATGTTTTTCAAAAAGAAATGTTTTTATGTGATTTTGTGTGTCTATTTAAGAAAAAAAATCACCAATTTTGAGTTTTTATTTTATTAAAATGTATTTCAATTATGAATCATATGGATTAAATTATGTAAACAGGTGATTAATGGTTATTCATTACAAATGATTATTATGGCTAAAAATAAATTCCCATGGTAAAAGTTAAACAGGAAAAGAAAAAAGTTAATACAATTTCCATTAAATACTAAAATATGACTCCAAATGGAGTGGTTGGTGTGAAATTATATAAAAATTACTATCCCATTAAATTTTATACAATTTATTTCCATTTAAACCTAAATAAAAACATTGCATTATAGATATGTATGGGATACTCCCAAAAGAACTCTCCCATTCACTTATAAAAGGTTAAACCTCCCACCACATCTAGTCTCACCTATAATATGATTTTATCTTTTAATACATACCTTATTGTATTTCCATAGACCCACTTCCACATAAATAATATTTTGGCCACCATAAGTTATCATATGTTCTTTTATTCTAAGGATACTTCCAAGGAAAATTTATGTCCCTAATGTGAGAATAATCAACAATAATGTTTTTTACATAATTTTATTCATTCAAATATATTATAGACAATCAATTATAATAATTTTATTAAAATATATAAACAATGTAATGTTTATATATTTTCTATATTATCAATGATTATGAATCTAACCCATCCATTATGAAAAATAAAATTGTTATTCATGCGTACGTGTTGACTATCACCAACATGTGCAAAAAGATCCATTATTCATCACCACCCATCATTTATCGATCCTATAATACTTGTAATAAGGAAATATGTTTTTCATGATATTATCAAGGTTCTTGTATGAGAAATAAGAACACATATTAATGATTTGATATATAAACAATCATCATTAATTAAATCATTAACAATAATCATGTAGAAAAAAATCTTATATTAAATCTATTTGTTAATTTTTCATATACAATACATATTCATCATATTCAATTGTGGAGATGTTCTATAAATATTTAATTATTTTATTAATAAATATACACTATGATCATCACGAATCATGAAAACCTTCTTATTATTGATTTCAACTTCAAGGATGAAGGGTAAAACACTCATCAATGGAACATTAAACATTTTAAATGATTATAAATCATCCTTAACATATTTTACACTAAAAAATTAATAATTAATTTTTTATGAATAATGAATACAGGCTACATTATTATGAAACTATTGTGAATGAAAAAATATTTAAACACTTGATATGAAAATTCAGAATAATTCGTAAATTCAAAAAATATTTATAAATATTACATATGAAAATATATATCAATAATGGTTTCAATTAGTTTATTATGAAATATATATTTTTGATATAGTAGGTTAATTTATGTTTCTATAGGAGAGGTTATGAGGAAATGGTTTTCTATCATAAATACCACTATTTGAGGGATATTTTTTATTATGCATATAATTTTATTTATATGGTATATATACATCCTATTTTTATGTTATATAAGGAAAGTTGTTTATTTTTTATATTTTCTAATCGATACGAATCCCTATCTTTAAAGGGGTTTTGAACTATATTCTACACAATTAATATGTGGTGTTATTCCATCTAAATATTCTTTTTTTGAGACACATGTAAAATTCCCTACCAACTTCCATTTGTGTGGTGAATATATTTCCATCAAATAATATCAACATATGAATCCAAAAATTTAATCAATTTACTTTTCTATGTTATTATCTGTCAATTATATTCTTTTTGTAAATGATTTACTAAAACCAATATAAATCTAAAACCTTTCTATAGTGGAAAAAATACTTTGATTCTATATGGTAGAAGGGTTTATTGTATTCTCATAAATAAATCCATCCCTGTATACCAAAATGGGATGAGGATATGGTATAGATACCATTAGGGGTAATTTCAGTGAAATTTTTTATTTTTGAATTGACTCAATCATCACCCTAATACATGCAGATTGGGCCAAATCATCCACACATAGATAGAAATCCGTAGGGATATGCATGGGAATATTCAAATAATATTTATAAACAATGAGGAAGTATCTTCCCATCCATTACTATCATCTCTAAACGATATAATATTTTTAACCTAATTACAATATAACATGGATAACCCAACACATCAATTATACCCATTCCACTATTTTTGTTTAATAATATAACTTCATATTTCATTATTGATAATACAATGATTCCATTTTATCATTGTATTTTCTCTTATACATCCTCATTATTTGATTGTACATGGAAAATTTTTATTTTCATATTTTACATTATATGGATATCAATTTTTATACAGTTAGAGGTCCCCTGTAGAATGATATGAAAATCATTATGGTGAATTTATTTGACTTAATCAAGTGATGGGTAGGGAATACATTTATATATTCCCATTATGAATGGACTCTATAATTATAGAAAGTATGATTCTTTTTCGTGAATAGATCATCCCATAATATGAAAATGACATGGCCCAAGTTAAATAAAACATGTTTTGATTTTGGAAATTATTCATTCCATTATTATGTTGTCAATGAATATTTATATCTCTATCTTTGTTTAATATAATGGATATTTCATTTCCATAGTTTTAGTTTATTAAAGATTCAATTTCTTCATTTTTCCTTACATATCAATTATTCTATGCTTATGTTTTAAATGATTCCACTATTTACTACTCCTTTCTAACATTCTGATCTCACCCATATTTTTTCCAATCCAAAGGATACCAAAATGATAAATATGTGAAAATTTCTAAGAAATTATTGATTTCTAGATTTTGATTTTATAAATTGTTTACATTTTATCTTATACTTCAAAATATTATGTATGTATTTATATAGTATTCTAATTCAACAAAAATCTTGGATCATCATGGAACACTTATATTCATTTCCAATAATCTCATATAAGCACTAAATATAGGTTTCTGATCTTTAGGATGTTACAGTTGGTATCAAAGGAAGTTTAATATCATACACATGAACTAGATTTAGAATATCCTAGTCAAATTGAATAATTATTATTGAAAACTCTCAGTATTTATTTGTAATAGTCTATTAATAATATAGAAAATTTACATTACTATTTAACATATTGATCCAATTAACTGTATTTTATTATAGAATGATTCCTACTAATGAGAAAAATAGGAACCAAAAAAAGGAAAATATTAAATTTAGGTTTTTTAACAATGAATAAGTCAATGATTAAATATTTGAGGCTATCTTATTCATAACAATATTAGAGAAGTTCTCCCATGTTATTAAAAATAATCTCATTTTCATAAAGTGACCTACTTGTCTAAATCAATTTTTATATTTGATGGAAGGCATCATGTGAAAACAAAAACCATCATACAATAAAAGTACAAATACATTGGTTTTTGAAATATAGAATAAATCCCTTGAAATAATCATTATTTCATTAGAAACTAAGGAAATATATAATGTCCTAATTGTCTTATATAATATGATGGGTTAGTGGACATATACTATGTCTTTTCAGGACCCAACCCTATTAAATATCCTCAATGAGTATTTGATAATATAAGAACTTACTTCATGAATTATGGAGAAGGAAGATATCCTAATAATAGTCAATTTTTATATGGTACAAAAATTCAATGACTTTGTAAAATAATATTTACATTTTCATCCACCAAATCATGATGTTGATCTCTCTATTCAAGTCATTATTTATTCATGGAATATATCAAATTTTCATTAAATAATAGACCCATTCAAGTTTGTCTAGATGAAAAAATAGATGTTGGGGTTACGAGATAAAGAATTTATTTCAGTTTTTAATCACAATGTGAATCCCTTATTCAATAAATTAAAAATAATCATGGGTCTATGAGACTATCCATTGATTATAGGAATATCAATTCCATTATTATAAAGAGTATGTACAATTTAATATACATTAATGACTTATTTGATAAAAATTAAGTAAACAAATAATTTTATTGAATAATAATACTTCTATATTTAATTATCTAATGAACAAATCATCCAAAAATTATCACAATAACATTATGTTTGTATTCAATGATGATATCCTCATATAATCTATGATATATGAATAGAACAAGATTCATCTGCAAATGAGAGGGTATGGATTTGCTGTTGGAATTGGATGAATGAGAGGGTATGGATTTAACATAGGTACTAGGACTGTGTAGCTTTGCATATGATATCCAGCTGACTAGCCCTACAAAGCTGGAGTGCTGATATCATGAAATATGATGGGGAGGAGCACTTCCAAGTTACCTCTTCTGGGTGATTCACTCTAATACTTATAAGTCATGTAATTGTATCTAAGACACCAGGAATTGTAAGGGTTCCACCTCACCCCTTTAAAGGTGGATTTTCAAAATAATAAAACAATGAAGGCCTTCAGGACATTCTGACCGATCTGTGATTTTATTAATATTTATGCAGATTGGCCAACCCATTAACTATGAAAACATGTAGAGTAGTTAAATTCAAATTTTCATGGAAATATTATGAATTTTCTTAATATTTGAGAAGGATATTGAAAATATTCACAGGTATTTACTCTATCATAAAAAAAATAAATGATTAGTTATATATAGTTATTTTTTCTAGAAATGGTCTCTTTTGGGTCCTTATATAGAATGATAGGGTGCTTATTTTTGAATCATGTAAATTTAAAATAAATGAAGAAAACAATCTTACTAACATCCATGAGAAAGTATTTATAATTTTATATTTTAAAATATATAGACACTACCTCTATGTAAAATAATTAGAGTTATAGATAGACCCAAAAATAATGTACTGTATTTTCTCTTAGAAGGAGTTAACAAGAAGAAAATAGATGGATGTAACTACTCATGGGATATGATTTCTTAATACAATACAACAATTGGAAGGAAAACATGGAGGATAATTAATTTTGTAAGGGGTACCATGAGGTTATAACCATAAAAATGATTAAAAAGTATCCAATTTACATTGAAATGGTGAAGACTGGTAGAGGGATTCATAACAAAGGGGTTCCATCAATATTTTCATAAGAAATATATAAACGATGAAGAATAGATAAGAGAGTGAGGTCTCAACCAGTTGATCAGAACAAGAAAAATAAAATTAAAGTATATAATGGCTTGAATTCATATAATTTATCTATAGATATGGATTGAGAGTTTTTTTAGATGTTATGTGTTCCATTAAAACAATAATTATAGAGGTAATTTATAGATAAGGTACCCATCTGAAATTACAATATAAAAAAAGTATTAAAAATATATATAGGGATTTAAGAGTAATATTTTGGTGGGATGGTATCAGGATAGAAATTGAAGAGTATGTTTCCAAATGACAGTATGATATTAGTAATGTTTAGAAGAGAACATCATAAGGGATTCATGAAAACACCGCTAATATGTATATGGATGAGGGATAATGTTTCTATGCACATTATTAATTTAGTCCCAAAGACTCAATGGATGGATGATATTATATTTGTAATTAATAAAAATTTTACTATGTTTACAAATTTTTTAGTGATGTGATAAGATCTATGACTTCATCACCTTCCCTGGCACATTATTTGGGAAAATATATGGCATCATAGGGAGCCTAAATAAATTTTATCTAATAAAGACCATCAATTCATATAAAAACTATAGAGGATTGATTAAATGAATCATAACATAAAGATAAATTTGTGAAACTTATATCATCATCAGATTAATGGGAGGTCTGAAACGAATATAGAGACATTATAAGATAGGACGAGTTCATTTTATATTAACTTCCATGTTATGAGGGATCATTATCTACCTTTTTCTAAATTTTCATAAAATAATAGATTCAATTAGATCATCCAAATAGAAGAATATAATTTATTATATGGGAAGTGGTCTCTCATTCGAAAATATTGGGAATACATTGGAGAATGAAATATTTTTATCCATGATCTTGAAGAGGAGACACTTTCTAATATAAGAACCATTCCAGATCATGTTATGGATACACAATGTAGAATAATGATATATGATAATAATCAAAGTATGTAATTGGAATATAAATTTTTTTATACTGGATTATTGAATAATTCACTATGGAATGGAGATATATGATTTTGTAAAAAGGTAAGTTAAACCCTATAAAAATTGGTAATTTCTAAATAATAAAAACAATTGAAGGTGTAACTGATCTACTAGAAACAACATCCACAAATTTTATATTACCTGATCTCTACCATGATTCATTTATGAGGAAATACAAGTTGTATCCTCTTTTTATACTCACATATAAGTGAATATAGTTGGATTATAACATGCCTAATTTTCATAAACCTTTGGATATTTTGAACACTAGGGAGAATGTATTTCGAAATCGAATCACTAGATTTATTAAAGTCTATCAGAGAAATAAAAAACAAGATAAGGAAACTGTTATGCCTAAGGAATCAATGAGGTATTATTATACTATTTTTTCAACATCTCCTATATTATACAATTTTGATGATGAAAGTATTTTATGGGGTAGAATATAATACTCATGACCATAATATGTAAGGTAAACACCATATCACGAAATATCAAATAATTTACACTATAAGGATCATTTATTAATTAACATAATTAAATGATTAATTTTAGAATTTTAATGTGATGAAAATAACTTCATTTTGGAATTATTCATATCAAAATTAACCCATTAGGTACTTAATAGTTTTTTAAAATACAATCTGTTTTTGTTGAAAAATATAGGCTACGAGAAAAATAAGTTTTTTATGTCATTATCATTATATAATATTGAAATACAACTTTTAAAACCTATTATGTAATAAGATAAAAATTTAATGATTATAAATATTCATTTTAAAATATTATTTTAACTTATAAATACCATGGAAAACATTTTTAGATGTAATAAAAATGTCACTTTAATAAGAAACAATTTTTTTATATTTTTATTAAATCACGTATTTGAATTGTAGATTTAGTTATGGAATTCCTTTAATGCTTAATAACCTCAATTTCGTTATAATAAATCGTTTTATGTAATTAAAATAACTATCAAATATATTTTTATCTTATATGTGAATTTTGATCTTAAAAATAATAATTTTCTAAAATATATTTCTATACGTTTTTATGTGATTATTTTATACTCTTCAATTGAAATATTATGAAATTTTATTTTCATTAACCATTATAAAATTATTAATTTTAAGGTTAAAATTATGCAAAAGGTCACATATTAATTTTTTCAATAAAATTGATTTTTATTGTAAAACATTTTTTACCAAGTTAAAATTATATTAAGGAAAAAATATATAAGTTATAAAGATTCATAAATGATTATTATTTTGTAAAAAAAGTTTTTTTGAGATGCATTTTTATCCACACTCACTATCCACTATACTGTTTTCCATTTTATTACCATTGTATCTTGACTGGTAACTTTATATTTTTGAAATAGCAATGGTTACTCCAAAAACTATAATCAATTTCCATATAAATGGGTAACACTACAAACGCATAAACACTCACCTATCCATATATTTTCTCCTTTAAAACATTCTATATTGATCCAACTAGAACCCTAAACAACGTTAAAATTTTTATTTTCACAATTAGTTATCACAAGGAATTTATTTTAAAGGTTACATCCAAGAAAAAGTTTGGTCGTAGACTTGAGTTATTCAAATTATATTATAGTTATTCATTATAATCTTCATTCAACTTTTTGATGAAATAAAATATAATTATATTAGTAATATATAAAAACTTAATTGTAAAATATTATACTTATTATCATTTATTATTCATATATCCCATCAATTAATAAAAACTAATTCATCTTTGTGAATATTTACGAACTACGACCATAATAAGTAATAAAATACATTTTTCATTAACTCCCTTCATTGTAGGTTAATATAAATTATTTAATGGGGAAACATAATTTTTATTATATCATTAATGTTATATTATTACAAATTAGTGACCCTATTAATGTTATGATCAATAAATAATTAAAGTTAATTTAATCATTTAAATCAAAGGTTCTATGGGTAACATATATTATTCAAATTAAGTAATATTTTCTAATTAATTACTTCATATTCCAAATCCAGTTTAATGGTTATAAATCACACTAATATAAACTTAAAAATATCATTATACAACACATATAGTTATATTATATAAAAACAACCTCATAATCCTCCATTAAATCTAGGAATGTTCATGTATGGGTAAATGTAACAACCTCTTCAAACAATATTATGAATTTTTTCGTGAATGAATATATGAAGATAATTAATGATATAATATAATATAAACATTTAAATAATGACTTTTATTATTATTGAGGTTTTATGTTTAAATTTAATATATTAATTTTGTTAACACCCTTCAATCATCATGTATCACTGAAACATGTTTGTCATTTATATCCTCATCATGAATAAATATTTAAACATTCATGAGTGTTATTTAATGTAAAACAATAATTATAATAAACAATTATGATTAATTTTAATGAACTGATATGAATATACTTTTCATGAAGAATTAATATAGACATCACTATTATGGAACCAGTACAAAGATCAAAATAGTAAACACTATATGTACGAAATCAATAGAAATCATATAGATAATGACTATTAGAGTAAAAATATTCATGAAAAATGATATAATTATTGTTCTGAAATAATTTATTTCGATATCAACATTTATGATGTATGAGTTTAAAGTACATTCATGGAATTCAAAATAATGGGAAATTATTTTCCTTCTGATGTTTTCTTCTTTGAGACATGTTTTTTTATTAATCACATATTTTTTATGTGGTGCATATATTTCCAAAACAAGATGTTATATCATTAAATTACCTTATTCATGATATTTTGTGATAAGTTTTATTCCATCTATTTTTATTGGGTTCTAATGAAATTCAATCCAATTGAAAAGTGGTGTGTTTTCAGTATGAATTACTATTCATTTGAACACATGTTATATTCACTACATAATTTCTTTTTTTTTGGTGTATAAATATAAATTAAATAATTTTACCATATTAGATATTAAATTTATGATATCTACAAGTCTAAATATTTTTATCCATACATTATAGAATTTTTCATGTACAGTCTATAAAAGGTTTATAAAAATAAATATTTTCTTGAGTTGAAAAACAATAATATGTTATGATATAGAAAAAGTGTGTTTATTTTACAAGAAAAAATATCAATCCTGGTACAAACATGTGGATGTGGTTTTGGAATATTTACACCATTAGGAATCACCTAAAAACTATATTTTTTGATAATTTAATAATGTAACACCTTGATTCATGTTGAGTAGTTATTAGACTACACACTGAGATATACGCTCTAAATGGATAAGATTTTTAATATTCACATTATCTTTATATACAATGATGAATGATTTTTTCAACTATATATT
This sequence comes from Viscum album, assembly GCA_963277665.1. Lineage (NCBI taxonomy): Eukaryota > Viridiplantae > Streptophyta > Magnoliopsida > Santalales > Viscaceae > Viscum > Viscum album. Next base: position 1,258,082,450 of record OY728134.1, read on the forward strand.
TGGTATCCTTCCAATAAAATGTATGGAACTCTATTACTATCTTGCATAGATAGCCCAACACCTTGAATGAACCCTCAACATTTTTATTCCTCTAAAAAAGTTACTTCATTTTACATTGAAGAACCTTATTTCTTTTATGTTGATCATGGTATATACTTCTATACATCCTCAATATTTTACTGAATTTGGATGATTTTTATTTATCTATTCTTAATTATATATATATATACATGTTTTATTTCATAAGGGTTTATTTATGAAACTATATGTAATGAAATATTGACTCTTATCATGAACACATTAGAATTAATCATGTTATATGTGGGGACTATAATTATATAGTACCTTAATGCATGGATACATCACATGAGTCAAAACTAGTTGGGATTATAGATGTAAATTTTCTTAGAGAAAGATTTTATATTGGTACAAGTAATTTAAACCATGTTTTGATGTCTTGATTTATTCATTCCATCAGTATAATATCATTGATTATTGTTATTCATGTTTTATATTATTTTCATGGTTATATAATGATCTCAGTTTGAGTTAAGTATTGAATCATTTTGTTCATTTATTACTTCCATATTAATCCTTCTATTTTTATGTTATAAAACATTCCAATGTATTCTACTACTTACTGAGCATCCGATTTCACACATATTAGTTTTTATTTCCCAAGGAATATTTGAGGATAACTATGTGAAATTTTCAATGAAATGATGAAAGGAATAATAATGATATCACTATGTTTTAATGTTTTATATTATTCATTCAAATATTATATGTGTATGTATCTAATTTCCCAAGATGACTATGAAATTTTATCCTTCTTGAACTCCTATATTCTTTTCAAATAAAGTAATATAACACCTATCTTTTTGTTTCGGGATTCTGTGATATTTTATTTGGTTTCAATGGATATATTAGAGAAAATTTAGGGATGATATCTAAATAAATCCAGTTAGATAGAATATGGAAAATGAAAAATACTAAAGATTTCAATGGAACACACTAGAAAAGAAGATTTGAATTTTATTTTACAATTCAATGTGATGAGATAATTTTGTGTATCCCAATATAGGAAGATGGAGTCTAATAGGATAAATGAGAACAATATCATCACATGTATTCAATGTAGGAATATTACCTATAAAAAATTTAATGATGACAGAGTTTGGGATAATGAGTTTATAAAAATTTTAGTGAATTTTTACACTGTTATAATAAATAAACATACTTTAATTGAGTGATGTAATAATCTACAACATAAAATCACGATGTCGGGCCACTTTTGGAAACAACGACCACCATAATTTAGTGAAACCAATAATCCATTGGAAGCCAATAAAAATATCATGTCCCTAGAGAATAACATCATCTATATGATATATAGTAAAGAGTAAAATTTCATCATGGGGGTCATTCATCTGAAGGGAGAGACATCTTCCCTGGAGTACATTTTAAAACCACATATAGCTTCTTTTCCTAATAAAATTTTTGGAATAAGGAAAGGTAAAAATTTGTCTTTTATATATGGAATAAATTCCAAGAATATAAGATGTATCTATGGAATAGAAATTCATTGATGTTTTTACAAAATAACTATGTAGTCATCCACCAGAGTATTATAATGAGTTATTCCTTGAACCCATTTCATAAGTAATTCAAATTTCTAAAACTTCTTATATAATGTAACTAGTGGAGTTGGTGTTTTTGAAAAAAATATAATGGTATTTTAGTTATAAGGTATATATATACCTGAGTGTTTCAGAAAGGGAATCATGTATTCTATTCATTAATTAGAATGATATATCTACAATACATTGTAATAATTAAGGTAATATCCATTCCATTACTATAAAGAATGAGTATATACTAGCATTCACTAAAAAATATTTCTTCATATTCAAGGATACCAATAGTTTTAAAAGATAAATATTCACTATATTAATAATTATTTATGGGTGACTAATGGTTATATACCAATGATGAGGTTTTGAATAAGGTATGAAAAATTAAATTTAATAATAATTCATTTTGGATTAACTAAATAACATATTATAGTAATTCTTATGATAAATAGATTATTTATGGACAATATTAATAAAATTATAGTTTTATTCATTAATGATACCTTGATATATTAAAAGATATTTAATGAGCATGAAATTTAACTATAAACCATTAAAAAAACCATTGAAAATTTTATTTGTATAGGAAATATAGTAAGTTTTAATATTAGAAAATTATGTTAATTTTCATGCCCATATTGCCTCCATGAATGGAATATATGATTAACTATTAAATAAAATAGAATTTAATAAATGGCCTTTAATTATTAAAATAATCATGAAATGATGTTTCCTAGTTTAGTAGGGTAATCTATGTATTGTGATTAATAATTTTATATATTTTCCAACTTGTTAACTATTTTAACTTTAAAAAGGGTTTAAATTCACATGGTAATGGGAATTTTTTGAAAATTGTGAGCATATTATAAGGTGATGAGTGAATGAATTAGTATTATCATTTCCATCAGGTAAAGAAGTAATATTGGTATAAATTGATGAATCAATTAACATAAATGGTTTTATCCTTAGGAAGAATGATTGGTAAATTTATTAGGAATCAAGGAAATTGAAAATAAATTCACAGAACTATCTAATTCATGATCATAATATAATGGTAATTATTATCACATTGAAAATATGGAGACATTAAACCTAATGTGTATGATTAGTTAGAAATATAGACCACAATAGTTTGTATTGTATCATCTATCATAAGTAACCCAATATTTTGTTTGAACTCCTCATGGACTATGATTGATCAATACAATACATATCTCAGAAGGAAAACAAAGTGGATGATGCATTGAGTAGGAGGGACCATGAATTTCAATCCATGATGAGGATGAACAAGCACCCTATATAAAAGATGGTGTGAAAATATTTTTTATGACTTTTAGTTAAAGGGATTCATCATTCCATTATAATGAAATTTTGAATCAATTTTTTCTAGATAATACCAAAACATACTAATAGGATGACGTGAAATTACAAAGGAATGGTAAGAATTAAATGATGATAAATTGACATATGTCATTTATAGAGATAGATTATTTATGTTTTGGAAGAGGTTATGTGTTTCATCTATACTATAATTGAATATGGAACATATAAAAAACACATAGCTTAAATTTATTAATACACCATGGTATCAAATATATGTATAGGGATTGATGAGACTATTTTTGGTGGGATGGTATGATGTTTTAAATTATTGAAAATGTTCCGATATTCTTTGTGTGATATTATGATATGTCTAGAAGAAAAAAATATTAAGGGAATCCTGTAACACGTTCCTTAACATATATGTAAGTGGGACAATGTTACAATTTGATCTGTCACTGTATTGAATAGGATTCCAAGGATGAACGACTCTGTATGGGCCATTTTTAGTCATCATTGTATATATGCTCTTTTTATATCAATAATAGACAATCCACCACATGAGTGTATTTCGCAACTCTACATAAAGGTAATCATGAGTGATCATGGAGAAGCTCGATAAATTTTATCAATTCATGACCATCATTTCACTTAATAATTCAAGATGATTTTCATAGTTCCACTGATATTGAGATTCATTTTAGAAATTCATATCATCTCCAAAATAATTGGAGGTTTGAAAGTACTTTTTAAACATTTTAAGACATAGTTAGATCATATTCTGTTAAGTAACAGTGTACATGGGATCATAATCTGCCTTTGGTTGAAAATTTAAACAATCATTTCATCCACTTGAGCATCTACATGAAAACATATGAAGAATTTTATGAGAATAGGTGCCATAATCTATCCTTCTAGGATGATATTGGAGAATTAAAATTCATTTTCAAAGAGATTAAAGGGGATATGAGTCTAAAATAAGATCATGTTTGGATCAATTTAATGTATCACATGGTAGAAAAAAGTGTTATTCTAATAATAATTGGAAGGAATTGAAATTTCATATTGGAGATTATGTAATAATAAATATATTATCATTGATGGGAGTTTTATGATTCAGTATTAATGGTATGTTTCTCCCTTTGTACAATCAAATTTTTTGAAATACTAGAATGAGTTTGAGTTTTAGCCTATAGATTGGCTATACCAGGCAACATTTCTGAAGTAAATTATGTATTCAATGTTTCATTACTATGGAATTGCATTATATATCAAACATATTATCTAACATATAAGGGATTAGAGTTGGATAATTAATTGTATTATAATGAAGAAAATGTCTGGATGCATGAAAAAACATAGAATGTTTTGTAGAATCAAGAAACATGATTGGTGGAATTATTTTAAAGAAATAGAATACTCTAAAAGGATAACTAAGAACCTTAATAATTTATGGGGAAGGATTATCCACTTTTTTAAATACCTATATAGACCATGATTTCAATAATGATATTATATAGTGGATCATTGGTAGGTAATGTTACACCCTTCTACCAACATTAATGGTAAACCCCATATCATGAATTATTATCAAACAATTATCACTTTAATGAATACTTATTAATGAATTAGTTTAACAATTAATTTTTATAATTTGAAATTTACCTAATTATCATCATTTTTAAATTCATTATAACATTATTTTTATAAAATCATTTTTTACATTTTTCTAAGAAGTTAAATTTTTAATCAAAAAATTATATTTTCACAAAATATATAATATGTATAAATTTATCATTACATAAGATTGATCTAGATGATTGAAATTGTATATATTATTTTAATTTTAAAAAATTTGATAATATTATGCAATTTAAAATAATAATTGAACGTATAATTACTATTTCTAATATTTATAGAAAAAATTAAAATGATATATTAAATAAAAATTAATTTCATGTATTTTAATTGAATCATGTTTAGTTAAGGAAGATTATATTTAAAAATTATTTTCGAGACTTATAGAATATTTTTTAATTATAATAAATCTATTTATGTTGTCAAAATTATTTTCCAAGATAATTATATCTTATATATAATTTTAATGAATATATAATAGTTTTTAAAAAATAGTTTTATGTGATTATTTGTTATTAAAAAAATAATATTTTCAATCGTGTAGAAATTTTATATGGTAAAAGGATATAAAAATTACAAATCATAATGATCAAATTATATATATGGGAAAATATTAATATGTTTCCTCAAAATTGATTATTAATATTAAAAATTAATTATCAAGTGGAAAAATTATGGAAGAACTTAGGACATTAAAATTTATAAAAAAATGATTCAATGGTTTCTATAAATGATGTGGTTGAGGTTATTTTTTTTGAAAACGAACTATACAATCCAATATTAAATATTTCATGGTCAATAAACCATGAATAATAACATTACATTGTCGATCAAATATGGGTTACTCCTAAAAATACCCTTCCCATAACTTATAAAAGTCTAACACTCCCTCCACTTAAAAATACTCATATATTTCTAATTTATCCATTAATCACATAAATGTTTCTTCACATATAATCCTATTCTATGTTAAAATATTATTTTCAACATTAGTTATCATAAGGAATTTAATCCAAGGATTCTTCCTCGGAAAACTCAGGTACCCATTATGAGTATTATAAATTATATTGTTTAACATATTAATTATTTAAATCCATTTTTTCATAGATAGATTAATATAATAATATTATTATTAAATATATAAATTAATGCTACTATATTAATGTTATTTAAAAAATTTGTCTAATCAATCTATTAGGAATAATGAAATCCTTATTCTTGCATATGCACATACTACTACCACTATGAGTAATGATATTCATTCTTCATCACCACCAGTATGTCACGACCCATCCCCCGGGGCCGGTGCCATGACTACCCCAAGCCCACCTCCATAGGCCAAGGGATGGCGACTAGCACTGAAGGCACAACTAACTCCGAGATGACTTTTCCTAAGAACATGTACACATATGCAACCAACTAAATGCAAAAGTGTAGAGGAAAATAAAGAAAGGTACCACACATCTATAAAAAGGGAACAAACATAAATGCATAAACCACAAAATTGTACCAGTATAAGAAAAGTTGTGATGTAAGGGAAAGGGGAAAATATACACACCCACCTAGAAAAGTTACAAAACCCGAAAGTAGGTGAAAAAATAAAAAAATAGCTGGAATAGTCACACCCATGAATCCCAAGTTATAGCCACCACATTCTTTCCAAGAACCCTATATCACCATTCTCCTCTAATATAAAGATCAACATGTTCGTTGTCTGTAAGGGCACACCAAATGCGGGCAAAGCCCAAGTAGGGGTGAGTATAAGAATACTCTATAGGATGCCTCGAAGGCTTGAAGGAGCAGAAAGAGAGGTACTAAATAGGGGTAAATAAGAGTGAACATGGTACAATTAGAGTGAACGGAAAGAGTACAGCTCTACCCAATAGTAGAGCTGCTCGCTCAAGGAATCCCAAATGAGAGAGTAAGGGGATATCCATCTCACATCTCACACTAGGTATATTCCTACAGTCACATACATGAAATATTATAAAGGTATTTTTCGTTTCAATTCCATTCATGCGTTGTTTTGAGGTCTTCACAAGGTTTTATGGAGGAATAAACGAGTTTTCATTAATTGGGCCAAACTGTGAGCCCAATTCCTGATTTAAAAATAAATTTTGTTTATTTTATAACTTTTAAATTTTTTAATATTTTTCACCCATTACAATTTCTAAATGTCGTCACCTGATATATTCACACCAAAATAATAATTTGGAACCTTTATAAATCCATAAACATGGTTTATTGTGGTGTTTATTTAAGAGATTGGGCATGCCCGGAAGCCCATATCCAATTTCAAAAATGAATTTTATTTATTTAATAACTTATTACATATTACGTATTGTTTACTGATTCCAAGTCTCACACGAGACCATTGCACCCATCCACACGCCCCGCCTATTTACACACACTTTGGAGCTCTTAGGAATCTCTATATAGGGATGAACATCCTAGGGTTTCTCAAATCGTCCAAATTTGAGGAGGTGAGTTCTTTACCTTCATAACACTTTCAATTCGTACTATATTTCCCCCATTACAGTTCCTAATTCAACCTTTATTCATCCCCATAAATCCTAGAATAAATTTAAGTCCTCAATGTTTCTAAAAACCTCTTTGTAACCCCATTTTGATGGGATATTTTTTGGAGGAACTTCAACGAATCTCAAGTAAGTGTCTCTCCTCCTTAGTTCCTCCCCTTTTTATGATGTTTCATTCAATTTTATTGATGTTCCAAATGCCCATGGGATAGGGTTTTGAACATAGGGTTTAACCTTTGGTTTTATTTGTCAATTATTGTGGTTTTAGGTTCGATATAAATCCCTCTTGGTGTGACGGTGGGGCGACTTGATTTCTGCACGGTGATTCAAGGGTTTCATTTGATTTGGTAGGTGATTCCAATTTTGATGAAATATTTGTGTATTAGAATTTTAAATCTATCATATTTTACGGTTTATGTCATTTTATTATTGCTACAAAAATTGGTTCTAATGATGTTTCTATTTCAATTGAATTTTAAATTCCAATTTGTTGTCAAAATGGGGGTTTTTCAAAGATATGTTTTATTGGTTTATTTGGGGATGCCCTATAAATACTTTGTTGTTTTTATTGACTAGTAATTAGTCTGAAAATACTGTTTATAATGTTTTTCACTTTGGTTGTTTCTGCAAAAATGGGTTTTAAATGTGCTTGTAAAGAATGTGATGTTTTGGTTCCACTTTTGTGTGAAAATGAAGGTTTTACAAAGTTATCACTTTTTGTTTAACATGGGGATGCCATAAAATTAATTTTTTATTTTAATTGAAATGTATTGGTTTTCATTTACTGTTTTTGTACCATAGAAGTGTGACTATAGTGTACATGTGGGGATCATAAGGGATTTTGTGTGCAAAACAATATGAGATTTTGAGAATTTGTTTTATTAAAAATCAAAGTGTTTGTTGTGTGTTTTAAGTGGTATAAAATGTGATAGATACTGTATTTTGTGAATGTTACCATAAGTGGTGTTTTAAATTAAAATGGATATGTGTTAAATGCTAGAATTGTTTGAGCACAAAGGGGGAAGCCCGGTACCTAGGTGGGGCGGATATGTACTAGTACGACTAGTGGACCAGATGAGTTTTGTACTTTTTTAACATAGAATTTGGATACAAACCACTCTAAATAAACTATATAGATGATGATTGGGGATCACTAGGTTATGGGTCATTTCTCTAGTTGTGGATCATGCAAAATAATAGATTTTACTATGGTTACTTTACACCGAGGTATGCGGTACATGGGGCCCGAGACTATCTAGTGCCAAAGGGTGTTCTTGATTATGTTGCTCATTGTTTTTGTGTTATATTCCCTTGTATTGGGGTGTTCATGGAAATACATTATAGTAGATAAAAAATCTATTTAAATGTGTGGACATTCTGAAAACTTTAGCTTGAAAACTGTTTTCAATTGAAAGTTGCATTTCTTGTATTTTATCACTAATATTCTTTGTGTATTAAAACTACTTTCTTTTTTTTCACATTGTATTGTAGGATATTTGGAATAATTGGGTTGTATAATATTGGTATTATGGTCATACCCTACTTACTCATTTGGGTGTATGTAGACTTTGTTATTTTTTTTGTCGTAGGTAGTGTACAATTTTTTCAGTTCTAGTGGTTCGGGTTTCTAGCAGGTCCTTGGTGGTGAAGTTTGGTAGACATGGCTTAAGGGATGTTCCCCTATCCATGAGGGTCTATGTGCTGTTTAATTTGAATTTTGTATCTTTTTTATCATCATATTGAGTTGTTTTAAAATATTTAATTTAGTTTTGAAGTTTTGTAAAAGATTGTATGGTTTGAAAAATCCTGATTCATTTTATTGGATTCTTTTGTTGTTTTAAGTTTATAAACTCGGGTAAATCATTTCAAATTCCAAGTTAATGATACCTGAGCACTTTTTCCAACCCATGGGGATCATGAATGCCCTTCGGGCCTTGTTACAGGCTGGATTTACTGCCGGTTTTGGTGGCGACCAGATTCAGTTCGTGACAAAATGGTATATGAGCAGGTTCGCTCTCTTTGGGTCACGTTATTTAGGGAATAGTCGTGATATTCTGGAGTTAGGGTTGTCGGGACTAGACATTCTGGTTATGAGTAATGTGGCTGATCACCACACCTCGGGATGAGATTCAAGTCACCAGGGGATGTTTTGATTTATATGAGTCCTTTGGATTTCTTGGATTGATGACGATTTGGAGAAATGAAAAAGAGTTGGGTTAATGGTCTCGGTGATCTCGCAGGTCCGGGAATGCCATGTAGTGTCGGGGATATTCCCTAGAACACTCTCTGTGATAGTAAAGTGATTAGAATATGTACCCTAACCATATTTCCATGTCACCCATTGGAACTAGTTTCCTCTCGTATTGTCTTGTGTTCTTTAGTTCTAAAATCCTGGAACATTGGTTTTAAAGTGACATGGAATTAGTAAGTGTAACGTTTTTGTGAAATGATTATCTAATTATGAGTTAATGGTATGATTTTTGAAAATTGATAAATGAATTTTCTTAATTGTATTGGAATTGGAAATAGTGTGTTTTCACCTCTTTTGAAAGCATGAACAATGTCAATGTTGGTTTTGAAAATGTTTTTCCAATAGAGTTTTCTAAACTATTGAAAGGTGTTTTAATGGGATGAGATGTTCTGAAATTAGTGTGTATTAATCGAAAGTGATTTTTCATTTAAATTATTATTAATTTCTGAAAATCTTGGTATGATGTAATTTGGGTTGGATTTCATGGATAGAGGTTTAGAGAAAAAGGAGGTATTGGTTGACTTTTATGGTTTTGAAAAGAGGAATGATTTTTTTTTATTTTAACCATTGATATTTCCATGAGCGACCACGTGCATGGGGTTATATGCGATGATGGATGGTTAATGTCATGGCTGGATGTGTTCTGGGATGGATATGAGGATGTTTCCCATTGTGGTATAGAAACTTGCATTTTTATGGCCAATGTGGTACCATTGGTGGATATGCTAACTGTTGAATCGTTTATTTTCAAAACGTTGATTATAAATGAGAAAATTGATGTATTTATGACTAGTTTGGGATGATGTGTATTATGTGTTTTTTTTAAATTTTAATTTTGTGGGATGTTTTTAGTCCAAGAACCCCTCTTGTTTGTATTATTTTTTGGGTTTGTGTTGGTCAGTAAGTTGTGCTGAAGGGCCGGTTAGTGGTCTCTTTTGAGAAATGTTTTGGGATGATTTTATGGAGTTTCCTTTCATGTGTTAGAATCTTGTTTGTTGTATATATTGACCAATATACCATCTTGGATGGGTCCTTTGGATTAATCATTAGATAAGTTAAGCCCCATTAAGGGTTGGTGCACTACTAAAGTGCAACTCGAAATGTTTCTCCATTTAAAGAACCTCAAGTTGATCAATATAAGGAATATTTTTATTGATATTTTTAGATTAAGACTACAACCTTTCCTTTCATGGTTTTGTGTATATTCTTGTAGTGGGAGAGTGATCAAGTAAGGTTGAAAGAGACCTTAGCCTTTTATGTTTCATAATTTGCCGAAGGTGGAAGTTGTTTGGGGTTGTTAGCATGGAAGAGTATCTGGATGGTGTCTAAGAGGTCCTCTGGTTCTTCGTAGTATCATCAAAGAAGGAGATCACAATAAACTACCAGTGTGGGAAATCCGATCATGAGAGGATATTGTGTCCACATTCTAGAATTTTGTGTTGTTTGGAGATGTTGTATAAGGTCCCACTCCATGAATTGTTTATATCAGTCGCAATGGTCATGTTCGGTGAAACATTGTGATTTCATGCACTCGATTGACTTTAAAGGTGAAATTTGTGCAATCCTCTGAGAGTCTCTTTATGCTCGTAGAATGTATCCGTTGTAAAAACTTTAAAATCATCCATTTTAGAGATTGGTGATTATAGTTGTTATTTACTTGTATATTTTATCACTCGAAGAAACAAGGTGTGATGTGTGTTCTTTTTCTAAGCCCTTGTTTTAGTGAAATATCGACTTAGGGTAAAGTGAGTTTGGAATGTGTTATGTCTTGGAAATCTTATTGGGTATTTTAGTATAGTTTTTTGTGGCACCAAAAGAATAATTCTCATTTAGGTGGTTCCCAAAGCCTAACAGCTTGGTCGAACATGCTTCAAACATTTGAACTCTAGCTATAGGTCTCGGAGAGAAGCTGACTCGTAGTCAGGGGAAATCCAAGGGTTTTTTAAACCCGTGTACAATGTCTTATCCTCAGTATGAACTATATTAAGAGCTTTAACATATAGTTTCAACATCATTCTTCTTTTGTTCCCATTCAGTGGAAATAGGTTGAGGTCCTTGTACCCATGTCATCACCTAATGTCATTCCCACCCCCTTTGGTTTCCATCGAGTCATTAGAGAATGGTTGGAAATTTTGATAGATGTGTTGAGTATATAGTTTTTGTATGATTAGTAGTGACCATGTTCCAGGAAGACATGTGAAAAGAATGATTTGCACAGTGCACAATTTCAAAAAATGTGCAGACTGACCATGCGCCCTTCCCAAATCTTTAAAAAATGGGTCTATCTATGTCATCCCATGCTGGTCGGTTAAGATGGTTGGTTCTTATGGTGGGGAGACCCACTATTATTTTCATGTATTTTACTTTATAAACTATGAATTAAATTCTAACCATTGTACTAGGGAGTTTGTTCAAGCCTCCCCCTGTTAGTATCTTGATTTTGTCTCAGAAAACAATAAAGGTTGCCTCTTATGGTGGCATGCCTATTTGTGTTCCCCCATACCAATAGCTCAGATTTATCCATGGTCTTGGCTTGGTGGTAGGTAGTCTCATTCAAAACTATCTAGATACCCACATCTTCCTTGAGTAAATATTGGGATTGGAGAGCTCTCAATGGTTTAGTTAATGTAAAGTAAGTGTAACCTTGTTCGAATTTGTTGTTCATTTGGGTGAATTGCTTGAGTTTTGTTTGGATTGTGTTTGAGGAGTTTTAATTTGGGATAAAGTATGAATGCGATTGATAATTTTAGGAAAGTGGTTTAAGTTTGTTTTGTGACATTAATACTTCTTTAATTGATCATTGGAGTTGTTTGGGCCCTTGGGGGCGATGCTTGACAAAGAAGTACATCTTGGTTTATCGGTTGGGTTTGGTTTTTGTATCTGGCATTGCTGTAGATTTCTAGGGACAGAAAGTTTCCATGGTGGGTAGAATTGTCACAAAAGTAAAATATTATAAAGGTATTTTTCATTTCATTTCCATTCATGATTTGTTTTGGGGTCTTCCCAAGGTTTTATAGAGGAATTGTTGAGTTTTCATGAATTGGGCCAAATCATGAGCCAAATTCCATATTTAAAAGTAAATTTTGTTTCTTTTATAACATTTTAATTTTTTATATATTTCACTAATTATAATTCCTATATTTACTCCCATGGCATATTAACACCACAATAGAAATTTGGAACCTTTATAAATACATAAACATGGTTTATTTGGGTTTTTATTTAAGGGATTAGGCATGCCTGGAAGCCCATAACCAATTTTAAAAATGAATTTTACTTAATTAATAACATCTTCATTATTATTTATTTCTCAGTGATTCCAAGTCTCACATGATCCAATTGATCGTAGTCGCACGTCAAGCCTCTTTCCCACCACTTTGGATCTCTTAGGCATCACGAGCTAGGGACAAACTTCCTAGGGTTTCTCAAATCGGCCATATTTGAGGAGGTGAGTTCTTTCCCTTAATAACTCTTTCAATTCATAAAATATTTCCCCATTCTAGTTCCTAATTAAACCCTTACTCATCCCCATTGAACCTAAAATCCATGGAAGCCCTCCATGTTTTTCAAAACCTCTTTGTAACCCCATTTTGATTGGGTATTTTCTGGAGAAACTTCAAAGAATCTCAAGTAAGTGTCTCCCCTCCTTAGTTCCTCCTCTTTTTATGAAGTTTATTTCAATTTTCATGAAGTTCCAGATGACCAGGTGGTAGGGTTACGAACTTGGGGTTTATTATTTGGATTTTATTGGTGAATTATTGTGGTTTTAGGTTCTATATAAGTCCCTCTTGGTGTGACGGTGGTGCGACCTGATTTTCACACGGTGATTCAAGGGTTTCATTAGATTTGGTAGGTGATTCCAATGTTGATTCCATATTTCTGTTTTAGAATGCTGTATTTTTCATATTTTCATGTTTATATCATTTTATTATTGCTTCAAAAAAATTTTGTAATGATTTTTCTAATGCAATTGAATTTTAAATGCCAATTTGTTGTGAATTTGAGGGTTTTCCTAAGAGATGTTTTATTGTTTTATTTGGGGATGCCCTATAAAAACTTAGTTATTTTTATTGAACTATAATAAGACTTAAAATACTGTTTAGAATGTTATTCCCTTTGGTTGTTTCTATCAAATGGGTTTTAAATGTGTTTGTAAAGAAAGTGAGGTTTTGGTTCCACATTTGTTTGTAAATGAAGGTTTTACTATGTTATCACTTATTTCTAACATGGGGATGCCCTAAAATTGAGTTCTTATTTTAATTAACATTTATTTGGCTTCCTTTACTGTTTTGGAAACTTACATGTGTGAACATAGTGTACAAGTGGGGTTCTTATGGGGTTTTGTGTGCCAAACAACACGAGATTTTGAGAAATTGTTTTATTAAAAATCAAAGTGTTTGTTGTGTGTTTTAAGTGGTATAAAATGAGATAGATACTGTATTTGATGTATGTGACCAGTACTAGTGTTTTACATTAAAATGTATATGTGTTAAATGCTGAAATTGTTTGAGCACAATGGGGGAATCCTGATACCTAGGTGGGGTGGATGTGTACTAGTATGACTAGTGGACCAGATGGGTTTTGTCCCTATTTCACATAGAATTTGGATAATTAAAACTCTATATAAACTATGTGGATGATGATTGGGGACCTCCAGGTTATGGTTATGTTCCATACAAGTGGCCCGTGCACGAGAAGGGATTTTTCTATGGTTACTTTACACCGAGGTATGAGGTGCATGGGGCCCGAGACTATCTAGTGCCTAAGGGTGTTACCGATTTTGTTACTCATTGGGTTTGTTTTATTTTACCATGTATTGGGGTGTTCATGGAAGTAATTTATAGTAGCTAAAATATCTATTTAAATGTGTGAACATTCTGAAAACTGTAGCTTGAAAACTATTTTCAATAGAAAGTTGCATTTCTTGTATTTTATCACTGCTTTTCTTTGTGTATTAAAACTAATTGCTTTTTTTCACATTGTGTTTCATGATATTTGGAATCATTGGGTGGTATCCTATTGAGATTAGGCTCGCACCCTACTTACACCTTTGGGTGTAAGTAGACTTGGTTATTTTTGTTGTCGCAGGTTGCGTCCAATTTTTTTTAGTTCCAGTGGTTCAGGTTTCTAGCAGGTCCTTAGTGGTGAAGTCTTGTGGATATGGCTTAAGGGAAGTTCCCCTTGACATTAGGGTCATTGGGTTGTTTCCTATATGTTTTGTGTCTTTGTTGTAGTCTTATTGAGCTGTTTTAAAATATGTTATTCATTTCTGAATTTTTGTAAAAGATTGTTTGGTTTGAAAAATCCAGATTTGTTTTATTATATTCTTTTGTTGTTTTATGTTTATAAACTCTAGTAAATTGTTACCAATTCTAATTTTATGATACATAGTCGCTTGTGCTAGACCATGGGGATCGAGAACGCCATTTGGGCCTTGTTACGGGCTAGTTTTGGTGCCGGTTTTGGTGGTGAATAGATTTGATTCGTGACACCCACACATATACCCAAAGAATCTAGATATACTAGTCTCAACCAAAAAGAGACATAAGGCTCTGATCTCAGGATATTACAAGGTTTTCCAAAGCATTCTCAAAGCGTAAATCAAGATCAGAAGTACATGCACCATGAGCTGGCCATCCCTGATGGAACCCTTCTGAGAGATGTACTCCATCAGGTAAAACTCAACCATTTTTACTTCCATGTTTGAGGGGACGTGATCCATCAGGAAATTTATACTAGAACTACCTATAGTGCCCGATTGTAGAGGTCTTGCTGACACATTCTTGTGAGTTAGGCAAGACCAAGGAAAATCAAGTGAAGAGGCCCACTCATCGACACTGTGTTTAGTTGGGGGAACACTACACTAGTCTAAACCACGATATCTCAGTCTCTCTACTAAGATGTTTCCCACACCTCAGTCCATTGAGGGAGCACTAACTTCTACCACTGTAGGTAATATCACAAGCACGATCTAAATCATGATGCACAAAGAAAAAGTCTCACCTCAAACCATGTCTAACAGAAGTAAAGAAGTACAAATGATTAGTCATGAAGATAGATCATATTATTTTTTCAAGAGGCATTGTTGCTGACCATACGAAGTATGACCCATGTGGGATCGATAGGTACAAACCCCTGTTGACCCACACAAGACTTTACCCACACATGATTGTTGAGTGCTGGTCCACAAAGGATCTGACCTATATAGGATCAGCATGCACTGACCCCCACAATATAGTTGATCACTGAACCTCACAGGATCTAACCCACAAAAGATCGGTATGCAGTGAACCACACAGGATCAGTGAGTATTGACCCACATAGGATCTGACCCACATAGGATCGATAGGTGAGGACCCACACAGGATCGCACAGTACTAACCTCTGTATGATCTGTCTCCAGCCGCCACCTCACTATCAGCCACTGGATTCCCGCTTATAACACACTTGATTCTGGGAGAACTGCTCCTCAATCCATAAGTTGTATTTCACATGTCATGAAGTCCCATGAAGAAGTAACCTGATGATCTGTTACATTATAAGGGTTCCAATGCAATAGATGACACGTCAATCAGATTCCCAGTCTGTAAGTTATTGGCATTTTAGTGCTGAGTGCCCGATTGGATTCATAATCGATCCAACCCAGCCTTACTCCAAATTTCCTCAAAACGTCCATGGATTATCGCAAAAGGACCACCTCATCTTAAGGGTTCCAACATGATAGACGGCATGTCAATCGGACGATCGGTCAATAAGTTATTGGCATTTTAGTGCTGAGGGCCCAGTTGAATTTGTTCTTGATCCAACCTAGTCGTACATCAAACAGAATCAGACAACCAAACATGTCACACCATTATGATCCACATGAAAACACACACGAGATGGACTACCCATTTTCCCAAATTGGAAACTCAGTGAAAAAGTTGCATTTTACCACAACACGCGCGAACCTGGCCTCATGGGGACCACACCTCGATCTCGATATAAATATCCAAAATTGTTGTTGAAATTTCTATCATAATTTCAATATCACAACACCAATTACGGTTCTCATATATATTGTCGTATGAATGAGTTATAACATAATAATGATTTGACAATAATGATACTAACATTATTATTGGGCGTTTCGTGAACCTTACTCGTAGACTAGAATTTTATATTCATCATTATACATGAATCGGCCATCTTAATGACAGGATCGCATCTCCACTAATAGAAAGTGAATCGGGCATCGCATGTAGGAGTTACAGTGGTTGAATATTTAATAGTAATATTAATCTATTATTTCCAAAGCACTTCGACTACCCGATTCGAATACCCGGAAAAGACATCCAATATTGGACTCGAAATGTACATCTTGGAGTCAGGTTAACACGGTTCATCAAACCGAGGTCGCATGGAGAAGTTGTGGACAAAAAAGTGGTTTATCATCATAATTAATAATAAAAATATTTTATTGTTATTATTAATTATTTATTTATTTACATTTCTATAACTCCAAAATCAATCCACACATGGATCCCCTTGCTACAAACCATTACAAACACCAACAATTACCTCTTTTATTTTTATTATTTTAACATTATTTTATTTTTGTCTTTCTCTCTCCGATATCCCCTTATGCATTCAAAATTTTCCATCTTCCATATGGCCAGACCGCTACCACCACCTCCAGCTACCCGAGCCATAGAGCGTCCAGTCTACCGCGCCGCCTGGACACTCCCTACTGGCTATCCTCTGCTGCTGCACATCGCACTGTCTACCTCACCAAGTGTCGCACACTTAACACATGCCGGAAAGCACACTGCCATGTCACCCCTTCTATGGGCCACCAAATCATCGTTCTATGCCTAATAATTGTAATGATTTTTGATCTGTGATCCTCAGTTCGAGATCTCCATGTCTGTATGTTGTTCTTGACCAAACATTGATTTTTTAGTGCACTTAATTATTTGACATGCTGAAGAACGCACAAAGATAAAAATATAAATGATCATGGTATATGTTCGGATTGATGGTTGTGTTTGTTTGGCCATCATCGTTGAGAATGAAGAACACTAGGAATTGACAAATAGATATTTATCACACTTAAAGATTTTCAATCTCAAGATAAATGAGAAGAAAAATTGATTCAACCCATTGTTTTTCGATCCGTGAATTAATTCATTTAATTCAAATTTGTCAGGAAAATTAAACAGGGGTAAGGAATCTACAAAGATAAATACTACCTCACGTTTGGATCAATCGTTGGTTAAGATCGCATTTATAAAGATCAGTTTGGTTTTGAAGAAGATCGTACTTGCACAATGAAGATAAGTATATGTTGTGTTTTCCATGCTTCGATCTTCTTGGATCTAAGGCTTCATCTTCATTCATCGTTTTCAAGTTAGGGGGTGATGAGAGTAAAGGAAGAAGAGCCATCATTGGAAAAAAAGGTTATGAGGCTAAGATATCGTAACCATGAATTTATAACCTCTCATCATGTTAAAAGGGGTTTTTAATAAAATAATTAAATAAATAATCATTTTGTTATTTAATTATTTTCCCACAATGGTGCAAAAGACGATCACTCGACGCTGATAATGGTTATACCCTACCTAGGGTAAATCATATGTTCTGATCTTATAGATGGTCTTAGATTTCTCATCCAAGCCCTCATCCATTAGTTATTCATTTGTGAGATATTAAACGAATAAATTAATAATTTATGTTATTCATTTAGCACACCGCAGTTGAGAGATGGGTCTGAACATCCCGCGATGACTTATTTTATGTCAATCCTAGAGGAAAAACTGCCTTATGAACCCAAACGAGCTTTTTGAATTCTGATCTGATAAAATTTTTAAGAGATATCATATTTTCTTTAGTTAACTGTATGTGTGTAATATAAAAACAAATAATATTTTTATAAAATTAATTTTGGGAACATCGAGCCTCTGAATTTCATGCCTTCTAAGTACCTAGCTTTGGAAATATTCTTATAAATATTTCAAAATCTTATTATGCCAAAAAAAAGTGTCTCTACAGTATTCCCTCCTTCATGGTTTTCATCCTCAAAAAGCAAAACCAGGGAAACCGTTGGGATATGGAGCCCACACTTAGCGCTCTCGCTCCTAGGGAAACTTGCACGTTTCTGTGTTTCCAAAAATGTGTAACAAAGGGGTGGTCCATGTAGTGACCCGAAGCCTGACGTACACTGACATTACATTACATTTGCGGAATACTTAGTACATAACAAAAAACACACACACAAGGACAGTAATAGTTTAGTGTCTTTGGAAACTCGGAAATATAATATTCTAATAGTGGTGAAAGATCTTCAATATCACCCATAAAGATCTTCTTCTTTTTTACCTAAAACCTTTAATTATATCATGGGTAAAATGAAACATAAAAGGGTGAGCTCAAATTCTCAGTAAAGGTAAACAAAAGAAATATCTATCACATCATATACATAAGCACATAACTTTTGGAAATCTTAACCTGCAAAAGAGATCATAATTTCATAACATGGGGTAAATCATGGAAGTGAAATGTAATCAAAATAATCATAACTTAAAACATGAAACTTTTTGGCATTCACACAAAATCAGAGAGATTCATTTCTTGTTAGTCAAGACTCATTGCCAAAACTATCTTAGTGGACAAAGTCCCTTTCTGAACTGAGTCACCCTCGTTTCAGTCCTGTTTCACTGAACCGGTATAACCTACCGTTCCAGCCATGTCTATCTCATGAGATATAAAATCTTTACCCAATGCATTGGAGGGATATATAGGTCCCACCCATCTCATAATGATACCATTCTTATGTGTGCCACAAAATCATAAATCATACATCATTGCATAACCCATGTAATACAAATGGGAATCTTAAACATCATGACATCATAAAACAATTCATATAAGATAAAGGAATTCATAAAAACAATCCCATCACAACATAATCAAATCAATGTAATAATAGGGATAAAAACAGAAACCTTTATTATCTTAGATGGAAAATAATTTTGATAAAACACTTGAATTCCATTCTTGAGGAAAATATCCTTTCTATTTCAAAAACACTTTTCCTTTCTTAATATGTCATACAATTATAAACTAAAAGAAGTTGATTAAAAATAAAATTTAAATCTTTTAAAGGAATATTCTTGGAAATAATGTTTTAAAAATCCATTCATGTCGTATAAGTTTAAATAAACATTCTTTTTGTACTTTTGTCGGAAAAGTCAAAAAGTACCTCGTACGAAAAAAGACAAAAGATTCCTTTCATATCTTTTACTAAAAACTCACTGAAGGGTAAAATTTGATATAAGCCATTTTAGAATGATGTAAATATTACATATTGAGGAAACATGGATGTGGATGATAAAATACGCCCCAGTAAATAATAAAGTATAAACAATCTCGGATAAAAATGTGATTGTGATATTTCCCTTACCTTAAGTCTGATTTGCTTCGTAAGTGTCTGAAACTCCTGTATAATGATTTAAATAATGTCATTAACTTATTAAAGAATCATATTCATTTTAATGATATCATATATGGTTAACTTATGACTTTATATTACCCGTTGTTTTGTAAATTCCATGTTAAAGGAGCGTTTTGGGTAAAATCGTTTCATTTATCGTAGGTGTTTGGACTTGTTGTTCTTGACATTAGTATTACTTATATTATGATTTACTTACTTACAGAATATAAAAAATGATTTATATATCATATATATTCAGTATATATATATATATAATAGATAGATAAATGAAATGAAACACACCGTTCATGGAGACGGTAGTCCGTACGTACGCATGAACGCTGTTTTCCTTTCCTTAGTGTCTTGAATGGAAGTAAGTAGATGACATACATATATACATAAATCCAGTAGCTTTATAATTTCATATATTTCATTATTATTGCTTATATATACTTTATAATAATTCTCTAATGGTTAACATTGAGAATGAATCTCATCGAGTCGTGGAGACGGTATTCCATACGTACGCACGAGCGATGATATTGTTCCCATGATCGTGGAATTGTATTTAAGTGTATTTATACTATTTCAGTATCAATATCACTTTATAATAATTATATATAGTTACTCATTACACCATTTTACCCATCCTTGTAAGGTTATGGTGGATAATAGATTACACCACGGCGTGGAGACGATATTCCATACGTACGCACGCGCGGTGATTTCATTTTTCCGTAGGATGGATAGAAGGTGAATTAGGGTTGTTTCATATTTATAATAACATATCAGTATGTAAGTAATATTTATGTTATTAATTTATCATGAAACAACTAAAGAAGAAGTAGTTGAAGAAGAATGAAATTTAAAAGATCGGTAATGGGTATTACCTCTTCTTTTAAACGCCTATTGGAATCCTCAACATAGGGAAGTAAGATTGGTCTTTGAAGAAGTCCAGGACCTCTAGGATTATTCTAGGGAAGTGGATAATGGATTTTGGTAGGGTTTGGCCGATCTTGAGTGCTCAAATTGGCGTGAGGAGGAGGGGGAGGAGGTGCCCTTTTATAAGGGAGGAGAGGGGCACCTTAGGAATATCTCAAAATATTATTTTATATTAAAGTCAAAATCGGGTTATAATGGTTCCAATGGGTCTTATTTTGAAGGTAAAGTGGGGATGGGTCTAAATCCTATCATCCAATAGGATTTATACAAGTTTAGGTTATTATTTTAACCTTATCAATTAGATTTAACTCTAAGTTAAATAATTTAACTTTTACCGTGTCTTTTTGTTTTCTTACACTATATGGTTAATAAACTTACTATAACATGCCAAACGAACCCCAAATTGTTTATTATTGATATATATATCCTTATCTAAGTCATGTGACTGAACCTTAGATTTTTAGGAATAAAATAACAATTAATAATACAATATTTTACTTAAAAACTATTTTGTCTCAATTTTGACACTATTTGATATATGATTTTTTTGAAAGTCATAACAGAATTATATGTTCGAAACAAGTTGATAAAATCAACCCTAATATATCATAGTAACCTATAAAATTATTTTAATTCATTAAAAGTCATAAATTACTTTTATTTTGGTGTTTATAACATCAATTATGTCAATATTTCATTAATAAGATAATTACTGCATCTTCGTTGTGTCATAAATAAATTTATTTTTTTAATGTCTAAAAATTACAAATAAATTACCATTATGTATTAAATCTTCTTATCTTTCTAATTAATATTTATAGTAGAATTTATCTTATGTATAACACCATATTAAAAATGTTTTAGTAAATAAACTATGATTTTAACTCTTTTAACCCTTCTTTAAATAAATAAATAATAAATGTTCTAATCTAATACAAGTGGGCCTAAATGGTCATATTTTATTCCTATGTTTGTTTTTTGTCGAATTACACTTGTCCAATAGAATTAGGACATGTGTTAGGGTAATAATAATATCATTTCTACCCTTAATTACCCTATTTACTTTTAACCGTGGTAAAAAAAGTAAAAAGTTACTATTCACCAAAAAATTATTTTCATCTCATTGAACCACATTTTACCTACTGACATCAACCGTGTCTATTGGAGTTTTGAAATTCCACTCACAGTAGCGGTAAAATTATGTTTTATGAAAAATTCAGTTTTTTAACTGCCACTTAGTGGTTTCACTATTCATCAAAAATTGAAAGTTTTCAGATAAATTCCAAAAATTAGGCCTAATCTATATTTGATATTTTGAACTCAAAAATGATTTCTATTTTACCAAATTCAAAACATATCAGTTGCATTAATTAATTTAAAAATTAATTCCCGTCGTCAAAACAAAAGGCGTGTTTTTAAGAGATAATAACTATCAAAAGATTGACACTTGTTTATAACTGGTTTAAATGTGAAATTACATCCAATGACCAACATTGTATTAAATTGTAAAAATATATTCTAAATATACTATAAAACCACTCGAATTAATAATTTATCACTATTAATTATTTCGATTGAAAAATTTGTTTTAAATTAAAATTTAGTAATTTCACTATTCATCAAAATGTGAAATTTATCCGAAAATTACCAAAATTTCACCCTAAGCTAATTTCGATATTCCAGATCCAAAAATGAAGTCCATTTTGAAAAATAAAATTTACAAAATTTCAAAAAGTGGATATTACTATTCATAATGGTTAGTTTTAATAATATCTTAATAGCACATCGTTGTTTAGTGAAATTCGGTATTGCGTACTACACACGCTATCAAGGAAGGTCGCGATTTCGTGTAATGAAAGGCAAGTCAAGGATGCGTGTTGTGCAATCTCCTTTTGGTGTAGCGTACAACACAAGACATTAATGAAATTAAAAAGAATATTTTTCATAAAATCTCGGGGTGTTACATTCTACCCCCCTTAAAATGAATTTCGCCCTCGAAATTCATCGGGGTTATAAATGGTTTACTATTCGAAAGTTTCTTTAATTGAAACCCACATCGTAAAAAGGAATACCAAAACAAATCATTAAAAACAAAAGTATGAAACGTAACGGTTACCCAAATAAACTAATCACTGGGTTTCCACATAGGTGAAAATATGGATATGGAAGAAAAATATAACCATCATGTTCTGATGGAGAGTGGTAGAGAACATGGCTATGGAAAATCCAACAATCACAAATCCATAAATTTGTGACGATCTAAGGTACCATCTGATTAATCAGATATAATAGCACTAAGACAACATTTTTGGTTTTCAAGATCATTTCCCTAAAGTTGATGAAATTGGAATTAGAAGAAATACTTTCGTGATTTTGGTATAGTCTCACCGTTTTTCATTCTTTGGACAATTTCCACTTCATCTCATAAAGAAATGAAGTTGAATTTTTCATTCGTGATGTGTTAGCAGATCATGTGATAGAATGATGGGACATTCCATCTCTTTCAAACAAATGGTTATAAAAAGTTATAAGTCCATCTTATGGTTAATCGTATATGGTTCCAAAAATGAACTTATAATTCATATATCATACCACTTAATAAAATAAAACTAGTTTCTACTAACCATGGACTTCATGTAGGCCAGTGGTAGGCGATAAAGGCCAGTCGCACTTCGGTTGTGGGTTCGATTCCCACAGCCTTGTCCGAAGGGATGGGTTGTCGCCCGTCCTGCAGGTTTTCCTTTTTCTAAAACTATATTACTATAACATCCCATCAATAATATCGAAAAAAACTTCTATCCTTAAACAATACTAACTTATGTCCAGCATAATCCATTCCAATCGTTAGGCTTATCCATAATATTGCATTCCACTCTCATAACATAGTGAAAACGATTACCAGAGATTTAATACCATCGTTGATCCCCATATATCATAAGATATGTTTTTTTGGTCACATTCCAAACATTCAAAGCCCTTAATCATGTATTCTCTTGAATACCCACTGAACCTTAGTGAAAACATGAATGCAGTTAAAAGTTAACACCTTCAACATAAAAAAATCCTCAAAATTCTATAAACTCAAACCATGATATCACTTAGTCATTATATCAATCATGAGCTCATGAATACTGTTAAACATTTCATTTTCTCGTTTTCCCTTCATTATGCGCAAATCATCTTATTTCCAAAAATATCTTAATCACTTTGAATACCACATTAGAATAATACATAAATATTTCAATACTCCATGATACAACATTATTTTGGAATCCAATTAAATAAACACTTAATCATTCCACCACATCGTTGTCATATTCAACATCACCAATACTGATCGGATGTGACTTCCCATTGTCCTTTGCCTTAAGTGGTTGCTCCTGTTGATCATCACTAACCCTTGGATTAGAGCATTTATTAGCATAATGCCCCATTTACTTGCACTTGAAGCATTGAAGTGTTGGTGGTGAGTTCTCTGTAGTGTTTTCTTTATTCACATCATTAGAAACCCTTTTTTCTATTACTTCGATGCTCAGCTGCTCGATGACCTTATTTTCCACACTTAAAACATTTTCTAGTCCCTTTAAGACAATCTCCACCATGCCTCTTTCCACACTTTGTGCATAAGGAAAGATTCATCTTCTTTTCACCATTATTCTGAGATTTCTCCTTGAACTCCATCTTTTGTTTCTTGTCAAAACCATGAGATGGATATGTAACACCAACTTCCATTTCTACCTTGATAGCACAACGCACAATTTCTTCAAAGCTACGGAAGTCTCTTATAGCTAATGACCTTCGAAGACTTGGTTTTAAGCCACTGAAAAATCGATCAAATTTACTTTCAGGTTGGATGATAATGCCAGATGCATACCTTGCAAGTCTTCTAAAATTCGCTTCGTATATACCAACAGATTCATCATCCTTTTGCATCAGTTCAAGAAACTCCTTCTCCATCTTTGTTCGAAGAATACGAGGGAAGTACTTATTGAAAAATAAGTTCTTGAACTCATCCCATTTCATGGACTCAATTTCATCTCTTTGCCTCGTATTCTTCATAAGATTCCACTATTGATCAGCTTCACCTTCCAAACGATATACTGCTAAGATGACTTTATCATGTTCAGAACATTGAAGAACTGAAAATATATTTTCAGTGGTACTAATCCATTGTTCAGCAACAAGTGGATCGAAAGACCCACTGAAAGAAGGTGGACATTGCCTCATGAAGGACTCAATAGAGTATTGTTCCCTTATCTGCTCATTTGGAAGTCCAGAATGATTCATAGCTTGTGTAAGTATAGCAATAAGATTTTTCACTCCATCTCGCATAACATTTGTTTGTTCAGGAGGAAAATCATTGCATTGTCCATTGCATTGATCAACACAGTTCCTTCGGGTTCCAGCCATCATTTAAAACCCAAAAAGAATAGTGTGAGAGGCAAAATCATGATAGGGAAAACAACATAATAAAGGGGGAGTACCCTCAATATCTAACATCTTAGGTTAAATTCTAATATCGTTAGCGCAATTCTAGGACTATAACCTATACATATACTTAACCTTAGAGACATCCCTAGACATACCTTAGAAATATCTCTAGGAATCTCACTAAAGATCCCGCATCCTAGTTTCCAAAGGTGGACTAAACCTTTCCTCTGATACCAAATGTAGAGACCCAAATCCTGACGTACATTGACATTACATTACATTTTCGGAATACTTAGTAAATAACAAAAAACACTCACACAAGGACCGTAATAGTTTAGTGTCTTTGGAAACTCGGAATATAATCTTCTAATCGTTGTGAAAGATCTTCAAAATCTCCCATAAAGATCTTCTTTTTTTCCCTAAAACCTTTCGTTATATCATGGGGAAAAGAAAACATAAACAGGTGAGCTCAAATTCTCAGTAAAGGTAAACAAAAGAAATATCAATCACATCATATACATAAGAACATAACTTTTGGAAATCTTAACCTGCAAAAGAGATCATAATTACATAACATGGGGCAAATCAATGCAGTGAAATGTAATCACAATAATCATAACATAAAACATGAAACTTTTTGGCATTCAAACATAATCATAGAGAATCATTTCATGTTAGTCAAGACTCATTTCCAAGACTATCTTAGTGGAAAAAGTCCCTTTCGGAACCGAGTCACCCTCGTTTCAGTCCTGTTTCACTGAACCGGTATAACCTACCGTTCCAGCCATGTATATCTCATGAGATATAAAATCATTACCCAATTCATTGGAGGGATATATGGGTTCCACCCATCTCATAATGATACCATTCTTATGTGTTCCACAAAATCATAAATCATACATCATTCCATAACCCATGTAATTCAAATGGGAATCTTAAACATCATGACATCATAAAACAATTCATATAAGATAAAGGAATTCATAAAAATAATCCCATCACAACATAATCAAATCAATGAAATAATAGGGATAAAAACAGAACCCTTTATTATCTTAGATGGAAAATAATTTTGATAAAACACTTGAATTCCATTCTTGAGGAAAATATCCTTTCTATTTCAAAAACACTTTTCTTTTCTTAATATGTCATACAATTATAAACTAAAAGAATTTTATTAAAAATAAACTTTAAAAATTGTAAAGTTAGATTCTTGGAAATAATGTTTTAAAAATCCATTCATGTCGTATAAGTTTAAAAAAACATTCTTCTTGAACTTTTTTCGGAAAAGTCAAAAAGTACCTCGTACGAAAAACGAAAAAATATTCCTTTCATATCTTTTACTAAAAACTCACCGAAGGGTAAAATTTGATATACACCATTTTAGAATTATGTAAATATTAATATTTAGGAAACATGGATGTGGATGATAAAATACACCCCAGTAAATACTAAAGTATAAACAATCTCAGATAAAAATTAGATTGTGATATTTCCCTTACCTTAAGTCTGATTTGCTTCGTAAGTGTCATAACCTCCTGTATAATGATTTAAATAATGTCATTAACTTATTACAGAATCATATTCATTGTTATGATATCATATATGGTTCAATTATGACTTTATAATACCTGTTCTTTTGTAAATTCCATGTTAAAGAAGCGTTTTGGGTAAAATCTTTTCATTTATCGTAGGTGTTTGGACTTGTTGTTCTTGAAATTATTATTACTTATATCATTATTTAATTACATCCAGAATATAAAACATTATTTATATATCATATATATTCATTATATATATATAATAGATTGATAAATGAAATTAAACACACCGTTCATGGAGATGGTAGTCCGTACGTACGCATAAACGTTGGTTTCCTTTCCTTATTTTCTTGAATGGAAGTAAGTAGATGACATACATATATACATAAATTCAGTAGCTTTATAATGTCATATATTTCATTATTATTGCTTATATATACTTTAAATCAATCTTAAATTGTTAACATGGAGAATGAATCTCATCGCGTCGTGGAGACGGTATTCCGTACGTACGCACGAGCGATGATATTGTTCTCATTTTTGTGACCTTGTGTTGAAGTGTATGTATACTATTTCAGTATCAATATCACTTTATAATAATCATATATAGTTATTATTTACACCATTTTACCCATCCAAGTAAGGTGGTGGTGGAAAATATATTTCACCACGGCGTGGAGACGGTATTCCATACGTACGCACACGCGGTGATTTCGTTTTCCGTAGGATGGATAGATGGTGAAATAGGAATGTTTCATACTTATAATAACATATAATTATATGAGTGATACTGATGTTATTACTTCATAATGAAACAGCCTAAGAAGAAGAAGTGGAAGAAGAAATAAAGGTGAAAAAATCGGTAACGGAAATTACCACTTCTTTGAAGGGCCTCTTTGAGACCTCCTCTTAGGGAACTAAAATTGGTCTTTGAGGAAGACCAGAACCTCTAGGATGTTTCTAGGGAAGTGGAGAAGAGAATTGGGCAGGGTTTGTTCGAGCTTGAAGGCTCAAAGTTGTGTGAGGAAGAGAGGGAGGAGGTTCCCTTTTATAAGGGAGGAGAGGGGCACCTTAGGAATATCTCAAAATATTATTTCATATTAAAGTCAAAATCGGTTTATAATGGTTCCAAAGGGTCTTATTTCGAAGTTAAAGTGGGGATGGGTCTAAATCCTATCAACCAATAGGATTTAGTCAAGTTTAGGTTATTAATTTAACCTTATAAATTATATTTAACTCTATGTTAAATAATTTAACTTTTACCGTGTCTTTTTGTTTTCTTACACTATATGGTTAATACACATACTATAACATGCCAAACGAACCCCAAATTGTTTATTATGGATATATATATATATCCCTATCTATGTCATTGGGCCGAACCTTATAGTTTTAGGAATAAAATAACAATTAATAATATAATACTTTATTTAAAAACTATTTTGTGTCAATTTTGACATTATTTGATATATGATTTTTGTGGAAGTCATAACAGAATTATATGTTCGAACCAAGTTGATTAAATCAACACTAATATATCATAGTAACCTATAAAATTAGTGTAATTAAAAAAAAGTATCAAATTACATTTATTTTTGTGTTTATAACATCAATTATGTCAATATTTCATTAATAAGATAATTATTGTATCATCGTTGTGTCATATATAAATTAAATTATTTAAGGTCTAAAAATTACAAATAAAATACCATTATGTAGGAAATATTTTTATCTTTCTAATGAATATTTATAGTCTAATTTATCTTATGTATAACCCCATATAATTTTTTTTAGTAAATAAACTTTGACATTAACTCTTTTAACCCTTCTTTAAATAAATTAATAATAAATTTTATAATCTAATCTAAGTGGGCCTAAATGGTCATATATTATTCCTAAGTTTGTGTATGGTCGAATTACACTTGTCCAATAGAATTAGGACATGTGTTAGGGTAATAATAATATCATTTCTACCCTTAATTACCCTATTTACTTTTAACCGTGGTAAAAAAAGTAAAAGTTACTATTCACCAAAAAATTATTTTCATCCCATTGAACCACATTTTACATACTGACATCAACCGTGTTTCTCGGATTTTTGAAATTACACTCACAGAAGCAGTAAAATTATGTTTTATGAAAAATTCAGTTTTTTAACAACCACTTAGTGGTTTCACTATTCATCAAAAATTTAATGTTTTCAGAAAAATGCCAAAAATTATGCCTAAGCTATATTTGATATTATGAACTCAAAAATGATTTCGATTTTACCAAATTAAAAACATATCAGTTGCATTAATTAATTTAAAAATTAATTCACGTCATCAAAACAAAAGGCGTGTTTTTAAGAGATAATAACTATCAAAAGATTGACACTTGTTTATAACTGGTTTAAATGTGAAATTACATCCAATGACCAACATTGTATTAAATTGTAAAAATATATTCTAAATATACTTTAAAACCACTCAAATTAATAATTTATCACTATTAATTATTTCAATTGAAAAATTTGTTTTTAAATAAAATTTAGTAATTTTCACTATTCATCAAAATGTGAAAGGTATCCGAAAATTACCAAAATTTCACCCTAATCTAATTTCGATATTCCAGATCCAAAAATGAAGTCCATTTTGAAAAATAAAATTTACACAATTTCAAAAAGTGGTTATTACTATTCATAACGGCTAGTTTTAATAATATTTTAATAGCATATCGTTGTTTAGTGAAATTCGGTATTACGTACTACACATGCTATCAAGGAAGGTCGTGATTGCGTGTAATGAAAGGCAAGTCAAGGATGCATGTTGTGAAGCTCCTTTTGGTGTAGCATACAACACAAGACATTAATGAAATTAAAAAGAATATTTTTCATAAATTATCGGGGTGTTACAGTCCACCCTTGTAAGACTATATTCAATTGATGACATGTGTAGGAACACACACGTATCTTGTCAATTGTGACTTGTGTAAGACGTCGTGTACCCACTCCAACTATTTGGGGTAAGGCAAGGTAGTATGAAACCTCACCATATCCTTGTACAGTCTCAAACAACCTGATATAAATCAGTGGAAATATTTCCTCCTTGGCCAAACCTGTACATCCCATGACACCACTAGAATCACAATTTTTCACTATAATAGAGTTTTGTGATTACCTTCTTCAGAATATCCATATGGTGAAACACCTAAGGATATCTAGTCACATAGTATTTCATAGTCGATGAATAACAACTGAAACTATCTTACATGCTCGAGAGGAAAAGGAGTCAACACCATCAACTGAATAAAACGTGTACCCTCATGTTCCACCAGGGTCACCTATAGGGAAGCTAACTACTTAGAAACTTCCTACACTGGGTGAGTCTGGAACTTACCTCACTTCACACTAAGTTAATCTACTACACAACTGCACCTTGAGTGCACAAGTCAGAGGGATTCGTCCACCACACATTCGCTGTAGTGTTTGGGTCCCATATGACCACATTCCTGAGATTGATCACGATAATATCTCATACATTGAGATCTCATCATCTTTAATCTACTAGCTACAAAATACATAACATCTAAATTGTGATGACTGCCACAACAAGGTGTATGGTTTTCTTCGGAAAAAAATATCTCTGCCACCAATGCCTTCTCGAGAACCTCGACAAAGGTTGGAATGCACAAGGGTAAAATGATATCACAAATCTCTCTACGGAGTACTTATTCAAAAATTTGTGCTATAAAGTAACCATTATAGTCCATGTCCAGAGAGTCATGTGCATGGTCTGATTACCTAGTCCCGTACATAGTCACCATCATTCCTCACTGTAGTAACTAGAGGAGCTCCTGAAGTCTAATAGAGAACAAGTAGGATGGGTAGAACTCCTCACGAAACAGTTGTTGGATGTTGTACCACAATAGTTCCAACTAATCATGTATCTGAATAGCAAGCTTCACTAATGTCCAACTTCTTCAAGGTAATGGTTAGTTTCCAAAGCCACTGTATGATTTGATGGTGTCTGAAAGAGCCTGAACCAGTGGACCACTAACTCTAGTCAAACCTATGATGTCTGAGGGTTTGGTTCATCATGGAACCTTAGTGGTCTCTGGTGCTAGAACTCACGAAGTGCGCTTATCCTATGCACGACCTCAACCATATTCTACTAGGGTTGTTTGATGCTCAACAGGTATGGTTTTTTCTACCTATCCACCTAGATAAAGGGTCTCACATAATGGGTCCTAAACTAAGGTCTCATTTCTCACAGAATCATCATCACAAATCAGAGCTAGTATCCAGGATGGATGTCATCGCGGAGACATCCTAAATGTTATCCAGGAGTACCGTGCTCGGATGAACATATATATTTATATCATCCACGATGGAGAGCTGACTCGAAAAGGATAGTCAAAATAATCAATCCCATATGATGCATCTACCATTGTTCCATTCACCAGGACCCTGATTACTCGTTTATCGACTCAGAACCCTCATGACCTGTCCCTCTGAGCCCATGTTGTGACAAACCCAAGCTCTCCCCCATAAGGTCGGGGCTGGTGACTAGCGCCGAAGGCACAAAAAACTCATAGAAGCCTTTGCCTAGGAACCTGTACACACACATGTAGAAAAATCAATGAAAAAGTGCAGAGGAAGAGAAATAAAGGTACTACACTTCCATAAAAAGAGAACCAACAAAAATGCATTAACCACTAAACAGTACCAGTAAAAGAAAAGTAAAGTTGAAAGGGAAAGAAGAAAAAATAAACACCCAAATAGAAAAGTGCAACAACCTAAAAATAGGTGAAAAAAGAAAAAAATAGTTGGATGATTCACACTCTTAAATCCCATGCTATGACCACCGCACGCGATACAAGCACCTTGTATCCCTAAGATACAATGATATCACAATCAACTTGTTCGTTGTCTACAAGGGCACAGCAAATACTGGAAAATCCCAAGAAGGGGTGAGTATAATAATACTAAGTAGGATTCCCCGAAGTCTCAAGGGAGCAGTAAGGGAGGTACTGAAGATGGGAGAAGTACGAGAGAATAGGGTACAGCAAGGGTGAACGGAAAGAGTACAGCTCCACCCAATAGTAGATATTCTCACTCAATGAAACCCAAAAGAAAGGGTAAGGGGATATTCATGTCACATATCACACCAGGTATATTCCCATACATTTACCCAGGGCATCAAGATATACTAATCTTAGTGACAAGGAAACATATGGCTTCGATATCTAGACATTACAAGGATTTCCAAAGAAGGCTCAAAGCATAACACAAGGATCATGGGTACACACTCCATGAGCTAGCCATCCATGATATAACCCGTCTAAGAGATTTACTACTTCAGGTAAAGCTCAACCATTCTGAATGGTACATTTGAGGGGATGTGCTCTATCATGAAATTTCTGCTAGAACTACCTCGAGTGCCCGAAACTAGAGGTCTCACTGACACAGTCTTGTGCCTGAGCCAAGACCAAGAGAAAGCAAGTGAAGAGGCCCACTCCTTGACACTACATTCAGTTAGGGGAACAATGCTCTAGTCTAATACACGATATCTCGATTTATCCAGTAAGAAGTTGCCTGCACCTCAGTCCGTTGAGGGAGAACTAAATTCTATCTTGGTTTGTAATATCACAAGAGTAATCTAAATCATGAATCACAAAGTAAAATACTCATCTCAATATAGTTTTAAGTGAAGTATAGAATTACATATAGTTATTTTCGAAGCTAGATCATCATATTCTGTCAGGAGGCACTACTGTTGACCATACGGAGTTTGGCCCACAAGGGATCGATAGGTACTAACCCTCGATGTCCCACACATGATCTAACCCACATAGGATCGATAAGCACAGACCCACAAAGGATCACTGAGTGATGACCCACATAAGATCTGACCCACATAGGATCAGTATGCACTGACCCACACAGGATCGCTGAGTGTTGATCCACACTGGATTTGACTCACACAGGATCAGTATGCACTAACCCACATAAGATAGTTGAGCGCTGACCCACAAAGGATCTGACACACATAGAATTGATAGGTGCTGACCTACATAGGATCGCTTGGTACTAACCGCCGTATGATCTTTCTCCAACCTCTTCCTCACTATCATCCACTAGATTCACACTCATGGAACATTTGATTCTAGAAAATCCTCTCAACAAGCCATCAATCATATTTCAACCGGCATGAAGTCCTAAGAAAAATTACCCCAATTATTTTTCACGGCATAAGTGTCCCAACACAATAGACGAAACGTCAACCGGATGTCTGGTCTGTAAGTTATTGGTATTTTAGTGTTGAGTACCTGGTTGGGTTCGACGTTGATCCAACCTGGCCTTACTCCAACATTCTCCAAAACACTCGTGGACTATCAAAAAAGGACCACATCATCCTAATGGTTCCAAGATGATAGACAAAACGTCGATCATATGACCAGTATATAAGTTATTGGCATTTTAGTGCTGAGGGCCCAGTTGGATTCATGTATGATGCAACCAAGTCATACATCAAATGGTGTCAGATAACCAAACAGGTCACACCATTACGATCCACACACACATAACACGATATGGACTAACCATTTGTCCAAAACAGATGCCCGGTGAAAATTTTATGATTCACCGCAACACGCGCGAACCAGGACTTGTGGGACCCATGCCTTGAACTTGACATAAATGTCCAAAATTGGTCTTGAAATGTCAGTCTTAATTTCAAGATCACAATACAGTTCACCAATCTAATTTCATATGAATGATTTATAACATAAGAAATATTCCGAAATAATAATAATAACATTATTATTGGGGGTTTCATGAACCTGAGTCATAGACTAGAATTTAATATTCAACATTAGACTTGAATTCATAGTCTTAATTATAGGATCACGTCGCCTCTAAAGGCATGTAAACTTTACATCGCACGTAAGAGTTATGGCAGTTGAAGATTTAAGAATAATATTAAATATATTATTTCCCAAGCGCTCCAGGTACCCGAACCAAAATCCTGAAAAATACATCCAATACTGGACATGGAATTTCTGTCTCATATTTAGGGTCTCACCGCCGCATACGGTTCTTCAAACCGAGGTCGCATGGAGAATTTGTGAACAAAAAGGTGTTTTATCATCAAAAGTAAT
The DNA here is from genome assembly GCA_963277665.1 of Viscum album. Classification (NCBI taxonomy): domain Eukaryota; kingdom Viridiplantae; phylum Streptophyta; class Magnoliopsida; order Santalales; family Viscaceae; genus Viscum; species Viscum album. The sequence continues at coordinate 1,258,116,355 of OY728134.1, forward strand.
AATAAATATATTTTATTTTTATTATTAATTACTTATTTATTTACTTTTACTTAACTCTGAAATCAATCCACACTCAGATCCCCTTATTATTCACCAGAAACAAACACCATCAATTACTTATTCATTTTTATTATTTTAGAATTATTTTTTTATTTTCTCTCTCTAATCTCCCATTCTTCATTCACAGTTTTCTTTCTTCCACACGGCCAGTCCGCTGCCAACACCTCCAGCTACCCAAGACATGGTGCCTCCAGACTACCAAACCTCTTAGATTTTTCCTTCTTGATATCCTCTTTCGATGCATGTTGCACCATATTCATCACCCGGAGTCATGCCCTTAACACACACTGTAAATCACACCACCTCATTGCACTTCCGTGGGCCTCTACGTCTTCATTCTAATCCTGAAAATTGTGACGATTGTAGATATGTGATCCTTAGGTCAAGATCTCTGCATCCATATTCTATGATCGATGAAACATTGATTTTTTGGCACAATTAATTATTTGGTGTGTCGAAGAATGTGTAGAGAACAAAATCGAAAGGATCATTGTAGAGACCCGAAGCTTGACGTACATGGACATTACATTACATTTGCGGAATACTTAGTACATAACAAAAACACACACACAAGGATCATAATAGTTTAGTGTCTTTGGAAACTCGGAATATAATCTTCTAATCCTGGTGAAAGATCTTCAACATCTCCCATAAAGATCTTCTTTTTTTTTACCTAAAACCTTTCTTTATATCCTGGGGAAAAGAAAACATAAAAGGGTGAGCTCAAATGCTCAGTAAGGGTAAACAAAAGAAATATCAATCACATAATTTTCATAAGAACATAACATTTTTGGAAATCTTAACCTGCAAAAGAGAGCATAATTTCATAACATGGAATAAATCATAGTAGTGAAATGAAATCATAACATAAAACATTACTCATTGTGGCATACACACATAATCATAGAGAATCATTTCTTGTTAGTCAAGACTCATTGCCAAGACTATCTTAGTGGACAAAGTCCCTTTCTGAATCGAGTAATCCTCGTTTCAGTCCTGTTTCACTGAACCGGTATAACCTACCATTCCAGCCATGTCTATCTCATGAGATATAAAATCTTTACCCAATGCATTGGAGGGAGATATAGGTCCCACCCATCTTATAATGAATCCTTTCTTATGTGTGCCACATAATCATAAAACATACATCATCCCATAACACATGTAACAAAAATGGGATTCTTGAAACATCATGACATCATAAATCAATTCATATAAGATAAAGGAATTCATAAAAATATTTCCATCACAACATAATCAAATCCATGTAATAATAGGGATAAAAACAGAACCCTTTTATTATCTTAGATGGAAATAATTTTGATAAAACACTTGAATTGAATTCTTGAGGAAAATATCCATTCTTCTTCAAAATCAATTTCTTTTCACAAAACATCATGCAATTTTAAAAGAAAGACATTTTATTGAAAATAGTCATGAAATCATTTAGAGGAAGCTTCATGAAAATAAGGCTTTATAAAACAGTAGAAATTCGTTCGTGCCGTATAAGTTAAAAAAACATTCTTCGTACTTTTGTCGGAAAAGTCAAAAAGTACCTTGTATGAAAAACGACAAAATATTCCTTTCATATCTTTTACTAAAAACTCACCGAAGGGTAAAATTGGATTTAAACCATTGTAATTGGATGGAAAAAATATTACATATTTATGAAACATGGATGTGGATGATAAAATACACCCCAGTAAATAATTACGAATAAACAATCTCGGATAAAAATGAGATTGTGATATTTCCCTTACCTTAGGTCCGACTTGCTTTGTAAGTGTCCGAACCTCCTGTATAATGATTTAAATCATGTTATTGACTAATTACAGAATCATATTCATTGTTATGATATCATATATGGTTCACTTATGACATTATATTACCCGTTCTTTTGTAAATTCCATGTTAAAGAAGCGTTTTGGGTAAAATCGTTTCATTTATCGTAGGTGTTTTGACTTGTTGTTCTTGACATCATTATTACTTATATCATGATTTACTTACTTCCAGAATATAAAATATGATTTATATATCATATATATTCAGTATATATATATATATAATAGGTAGATAAATAAAATGAAAAACACCGTTCATGGAGACGGTAGTCCGTACATACGCATGAACGCTGTTTTTTTTCCTTATTGTCTTGAAATGGAAGTAAGTAGATGACATACATAGGTATATATATACATAAATCCAGTAGCTTTATAATGTCATATATTTCATTATTATTTCTTATATATACATTATAATCATTCTTAAATGGTTAACATGGAGAATGAATCTCATCGCGTCGTGGAGACGGTATTCCGTACGTACGCACGAGCGATGATATCATTTCTATAAATATTGAATTGAATTGGAGTGGATTATAAAATATATCAGAATCAATATGATGTTGTAATAACTATTTATAGTTATTCTTTACACCATTATACCCATCCATGTAAGGTGGTGGTGGAAAATAGATTACACCACGGCGTGGAGACGGTATTCCGTACGTACGCACGCGCGGTGATTTCTTTTTCCGTAGGATGGATAGATGGTGAAATAGGGTTTTTTCATACTTATAATAACATATCAGTATATGAGTGATAATGATGTTATTACTTCATAATGAAACAACCTAAGAAGAAGAAGTGGAAGAAGAAATAAAGATGAAAGAATTGGTAACGGTAATTACCTCTTCTTTGAAGTGCCTCTTGGAGACCTTCTCTTAGGGCACTAGAATTGGTCTTTGAGGAAGACCAGAACCTCTAGGATGTTGCTAGGGAAGTGGAGAGGAGAAATTGGCAGGGTTTGGCCGAGCTTGAGTGCTCAAATTGGTGTGAGGAGGAGGGGGAGGAGGTGTCCTTTTATAGGGGAGGAGAGGGGCACCTTAGGAATATCTCAAAATATTATTTTATATTAAAGTCAAAATCGGTTTATAATGGTTCCAAAGGGTCTTATTTCGAAGATAAAGTGGGTATGGGTCGAAATCCTATCAACCAATAGTATTTAGACAAGTTTAGGGTATTAATTTAACCTTATCAATTAGATTTAACTCTAAGTTAAATAATTTAACTTTTACCGTGTCTTTTTGTTTTCTTTCACTATATGGTTAATAAACTTACTATAACATGCCAAACGAACCCCAAATTGTATATTATTAATACATATATTCTTATCTAAGTCATTTGGCCGAACCATAGATTTTTAGGAATAAAATAACAATTAATAATATAATATTTGATTTAAAAACTATTTTGTGTCAATTTTGACACTATTTGATATATGATTTTTGTGAAAGTCATAACAGAATTAAATGTTCGAACCAAGTTGATTAAATCAACATTAATATATCATAGTAACCTAGAAAATTAGCGGAATTCATAAAAATTTTCAAATTACATTTATTTTGGTGTTTATAACATCAATTATGTCAATATTTCATTAATAAGATAATTACTGCATCATCGTTGTGTCATAAATAAATTAAATTATTTGATGTCTAAAAATTACAAATAAAATACCATCATGTAGGAAATCTTTTTAGATTTCTAATGAATATTTACAATCGAATTTATCTTATTTATAACCCCATATTAAAAATGATTTACTTATTAAACCTTAAATTTAACTATTTTAACCCTTCTTTAAATAAATTAATAATAAATGTCCTAATCTAATCCAAGTGGGCCTAAATGGTCATATTTTATTCCTAAGTTTCTTTTTGGTCGAATTACACTTGTCCAATAGAATTAGGACATGTGTTAGGGTAATATTAATATCATATTTACCCTTAGTTACCCTATTTACTATTAACCGTGGTAAAAATAGTAAAAAGTTACTATTCACCAAAAAATTATTTTCATCTCATTGAACCACATTTTAGTCCTTGATATTAACCGTGTCTCTCGGATTTTTGAAATTCCATTCACAGAAGCGGTAAAATTAAGTTTTATGCAAAATTCAGTTTTTAACCTACCACTTAGTGGTTTCACTATTAATCAAAAATTGAAAGTTTTCAGAAAAGTACCAAAATTTCACCCTAGGCTATAATTGATATTCCGAATTCAAAAATGATTTCTATTTTACAAACTTCCAAACATATAAGTTGAATTAATTAATTTTATAATTAATTTCCGCTGTTACAACAAATAGCGTGTTTTTAAGAGATAATAACTATCAAAAGATTGACACTTGTTTATAACTGGTTTAAATGTGAAATTACATCCAATGACCAACATTGTATTAAATTGTAAAACTATATTCTAAATATACTTTAAAACCACTCAAATTAATGATTTATCACTATTAATTATTTTGATTAAAAAAGTTGTTTTTAATTATAATTTAGTAATTTTCGCTATTCATCAAAATATGAAAGTTATCCGAAAATCACCAAAATTTCAACCTAAGCTAATTTCGATATTCCGAATCCAAAAATGAAGTTCATTTTGAAAAATAAGATTTATAGAATTTTAAAAAGTGGTTATTACTATTCATAACGGCTAGTTTTAATAATATTTTAATAGCATATCGTTGTTTAATGAAACTCAGTATTGCGTATTACACACGCTATCGAGGAAGGTCGCGATTGCGTGTAATGAAAGGCAAGTCAAGGATGTGTGTTGTGAAACCTTCATTTGGTGTAGCGTACAACACAAGACATTAATAAAATTAAAAAGAATATATTTTTTTATAAAATCTTGGGCTGTTACATTCTACCCCCCTTAAAATGAATTTCGCCCTCGAAATTCGTCGGGGTTATAAATGATTTACCATTTGAAAGTTTCTTTAATAGAAACCCACATTTTAAAAGGGAATTCCAAAACTTGGATTTAAAAACTAAAGTATGAAATGTAACGATTACCCAAATAAACTAATCACTGGGATTCCGCATAGGTGAAAATATGGATATGGAAGAGAAATCTAACCATCATGTTATGATGGAGAGTGGTAGAGAACATGGCTATGGAAAAGCCAGTAATCACAAATCCATAAATTTGTGACGATCTAAGGTACCATCTGATTCATCAGGTATAAGATCACTAGGACAACATTTTTGGTTTTCAAGATCATTTCCCTAAATTTGAAAATTTGAATTAGAATAAATACTTACTTTATTTTGATACAATATCACTGTTGTTCGTGCCTTGAACAATTTCCACATCATCTGTTAAATAAATGAAGTTGAATTTGTTATTCGTGAAGTGTTAGCAGATCATGTGATAGAATGACGGGTCATTCCATCTGTCTCAAACAAAAGGTAATCAAAAGTTATTAAATATACATAAGTCATTCTATAGTAAGATTAATCATATATAGTTCCTAAATGGACTTATACTTCATATATCATACTACTTAATATAATAAAACTAGTTTCTACTAAACAGGGACTTCCTGTAGGTCAGTGGTAGGCGATAAAGGCCAGTCGCACTTCGGTTGTGGGTTCGATTCCTACAGCCTTGTCCGAAGCGATGGGCTGTCGCCCGTCCTGTAGGTTGTCCCTTTTTCTAAAACTACGTTACTATAACATCCCATCAATAATATCGAAAATCTTCTATCCTTAAACAATACTAACTTATGTCCAACATAATCCAGTATAATCTTTAGGCTTATACATAATACTGCAGTTCACTCTCATAATATAGTGACATCGATTACCAGAGATTTAATACTGTCGTTGATCCCCACATATCATAAGATATGTCTTGTTGGTCACATTCCAAACATTCAAAGTCCTTAATCGTGTATTCTCTTGAATACCTTAGTGAAAACATGAGTGCAGTTAAAAGTTACCAAAATCCTCAAAATTCTATATACTCAAACCATGATATCACTTAGTCCTTATATCAATCATGAGCTCATGAATACTATTAAACATTTCATTTTCTCGTCTTCATTATGCGCATATCATCTTATTTCCAAAAAATATCTCAATCACTTTGAATACCACATCAATAAATATTGCAATACTCAATGATACAACATTATTTTGGAATCCCATTACATAAACACTTAATCATTCCACCACATCGTTGTCATATTCAACATTTCCAATAGTGATCGCATGTGATTTCCCTTTGTCCTTTGCCTTCAGTGGTTGCTCATGTTGATCATCACTAACCCTTGGATTAGGGCAATTATTAGCATAATGCCCCATTTCCTTGCACTTGAAGCATTGAAGTGTTGGCGGTGCGTTCTCTGCAGTGTTTGCTTTATTCACATCATTAGAAACCCTTTTTCCATTACTTCGACACTCAGCTGCTCGATGACCTTCTTTGCCACACTTAAAACATTTTCTAGTCCCTTTTAGACAATCTCCACCATGCTTCTTTCCACACTTTGTGCATAAGGAAACATTCATCTTCTTTTCACCATTATTCTGAGATTTCTCCTTGAACTCCATCTTTCGTTTCTTGTCAAAACCATGAGATGGATATGTAACACCAACTTCCATTTCTACCTTGATAGCACAACGCACAATTTCTTCATAGCTACTGAAGTCTCTTATAGCTAATTCCCTTCGAAGACTTGGTTTTAAGCCACTGAAAAATCGATCAACTTTACTTTCAGGTTGGATGATAATTCCAGAAGCATACCTTGCAAGTCATGTAAAATTTGCTTCATAGGTACCAACAGATTCATCATCCCTTATCTTCAGTTCAAGAAACTCTTTCTCCATCTTTGTTCGAAGAATACGAGGGAAGTACTTACTGAAAAACAAGTTCTTGAACTCGTCCCATTCCATGGACTCAATTTCATCTCTTGGCCTCGTATTATTGATAAGATTCCACCATTGATCAGCTTCACCTTCCAAATGATATACTGCTAAGATGACTTTATCATGTTCAGAACATTGAAGAACTGAAAATATCTTTTCAGTAGTACTAATCCATTGTTCAGCAACTAATGGATCAGTAGACCCACTGAAAGAAGGTGGACGTTGCCTCATGAAGGACTCAATAGAATATTGTTCCCTTCTCTGCTCATTTGGAAGTCCAGAATGATTCATAGCTTGTGTAAGTATAGCAATAAGATTTTTCACTCCATCTCCGATAACATTTGTTTGTTCAGGAGGGCAATCATTGCATTGTCCATTGCTTTGATCAACACGGTTCCTTCGGGTTCCAGCCATCATCTAAAACCCATAAAGAATAGTGTGAGAGGAAAAAATCATGCTAGGGAAAACAACATAATAAAGGGGGAGTAGCTTCAATATCCAACATCTTAGGTTTAATTCTATGATCGTTAGCGTAATTCTATTACTATAACCTATACGTATACTTAACCTTAGAGACATCCCTAGACATACTTTAGAAATATCTCTAGGGATCTCACTAACGTTTTCGCATCCTAGTTTCCAAAGGTTGACTAAACCTTTCCTATGATACCAACTGTAGAGACCCGAAGCTTGACGTACATGGACATTACATTACATTTGCGGAATACTTAGTACATAACAAAAACACACACACAAGGATCGTAATAGTTTAGTGTCTTTGGAAACTCGGAATATAATCTTCTAATCCTGGTGAAAGATCTTCAACAACTCCCATAAAGATCTTCTTTTTTTTTACATAAAACCTTTCTTTATATCTTGGGGAAAAGAAAACATAAAAGGGTGAGCTCAAATGCTCAGTAAGGGTAAACAAAAGAAATATCAATCACATAATTTTCATAAGAACATAACATTTTTGGAAATCATAACCTGCAAAAGAGAGCATAATTTCATAACATGGAATAAATCATAGTAGTGAAATGAAATCATAACATAAAACATTACTCATTGTGGAATACACACATAATCATAGAGAATCATTTCTTGTTAGTCAAGACTCATTGCCAAGACTATCTTAGTGGACAAAGTCCCTTTCTGAATCGAGTAATCCTCGTTTCAGTCCTGTTTCACTGAACCGGTATAACCTACCATTCCAGCCATGTCTATCTCATGAGATATAAAATCTTTACCCAATGCATTGGAGGGAGATATAGGTCCCACCCATATTATAATGAATCCTTTCTTATGTGTGCCACATAATCATAAAACATACATCATCCCATAACACATGTAACAAAAATGGGATTCTTGAAACATCATGACATCATAAATCAATTCATATAAGATAAAGGAATTAATAAAAATATTTCCATCACAACATAATCAAATACATGTAATAATAGGGATAAAAACAGAACCCTTTTATTATCTTATATGGAAATAATTTTGATAAAACACTTGAATTGAATTCTTGAGGAAAATATCCTTTCTTCTTCAAAATCAATTTCTTTTCACAAAACATCATGCAATTTTAAAAGAAAGAGATTTTATTGAAAATAGTCATGAAATCTTTTAGAGGAAGCTTCATGAAAATAAGGCTTTATAAAACAGTAGAAATTCGTTCGTGCCGTATAAGTTAAAAAAAACATTCTTCGTACTTTTGTCGGAAAAGTCAAAAAGTACCTTATATGAAAAACGACAAAAGATTCCTTTCATATCTATTACTAAAAACTCACCGAAGGGTAAAATTGGATTTAAACTATTGTAATTGGATGGAAATAATATTACATATTTCTGAAACATGGATGTGGATGATAAAATACACCCCAGTAAATACTTACGAATAAACAATCTCGGATAAAAATGAGATTGTGATATTTCCCTTACCTTAGGTCCGACTTGCTTTGTAAGTGTCCGAACCTCCTGTATAATGATTTAAATCATTTTATTGACTAATTACAGAATCATATTCATTGTTATGATATCATATATGGTTCACTTATGACATTATATTACCCATTCTTTTGTAAATTCCATGTTAAAGAAGCGTTTTGGGTAAAATCGTTTCATTTATCGTAGGTGTTTTGACTTGTTGTTCTTGACATCATTATTACTTATATCATGATTTAATTACTTCCAGAATATAAAATATGATTTATATATCATATATATTCAGTATATATATTTATATATAATAGGTAGATAAATAAAATGAAAAACACCGTTCATGGAGACGGTAGTCCGTACTTACGCATGAACGCTGTTTTCCTTTCCTTATTGTCTTGAAATGGAAGTAAGTAGATGACATACATAGGTATATATATACATAAATCCAGTAGCTTTATAATGTCATATATTTCATTATTATTTCTTATATATAAATTATAATCATTCTTAAATGGTTAACATGGAGAATGAATCTCATCGCGTCGTGGAGACGGTATTCCGTACGTACGCACGAGCGATGATATCATTTCTATAAATATTGAATTGAATTGGAGTGGATTATACAATATATCAGAATCAATATGATGTTGTAATAACTATTTATAGTTATTCTTTACACCATTATACCCATCCATGTATGGTGGTGGTGGAAAATAGATTACACCACGGCGTGGAGACGGTATTCCGTACGTACGCACGCGCGGTGATTTCTTTTTCCGTAGGATGGATAGATGGGGAAATAGGGTTGTTTCATACTTATAATAACATATCAGTATATGAGTGATACTGATGTTATTACTTCATAATGAAACAACCTAAGAAGAAGAAGTGGAAGAAGAAATAAAGATGAAAGAATTGGTAACAGTAATTACCTCTTCTTTGAAGTGCCTCTTTGAGACCTCCTCTTAGGGCACTAAAATTGGTCTTTGAGGAAGACCAGAACCTCTAGGATGTTGCTAGGGAAGTGGAGAGGAGAAATTGTCAGGGTTTGGCCGAGCTTGAGTGCTCAAATTGGTGTGAGGAGGAGGGGGAGGAGGTGTCCTTTTATAGGGGAGGAGAGGGGCACCTTAGGAATATCTCAAAATATTATTTTATATTAAAGTCAAAATCGGTTTATAATGGTTCCAAAGGGTCTTATTTCGAAGCTAAAGTGGGGATGGGTCGAAATCCTATCAACCAATAGGATTTAGACAAGTTTAGGGTATTATTTTAACCTTATCAATTAGATTTAACTCTAAGTTAAATAATTTAACTTTTACCATGTCTTTTTGTTTTCTTTCACTATATGGTTAATAAACTTACTATAACATGCCAAACGAACCCCAAATTGTATATTATTAATACATATATCCTTATCTAAGTCATTTGGCCGATCCTTAGATTTTTAGGAATAAAATAACAATTAATAATATAATATTTGATTTAAAAACTATTTTGTGTCAATTTTGACACTATTTGATATATGATTTTTGTGAAAGTCATAACAGAATTAAATGTTCGAAACAAGTTGATTAAATCAACATTAATATATCATAGTAACCTAGAAAATTAGTGGAATTCATAAAAATTTTCAAATTACATTTATTTTGGTGTATATAACTTCAATTATGTCAATATTTCATTAATAAGATAATTACTGCATCATCGTTGTGTCATAAATAAATTAAATTATATGATGTCTAAAAATTACAAATAAAATACCATCATGTAGGAAATCTTTTTAGCTTTCTAATTAATATTTACAATCGAATTTATCTTATGTATAACCCCATATTAAAAATTATTTACTTATTAAACTTTAAATTTAACTATTTTAACCCTTCTTTAAATAAATTAATAATAAATGTCCTAATCTAATCCAAGTGGGCCTAAATGGTAATATTTTATTCCTAAGTTTGTTTTTGGTCGAATTAAACTTGTCCAATAGAATTAGGACATGTGTTAGGGTAATATTAATATCATATTTACCCTTAGTTACCCTATTTACTATTAACCGTGGTAAAAAAAAGTAAAAAGTTACTATTCACCAAAAAATTATTTTCATCTCATTGAACCACATTTTAGTCCTTGATATTAAACTTGTCTCTCGGATTTTTGAAATTCCATTCACAGAAGTGGTAAAATTAAGTTTTATGCAAAATTCAGTTTTTAACCTACCACTTAGTGGTTTCACTATTCATCAAAAATAGAAAGTTTTCAGAAAAGTACCAAAATTTCACCCTAGGCTATAATTGATATTCCGAATTCAAAAATGATTTCTATTTTACAAAATTCCAAACATATAAGTTGAATTAATTAATTTTATAATTAATTTCCGCTGTTACAACAAATAGCGTGTTTTTAAGAGATAATAACTATCAAAAGATTGACACTTGTTTATAACTGGTTTAAATGTGAAATTACATCCAATGACCAACATTGTATTAAATTGTAAAAATATATTCTAAATATACTTTAAAACCACTCAAATTAATTATTCTGGAAAAACAAGTGTGCTATGGGGGAATTCATTTATTCAAATCATGTAACATCTTAATATCCATTACATGTTCCAATAAATTATTTCTAAATATGATATATAACAAAATAATTACTAAATAACATCATTATTTTTAAGGTTTAGTTATATCATAGCAACACCTCCTGATAGTCATTCATTAAACCATGGGATGTTCATGTATGTGTCATTTTAACCACCAACATGAACAATACAAGGATTTTAAGACATGAATGTTTATTGTAAAATAATTATTGTTATAATATTATAAAAATTTCAAAATAATTTAAAAAATTATTTAGGATATTCCATGTCAAAATATAATTTTAATATTAAAAAACAATTTGATCATCATCAACCACTAAAACATGTGTGTCATCAGTTTCATTTTCAAAGATAAAAACATAAACACTAATTCATGTAATATTAAAAATCATATTAGATTATTAATCATCATTAATAATTATTTTAATGATCAATTAATACATATATTTTGAATAATAATTTATAAAAACTCTTCAATTAAAAAACTAGCAGAAATGATTAAATCTATAGACACTTGATGTGAAAGTTAAGAATAATTATTATTGAGAATGGATATTAATTATGAGTATAAATTTAAATGGATAATATTTATTTGCTAAATTAATTTAGTAAGAGAAAAATATTATGATATTTTAGTTTAATGTATGTTTGTGAGAGTTAGGACAAGATGTAAGGGATTTCCACCACCAATTCCGCTTTTTAGACATGATTTTTATTTTTCACCTAATTTCTATTATGTGGTCCATATAATACAAATTTGATAAGTTAAATAATTAAATTTCATTATTCATGTTATTTTAAGATCAATTTTCAATCCCTATATTTCAAGGTGATTGGAATAAAAAGTTATCTGATCCAAATTTTGGGTTTCTCTATATTAATATTCATTCCATGGGAGTCATGTTATATTAAACATCTACATCCTTATATGTTGTGAATAAATTTACATGGAATGCTTTTACCATATTTCTCATAAATTTAACTTAATTTAAATTCTATATTTTTATTTACCCCTCATATTTCTTTGATTCCTGATTTACTAAATCTATTGTAAAAACAATATTTTTCATTGTGCAAAAACCATCCTATATTGTTGTACAGTAAATGTCTGTTCCAGAATCATGAAAATTGATCCCATTATTAATATTGGAATATTGATGTGGATATTTCATTGATACAATTTGTGTAAATCATATAGAAATGGGCTTCCTATGAATTGACATTATTGACACCCTAACGGATAATGAGTGGGAATAAGATTGCACACATGGATACACACTCACTCGGGATATGATTTTGAATATTCACTTGTTCTTTGTGAAATTTAATTAGGGATTTTCCAATTATTTACTTGGTATCCAATAATTCAAAACTAACCCAATTAATACCTTCATGGATAACCCAATTCATTTAACATACCCTCACCACTCATTTACATTGATAATGGTTCTTCTAGTAACAATGATGATATCACAAAATTTTGAAGGATATTAAGCTATATTATCCTAGACATACATATCTTTATATTATGTAATGATTTATCTGATTTCTTTTTTAAAAATTATATTATGACCTATGTTTTATACAATAATAGGTTTCATAGAGAATTTTATAAAAATTCTTATTCACTCTTATGGTGAATGAATTGTAAATAATAATGGGACTAGTGTTGCCTATAATTATATAATCCATTTATGGATCGGTAGGTCTGAAGTGGTGAAAAATTATAGTTTTATTTGTATAAATCATCCTATAATAGTTTAATTTATTAGTATAATACATTAATAGTATAGAGACCTGACATTTTCTTACCTGACAATTACATCATTTCAAAGATAAAAAACATAATAGTATTACACATAGAGGATCCAAAGGTTTAGGGTCTTTGGAAAACTTGGACCAGAAATAACAAATACAACATCAAGCATAAACATTTATTTAATTTCTTCTTCTCTAGCTTCTTATTAGCACTTGTACTCTCCTTAGTACATGTAGCCACCTGAGGATATACATAAAAAGGGGTGAGCTAGTAGCCCAATAAGAGGATAGATAAGAACAATATAGAATTGGGTGAGCATAATCATAACATAGACTAAAGATCATGAACATGAGAGGAGCATAAATAAAAGACTTGAATTGTGGCAATGCATAAAAATGAAACATCATGTCTTAGTGGTTAACTACCACACATACTTGTGAACCAAGCTAGCATCTTGTTCACACATCAAATCACATTTACTCACGAGATTATTCACTTTACCCAATCCATTGGAGCACCGTATAATTTCGGGTGCACCAATCACCTTTAAACATTCATATTGCGCTATATAATTCCGGGTGCACCTGTCACTTCATAACATTATCATTTATCATGCATGCCACAAAGAGAATATAACAAAAATTGAACATAACTAACCCATGAAAAGGAATATTTTTCATCTCATAATAACACATTCATAAACTTTGGGTTCCCAAAAGAAAGAGAGAACAACATACTAGATACAACAACCATCAACCATGAATAAGAGGTAAAAGTTGAGTTCTTAAAATAATATTTCATTTAGAAAACATTTGGATAGACATAAACTTAATTAGGAAACATGTATATCCCATTAAAGGAAATTCAATGATGAAAAAATTATATTTAAGGAGTTACCATATCAGAAATGGAGTGAAAGAGAGAGAACCAGAATGATGAAAATTGGGTTCGTGATTTCCCCTTACATTGTACCTGAATGCTTCCTTCTCTTTAATTTCCTCTATAATGAAATTATATTCATTAATTAGAAATCCAGAACCATGTGTACATTAATAGGTTTCATTCTGGTTTCATTATGTCATTTTATGTTCCTTTGGATGACTTATAGAGTTTAAAAACATTGTTCGGGAACATGCGTTTTTATGGTTTTTCTTGGGTGGTTCACTTGTATTCATAAATTGACGTTCGGGTTGAACATGAGTAAACATCCAGAATTGATATTACATGTTATTAATGACATTACTGTAGTTTTAATAATCTTATAATTAATCATATTATATCCATGTTGATGAATCATTAGATAAGAATCAAATGAAGATTGTGTGGGTTAATTTGAGCGGTTTTTCGATCACAATGAACTTGTTTTAATTTATCACCTTGTAATATGTTCATAAGTCAGTTACAGAACATTAAATAGGACATAATACATATAACATATTCGGGTTAAACCATAAAGATGGTTTCATGACCAGATCTGAAGGTAGAAATGGAAGAAGAGAACATGTCATTTTTAAGGTGATAAATTAACACCTCATGAACAACTTTCTCTATAATAAAATAAAAGTAAGAGGGAAAGGGGGAGGGGTGATATAATATCCCATTAGAATCATAAAATTATATTATATTTATAATACTGGAATTACATTACAATTTAGATGAAGATAGGTGGGTAGAGATCAGGAAATGAACTTGAACATGAAAGGAAATTAAAAGAGAAGAGGAAGAGAAATTACCTCCATAATCCTCCTCTTGAGAACCTCCTTAAGGGCCTAATCATGGCCTTTTAATGAGACCAAAAGCTCTTGGACGTGGGGAATGGTCTAGGGAAGGTTTTTGGGCAGAGATTATTGAAGTCTTGGATCTTGAGAGGTGTGAGGAAATGATGGTGTGAAGGGTGGCTTTTATATTATAGGGGAGAGGGGTTTCCTTAATATAAAATTAATTAGTTTATTAATTCTCCAAAGACAAGGAATAGTAATTCTTGGATGACCAATAATAGTAATTTTATAATTTAATCCCGAAACAAGTGTGCTTACATCAGTATAACATCATTGATGACTCAATTAATCCATTATTTAGCATTTATTGTAAATTATCGGATTCTACTATTCATCAAAAATTCATGAATCTCAGAAAAATCACAAAAGTTTACCTTAACCATTTTTAGACCTGTAGAATCCAAAAATGAATTCCATTTTTCAAAAATAATTTTCTAAATAATAATACTTTAATATTTAATTAAAATCATAATTTACATGAAAAACAATTTTTAAAATTAAAACTGATTTTATAGTGCTTTCAAAAATTACATAGGGTCTTATAAAATTAACTAAAAACTATAACACATTGATTAAATAATTTATGAATAAATTTTAGGGAAATAAATATTATTTTAAATTAATTAATTAATTATAATTAATTATTTATGACTTACAACATACTAAAACTTTTACTAAGGTCAAATTGTCACTTTTTAAGATGTCTATATTTTATTTAATTATTTATAGGTAATGTTACTCTTATGTTGGATGATTTAATATTCATAATGGTCATATTAATATTCATAAGGGAATATTAATATACATAAGGGTAGGTCACTATTCACCAAAAATTATTTTTGTTTCATTAGACTCCAAAAAACATCATGAACAGAACCGTTTATGTCAGATTTTAAAATTTCCAAACACAGGAGTGTCAAACTTATGTTTAAAGGTCACTTATCACTTAGTAGTTAATTATGTTGTGTTTTCATGTTATTTTATGAAATAATTATAAGATGGTAATTTCCATTGAAAAACATTGGGTCATTAAAAATAGCATGTTTTAATATCCAAAATTATGAATTACATTATTATAAGATCAATAGTTATTTTTATCCAAATTTGCTTTTACTAAAATGGATATTGAATGAAAATATTTTTATATTATTATTTCTTTATTTTATTCATTTATTCCTTTAACTTCATTTATACCATGTTTATATTATTAATAATATATTTTTATTCTACCTCTTATTGATCTTCTATGATTAACCTTTTTTAAT
This sequence comes from Viscum album, assembly GCA_963277665.1. Classification (NCBI taxonomy): domain Eukaryota; kingdom Viridiplantae; phylum Streptophyta; class Magnoliopsida; order Santalales; family Viscaceae; genus Viscum; species Viscum album. Next base: position 1,258,132,478 of record OY728134.1, read on the forward strand.
TTTCTTTTCCGTAAAAACATAGAAGATATTTATATGTAATTTTAAAGGAAATTATGAAAGGTATAATAATTTTCTCATAATGTATTCTTATTGTATCTTATGATTTCATTTGTTGTGTATGTATGTATCTTGTTTTCTAAAACTATTATACTATTATATCCTGGTGGAACACAATTATTCAGTAACAAAATGAAGTATAACTAACATACCTAGGTTTGTGGAATTTTTGATGTCACATAGGTTTTCGAATAACATTAATACTTAGTAGTATCATACTCATGGCCTTCCATGAAAATTATAATGGTCCTTATAATGCACAAGGGAACATAAAAATAACCAACAAACACATATAAGGTGTATCTATCCATCCCAATCTCACCATGGATCACTCACTAAATAACATAATAAAATAGTTACATAATATCAAGAAAAAATTGATAAATGAACCATGCCTCCACTTCCCCACTAATCTATCTCTCTAACTCCCCAAAATCAATTATCCTATACTTACATACCATACATGTCATCTCTTCACCACATATCGATCCATATCTAATTTTTCTTAGTTGAAACCCTATCAACTTCATACATCAACGTGGCCAACATCACAACATGACATTAATTTCATCATTAACAACTCCCATGTCATTTATACATCAACACATATCCATATGAAACATCAAAATAAGGGTAGTTAGGAATCATGAATGAGAAGTGAATCATCCTCATTCCCACAAAAAACCATGAAGGCTTCCACTATATATCAAATCATCTTGTCAAGAATCATCCCCAAATGTGTACATATTATGGCATAAAAACCACCACCAACTCTTCCATTTCCTAATACTACTACCAATGGATGAGCAGAGAAGTGTGGGAAACCAGCCATCTATTTTACACTTCCTAAATATTAGTTAGAATACACCCAAGAGCTTCTAAGTGTCGATATAAGATACTTGATTATAGGTGGGTAAAATTAAATGTAATTGAAATATACTATGCCACTCACACATAGAGACAAAAAAATACACAAAAAAAAGAATCTAAACCTAAAGGATTCACATAAATTATTTAGAACCTCTACCTTAGTATCCAAATAATTATGATGCTACAAAACAAGACCCCTATTTAGATATAATCAATCAACATAATAACCACACAAAACAGAATATTTCATTTCATTAAATTAAAATTTAATCCACACTTACATATTTTTAAATTAACAACCACTATTCATTATTCTGACTATTTATCTTTGTATTTGATGTAAATACACTAAATACAACTCTAAAATTTTAGTTCCTTTTATATCAAGTATTTTCAAGAATATTAAAATCATCAATCCATTTACCAAATAGTAATTACTGATTTACGTTATTAAATTCAATTATTAAACAAATTATGCAACTATGACTAAGACACTTCGAAAATGAATCTCATATTAACAACATATATCCCAATACACATCTATTTCTTAAAAACCATACCATAGTAGAATCATTCACCCCAATATTATACAATACAAAACAAAAGACTACAAAACCATAAGCAAAATAACAAACATAATAAAATCACACCAAAATATTTTTTCATACTATATAGTTCACAAAAACATATTTTAATGTGTCTTTCAAATTTAATTTTCATATTTTACATGTGTATTGTAATAGAGTTATATATTATCATAAGTGTCCAATTCTAATAAAAATGGAGGAAAATATCATTTTATGGGTGGCGTGATTAAAAAAATTCTAGTGGTGATCAATTCATAGAAGGGGTTAATAAATTTTCAATGTCAATATCTTTGTCATCAAAAAAGGTTATATATCTAAATGGAAAAAAAATTGGTAATAATAATGAAACGTATAAAAAAATTATTGTGTTCCATTCCTTTGATCTAAATTTAATCTAATTAATTATCTTCATTAGTTAATACATAACTCAAAACCATTGGAATAAAAATTCAAGATAAATGAAAATAAAAAATAAAATAGTGAACAAGGATTTCTAAAGTAGAAAATAAATCCCAAAACAAATTTCACCAAAAAAATTAGAAAAGTGGATGATTTTAATACCTATATTTTATTAAGTTAACAATCTAACCAACAAGAAAACAATTACATGGAATGGTGGAAAAATATTAAGAGAAAATCCCATGGGTAAAAGGAATAACAATGTTGTATAATTAATATTGGGGGACAAGATTATTAAAAAAAATAGAATCATGGGAAGTATGGATCTAGTTGATTGTAGGAATATGAAAAAGCTCAATAACATGGTTCTACTTCATCCAGAATCTATAGAAACACAATAATACTATAAGGGTGGGAATATAAATACATTAATATTCTATATATGGATCCTAGAATTACTCAAAAGACAAAAAAAGACCAAATTTACCTTTTAATATTCAATTAATTTAGGTTTATGCAAATTTGCTTAGATTACACAACTAAAACAACATGGTCTGTATAAAGAAAATAAAATATTACATACCAAGTAAATATTTTTTTAGAATATAATTTAGTTTTTTAATTATGTATAATAATAGAATAATTTATTATTACACTATAGAATATCAATTTTATTTCAAAAATAGGAAAATATTGAAAACTATTGAACCAAACCTGAGATGGGATAGATAGGGAGAACAAACTAATTGATCATACAAAGGAATAGAACTATCATGAGAATAATTGGTCGAATTTGCCAAATACCATTGATCACAAGACATGAAAAAGTAACCATAAGAAGCAACCAAATGAAAACATGAAAACACCGAAAAAAATAATAAGAAACCAAATGAAAATAATAAGTTATCAACTAACTAAAGTTATAACACAATTAGCCAAAAGAAGAAACAAACTCACCCCAAGGAGATCCCAATTTAATACATGAACAAAATAATGTACCATAAGAACAAACCATGAGGCCCCATTAATAGCCCTTGTGACCACATGGACAAACCAAATAACCATAAGACGGATTATTTGACTATAAGGTCAGTCATTTGATTGTTTGTGGAATAATATAAATTTCAATATGGGAATGGCACAGATTTCCCTAAAAACACTTCCAAGCCTTGGGAACTCTAAAATGAAATGTTTTAAGGACCTTATAAATTACAATATTAATTTCAAACTACCCATTTTGTTCTCATCACACCATTAAAGGTTTCCCAATTAACATTCATTAGACATATATTGTATAACTAAACATAGAGTATTATGAATATAAAATTATGGAATATATCATACCAATAGTTTAAAATGAATAATTTTTTTACTAGTATAAATACATTATTTAATATTTATAAAGTATAATTATATATATCACATTTTAAAACACTAAGACAGACCATAAATCACATTTTATCTTAAATTCAACCTATGGATATGATTCTCTCATATTTATTGTATTTTGTCAACTAAAATTTGTGCATTTTCCAACTAAAAATGCTTATTTTGTTGAAATTTCCCTTATGTATGGTCACAACTGGATATGAGACCTACGTCTTAGCTGGTCTCTATGATATAATTAGTTATGAAGTAATTTAAAATCAAAGCTAGATATTTAATTTATATCTAGTCTACAAAACATTATCACAAATAATGTCTATTAAACTTGTTCCCTATGAAAACCCATAAAATCCTCACATTTTCCAAACACCAAACTACAACATACAACTCATCCAAAAATTTTGAAAAAATTATTTGATAACATATCCCAACTATATTCTTAACCAATATGGTAGTGAAGAAATATGTGATGCATAAACACCCACTCAAGTTGGTTTTGGGTTGTAATATAACATCAGGGATACTTATAAATAATTGGAGGAATTTCTGTTATAAGTTGTCGTGAAAATAAAAATGAAACAACCAATAATCAATATTATTACTGAAAAACAAAATAACAACCAAAAAATTGTTTATAAATGAATATGAATACAATAAAATAATAGCCAATTCATCTATATTCCTCTTAGATACCACTCTATCTACATAGATAGAAATATCTCTAGCCTCTATAGAACTTTATAATAAAATAAATCATAAACAATTTATATGGGAGTGAACATGGATATACTAAGTAGGATCATATTTTAAAAAAATCAATACCCATATGAAATAAATATTTTGGGAATAACATATGTGATATAAAATAATATAGATAATGAGTTGATCAAGTTTAGTTATCCAACGAGTTAATAAAGTTAATGTCATTATAACAATAAAAATTATCTTATCTAGAATGTAAATTGTATCACATGTGATATGTGATTCATTAAAATAAATATTAGAGGGTGATATCAGGTATATATACATATATATGAATTAATTTCCAAATATAAATCATCATCACACACCATCATAATCAATCCATCACATAAATGTTATTATAATACTAAAAAAAGTCAGTGACTTTAAATTTTCTTGACATGATGAAAAATATATATAAATCCAAGAATTATAACCCCAACATGATAGCTCAATCACATCATAAAAATATCAAAACCACCACCACCACATCAATGCAATCACATGTATATTAAAACAAGCCTCATTTCACCACACCCATCCCATCACCACGACCACTATATCAACATAGTTATAGCAACATTAAAACTACCACAACAACACCACATCAATAACATCACCAAAACATCCTCATCACTATCTCATTGAATTATTTTATAAACTTGTGTTTTCATACCATAAATGCATTAGATAAACAAAATCCATCACATCTTGGGGACATGTGTATGCTTCATATCCTTTAACCATTAATTCTAATAATTAAGTGTGTCTAATAGAACATTCAACCATGATAACCCATATAAGTATATATATTTACATTATCCCTTTATATCTTACACATGTGTACAAATATATATAAATAACACTACTGTATGACATTACATCATGTAATAACCTTATATCTAATAACCATGATCCATTATAATTAGTGTAAAAATGCACTATGACTCAAAAAATTATAACCCAAAAAATTATATAAATAATTCATTACAACATCAATGTATAATGACAATGACCACAACAAAATTACATACATATAAAAGAACTAAAAATCAATAATAAATAAACAATAAGGAATAAAAGAAACAATATAATGATTAAATATTATGTTTTTTTAACACAATGGAAAATTGTAATAAAATAAATAGTTCCAATACATATACTAAAAAATTAAATAGAACAATTAAATATTTAATATTCATCACCATAATTTTTAGGATATCTCATCTATGTATGATTATTTAAACTATGCTAAATTTTATCATTCACATTAAGTATTCTTTTATTATAATCCAACAAAATTTTTAATTTGATAAACATTAACAAAAAAATAAATTTTTTTAGATACCACATATACATAACATCATACTTCATTATACAAAGATAATGCAAACCAAAACCTCATACATACCCCAATCTATTTAACTATAATCTCGCATAACATCTATCACTATGACATTCCAAAGAGTCTCTTATTAAATCTCACATTTACACATAAAAATTTCCAATTCCATAATAATAATTTGAGTAATATCACTATGAGGAATAATAAAACCTCATCATAGAAGAACTCTTAAACTACTAATTATGTAATTAAAACCTAATACATCCATAGGATGGGAAAATGTGAGCATGGTAATAAATACTCTCAAGATGGTAAAAAACGTATTTAACTACACAAAACAATTATCTACACCTCAATTAATCAATACTTACACATATATATGGAAAACTATATCTCATATAACTAAACTAGGCTATATCTTAATTTAAAAATCCATAATATGATGATAAACACCCACTACATAAATAACTTCAATCTTCATTAATCCTTAAGACCCTATAAATATAATTAAATTAGATCAAATTTATAAAAAGGATTTATTCATAATATCATTAATAAAATTAAACAATATATAATCCTTTGATTCAAATGAATATTAAAATTTTTGATGCGGTATCGTATAATCATTACATGATTAATAGTTATGGGAAAACCTATCTGGATATTTTCATCATTCCATTTTATCATTATCATTAAAGTTTTCTTTTTTCCATCATAAAATGAGAATTATTCCTATATCTCGTCATATAACATATAATACCAACATCATAATAATGTCCCTTAATTTTCATAAAACATGGAAAATTATATTTTTATTCAAGAGTAATTATTAAATGGAGTCAAAAAATCACTATAGAAATAAAACCATGAAAAAACTAGGTAGATAAGTTAAATTAGACATTAAATATATGATAAATCCCTACACATGAAAATACATTAATTTTATTTCTTAATGAAGATTATGATAATTTATATGGATTTGGTAAATTAAAAACCCTCTTTTCAAGACATAACCATGCATATTAATCATAAACAAATGGTTCAAAGTTACTATGTCTCTAAGATTTTTATGAGTGGGTAGATTGTAAAATGTTATATTCTTATAATGATTAATTCCTTAATGGAATAAATATGATGGATTCAATCCCTTTAAATTTCTATATTTTAAATAATTTATGTTGAATGGTATAACAATCAAATACCATTCGTATCATTTAATTCAATGAGATAAAAATTAAAGTGTTAAAGATCAACATAGTATTTTAGAATTTTATAGAATATAAAAATAAATAAAATATTATAGAAGATATATAAATATATTAAAAATATATTACCATAATGTAGAGAAGAGATCCCATAATGACGAAACTAAAACTATTAGCTATTGAGGATTCCACCAACCTACATCACATAAAATCTAATAATATATTTTATAGAACAAAACATTCCTACAACTGATTCATTTTATAAAAATTAGTTTAATGATAAAAATATATATTTATAATGGAATTTGAAATATAAAAAATTCAGATGTCAGGAATTATGATTTTATCAGATTTATAACTTAAATAGGTTACCTAATTTTGATATAATCGACTATGTCTATGATAAATAATGACCAACATATGGTAACATTATAATATTCCCAATATCCTAGAATAATTATAGAAATAAAAAAAGGGAATTTATTATGGAAAAATCTATTTTTAATGTTTTTGACTGATAATTAAATTATCATTTGTAAAATATTATATAGTAGAATATATGAAAATTAGGATATTCACAAATTGAACTACTCATTTACATGGTTGTAAGTTACTTCACATATGGGGAAAATACATTTATTTTAAAAGATAATTACACTTATAAATTAAATCTAAATACGGGGGATGACTGTAATATTTTAATGATTATACTTTTACCTATTGTATATTTACTTTTATATATGTAAATATTACAATTATGTATAAATAAATGAATTATTTTTATTGATTCATGTCTATTAATAATTATTATTTTACTTATAAATACCTAATTGTTTATGTTTATTTATAAATAAATAATCCTATAGAGAAAAGATATTGGTATATTAAGGATGTGTGTCTTAACATACAAGGGTCACATTTGATTCAAATGTTATTAGTTATGTGAATTTCCTAAAAAAATAAAAATATATAAGGGTTATTTTTGGATAAAGGTAACATGTAATTATTTTATATGGACTATGGTGGCATGAAAGATTATTTTACTTGAAAATGGATGACGAGCAAAAGTCATATCGATAGAGAAGTCCAATCTATAAGGTTTACGCTATAATTATTCAAAAATAATGGCTAACAAATCCTATAATGTTTTATTACTGCACAATTTGATAAATAGTCCCATCTAAAATATTGGTGTCAACATAAGTATTCCCATTCCAAAATGCAACATAAATATCCCCTGGTACATGAAATTCAAAAATTACAATAGAGGGCTTATAAAAAATTGCCTTTTTGTCTTAACATGGGAAATGGAACACGATATTTACTAAATATGTTGATAGAAAAGAAAATCCTATTTTCCCAAAATGTCTATGTTGATATGTGAGTTAGCATAAGGAAAGAACTCATTACTAATTTAAAATTTGGTTAATTGACCTTACCTTATGTGGTTTGGCCATATATTATATATGTTTGAGTGAAATAATTTTTTTTGATTGTATAAAACAATGTTTATATTTTGTTGTTATGAGTTATTTAGTGACTGTTTTGAGCGTTGTTTGTTAGACTCGAGTGTCTAATGAGTAAATGTGAAAAATGTTGGGTGATGGGAGAAAAAATGCATAATTAATATGGAAATTATTTAAGTGGGATAAGTAGAATCATGAATGGTTTAATATATATTTATAGGTAATGGCTAATATATTGGAGATAATAAGGTTTTATGGATCAGAATATAATAATATGATGTGATGATTTCCAAATAATGTATTGTATTTGTTTTAATTTTCGTAGTTATGAGTTTTTTTGTTAAAATGGTGATAAATATGTTTCTATAATTTTTTTAAGAATTTGTTTAAATGATTTTATTGAATTATTTTTGAATGTGTAAAATTAAAATATTTTATAGTATTCATTTTTTTTATTGTTAATCTCTTTGGAAAATAAATTATTACGATAACCTAGAAATTAAATTATAATTTTGAACATTATTAACCAAATTACAAAATTTAATCATTATATCTTCAATATAAATTTTAACATTCATCATATGTGTTTTCTATAAATGATAAAAAATCCCTTTTTACGCATAAAAATCTATATTTTTCTAAAGGAAGATTTCCCATGTTTTAATGTCGAACATTATTAATTCTATATTTTGACACTTTTATAAATTATATTTTGACAAAATAAACATCATTTTTTGAAATCATAATTTCAAAATTCTGTTACGATGAATTTTTTATATTTTAATGAATAGTTTCATTTTTTGAATAATAGTGAAAAATACTTCATTTGAATTGATAACATACTTTTAATATAAATAATTTATAATGTTAAATTATATTTTGAAATGTTTTAAAAGTTTAATTAGACTATTTTGAGATATATTATTCCAATTAAGGTCATTTAAATCTATTTTTATTGAATTTTGGAATAAAAACATTTTACTCGTTTGAAAATTTTCACATTAAAAACCGGCATTCAATGCCCATCTATGGGATTAGTTTAAAATTAATTTTATACACTTATCTGTTTTGACATAGGAAACATAGATTATATATTTGAATTCATAAGATCCATATTTATTAAATAATTCCCTTTTATTTTTAGTCAATATGAATAATAACTTTAGTAATTTTATTACAAGGATGAAGGGAAAATCAGGTAATTAAATGAAAAAATAATACTATAAATATTAAAGAATGACCCTAAAACATTCCAATATTTTATTGGATGATTATTCTTCATCCATAATAATTAAATTATTTTTTAATAATCCCTTTATGTTTATTTGGATGAGATTATAAACATTATAATATTACATTTAGTGAAAAGTAAAATTTGTCATGCAATTTTTTTAACTTGTGAAATATTCTTAATATAGGTTTATATAGATTATTTATTTGACTATAATTATTATTTTGAATGTAAAAATTTCAATGTCTATCAATGAAATTTATTATTAATTTTTAGGGAATAAATTAATTCCTTGAATGTAAGAAAAATGATGATGCAGAAATTATTTTTATTATTCGAAATATTAAATAAATGATATAAATACTGATAAAATAAATCTAATTTGAGGTAATTAATTTCATCCATGATATTTATGGTTAACATTACATATTGGTTATTTATTAATATATATTTCTTGATGACATCTTTTATTTTTATTTTTGTCAATGTCAATGTAATGAATAGTGTCAAAATTTCCATTAATGATATTTTAAAATAAATAATTTTTTTTAAAATGATATAAAAATCCTAAAAATATTTTATTACATCAAATGATTTTTATATATTTTAAAATTTAATTATTTATCCATTAATGTTTCTTTTATCATTTAATAGTAACAATACTAACTCTCAATGAGTAAAAGTGCATGTCATCACATTAAGAGTTAAAAGTGTAACATAAGGGTTAAAACTAAGAGATAAGGGCGCATTAATTACCAAAAATTCTCCAAAAATTATTTTATGAATATTAATAAACAATTTTCACCTTAATATTTTCACATTTTCCATGAAAATAACTTATATATTATTTAAATCAATGATAGTTACAAAATGTCACACTCTTTATATTTTATTCATTTTATGTGTCCACATAGGGAGAAAATAATGATATGAATGAAACTAAATGTATATTTTGATATTAATTAAGTTATTTTAATATAAAAATTTATAATTAAATTTTATAAATTATATATTTACCTTAAATGCTTCTTTAATTCTAAAACAATATTTCATTAAATAACAAATAATAAAATAAATTTATTAATTTTTATATATCTTGGAAAATTTAATATATCTAAGTATTTTTATAGATATTAAAAATAAATTTGAGATTATTTCAATAATTATATGTTAATTCCATCTTTTTTTATGTATTTGAAGTTGAATTAAATAAATAAAGTCTAATTTGACAATAATGATATTTTATTGAATTTTTATCTCATTAAATTATATAAAATTAATCAAACAATTAAATAATCAAAAAGGTAATAATATAAATCCTAAAATTACTTTTAATATTCACATATATTCCAGTTTTATGTATTCATCTCCATAATTGTCTTATTATATTTTAATAATTTTATGGTTTATGAAAGTTCCCCTTACCTCAATTATAAAATAGAACCTCCTCCTTTGCTACTTTACAACACATTCATCCATCTATATAGACCATAATCAAATAATTATTCTTATAAATATCCTTATTTATGTTTTATAGGTTTTTTTCCTTCTGTAATATCATTCCTAGTTCCCTTATAAAAATTAAACAAAGTCCACCAAAGAGGAGATAATCGTATTTGACTACCCTTTGAATATTTTTTGTTATTTTATATCCTCTTAATGTGTTGCTTCTATTTTAATGTAATATGTAAAGTATCATATATATTATAAAATTTTATTATGATTATGTTACAATATTATTCTAACTTTTATCAATCCTATAAAAAAATGAGTGCACTGTGTGTGCATTTGTACGTCTTACCATCTCCACACCATGCTGTAATTCATTTTTCATCACCACTATACATGGATGGGTATAATGATGAAAATAATATATATATATATATATTATAAATATGAAATTATATTGATTCAGTAGAAATTAATGTAGAATTAACTTCCTTACCCATTTACCATTAATGGAATTATATCGTCGCTCATGCGTACATTTGACATACCTTCTCCAGGAAACGATGTGATTCAATTTCCATGTTAACCATTATGAAATTATTAAAAAATGTATATAATGTATAAATGTTATATATAGGAACTTAATATCATCATTTGGATTATGTAAATATATACTATTCATAATAAACATGACTTATATGACAAAACAAGCTTAGGAAAATGATGTAGTTAACACTCGAAATAATAGTAAATAGAAACTATTATTATAAAATTGTTGATAACATGATATAATATGATCATATATGAAAAAATAAATATGGATATAGATCTATTATAAATTAATATCCATTATTAACCTGTTATTCTGTTGGTTAAAATATTTTCAACAAAATGAAAGTGCAATGTATGGTATTTTTGTTTCAATTTTATTTATGTGGGAAACATTCCTTATACAATAATTGATTATTTGGTTTTGTTTATATACTTCCCATGATTGTTTTTATGAGTATTATTCGGAATATTAGGGTATTTTTATATCCATATAATTTTCTCTCATTAATAAGTCATATGATTCGACTACTTATAATGTGGTAAGGGTTTATTACACAACCACATCGTTATTCGAGATTTATTATATTTAACTATACATTGAGAAATATCTCTCCTACATGTCCATGTGTCATAAAAAATCTATTTTTACTATTATCCAATGATAGTTTAAATTTATTTTTAACAATATTTTACATTTCAAAAATTGATATAATAATTATATTTTTATTCATTTTCTAAACAACATTCATTGAAAATTTTAATAAAAAATATGGAAGGAATGTTACTTTTACCTATATGGAAATAAGTGGTTCACCCACTGTCATGATTCCTTAGCACTTCCCATATTTCATTAAAAAAACTCAACGAATATTTTTCCTTTTATAATTGCGTGGTGTTTTAAAAATAGGTGATTTAAAATTTGAAAAGGGTTATTTTCCTCAATAATCTTTCAATGATTTTATTTGAGTATTTTTATCTATTTCATCACTCTTTGTTGATTCTAATTATTAATTGAGTTTATTATCTTATTATATCATTCAAAAAAATTATTGAATGGTTTTTGACTACTTTGAGTTTTGATGTTGTTTTTTGATAGCATTCAGAGTTTATATTCTAGGTATTCACATTTTTCATGTTTTTTTAATATGAATGTTTTTATGGTTTATATTACACCCCTTTAATATGAAGAAGTAATTGGAGTTTTTAAGTGATGGAAGGGGTCATCTATATCCCCTTGATGAATTAATATGCCTAATTAGAGATATTAGATCTAGTTTTTGTTGAGGCCTTACACATTTATGTATACATCCTCGCTGAGGACTTGATAGTATAATTTAGTCATCTGGAAGGATGCATTCCATAATTTTTAGATTAGTTATTTATATTCCATGTGATTATTTGAATATTAGAAAATCATTGGTTATGTTTCATTCTCATGTGATTATTTATATGAAATTATTTGATTATTATTTATTCATTCCATATTATGATCATGATTATTTTAATGGCATGTGTTTCATATATTTATCATGAAATATTTTTGCATGCCTTAATTAATCATGGATTCTGAAATAAAATTACCCTTAATGATCATCTAAGCTCACCAATTTCCATTCTTTCACCATTTACCAGGATAAAAAATAGTATTTTTTATTGATATTTTGTGTTACAAAAAGGTGAATAATGGTATTATCAATTAAATCATTTGTGTAAATTATTTTTTAATATGTAATATGAATTAAAAATATGTATCAAGATTACCAAGAAAATTAAACTTTTCATTCATTTGCGTTAAAATTCCTTGTATCTAATGAAAATGTAAAAATGTAAGTAACTAGCACCGTGCTACTGAGGTTATGAACTTTTCAGTTGATATCTCTTCATGTTTAGTAAAAACTGTGGGCTCTTGATTGTAGAAAACATAGATTATGTAATATAACCCAATGACTAACATTGAGGATATGTAAAAGAATAAGATATCCCCCTATAGATTTTTTATTAACATCAATAACCCAGGATAAACCTGTATATTGATAGATTAAGAAGAAGATTTCATGATTTAGAAATATTATAAATGATTATTCAGTTCAATATCACTATAATTATTGTAGAACATTTTGTGATTTGAGTTTATGTCAATGGATTGAATCAGCAAGGTCATATAGGTAATTGTTATAATTCTGATGATGAATGGACTACAAAATTTAATTTTATGGAAGAGGTATTATGGAATATTATGATGAAGTGTAGTTAATGGTTTTAGAGTGAATTTTAATGATTAATGTTATTGTTTATTTAGATTCAATAATTATTTCCCCAATGGTTATTAAGTTACAAGAATCATGAGATATATAAGGATTTTAGTGATTAATATTTATATTTCCCAAGGAACTTTTGACAAGAGTGGGAATCCATACTACTTCATGGTTCAACATTTTAAACATATTAATAAATCACACAGTCATTAAAAATAAATCTAAAGATATTGGAATTGCTTACAAGGTATATCCCCAAATGAAGGGCATGCACCTTTGTATCTGGATCAAAATTGATATGGTATCTAAAGTAATATTAAATATTGTCAAATTTAAGGATGTATTCCTCTACATTAATATTTAATTCTTTGAATCCCTTTGTAAGAAGTTAGTCTCGTTTCTAGATCCAATCCCTTTATTAATTATTGGAATGACCATGAATGTATCTCTCAAAGTTTCTTTCCTTCTCTTAATTTAAGTCCATGATCTTTTTATACTTTAACTATATTTATATATTTCGTGAAATAAGTATCTATATATTGTTCTTTCCATTTTCCACTTCCATGTTCCCGTATACATCCCCCTATTGTTGTTTTTTTGGATCGATGCTCACAATTTTTTTCTTTCCTTCTTGAAGAACTGTTCTCTTCTTTCATTTCTAAACATGGTCCATTGATCCATTGATCATCCACTTGGACCTAATAGCCACTTAGTTTCCATTACCATCAACAGCTATGAAAGTTCCCCACAGGCTTTTATTTCCTTCCCCATTATCATAATACATCCACATACATTGATGCTCTCCGTTCACCCCTTCCCCTCCTTAGGACTATGAAGTAATTTGAATCGACATCCCTCCCCATTTTCTAAATAGATTTTTTCAGAGATATATTTATCATAATAGGATATATATAAAAGAGGTGAATTCATATACACTTCCAAATTGAGGTCCTTATATTAGTCAGGGAATGGATCATTCTATGGAACTTTCTCATCCATCCCATGAAAATTATAGGCATATTTCTTCTCTTGGGACTTATCTTAATCATTGAATCCTTATATAGGCACAACATTGAGGACCTAAGAACCTTAACTACATTTTAACCACCCTCATTTGGAGCATAATTCACAATTTTATGGGGATTTCCATTCCCAGACAATAAAACCCCTGCAAAGGAGTTCTCATTCATGATTATGAGAGGGTAATGGGAAATGTGTTCGCCCCCCACCACCATAGGGACCATAGTAGAATAAAACCATATATGAGAACTACCCAGGTTATTATCAGTACCTTTGATCAGTTCCACTTCCATAGCCCTTAGCACTTTCTGTGAGATTTTTTATAGAACAAATACAATACACCCTTATTGATCGATTGCTTGAGCAGAGTAGTCATCCATTCCCATCTGCGGTTTAACAAAAATATCTAGATAATAAGACAAAGGACCTTTATAAAGATTAGGGGGACGTGATCTCACAACACTCCCAAGAGATAGGGATCCCAACATATGAGGAGTTGGAATTCTTAGATCCTTAAAATGGATCTGTATGCTGCTTGTACCATTCAAGTGGCTGAGATCATTTGACTAATAGATCATCCAAATCCATTTTATGACAGTCAAGATGACAATGTCTCTATTTTTTATAAATAGAAAAAAATCATCCATGATTTATAAATTATATATTTGAAATACTAGAATTCTACTTCAATGACCATCCAAAAAACATGTGGAGGGGACTGCAAGAGTCTTGTTTCAACACAAATGCACGCCACAATAGGATATTTTGGAGTATATGTCCTATGACTGGCATAAATGAAGTGACTGTTGGAGTTTCCTATTGACCAAAAGAGATCTAGGTTCTGGAATTGTAGTAGTAGACCATGAAGTGGAAACCAAATTACCGTATTGCAGGGTCCAGATTCAAATAGATGTAGAATGACCATCAGATAAGATGAAAATGAAATCTAGAAACAAATTTTCCTAACCTATACCAAGCCTACGCTAGATCTTCCTCATAAGTGGAGTAAATAAATACCCTTCTTGGCCAAATTATCCTAACAATCATACACATCCTTAAACCCCATTATTCATTCATGAACCAGTTAAACATATCAATAGGTGGATGACAATGAAAAAAACATGACCACAAGATATGAATTGAGGAACGAAGAAGCCTCATGGAATTCATGTAGATAAATCAGAACCAGTGGTTGTCCATGAAGGATCATGGGGACCTTCTATGAAATTTTTATACTCGTGAAATTCATTGAGAACATTCATTTCATGGTGTAAGGTATGAGAGTAAAATAGATCTAAGAAAAACCAAAGGATTATATTATGATGATGACATGGAAAAAAATCTTGTAAGTTTAGTTTCATAAGATCATATATTGATTGTAAATGAATCCCTCAACTCTAGGAAAAATATTTTAGTACAAATATAATTTCTGTTTACATTTCTTATTAATAAATCAATGTTACTTTAACTAATCACATGATTTTCTGTTTTTTAATTGATAACTTTATAATAACCTTGTTCTATATCACTCATCATACAAACATGATTTTTATATTTTTATTTTATGTTCATGTTTTCACTTCCCAATAATGTTACCCTCTTCAAAAGCCTACTTATTTTATGAACTTGGAAATTATCTTTACCTCTTATTAGTAGGATGTTTTATTAACCTTTTTTATAATGTGGGTTACCCCAAAAGTAATCTTCATGTATCGAAATTTTATTTTATAAGTATAGTTTAAAATTGAGAGGGAATTTCTCTCCAAGTATGGTATAATTTAACACCCTGATATTTCACGGTATTCAACTTTTTAAATTAAATTTCATCGTTATATTTTGATTCACACAACACCCATCTTAAATGAACAATGAAATACTATTATAACATATTCATGATGTTGGTGAGAATGAATATTATTATCCTAATTATTTAATTTTTATATTATATATTAAAAATAATGTGTAAAATTCATATAATGTGTTTTATAAACATGATATATAAATAAGTCAATTTTTATGCATAGATAGCTACAATTTTTCTAAATGCAGTTTCTCCGCCTTTTGATGGAGCACTTGTTTTAAAACTATATTTTCAATCTTAAATACATTATATTTGAGAAAAACCTTAATTATAGAAGTATTAATATCAAAAGTTTCATTGGATGGATATTTGGTATTTTTCATATAAGTTTAATTTTTAATAAATAGTGAGAAATACTTCATTTTAATTAAAGACTAACATTTCATGTAAGTAATTTTTAAATAAAAATTATATTATAAAGTGTTTTTAAAGTTAAATTAAATATATTTTAAATATATTAAACCAATTATGTGCATTGGAATAGTTTTTAAATTTATTTTGTCTATAAAAACATTTCAAACATTAGAACATTTTAACATTAAAAACTCGCTTTCACGCTCTGACTATTTGAGTAAAATTAAATTAATTTTAGCCAATTATATGTTTTGTAATTGAAAAAATAGACCTTATATTTTTAATAATAAGGTAAAAACCTATTAAATATGTTCCGTTTAATTTTAACCAATATTAATTGTAACTTTAGTAATTTTTGTTACCATAGTTAAATTTAAATTAGGTAATAAATGGTAACAATAAAATTATAAATATTATAAAATTACACTATATCTTTCCCAAATTTTATTGGACTAATATTATTCATCATTATGTGTTATAGGAATTTTTATATGACTATTTAAGGGCATCTTTATGATATTACAACAATCATAATATTTTATTCAATGAAAAGTCAAACTTGTAGCGATCTTGTTTTTAATAAGTGAAATATTTTTTTGTATATGGAAATATCATAGAAATGTTATAATATTACTATCAATTTTAAAGATAATATATTTATATTTATCATGTTAATTTATTTTAAACTTTTTGGAAATTTATAAAAACACTAATGATTTTCAAAATGATTACGTAGTAATTGTTTAATTAATGTAAATATCAAATATATTATATTATAACTATAAAAATATACATAATTTGAGTTAATTATTATATTAAATGAATATTATGTAAGGAAATGAAATTTTATGGATTTATTAAAATAGTTTTATTAAATATACCTTTTTATTTTGATTTTTGTAGAGTTTTGGTAATGAATAGTGCTAAAATCAACTATAGTGATATTTTAAAATAAAAAATATTTTATTAAATGATATGAAATTGCCAAAAAATAAAATATTCATCAAATTTATTGGATTATATTTTATAATTCATCTATGATACATTTTTGGCCCGTTTTGGATGTTGGTGTGACTATATTAACCCACAAAGAACAAAAATCCTTATTTTCTCAGTATGAGTTAAAGGGTGTAAATAATGTTTGAAACCAAATGATAAGAATATAATCACAACTTATATTTGTCTAAAATATTTTGGATGAATAATATTAGAAATTTTTCACATTAATATATAATTTTAGTTTCTTAATGGACATATATCCAAGAAATTGATTCATATATATTATTTAAATATAAGATAGTTAGAAAATGTCACTCTATTTATACTTAATATATTTTATGCATTCACATGGAGACAAAATCAAGATATTAATAAAGATAAATAATTATTTTGTAATTAATTATTTTATTTTATTTATAAAAATTCAAATATTAATTTTTAAAATTTTTAATTTCCTTAAATGCTTCAATAATTCTAATATGATATTTATTTTGTTAACCAGAAAAAAATGATTTTAAAAGAATTAATTTTGACTTATTTATGATGAATTAATGTGTCTATAAATTTTAATAGATATACCCCATATTATATACACCTTGGAATGAATAAAATTCAAATTCCAACTTTTTATTATATATTTGACATCTAATCAAATCAATAGTATCAAAATTGATAATAATAATATTTTAGTGAATTAATATTTAATTAAAAATATATAACCTAAGAAATGATAAATAATTATAAATGATAGAATAAAATGTCAGAAATATCTTACCATATTAATTTTTAGGATAATTTTAATTATTTGTCTTTATAATAGGATTATTATATTTTAATATTTTGAGGATTTCTTGATGTTCCACTAACCTCTATTAATAAAGGCCCCCTCCCTCTCACTTATTTACACAACATTGAGATATATAAATCAACCAATATCTTAGGTTTTCACTTATCAAAATAATTTTTTAATTATCAGATGTTAAAATCATTCCAAAAGTGGAAACCTAGATCCCATAAGATTATATAAATGGAAGTTCTATGAAAAATAGGTAGTCATATATATCGACTCTTTCATGTTTATTTATTTTTCTACATAATATTCATGTGTTTTTTCTATTATAAAGTAAAAAAATATATAACAATATATATTATGAGATGTTAATAGTATTATGGGAGAAACAAAATTACATTTTTATGTATCCTATGAAAATAAAAAAACATTACGCAATTGTACATTGGGATAACTATCTCCACGACGTGGTGTAAACAATTTTTCTTCAACAATTTACATGGATGGATATAATGATTAGAATAAAGGAAATATGTAATATATATGACATGAAATTTATTATAGAAAAAAAATTCAACCATACACTTCTTTACCGTTTCACCAATAAGGGAATTTTATCCTCACTTATTCATACGTACGACCTACTATCCTCATGATGTGATTCGATTCATTTTACAAGTTCACCATTGAAGAATTATTCTAATATTTTATATAATGAATAAATATATTTTCTATGAACTTAATATCATTCTCTAGATTAAAGACCTTTATCCTGTGGACATGAATCATGACAGACATGACAAAGAAAGTATATGAAAATGAAGCAGTTAACACCTAAAACAATGGTAATAATGAATTATTATTATCAAACATGTGATCATATGATATAAAAGGATCATATATGATATCATAAATATGTATATAGTTCTAGTATAAATTAATAACAAGACGTTAACTATTATAATTGAGTTTAAATCATGTAAATATAAAATAATGTCCATGTTAATGGATTTTTCTGACTTTTATTTATATGGGACACAATCCTTATACACCTATTGTTTCCTTTTTGTGGTGTATATATTTCCCCTAAATATTTTTATAATAATTTTTCTATATATTAGAATCTTTATATTTCCCTAAAATATATTTTTTTCATTAGGCATATGATTTTACTAATATATAAATTGGAATGGTTTTATTTTTCAATGTCATTATTATTTGTTATTGTTTTTGTTTAAGTTTCCATAAAGGAATATATATATTAAAAGCTCATTTTTTCTAAATGTTTTCAAAAAAATATTATTATTCAAATATTTTTTAAATTCAATTTTAACCCATGTTATATTTTTAAAAATGATTTAGTTATAATACTTTTTTTATTATAAACAAGGTTCTTTGAAAATTTTCTAACATAAATACAGAAGGAAATATCTTAACATTTATAGAGAGAGATGATTTTCCAACAATCATGACAAATTATTTTTTAAACATCATTTATAATTTTTTTATTTAATTTAATAGATTTTTTTCTTTTTATAATTGCATAGTGATTAAAAAAAAGTGCTTTTTGAATTTTAAAATGGTATATGATTCAGTGATTTTAGATTCTTTTATTAGATTATTTTCATCTATGTTTACACCCTTTGTTGAATGATATTATTAGCTGATCTTTATCTCTGATGATATCTTTAAAAATATTTTTGTTAAATTGTTAATAATTAGTTTGAATTTGGATGTACTATTTTGGTAGCTTTCATTTTTTTTGGCTAATGTATTCACATTTAATATAAAAAATTTAAATATTATTGTTTATGTTGTTAATGATTCACCCCTTTCATATGAGGAATTGATTGGAGTTTGTAGGTGAATGGTGGGGTCCTTTATAGTTACTCAATGCATTGGTAGGTATCACATGAAAAACTAGCCCAAGTTTTGGCCGAGGCCATACCCATTTATGTAGAATAATTAGAAGAGGATTTTATATTATGTTTTAGATGTTTGTCATGATAAATTACTTTACCATAAGATTATTTATTAATACTCAATGTGATTATTTTACTAGTAGAATATCCTTGGTTATGTTTTATTTTCATGGGTATATTAATATATAATTATTTGATCATCATTCATTCCTGCCATATATTGCTAAAAATCATGTGTAATGAATTGTGTTTCAGACATTCACCTTTCCCTATTTTTGTATGAGTTATTTACTCATGGGTTCCACTGTATGGTTACCCTTATTGAACGTCTACTGTCACTACTTTATTTGGATTAACTTTTACCTATGATATGAGGAAATAATTTTTGATTGATATTAAGAGTTACACAAAGGTAGAATAGTGGAATTCCCAATGAAATAAGTTTATTATATTATGTTTTAGAATTTAATTTGAATTTTAAATATGTATCTAGTTTACCAAGACAACAAAATGATTTAGTATTTTGGGATGTGATTATTTGTATCTTATTAAAATGTTATAATGTAAGACACTAACTCTATGATATTGGGGTTGGGGCATTTACAAATTTTATCCTATAATTATAATGAATTTTTCTTTCAATTTAATAATATTTCGAGTTTGTCATCAAATGTTTATAATATCATGATGTTAAAGATAAAATATATTACTAAATGGGTGGAGGTGAAGTTGTTGAATGTAGTTGACTATAATAATATCTCCAAACATAATGTTCTCGACAGATTTGTTATATATATATTTATCAAATACAAAACATTCAAACACAATCCTCAAATGAAATAAAGACATATTGAGGGGATTGATATAAAATTGTATGGCATCGAGGGTGATTGATGTACAGTACTGTTACCAGATTCACATTACCCTAATAATGCCACCAGATAAAGATAACTGGACATATTAAAGTAGATAAATATGAATCAGTGTATTAATTCCATGGGGATATATTTAAAACAATATTTTTTATTATATTTTTTACTTAAATTTCCACTTCTTATACATGAAAAAGAATATGAATTACAAAGGTGAAGAATTCCTAAAATGAGATGTAAAAAATTTGGCTTTTTAATTTGTATAAACATAATGGGGATAATTTAAATAAGGATAAAAAGTAGAGAAGTTTCATGTAATATGAAACTATACAATTTGGAAAAATATAGTCACCCATCTTCAATTGGATCATGTTTACCCAAAAGTGGTTGATAATGTTTTTAGATAAATTGATTTTATAGATTTCAAATGAAAATTTTTTCTCTGTAGACTATATGGATTTCAATATTGAGAATTTATAAAATATAATAATGAAACAGGTCTAGTTGATTGAATCTATTGGAAAAAAATTCTATGAATATACATTTCAATATAGACTGTTTTAACCTGATGTTTGAGTTGAGGATAGATAGAAGGAAAATGTATGTTAGATTATGCAATGTGGAGGAGTGGTCATTTTTCACTGGTTTAAGGAATTCATCATGAAGTTATCAGAATTACATTATAATAGAAATAGTTTCTTGATCATTACATAAATATCTATAGATCCTGTCAGAATTGACGTTTCTATGATGTTTCTAGCCTTGTTTTTTGGAACATTGAATGTTTTCTTTAACATTGAGGTTTAAAAAGTTTAATAAAATTAGTAACCGTTGTAGTATTCATGATGATTCAAAATTATTCTCTAATAATCTATTATACATGGTATTCTTTTATTTTATTCTATTTAATATAGAAAAAATGATATCCATATATTTCTATAAATGAAGAACATATATAAAGATTGAAACACTATTCACACATATGAAAAGTGGAATAGAATATATTTTTATAAAATTAGAGTTTCCAAGTGAGGTTAATAACATATATATTTTGTAAAATTTAATTGGGCATGTAATATATTTAGGGAAACCATAACAAGTGTAATTGATAGGGTCTCCAAGATTTTTTTCCATGATGTTTTTTCTCAATGTACATATATCAGTTTAAGATAAATGTTCATTTTCCATGAAGTTCACTTGATGGAAAATAATGGATGAATGAAAACATACTAGAAGGACTCTCATTGGGAAAAATAATAACAAATGAAAATTTCTAGATGATAATCTAGGTTCTAATTAAAGATGATACATATTTATCCCTTTCATTTGTAGGAAAAACCAAGTAATCATGATGTATTCCATATAATCATTACTATCATCATTTAGAAAAAGCCTAAAAAAATTTCACTAATACTTGTATTGACTTCTTACATAATATAGAATTTTTATAAATAGATGGTTGTCACTATGGAAAGGATGTGGGTTCTCACATTGATGTCGAGCCATGTAAATCTTATATGACATGATTTACTCTATTTTCATTTTATTATTTATAGGTAGATAAAATATTTGATAAGGGTAGTAACTCCAGGATGTTTGTGGGTTAATTTCAATGTGAAATGGGTTTTTTTAAACAACCACTCGTTCAACCCCCCCCCCCCACTCAAAGTTGATATTAAAATCAAAATAAATTTCATTTTGAGTCATATGGACGATTCTCCTTTATTATAATTATAATAGAAAACAAAAAAATCAATTAATAAAAGATATATTTTTATCAATGATGGAAAAAATGACATTGTTGGAAAAATATAGTGAAAAGCTATCATATGTCAGTTGTTCTATAGATAATTGATTCAAATTAAATTGAGTTTACAATACATGTGAAAAATTATCCTTTTATGATCAATGAGGAATGAAATATTTAGGTTTATGGGAAAGATAAAATTGATATTATATTTTAATTATATGAAAATGTATTCATAAATGTGATGGATTTCAAAATAACCAAAAAAATAAGGGGAAAACATTAAAATAACTTTGATGGAAACACCAAATTGAATGTAGAAAATTTAAAAATATGGAAAGGAAACATCATAAATATAAATATGTAAGGGAAAAATTGTTGATGTGCTCTTCACACATGTTGAGGATGTTTGTTGTTACATTAGTGGATTTATTAATATATTGTATGATTCAATGATTTTTATAAAAATCAAAAATATGAGAAATGTTTGATTCTAAATTCATGAAAATAGATGAATAAGATTATGTATCTATTCATGAGTTAAATAAAATTCTTGTTGAATATTAGGCGATAAAATCTCTAAGACTCAAAAAGAATATCAAGGAAGAAATTTATTTTCAAATTATTAGAATATCAAGTATTTAAAAATTTAATCATGATTCAGTTAAATATAACGATTAAAAAGGTAATGAATTCGATAATTCCAAAAATTAAATAACTAAGTACCATATCTAAAAATATTACCATAATTTTTTTAGGATGATAAAAAGTTAAGATGAATCATAAATGTTTTGAGTGAAGAGGAATTGACAATTTTTAATGAATTTTCCTAGGAAATATTTTTAGGGAATATATAGATTCTTTTGATGAAATCCTTATATAGAAATAGTGAATTAATGTATATAATTAAAATTATAAAGATAATATATGTCAAGAAGCATTCCCCAGAATGAAAAAGAAGAAGTATGTTGAGTATGAAATGTGAATATGACTATGCCAATAATAGTTAACCGAAAGATGAAATTACTAGGATGTGTATAAATTTATATTAAAATGTGGAAAATAAAAAAATTCTCACGACCATGAAAAATATAAAGGAAAATAAACCTAAATTCTGTTTCTACTAAGATCATATTTCATGAACTGATCAAAACAAAAAACATAAGAATGGTAACATAATATTTATGAATGAAAGAAGAATGAATGATGAAGGAATGAATAATGTCCTTAAAAAAGAAAATGAGTTTGTCAACGAGATTTAAAACATCAATATATAATTTTATAAATAATAATTTATGGTGTAATATATCATTAAGAAACATAATACTATGGATGATGATTTTTGAAATATGAAAGCAATATTTATGGAGGTTTAATGTGTGATAAAGATGGAAGGAAAAAAATTCAACATGTATTTAGGGGTAAATGTAAGATTATCTAAATCTACTGATAAATATCATTCAAAGAATCAAGTGACATATATGTTCACAAAATGAAAAAGTTTATTTGATAAATATAATGTATAGGTGTCGGAATCAATATTTGGAATTATTGTGTTATGAAAGGTTATGGAAAATGTGCCACATTAATCTAAGATAAAAACAAACCTTCAAAAGAATGATTTCCCACAACCGATATATTCTTATATAGAATTATATGTTGATGCTCAGTAAATGTATTATAGGGAAAGAAAATATTTTAGTAGAATACCAAGATTTAATAGATATTGTTCAGGTTATGGGGTATAGGGTAACAAATCATATTATTGTTGGTAGAATGTGGGTCTTCCAAAAAGTAAAGATAAATTGAGGGGGATAGACCAAAAAATAAAAAACATAATCATTCTTATGATATAGAAGGTATAAAAGGAAATGTCATGTGATGAAACAGCCCCCCCCCCCCCCAAACTCATTTGATAGTCTTGGGGAACACTATGGAAAAAATAGCTTCTTGCGAAGGGCTATTTTCGACGAGAATTAATCTCGTCACAAATAGTCCATCCCAGAGGATATTTGTGAATTGGGATTCGACCTATTGCAAATAATTTGTAATTTGTGATGGGATTTGGGGTCCCATCGCAAAAAGTTAGGCGAGGTTTCCGCGCCAACCCGCAGGAAGGTTATTTGTGACGGGGGATTCCCCTATTGCAATTAGTTTGTCGGTCGGAAGGTATTTACGACAACACCAGTTTCAAATAGATGGAGGTAGTAAATAGGTTTTTGCGACAGGATGGTGTCCCGTCATAAAAAGTGTGTCTACGATGGTTCCCATCTCAAATATTCTTTTAACCACCGACAGTAATTAATGCGAGCAAAGGTATTTGTGATGGGTCCCATTGAAAATAGTATCATCGCAACCAATCTAACCTATATATACCCCCCCATCCGCTTTTTCTATTCCTCCTCTCAATTCTCACTCTCTCTCTCTCTGAACTCTATTTTCAGAGTGAAAATTTCTCTGAGTTAGTTTTTTTACAAAGAAGTTGTGAATCCATCTAAATCAATAGGAGATCAAGTTTAAAGCTATTTATATTTTATTTAATTTAGTATTTATTCAATTTTTTATATTGATTTTAATTTTTGTTGAATAGTTGTAATTAAATTAGATTTAAATTGATTTGTTATCAGTATTTATTTGTAATAATAAATAATAATATATAGTAAATATTAATAAATAGGCATAAATAGTAATAAATAGTAATAAATAAGAATAAATAGTAATAATTAGTAATATTTAGTAATAATTAGTAATAATTAGTAATAAATAGTAATAAATAGGAATAAGTATGAATAATTCATAATAAATAGGAATAAATACTAATAAATACTAATAAATAGGAATAAATAAGAATAATTAGTAATAAATAGGAATAAATAGGAATAAATAAGAATAAATAGGAATAAATAGGAATAAATAGGAATAAATAGGAATAAATAGGAATAAATAGCAACAATTGGAAACAAATAAGAATAATTGGCAAAAAATAGTAATAAATAGAAATAAATAGAAAAAAATAGTAATAAAGAGGAATAAACAGTAATAAAAAGTAATAAACAGTAATAAAATGTAATAAAATGTAATAAACTGCAATAAACAGTAATAAACAGTAATAAAATTTAATAAACAGTAATAATTAGGAATAAAATGTAATAATTATGAATAAAGAGTAATAATTAGGAATAAAGAGCAATAAACAGTAATAGTTAGGAATAAATAGGAATAATCAGTAATAAACAGAAATAATTAGGAATAATTAGGAATAAACTGGAATAATTACGAATAAATAGGAAGAATTAATAATAAATTGTAATATGTAATAATAATGTGTAATAAATAGTGATAATTAGTAATAATTAGTAACAATTAGTAAGAAATAGTAATAATTAGAAATAGTTAGTAATATTTAGTAATAATTAGTAATAATTTGTAATAATTTGTAATAATTAGTAATAATTAGTAATAAATAGTAACAAATAGAAATAATTAGTAATAATTAGTAATAATTAGTAATAAATAGTACTAATTAGAAGAAAATAGTAATAAATAGTAATAATTGGTAATAAATAGTATAAATTTTTAATTATTAGTAATAAATAGTAATAAATAATAATAAATAGTAATAAATAGTAATAAAATGTTATAATTAGTAATAATTAGTAATAATTAGTAATAAATAGTAATAAAAAGTAATGATTAGTAATAATTAGTGATAATTAGTAATAATTATTAATAATTAGTCATAATTAGAAATAATTAGTAATAATAAGTTATAATTAGTAATAATTAGTAATAATTAGTAATAAATAGTAATAATTAGTAATAATGAGTAATAAATAGTAATAACTAGTAATAATAAGTAATAATAAGTAATAATTAGTAATAATTTGTAATAATTTTTAATAATTAGTAATAAATAGTAATAAATAGTAATAATTAATAATAATTAGTAATAATGAGAAATAATTTGTAATAATTTGTAATAATTAGAAATAATTTTTAATAATTAGTAATAATTTGTAATGATTAGAAATAATTAATAATAATTAGTAATAATTAGTAAAATATAGTAATTAGTAGTAACAATTAGTAACAGTTAGTAATAACTAGTAATAATTAGTACTAATTAGTAATAATTAGTTATAATTAGTATTAATTAGTAACAATTAGTAGTAATTTGTAATAATTATTAATAATTAGTGTTAATTAGAAGTAAGTGGTAATAATTAGTAATATTTGGATATAATTAGTAATAATTAATTAGGAATAAAATAAATTGTAATAAATTGTAATAAATTGTAATAACATTGCACAATTTCCAGTGGATCGGCGACACTAATTATTCTCATTGACTCTTCTCCTTTAAACTTTCACTAACTCAAAACATTATGAAAAGTGTGCTTCTACGTATGCATATCTAATCTCGTATGCATGAGTTTGAATATGAATTTTTAGGACCACATTTTTCATAAAGATTTCAGGCGGTGTCAATTACAAGAAGATGATTAATCGACCCGAAGGGGGATCTTTTGTCTGACAACTCTTTTAAATGCATCTTTCTCACACTGAAATCACAATGAAGAATCTTTTTAGAAGTACGCTTATACATTCTTGTTTTCATGAGAATAAATATGCATACCTCTGAGCAGATTCTTCATTGTGATTTCAGTGTGAGAAATGAGCATGTTAATGAGCTATCAGACAAAACAGTAGTCATCAATCCACTAGAAATTGTGTCACCTGTAAATAATGGTTTTTATTAAGAAGTATTTGTAATTATTTATCTTTTCTTAGATAGTGTTTTTATAATTTCAAATTATTCAAAAATAGTGATGACTTTATATTTTTTAGAAAAATGTGGAATAAGGAAGTAGACAATTTTCATTATTAAATGATCGCACTTCAATAAATCTACTCTGAAAACCAAATGGTTCTGGTTTAAATTCTCTATATATTTAGGGTGTTGAAGCTTTCTTATCATTTTCATCATCAAAACAAGAATATGTTTCAGAAGGAACATTTTAGTGTCCTTATAAAAAAATGTGGTCTGGGAACGTTTGACACATTTGACAATGTTGGAGGATATCTCTTGTGGTTGGGTTTTCAACCAGATTATGTGTTTTTGTGTCAACACGATGAATGATGTTCCAAAGAAGATACTAATATCTTGATTCCAGATCAATCACGATATTAAAATTTAGTACATGATGTTATAGGTCCATATATCCAACAAACTGAAACTCAATATGATTTTGATTTAACTCCTGATTTGGAACCACCCAAATTTTATGAGTTGTGGGGTGATGGTATTAGTACATATGATGTTACTACGAAATAAAATTTCATATTAAAAGCTACATTTATTTCGATGGTTAGTGAATTTCTGGCATATGGAATGTTATCTAGCTGAAGTACACATGGTCCAAAATCATTTCCTTGCCATACGAAAGACAACAAAGCCTTTATGCTCATCAATGGAAAAAAAATTTCTATTAAGACTGTTATTGCAGATTTCATCCGACTGATCATCCTTTTTAGGGGAACATATCTCATTTCAGAAAAGGCACAATTGAAAGGAATGAATATCCAAAAATGATCCCAGGTACAGAGTTAAAATCAATTGTATTTTCATTACCTCCCATCAAATTTGGGCTAATAGTAATCCAACAAAAAATTCATGGCTTTGGGAAAGAACATAACTGGATAAAACAGAGCATTTTTGGGATCTTCCATATTAGTCTAATTTTTTGGTTCACCACATGTTGGATGTCATGCATATTTAGAAGAACAATTTTGATAATTTATTTTATATTGTTTTGTATACACCATGTATGACCAAAGATACTATAAAGGAATGATTATATCATGCCCAAATTTTCAAGTGACTTGAACATGAACTATATAAAAATTTCAGATCATAGCGGTAAATAAAAAAAAATCTACACTTTCCAAAGAGAGTCGTTTATTATTTGTCAGTGGATTGCATAATTGAGTCTTCCAGATGTTTATGCGTCTAATTTTGGTATATGTATTAAGAATGGTCATATTGATGGATTAAAAAGTCATGATTATCATGTTATAATAGAATGAATTATGCTGATTGGATTAAGATGTTTGATTAATTCTATTATTTGGGATTTGATAATAGAAATATCATATTATTTGGAGACATTTGTGCATTGACAATAGACTACAATGCACTAAGAGAACTGGAAGAAGATGTTAATGTAATTATATGTAAACTAGAAAAAATCTTTCCTCCAGCTTTCATTGACTCAATGGAACATATGATATTAAATTTTCCACATGGAGCTAAATGTGGAGGTCTGGTACTATTTCGATGTATATACCCATTTGAGAGATTCATGAAGAAATTAAAGAAAAAACTATGTAACAAAGCATCAATTGAAGGCTCAATTGCTGAAGCATATTTTCAAGAGTAAAATGCTTTTTTTCTCTCATTATTTTCAATCTGAATATCCTTGAAAACATAACCACATTGAATAGTATGATGGAAATGATAATGAAAAAATTGATAATCAATTATAAGTTTTTAATCAACTAAATCATGGCTTCGGTGGAGTTCATGCATGATGGATTTCAGATGATGAACATCACAGAGATCATACATATCTTCTGTTCAACTATGAATAAATGAAACCATTTGTACTGTGAGTGCTTCGATCACTAATTCTATTATTTAAGTTGCAGTATGTAAACTTATTTTATTTTTAGGTTATATTATAATTATATCAAGAAAAAACATCCACAAATTAGAGCAGCTGCTCTTGAAGAATGTAGAAAAAAATTCTCAACTGTTTAAAAAACTGCAAACATTAATTATTGATGGTTTAATATCAATTTAGTTTATTAAATTTTATATTGATAATTTTTTTAGAAAATTTCAGGTGTCACAACATGCTGATAAAATTGAAAAGAAACTGTGTATACTGAGTAACCCGCCATCAAAAATGGTTAAATCTTATAATGCATATTTGGTGAATAGGTTTTTATTTCATACACGTGAATATGTGGAATCAAAAGACTATGAAAAGTGGACTTTTCTTGATAGAATCACATTATAGAGAAACTGAAGTTGACTTTTACGACATTATGGATAAAATTATTGTGCTGTGTTATCTAGGACAGAATTGCATAATGATTTTTAAATTTCGGTGGTGGGATACCCAGAGAATCTTACGTGTTCATACAACTCATAGAATTGTCGATATTAAATATAAAAGACTTATTGCTGTAATTGAGCCATTTTTAATGGCTCAACATGCACATCAAATTTATTACACAAATTAATGTGCTACTTCAAGAGACCTGAGTGACTAGTGGACCATAATAAAAATGAAATCTTGTGAAAATAAGTTTACTCAATCTGAATGTTGTTACACTGAAGTGGAATGAATTGAAATTATTCAAGAGACTACTCAAAATCCATCTTTTTTCCAAAGAGACATGAATATCGATGATGACACCCCACAATTAAGGGTTGACGGTGATACAGATGTTAATTATGTTTCAAATGAATTTGAAATGATGAGAGATGATGAAACAGAAACTCATATGGATATTGATGATGCCAAGGAAGAATATGAGGAAATTAACATCGTTAGAAATGAAGACGATGACAAAAGTAATCTTTGACACAGTTAAATGCTGGTTATAATCATAACAAATATATATCTATATATTATAGTTATTTTCATCTATCTTCTAACAACGATAATTTTGTGTTCCAGATGGACCCTGATCAATTTTGTGAGTTACAGGGAGCTGAGCTACCTTTCGATGCGGGGGATTTGAGATCATCTGACCCTCAGCCTACTGGCGGATTAGGGGGTATGTGGAGGGGCACAATCTTGTGTGACTGATGATTCCTGACCCTATCCCTGAGCGACATCCACTTCATGCCTTTGATCCATGAACACGGAGGTATGTTAACCACTATATTTTAGTTAGCTTTCATTAATTTATTTATATATATACTAATTGTTTGGTTATTTATCTATTTTTCATAATTTTTCACATGTAGTTTTTTGACAGTGGAGTGATATCTTGTGCAATTATTTTTCTCAGCCATGGATCACATTAGAACAGATTCCCGTTGATATGAATCTCAGCACGTTCAATCATTAGCTCGTATGTAAATAAATAATATTTATTTTGTAATTTATTTTATTAATAACTTGATATTAGAAATTATTTGTAGGGATTATGGTACTCCATCTATGATTTCATGCGTGGTGCTATCCACGCAGCATGGGAGGCATCTATGCAATACTGTTACTATCCTTTTTTTGAACAATTTGAGAAGGAAGACCAATAAGAAAGCATAAGTGATAGATTTTGATGAGTTGTGTAGAGCCAACTAACCAGAGTATATTTCATCGCACATTTTGGATGGATTATGTTTACACTAGTTTGGTGATGGATTCTAGAGGAAGTCTTTAGTGAGTTGGTGGAACCTGGGGAGACAGGAGGTGACGTATCGAGTGGGTAGTCGTATATTCAGTACATATAGAGAGCATCTGATAAGTATCTTTTTTAAATATTTTACATAACATTAAATATAAATAGTTTATTTTATATTTATATAGGTAGTCGAGAATCCAAATATTACGGAGTATGATATTTATCAGAGGATATACAATGATCCATACACTGGAGATATTAGAGGTTATCACCAGTGTCAGATTGTGGTTAGTTTTATTTTTTTCAGTTTGAGAATTAACTGTGTATAATATTTTCACAATTTTAATTTCAAATTGGAATTGAAGGAGTCATATGAATTCGAGACCTCTCAGACACAGGCTGGGAGTCAGGAAAAGACGACTGATCAAACTTGTGCCCACCATTTAGATGAGGCAGCATATATGCATGCGACTTCATATGGTTTTGAGAAGGGCTGAGTAGTTGGTATCAACTCTCATTTGACTCATGGTACTTATTATGGTACTGTTGTGATGTCAATGTCCGGCTCGAGAGGAGATCATGGAGAGATATAATCATTTGCATCATAGTATCAGGAGTAGTTGCGAACATAGACTGAACTTATAGAGAGTGCATAAGCACTATGAAGAGATGCATCTGCAGCAGCCGCAACACGATGAGGAGATGCGTCGATGGCAGCAGCAACATCATGAGGAGATGGAGTACATGCATCGTCTGACTCGTATTTTAGGGATGAAGTTTCCTCCACCATCTCCTACTGCTCGTCCACCTCCTCCAAAAGACAACCCTCATTGATTTTTTTACGTTAAAAACGTTTGAATTCAAGATTTATTGTAATATGAACTATTTACAGTTTCTTTTTTTTATATTTCTGTGAATATTGCATAATTTATTTTTTTTATTTTTAATATTTTATTATATATTATTAGTATTATATATTTTAATGTTTTTCTATTTTTCTAATAATAATAATATTATTATTTTATGATTTTTATTATTTTTTTGTGACCATTGAGAATTTAAATATTTTATTATTATTTTAATAATATTAATAATATTTTTATTATTTTAATAAAACTAATATTATTTTCCCATTACTCATAATTTTATTAAATATACTTTTTTAGTATTATGTTTATTAATGTTTTTTTATTTTACTAATAATAATAATTATAATATTTTAGGATTTTTTCTTATTTTTTTGAGAATATTGGGAATTTTAATATTTGATATTTTTTATTATTTTAATAATATGAATACTATTTTTTTCATTAATTATAATTTTATTAAATATTTTTTGACTTTGGTTATTATTTGTGATAGGTCCAATTACGATGGGATCTCGTCCGAAATAGTTCAAATATATATTCTTAAATAGTATTTCTGATGGGACCAAATGCCTATCACAAATACTATTTACAATGTAATCGAATAATTATTTGCGACTATGAAGTTCCCCATTGCAAATACCATTTTTGTGATGGTCCCATCATAAAAAATAGTATTTGTAGCGATGTTTTCTACAACATGCTATTTGTGATGGGACCCCATTGCTAAAGTTTATTTATGATGGGATCCCATTGCAAATAGCCCATTGCAAAAACTACAAATGCTAGTAATGGAAGAATATTGAAATGTAACCAACTTGGTTACAAATAAAATAATTTATGAGAACACTTCGCAGAGAAGTTTATTATTCTCTAAAAGAATAGGAGTCCAAGAAGAAGAAATATTATGAAAGTGTTTTTTCTGTTGAAACCGCTATAAAAATGAGAATTATATGACCATGGACTATTGATATTGGTTGTTCTTCATATATGATATGTGATATAATCTTACAAAAATATCTTGAAAATTTTGATGGATTAGTATTTTTATTACACAATTAATGTTATTTAAAAATTAAAGGAATTTCAATATAAGAGATATAAGCTAATATATGGTAATCCAATAATGTTTTATACATTTATGGGCTCTATAAAAACTTAAAAATTTAAATATATCTTCGCGATGACGATACAAATGTCATATTTATGAAATATTCGTCTACCATCAAATGTTTGAAAGATAGAAAATTCATCACTATAGGAGAAATAACAACTATAAATGTTCCCCAAATAATATACCATGGTTACATAGGCTACATAATAGTTGAGGATGAAAATAATTTTTGGCAGAAATGTATTAGGCTTGTTTGATATAAAGTATGAGAAAACATTTTAATTAAATTTTAATGAAAAATTCCACAACTAGAGCAGAATGATAATGCAATTTGTATAACCTATCAAAAAAATATAATTGTTTGATAAAACTATAAGAATAATGAAATATGATCCACTAGTCTTTTAGATCTCATTCAATATGATTTTTTTTGTGGATGAGACATCAATCAAACAATGTCATTGAAAATTTATGACCATCATTGATGATTTCACTCGTATGACCATCAAATTTTTTATGAAACCTAAATTAGAGATTATAAAGTTATTCATATGTTATTATAGGATATGTTGATTCAGAAACTTGTATTTATATATTGAAACTGATAATTAAAAAAGGGAAAGAATGAACAAGAAATTATTTTTTAACTTTTATGAGGATACGAGGAATCAAATATCCACACTATGTACAATACTATCTTGAAAAAATTTGAGATCTAGAAATGATTTATAGAAGCTTAGTGTAAATGGGAAGATAAATAATAGATAAGTATTAATTATTTATTTCTATCTATAGATAAGTTATTATTAAATTTTATCTTAATAAAATAATTTTATTGTGACGAGAATCAAACATTACACATTGTGGTATATGGTATATCCTAAATTCTTTAGTAAAATACTTCAATGTTTCCGGATAGCCTCTATTAGGGAATATTAAAAAAATTATATCTTGGAATATTTTTTTGAGAAAGATTTAATATAATTATACAAGGATATTAATCCAATAGAATAAGTTATAATTGTTGGAATAGACATCTATAATTGTTTGTGGATTTTTTTGATGCTAATGATGTTGAAAATAAATCGTCATTAACAAAGGTTGTTGAAATTATATTATGAGATAAATAGATTACATCCAATGAAAATAAAAAAAATTATGATTAATGTGATCCAAAATAAACACATGATGATTTAGATCAATTGTGTAATGAAGAAGGATATACATTTATAATATATATCAAATATTATACCCTATAGAAATAGAGTGAATGTAAAAATATTATTTGTAATAAAAAAAATAATTTAGGCTTCATGGAAAAGGATATTAGAAAATTAATATGCACTTATCAAAATAGCTATGAAAACTAGGTTTTAGAGGTTTTTAAATAAAAAATTGCGTACAGTATTTTATTAATGATTTAGGAATGATTGAGACAAATGAAACATGGAAAATTGTTCCATGACCCACATGAATGAATATTGTAGAGGTGTTGTGGTTTTACAGAAACAAGATTAATGAACTAAGATATGTTTTTTAAATAAATCATGACTTATCAAAAAAACATTCTTACTAGTGGAAGGGTTATAATTTGATGAAAAATTTAACCCTGTTTTGATAATAGAAACAATAAAATGTTTTTGGATGTTTCTACACATCATTCATATAATAATTATTATATGGATGTTATGTCTGATTTCATAAATGTAGAATTATTAAACCATGTTTAATTATAGAAAAATATTAGGTTTTTATAGGATAAAGAATGACCCAGGGTGTGAATGATTTTAAATCATTGTGTGGTTTTAAAAAAGATATACATTACTAATAATAAAAAAATGATAGATTCATGATGAAGATAAATTTTTCTAAAGGAAATTTCAACATCAACTTATATATGATGGATATAATCAAAGGTACCATGATTTTAATTGTTTAAGATGATAAAATAATTATTTTCAAGGATATAAATTATTGTTTTAATTAATTTTTTGACGAAATAATGAAAACATTTGGTATTTCAATGCTCAAAGAATTCACATTAATTCTACGATTAAATGTTTAATATACTGAAAGATATATCATTCTTATATAATAAATTTATGTTAGGTAGGTGCAATAAAAATTTTGGTTGGTAGACCCCAAATAAGATTTTACACAAATTTTTATTATACTAAAGAAGTGTAAAGATTAAGATTAGAAAAATATACATTGAGGATATTTTCCGAAGCTAGTAGGAATGTTTCTCTATCATACAACATTGAGGATATGAATACTATATATTTTTACTTTTTGTGGAAGATATCATATTGATCAAAATGATTCACATATAAATGAATATAAAATAATTTTAATATATATTAAAGAATCATCTACTTATGAGATATTATCTAAAATATTGTGAAATATGATATGTCATGTTCATAGTGATACTTATTTTTATAGATATTTCAATGATTTTAATTCAATATTAAAATTATATTTTCTA
Source organism: Viscum album (assembly GCA_963277665.1). Taxonomy (NCBI): domain Eukaryota; kingdom Viridiplantae; phylum Streptophyta; class Magnoliopsida; order Santalales; family Viscaceae; genus Viscum; species Viscum album. Next base: position 1,258,168,475 of record OY728134.1, read on the forward strand.
TTGGGATAATGTGGTGTGACCTAGAATATTAAAAACAATGTTCAGTTATATTGAGTACAATAAAATAATATTATTTTTCCACCACCAATCGTTTTACAAAAAATATATGGTTGAAAGTTAAATTTTTGGATATGGAATGAATGTTTGTAAACCTCTGAAGATTACTATGAAAATCAATGTGGTATTTATAATTATAATAATAAGATACAATGTTCAATATCAAAGAACCATGATATTAATTATATCTTCAAAAAAGTCAATATTGTCGATGGAAATGTTATGATTGTTTACATTTCAAAAAAAATCCAAAACTCTATGTTTCATCCAAAGTTATGTGAAGGGATAGATATGTGGAATTGAGTATCAAACATCATTATTTTCATCAAAAAAATATAATTTTTTTATGGATGTCCCCAACTATGATTTAGATTATCATTTTAAAGAGATCTGGTAAATAAAAAAATCATAAAATGTTATAAAACACTTTATATTCTAAATTTTAGGATGTGGTTATTGTAAAATTTTGTAGGAGAAAAACATTGGTGAGAAAACTGTCAAATGAAGAATTGAGGTGTAGTTTATACTATATTATCCAAAATATTTCTTATCATGGAGGGGTAAAATTATTTCAAAAAATTACTTTTTCCAGTAGTGCGGTGCTAGAAAATTATCTTTGATAAAGGATATGATTTTATATAATTTTGAATAAAAAAATTAAAAGAAGATATTTGTTTAAAGAAATAATATTTTTCAAAATTTTGAGTTCTTAAATGTTGATAGTGAATAATTACCACAAATATGAAGGTGGATATTGAAGATAAATTGTGATTTTTTCATAAATTTTTTTTTCACGTAAATTAATCATTTAATTAATGTTGTGTGGAAATTGGTGATAAAGATTTTATTGTTTATTTTTTTACAGAGTGGTATAATAGTGCTAAATGTTATTATAATTTTTCTTATGATTATTATAAATCATTCTTTAATGTTGGAATAATATAATCTATTTTCTAAATGTTTATAATATAATGAAAGTTTTCATAAAATAATTTGATAAAAATGGGGGTATGAAGATATAAAATGATAATAATAGGATAGATTTCATCATATAGAGAGAGACAGATATTGAGTTCTTGATGTTTTTATTTGGATGTAGTATTTTGGGAATAGTTAATCTTACTAAAAAGAAACATCCTGAGAATACAATGATAATGAATATGACTTCTATAGTGAGTGTTGTAAAACATTGTTACCTTATGTTCCTCACCAAATAATATCATCGGACCAATGTAACATGACAGATGAATAGAGATGGAGATTGTCACATACATGAATTTTTTATGTATTTCCTTTATTCATTTAAGATTTTAATTTATTACTTGGGTTCCCCATGAGTTTTTTCTTTGAAAAATGTATACATAGGGTTAGATTGTAGGTGGCATATAGTTGGCACATAGTTAGTGGAAATTGTGCACCCTCTCCCAGGTAAGCGTGCAACCAACTACTATTTTGGCTAGTGGTGACTACATAGTAACTTCATGATTTTTCAAACCATATGGGTGAACTGTGCATCTTGTTCAACTTGGGAAGATGTGGGAGCACTATTTTTACATAATTTCTAAAACTGTGGAGGAAAACTATGTAACTTTTCTAGATCCTTAAAAAGTCCGAGATTACCTTTCTTCCATTTCCATATTTAACCCCAAATCACCTATATTCCACCTTATTAGGTTTTTTCATCCATGGAAGCCTCCTCCAATATTCCTTGGACCTCCTTAGCCTCAATCATTGGGTGGTTTGAATAACTATTCTTCAATTAAACATCAAACAATGATCTTTTTTCATGATTTATCTTTCTTTCAAGGGTTTCTCTTTTTTCCTTGAATTCTTATTTTATAGTGGGTTGTTTCACCTAAGGAGGGTTTTAGCTTCTATGGATGAGTGAGATCCTGATGGTTTTTGTTCAATCAGGTCTTTTAAGGGTCTTTTGGATGTGTGGTTGGGGTTTCACAATAAATTCATAATATTTCCAAGTGACGGGTAGGTGGTTCCTTGTTATTTCATTGTTAGATGATTTTGATATACTTTATTAATTAATGAAATATGTTTTTTGTATTGTTTTCATGGTCTGAAATGTTCTTTTGAAAGTATTTGGGATGCATATTTGATGGATGTTGGTTTTTTAAAAGAAATTGGTTAACTTTCTCATGTGGTTCATGTTTTTATTTAATTAATATATTTTATTCATTTTGTGGAAGGTGTGAAATCTGTTTTCAAAGAGATTTAAATGTACAACTGTTTTTAAAGTGTATTTTCTATGTGAAATGGGTGATGTGGTATATTGGCCATGTTGTCTTTCACCTTAAATGTATCATTTAAATTTGAATGATGTTATAAAAGATGGTTTCATTGTGAATATGAATTTTTAATGGGGATTTTCCCATGGAAATGATTTGACATGGTCATGTAAACTACTTTTTTTTATTACGAAGGGAGCCCGAGATATCTTGTTAGGTGAACTAGAACTAGTATTCTAGTTGATTAAAAAGTGGTCTAGTCTCAGATTCAACTATAAGTAATTATGGTTATAACACTAACTAAACATGTGATATTATCAGTGACCACTATACATTAGGATGCATTCCCCTCTTGGGGTTTTTGAATATGAATTCTATTGGAAATGGATTATGATTTATAGATAATTGTACCTTAGTATATATTCCCCTATAGTAGCTTGTGCACGATGAAGATCTTGGTAGTTTAGTGGAGGATTTTTATCATCGAGGTATGAGGTTTCTTGTGTTTTACTAGTTCTAGTTACCTATATGTATTTTCACTTGTTGATCTCTTGTGACATGATATATATGATTTATGTTTCTAGCCAACTACATAAGGTATAACTTGTCTATATTTTATTTCATGAAATATTATTAGTGAAAAATGTATTCATTGAAAATTATTTCTTAGGAATGATTTATTTAATGTGTTCTATTAAAAATGTTTAAATGTTTTTTAAAAAATGAGCATGATAATATGACTTATTATGTTGTGGAATGGAGTCTTAATTTTTTTTTGGAATTCAACTAGGCTTTGTCTCACACTCTTTATAGACATTTAAGTGTAATTAGACTTTATTATGTATGGTTGAGGTAAAGGAAAGATGTGTTGTCGTGGCGATGGTGGATCTAGTTTCTAGTGTTCCAAATTCTGTAGGTTTTTGTGGTGGTGGATTGAGGTTGACGACTCACTTATCAGAAGTAGGATTTGGGATAGTTATTTTATACCCATTCCATGGGAGTGATTTAGTTTTTTTATGTTTAAATCATTGAATATAAAAAATATTGTTCCATGTTTGGTTGGGGTTATAGGTTATTGTGTTTTCTATTATTATTTATTACCAATTATCATACAAATGAGAGAAATAATTCCTAAATCATATTGTTGATACCCACACATAGGTTTCTAGCCTGATGGGATCAGTAAATCCATTTAGTATATGCCATGAGTCGGGTCAGTTATCAGGTTGGATGAAATCTCATCTTGGTTCTTGACAAAATGGCATCAGAGCTTATCATGATCATTTGGGTCGTGTTATTTTGGGAATGAGTATTGATAGATAAGAGCTATTATTTTCAAGGCATGTGGTTTTGGTTGTGGGATGGGTACCTAAATAGCCCACCTTGTGATAAGACTCAAGTTTCCATTGGATATTTGGAGTTTTTATTTGAATTATCCTCTGTGTGATAGGCATAGGCTCCAAAATACATATGGACACTCAGTGGGGTGGAGTGGTTTGGATTTCCTTGTTATTATAATGGATTTTATTTGTTTGTATTTATGAGAGTGATTTTATTTTTTATTAATGTTGGAAATATTCCTAATTGTTGTACTGATGGTCTTTTATTGTGATTTTTTCTTATTATAGTAAAATTAATTCTCATAAGACTAATGTGTAGTAGTGGGAATAGTGCAGAGATAGTTATCCCTCACCAATTGATAAGATGTTAGTATAATATTTGGTTCGGGATATCTTGTAATTATGATTAGGAGGGGGTTTGGTCCTACTTAGGATAGAGAGGCTAAAACAGGTCATAGAAAGGATAAATCTTAAGAGTTCCTTAAAAACAAGCCTCATTCCTTCTGATGTAGCACTAAAACTCATTAAGTAGAGGATTGTCTTGAAAAGATAGATAGTATGATGAAATTTCTTAATACTCCTTAGGTAGTTAGAGTCATGTGTTCTTCATTCTTATGGGAAGATCTCAGTCTAAAGTGGTGTCACTTTGTGTTGAAATCTGTCATATAAGAGAATATGGGATGGATAGCTTTCAAGGATGTATTCAATGTAAATTATTGTCCTAATATTTTCCCCTTCGTGTGATCTTGAGTGTTTTAGAATCATTCATATAGATATTAGATAATGATATATAATTATAAACACCTTAGAGTGTTAGTTTGGTTTTCTCCTGAGTTCATTTCTAATAATAATTTATGTATTAGAAGTTCTAGATGGAGTTGCAGCCAGAAATCCAATATTAGTTATTATTGATCATATTTAAGACTTATGTTGTAGTGTTAAATGGTTCCATGATGGTAGAAATTTATCATGGAAGTAATTTTTGATTATGTGGTGTAGTATTAGCTGTGGTCAGTGATAGTTCTTCTTGGAAAAAGTGGAAGCAAAATGAGCCAAAGAAGAAGGGAGTTGGCAGGTCAAGCCATCCTTCCCAGATGTAATTTTTTGTGGCTTTCGATAATGGGTCAATCATGTGCCATCAATGTGGGAAACCTGGACACATGTGACATGTGTTTTCATATCCACCCAGACCATGTCACTAGTACGAAGATATGTGGAACCTATAGTGATTTTTCCACGTGGTGTGACTATATAAAAGTAATGTGGGATCTGTGACATCCAAACAGATGATATCCATGTCAGAACTATCTTGGAAAATAGGTTCTTCATATATATGTCACGGATGTTTGGATGGATCATCATCTATATAGAGCTAGTTCAAGTAATAGCTGTAGTCTAGTGGTAGATATCATGCTTTTTTGTTCTCTAGAAATTCCATGCAGTGGATCAAGAACCGGCAGAATCTGATGTAGGCCTAATGATAGTTTGAGGTACCATTCTTATTGCATAATCTTTAACGACTATTATCTTTTATTTTGGTGATTCAGTTTCTTTTATTTCTTCTTGATTTATTTATTTTTTAATGTTTCTAATCGATCTTATGCCTTATTTTATGGAGTTGGTAATGCAGCTTTGTACGACATGAGATAATGGTTTCATATGTCCCTCTTGCGAACTCACTGAGTCATTGGTCGAGTTGGAAAGGTATTTTTTGGTTTTAGATAATTAAATATTTTATGTGATCCTTGGAATGTATAGGATGGTGCATTTTTATGGTTAGATCTATTTTAATGGATGAATAATGAGTTTTGTGACACCTGGAGGAATTAACCACGTTTTTAGAAAAAAAGGATCCTTGTTCAGTTAGTGCTAGACCACCACTTCTAGAGCTCGGCAACATCTTTTTAAGATCTCATTGCTCATGTTATAGGATAATTATGGTGTTCCTGAGGGTGTATTACCTCGTGTTGTGTATTAGTTCCCAGAGGTTCTTCCAAAATATTTATTAGTTTTTTTTCAGTAGAAGGATGTTAATTTCTCCATTGATTTGGAACCAAGAACACATGCAATATATATTCCCTCATACTATATGGACCCCACTGAGTTATGAGAATTAAAGGTAAAGATGGACTATTTAGAATCCAAATGAATAATTCACATGAGCATATCTTCTTGGGATTCCCCTATTCTATTTGTGAAAATTTAGAAAGGATCTTTTTAGTTGTGCAATGATTACCAGAATCTGAATAAGGTAATGATCGAGAATAAGAATCACTTTCCCTATATTGATGACCTTTTCAATCATATTATGTGGGAAATGTGGTTTTATAATATTGATTTGTGTTATGTGTTTCATAATGTTGTTGTGAGAATGTTAGATGTTCTGAAAATAGACTTATAAAGTAGATATAGCCATTTTGAGTATTTTTCATGCCTTTTTTTGATGAAAAATGATGTAGTGTTCTTTATCAAAATTTAGAGCATGGTGTTACCTCAGTATCTCTAATATTTTTTGTTGGTATTTTTGGACAACATCTTTCTATAGTATGAGACCAAGGGAGAGTATGATCATTATTTGAGAATTTTGTTAGGAACCCGTTGGAATCATCTCCTCTATACAAATATTTCTATGTACACCTTCAGTATCATGGAGGTGAATTTTATGGGTCATGATATCTCTCAATATGGGGTTTTGGTGGATGCTGAGAAGATCAGTGTTGTTTCTTCATGGGAGTATCTGTTGAATGATTTTCAAATCAGATGAGTTTTAGGCCTTTAGGGTGATACAGACAGTTCATTCAGAATTTCTCTCACCTTTTTTCATCCATGACAGCAGTTACCCAGAAAAGGTGTAAAGATTGAGTTGATCCTAAAGTTTCAAACGTCCTTTCAGGAGCTAAATCGGGATTTGAAAAAAACCATTTTTTTATTTTGTTTTTGGAGTCTGGAAAGGGATATGGGGTCTATTATGATACCTCAGGTTTTGATCTTTGATGTGTACTGATTTAGGATAGTCATATCATTGCCTATGGTTCCATCCAAATCTAAACATGTGAAAAATTACTTATCCCATGACCTGGAGTTAATAGTTGTGATGATTTCCTTGAAGACATGGTGTTATTATCTATGTGGGGAGAATTTTATAGTGTACTCGAATTATAAAAGTTTAGCATAAATTTTCCCTTAAAAGATCTCAATTTTAGGCAATACTATTGGGATGATTATCTTAAGGGGTTTTATTTTTATATCATGGATACCCCAGGATAAAGAAATGTTTTGGAGGATTCATTGAGTAGAAAATTACAGTGAATGAATTGAGAATTTATAGTGATGAATGGATGTTAATGGGTCTTTTTGGTTAGATGAATCTAACGACAAAGGAGAAAAGTAAAGGTCCATTCTTGGCCAGCATATAACTGACACCTTCTATTCTGGAGTAGATTCAGGGGAGAATATTGAATATTAGTTGTTCCAAAAATCTATGAATTTATTCTATAGTGGAGAGGTTCTATGTGGATGGTCGTTGTCTCTTGAGGGTGTTTTGTACATCTAGGGTCATTTTGTGGTGTTGCTTCCATTGAGGAAGTTAGTGTTATAGGATAGTCACTGGTTTTAATTATTAGTTCATCATAGTTCTACAAACATGTACTATGACGTGCATCATAAGTTATAGTGGCCAATTATGATTTGATATGTAGCTGACTTCATATCGCAGGGTTATATGTGTCACAAGGTTAAGACAGAGCATCAAACGTCCTCTAGTTTAAATCAGCTGATACCTATTTTGACCAAGAAGTATAATGAGGTCATCATAGATATTATTATTGGCTTTCCTTATACACCATGTGGGAGGAATTTTATTTGGGTAGTGATCAATCCTCACACCAAATCAAACAATTTAATTTTGATTAGGGGTTTAGATAAATTTGATGAGTTGGGTCAGTTGTATGTTCAAGAGGTTGTGAGGCATAATAGTTTTCCATCAAAAATTGTTTTAAATATAGACCCATATTTTACCTCTTGATTTTTTGAAGGAATTCATAAGGAAATGGGGTCATAAGTCAAGTTGCTAATGACATACCATCCTCAAATGGATGCTAAGACGAAGCGGGCAGATCAGATTTTGGAAGACATACACTAGGCATGTGTTTTAGATTTTAATAGTTCTTGGGATAACCACTTGTGATTGTTTTAGTTTTTATATGAAAATAGTCTCCAATACTCGATTAAAATGGCTCATTTTATGTTTCTTATTGTTAGCCATATCGGTCCACTTGGTGTTTAGCTGAGGTAGGAAAGACCTTATTGCATGAAAGGAGCCATGTGTAGGAGATATTTGATAAATTCTAGTTGATCAGGCAGTATTTATTTATAGTTAAGAATCATGAAAATTTTTTAGATTGATCATAGGTAGTGATATTTATAGATTTATTAGGGTGACTAGGTGTTCCTAAAGGTGGCACCTCGTTTGGGACATCATTGGTTTGGTATGCAAGGGAAGCTTACCTCAAGGTATCTCAGAACTTCTGATATTAATGAGTTATTTGGTAAGTTGGGGTAAAAGTAAGATTTTAATTTATAGTTCACCAGAATTCATGATTTGTTCCATGTAAAACAGTTCAAAAATTATATCCTATATCTTTCTAATGTCTTAAATTGTGAAGAGCTAGAATTACATCCTAATTTGTCTATGTTTGAGTGACTAGTATAGATTGTGGATTCTTAATGGAATGTGCTCCCTCATAATCTCATATCATTGGTCCATGTAATTTGGTATGCTAGAAATTATTTTCATGAGACTTGGTGTTGATAGTATTATTTTGGGAACAATAATCCTCTTTTATTATTATCATTCTATGGAGTGACCTTTTGGAGACCAAAAGATATATTGTTTTGGATAATTATCACATCTGCGATTTTATTTTGAGGTATATGACATATTCATTTTGGTTTTTTAGTTATCCCATTGGTTCCCCATTAGTTTAGGGTGAAAAATATATATTTTCAGTAAGACAATAGGTGTAACATAGTTGGAATAATGTTTGGAAAAACCGTACACCCTCACCCATGTAATCATGTAGCGAAGTTCCATTTTTCATAATAGGGACTAAATAGTCTGTGCAGAGATTTATAAATAGTGAGGGATAAAACTGAAGCTTGTTCTTATAGGCAAGATAGGGTTGAAAATTTTCAAAAAAATTTCGGAAATCATTTTGGAAAACCATGTGAATTTTCTAGGTCTGTAAAAAAATAGAATTTACCTTTCTTCTTTATTTTGATTTAACCCTAAATCACCTATATTCCACTCATTTGGGATATTCATCCATGGGATCCTTCTCCAATCTTCCTTGGGCCTCATGAGACTCAACCCATAGGTGTTTTTGACATCTATTCTTCAAAGAAATATTAGGTAAAAGTATTTACCATTGATTTCTTCCTCTTTCTAGGGTTTCACTTCTATCCTTCTTGATCTCACTTTTTCAGAATGTTTTTTTTACCTAAGTAGGGTATGATATTGTGTGTTTGGGTATGATATTGAGGGTTTTATTCTAATAATTTCTTATTAGGGTCTTTTTGTGGTTGTTTTTAGTCTCACACCAATTTTCATAATATTCCAAGTGGGAGGTAGGTGTTTCCATGATTTTACATTATTTTATGATTTTGATATTATTGATTGATTATTTAATTATATTTAATGGAATTTTGTTTTGTGAGATAAGTTTTTTCGAAAGGGTTTAAGATGAATATGTGATTGAAGGTGTTTTTTGAAAATAAATTGGTTAAATTTCTTTTGTGCTTCATTAAAGAGTTTCTTGAATATATTTTATGAAGTGTTTATAAGGCGAGAAATGTGTTTTCAGGGATATTTATAGGTGAAAATGTGTTGAAAGTTGTTTTTCTATGTGAAATAGGTTTTTTTGAATACTGGGATTCTTTTCAAGAACATGGAATATGTCTTTGAAATGTAAATCATGTAATAAAAATGGCCTTGAAGTGAGTATGAATTTTAATGGGGATTTCCCAGGGAAATGATTCGACTTGCACATCTATTCTATTTTTTGGTGTTATAAAGGGATTTTATAAATTGTGAATGTACTGATAAATATATTTCTAAATGTATTCGGTGTGTGTTGAATTTGGGTAGTATTTTTTTCTATAAAAAATAGTGGTTTACTTGTGGATCTTCATCATTGGATCATTGTGATAGTGTGAAAGAAGTGATTACTAGTGTTATGTTATAATTGGCTTCTGAATGTGAAAGTGTGGATTTATGTGACATGTGAAATGGAATTTCAAAAAAAAAACGGTTTCACAGGTATCATGGAGGGTGATCTAGAACTAGTATACTAGTTGAATCAGAATTAGATGAGGCACAAATTCATCTAGGAGGATTGACGATTACAACACTAACTAAACATGTGATATGATCATAGAAGACTAGGATTTGGTATGTGTTCCAATCTAATGGCTCATTGAAATGAACACTATTTTTATGTGATTATCTTTTCGATACCAATAGACCTTTGGATATGTTCACCACTAGTGGATCATGCACAAGGATGTTTCTAGTAGTTTAGTAAAGGATTAGGATCACCGAGTTATGAGGTTACTAGGATCTCTCTAGTTCTAGATACATAAAAGGATTTGTGATTTTTTATCTCATATGAGAAGATACTTCTGTGATATGGTTCACCCTATCGACATAAGGTATACCTCGTAAAAATATTATATATTAAGAAATATAATTAGAGAAAAAGGGTTTTCATTTTAAATTATCAATTTAAAATCTTTTCATTAAATTGTTCCCTTATAAATGATTCAACTAAAATTATAAATATGTTCATGTTAATTTTTTTATAACATTATGGAATAGAGCCTTTTTTTGGTAGCATCCAACTGGGCCTTAGAGCACACCCCGAATACACCTTTGGGTGTATGCATACATTTTTTATGTATGACATAGGTAATGTAATGTTGTGTCATGGTGGCGATAGTAGATCTGATATCTAGGGTTCCAATATCTGTAGGTGTTCGTTGTGGTGTCTTGTAGGGGATTAATCTCTTTCTGAATGGATGTTTTTGGTACAGTTTGTTATTCCCATTCAATTAAATTTACTAGATTTTGGTTAAAGTGGTAATCAACAAATATTATCATTGTTTTTCCTTGTTTGGTTGTTATTATTGGTAACTGTGATTTTTATTCTTGTGGGTTAGTTATGTTCACACCAATGGGTTAAGTAATTCTGAAAGAATATTTTTAATAGCCTGGAACTTGTTCCTATCCCGTAGGGATAGAGAATGCATGTTGGAACATTCCATGAATCATGCCTCATGTTAGGTTGGATGGCATCCTGAATTTGTTCATGAGTGAGATTATGTGGTATATAAAGTAAATGGAAAAATTTAAAACCAAAATAAGAAGATATTAATTTTCTTTACTCATTGATGAGATTTTTAAAAATATTTACAGATTATAAAAGTGGATAATTCCAAAAATGAAATGTTTAGATTCATGTTTACTGTCTATGAAAAGAGATTTGGATTAAATTCATGAAGGTACCAAAAATTACAAGAATCATATAAAAAGAGTATTTAAAATTTTCAACAATTTAGTCGGCTATACTAAAATGTATCATTTTACTGAAAGGTTTCTAATTTATTTTCATGATATATAGTTCTTATATATTTTTAATGGAATATTTTTATTCTAGGTTGTATGATGTATGATATTGAGATATTATAATGTTATATTATAAGTAAAACTTAAAAGATTGAGTCTATTGGATGAGGATCCATTAGGTTGATATTTCATAGTAAACTATTATAATATGCAATACGATATTTGTAAGTATAATTGAACATATTTAGTAATATGAATAAAAGTAGAGTAATAAAGGATTATTACCAGAAAAATTATCACCCAATGTCGTGATTGGTTAAAAATTACACTATATTTACATTTAGAATTTTAAATAACTCTTTTATTGGTCCATTATTGTTGATGATGATGAGTTTTTTAAACTAGTTTGTTATCTATAAATGATTAAGGGTGTTTGGATGAGTTTTGTGTCATTGAGGTTAAAGAAGTTTAAAATGTTTCGAAATGGTTGTATTTTTTAGGAATGTTTATGAATCTTGTTGAATAATATATAATACTTGAGGAGATTAAAAAAAATAAGATTTGAGGGAAAAACAAAAATGTTTTTCCACTATTTCAACGATGGGAGAACCTATATAAAGGTCTTAAAAAGTATTAACGTACATAACATTGTTCAAATGTAACAACTTCTAGAATTCTGTAGAATTTATTACAGTTCAGATACTATTAAAAATAAAGTTATGTTTGAAGAAGATAACAAGATAATGTTTTAGTATAAAGGGATAATATAGACAATTCATCCATAGGAAAGGGGAAAAGATTAATAGACATAGTTTAAAAGAAATATTAAAGGAATGGTTTCTTTTTCATTAGACAACACTCATGTTAATTGTATAAGATAAGTTTAAGTGGGTTTAATCATATGTAAAGTATCAAATACAGGATTGGCCACAAAACTCACAATTTCTAGATAGAAGAAAAATAGACAGAAACATCCAAAAGAAATTTTGGGATAAAATTTTTATTGTTACATATTTTGTCGTGGATAATGTTTTGTAAGAATGTTTTTTAAATAGACATTATTTAGTATAATAAATTTTATTTGGATTTAGATGGGGTCTAATGAGAGTTGAATCAATATTTAATTCACTTATTAGATAATAGAGATTTTCTATAGACTGATAGGAGTTTCAAATAGAATGAATGTAGTTTATAAAACTGAGTCCAAAACATGTAAATGTTATCTTTATTTATTTATTTATTTTTACATTATACTATTGATGTTTTTTAAAATATTACATGTATAATATACCTAAAAAGTCACATGATTTAATTTCAAATTGAAACGAAATTTTTAAAAATATTACAACTGATTCAAACCCAATACACCACATATTATCAGGGTGTTAAGAAACATTAAAATATGTATGAGATGTGTTGGTTATTAGATTAATTCTAGATGAAATTTACTAAAAAAATTAATGAGAGGGATATTTTACAAATAATATGGTGTGGGTGGTGTGATATTTGTGTCTTTTTGGACTTTCAAAGTTGGAGTATAATGACAAGGACCCTAATTTAATTTATTTTGGTTATACTATATTGTTATTTCTTAATGGATAAGGATATGATATTCCCCTTCTATGATTCAATATTTCCCCAATGGGATTAGATCATAATAATTCAGTTCAATGATTTAGATTATCTTTTAAAGGAAATTGTTCTTAGTACAACCATACACTGATTTGAATTTACTTCCCATTATTATTAATACTATGAGATGATCATGAATGTCATGATTCCAATAACGTTATTCTTACCAAGGAAATGGGACACTATATTCACATAAAATTATTTAGATGAAATGCTACAATTAATTCAGATATTATGGGCCAACAAGAGTGTCATATCCTACAATGTGGTTAATTATTTCCTAAGAGGTTGGACATGTTATGACCACCTAATAATTAAACTTATTTCCATAGGATTAAAAATATATTATTATATGACTAATTCTCCCCATTTCTAATTATAATGATATTTTTCAACTCCATAATTATGATGTCAAATAAAATTTTCTAAATCATATTAGTTCAAATATCAATATCAATTAGATAGTGAAGAGTACATGAATTTATTGTTTGTAATTATATTTGTTTATTATTACCTTGTACATGTACAAAAAATTAATCATCATCAATATATCGAGTAATCTTTCCTCCAAGATATTTATGGTAAATAGATACTTCAACTGAATGTTCATGTTCATTGAATGAAACATTAGATAATTGGAAAAGTTAATAAAAATTTGAGAATTATAAAATAACATATCATTTGATTTCCTTCATTAGAGGTCTTTCAATAGGATATCCAATAGGATAGAATCTATTATATCTATAGGTTTTTGTTATTTTTTATTTTTAAAAATACCAAGTAAAATATATGAGTTCAAGTATAGATTTAATCTTAAGTGATGATGTCATTACCCTCCCATGAATGTGGAGTTACATCCATGATGAATAAATAGAAAATAATAAGACCTTTTTTAGTAGAAAAGGGCTCTAAAAAGACTCCTTCTACACTAATGGAGATCCCATTAAAGGTGTACAAAACATGTTGTCATTAAAATTTGTTTTTACAAATCTCACGGATGAAGGTTGATATTAATAAATATGAGTAATGATTTTTTTATAAGCTATTACTAGGATATGGAAGGGAGATTCATTGGATTACTCTTATATGTTATTTAATAAATTCATGAAAGGATGATTATGAACACCATTTATAATAAAATTTTATGACGTTAGTCTAGATAATGAATTACGACAGACTATTAGCTTAAATAGATAGAGAAATCACAGTAACATGTATAAAAATATTTGAAGTAAAAAAGGATATATATTCTAGGTTTTTAAGGATTATATAACTCTAGAAATTAAATCTCATGTCACCTTATAGATACCATTAGATTAAATTTTTATTAACTAATAATATAATATTTTTAGGCTATAGTTTATTTATGTGTGGAGAATATAACAACTAGAGATTTTAGTATATGTTTTCCTTTAATCAAGTCATGTATGTTTGATATATTTACCCACATGTAAAAACATGAAAAAATAAAAATATATTTTTTTAGACAATTAAAAAACTAATAATTAATTTAGTTGGTATGAATATGTATAACAGAAATATGAAATATTTTAAAATAGAATTGTTTTGTTTAAATGCTATTTTATAAAAAATTAGCCAATTCATTATTGTGTTTAATAATATATCATTTTATGTAAAACATTTATTATTAAATTAAATAAGACAATATTGAATAATTAATTCTAACTTTATTAGTGTATTATAGAAATTTAGAGTAATTACCACTAATATTATAAAAAAATATTTTCCTATTAAAATAATTTCTCAATGTATTTTATGAGTTTAATTAAATGTTCATATTTAAATCATTATTAATTAATTTAATAAAATTAAAATGAAATTTTGAATTTATAATATCAAAATTAACTTACTATAATTTTTTAACATATTCCTTAAATATTATCTTTTAGTTAAATATTAAAAAAACATTTATAAAAAATATAACTTTTATAAAACATTAATGACATAATAGATTAAAAAACCCTTTTGTTATATATATATATATATATCTCATATTTAATATATGTCATTCAATAATAATATATTGAAATTATGAAACTCATTTTTATCATTTTTGAAAGTGAAGTATTATTTATCACTTAAATAATATTTTTATAAATTTGTAATAAAAATTAGACATTATCACACTTTAAAAAAAATATCATAAAATATATTTCTTTCTTATACCATCATGTATTTACTATATAACATGTTAAATTTCATTTCAAATGAAGAATAATAATATTAGTATGATTGATGGTAATTAAAATGATAATAGTGAAATAATTGTCCTAAAATTATTGTATAATTGCTTTCAAGGAATTTTTCTCTAATAAATTAAATTGAAATACTTAAAATAAAGAACATAATATGATCTATAAAATAAATAATTAAATATATTTAAAATTATTAAATTGGAAATGAATATTAAATATGATTATGGATTCTAAAAGGTCAAAATGTCATTTTTTACTAAAATTGTTTTTCTATAAATTATATGTATTAATTTAAAAGTATATTTTATAATTTTTGGGAAATTTTATTTCAATAAAAAATATTTGTAATTTGTTCATATATGTTTTTTATACAGGCTATTTTATATTTTTAATAAGGTATAAAATATCTTATTTAAAAAGTAGATAAATAGTTTAAATGTAAATGACTAAAGTGTGAGAACATAATGGAAAACCCCTATCACATATATATAAAGCATGTTGATAGAATTTATTTATTATTTATGTATCTTGATACTCCACAAACTTAATTGTTTATAAACATTGGATCCAATGAAAAAGAAATAGTGTAGTGATATAACTGAAGGGTAATAAATATTCAAACAATTAATCTTTTCATCACATATAAAATAATATCACTTAGGCTTCTACATGGCTAAAAATTACATTATATTATTCATTGAATATATATGTAATATAAATATTCTAGAATATATTTTATCTTTCTCAAGTCATTATTCTCTATAAGTTAGATTAAGGACCCTAGAGGATTCATAACCCTTACTAGATTTATATACTATGAAGGGGATTACAGACCATGGATATGAGAAATAGAATGCATGAACCACACTATATAATAATTATAGTGGATCAAAACATGATCCAAATGGATGGATATTTGAATCTATCCATAAATAAACCATAGAGGGGATTAATCATCCTATGATTAGTATGGTAGAACTCATTAGACCCTCTTATGGATGGACTAAGGGAACACATCCACATTTACATGATTCAAGGGAACTCACCCCTATCAAATATAATCTATTCATAGAAAAATGTCGCTAACATTCCCAAGAAGTATTACATAGTGTTTCCATTTGTGTACATGACATGTCTCAATGAGACTGGAACTTTTTATGTCCTTCTATATAACCTGAAAATTACATCCCAATATACTTTGAATTTTTTATATTATATGATGTGTTGAGGATGGGGAAACACTGGATGTGTGTCACTAAGAAAATCATGTATGTTACTAAATTACATGGCACATGCCCTGTAACACATGACATAAATGGTAAAACGGGCTATATAGCATGTAATCGCTACATACATTGTGATAGATAGATAAGTGTCACATAACGTGTGATTCACCCACACCAAGTGTGATATCTATCTCACCATATAAACCATAGACAACACACAGAGTGTTAAACACCCTAAAATTCAAAAAATAAAGATATTGTATTAGATATATTGTATTAATCACAAAGCCAAACCTAGAAGGTAATATTACAAACAGAGAAATTATAATTTAAATAAATTCAATTTATTCAATATAATTAATTATTTGAAAACCTGATTTTCTCATGTTACATTAAAACTTGAGTTATATTACCTTTCACGATATATGGATCCTTTTCAATAGAATTCATTACATGCAAGACAAAGTTTTACAGGAAAATAATATGCTATTGATATTATTATTTACTAAGAGTGTTATCACATAGAAGTTTTAATCTAGGGTCTTAATATGATTAACTAACCAATTTATACACTTTTTTAATATTTACTTATAAATAAGTAATAAAAATAATCATTTAAAAGAAAATGAAATATTTTTTGAAAAATATATTTTTACTAAAAGATGTCTAAGTCGTTCTTTGAGAAAATAATATAAAGTGAATTTTTAACTATTTGACCAAATATATTAGGATAAATAATATTCATTTATGAAATAGTTATATTTAAATTATATTTTGGTAAATTTATATTATTTTTCTACGAAGTTTCATTTTTTAATGAAAAGTTAAAAATATAGATTTTTAATTTTAAAATCACTTTTCATCTAAATAATTTATATTAATATATTATATTTTAAATTGGTGTTAAAGTTTAATTAGTTCAATATTACATAAATTAATACATTTTATGTAATTTTAATCAATTTCATGTTGAATTTAGATATAAAAGGATAGTATACTTTTAAAAAATTTCTCTTAAAACCCCTATTTTTTTATCCCATCAGTGAGATTAATGTTTTCCACATATCGTAAAATAATTTTGAAAAAACTATTCCATATTTAGAATCATCATAATTTATATTTTAAAATATTATTAAATTTATTTTTCACTAAAATTAATAGTGAAAACATTAAAAATTAATTATCACTATTAAGGTAAAAATGTGTTTACTATAGGTTTAAACAAAGATGTCTTTGGTTAAAATGACCTAAAAAAATTTCCACTACTAATTTTCAATTCATTTATCGAATATTATGATAATATAATTTATTTTTAAGATTTTTTGTAAAATTTTACATGAATTTGACCTATATAATAATTTAAGTAATGAAAATGTACAAAAAGATAATTTTCATATTTATAATTTCAATAATGATTTAAGATAGGAAAAAAACCATGGTTTGGTTATAAAATATATTTGGAAAGATAAAGTATTTTTTTATTATAACAATTTATCTTTAATTTTTAGAGATGATATAATTACATATAATAATTTTTAAATTCCAAAACAGTAATTATTTATTAAAAAACCAATTAATATAAATGATGGAAAAAATATTAAAAGTGAAGTAAATTGAATGAATTATTGGGTTCCATTATTTATATAGATGAAGGTACCATTTTAAATTGGTTTGAAAAAAAATTATAATTCCATAATTTTTGTGATATTTTTAAATTCAATTTAAATTAATAATGTCACAAGTGGCATTATTATTATTTTATGGTAAATCATATTCTATTAAATGATTTTAAATTAATAAAAATATTATCATCTTCCATGTTAATTTTAATTGTTAATAAATATAAAATATATCCCATTTATATAACATTTTTTTTGTTTTTAATTGATATGATGATACGTAAGTAGTGAAAACTTTGTTTGCATGTTTAACATTGGAACAACATTTTTTCCCATTACATGCCTTTATGTAAAAAATATTTTCAATAAAAACATTTTTTTATTTAATAAATGAGTTATCATTTTTATAATAAGTGGATATAAATTATCTAAAAATATATCATTATTTTATTCTTAATGATTAAATTGCCAATGTTAGATTACTAGCTACCATACTAAAAACACAAAATGGATAAAATAAGGAAACATTGATGTTAAAAAAATTAAAACCTATGTATTATTATTTTTAGAAGTTTCTATAGGCCATAAAATCCCCCACCATATTAATTATAAATATTTTAGCCACATGCGGTAATATTGACCTCCAAATAGTGAATACCTTTTGGTATTTATAAGAATTCCATTCCTCCTCAACTATAAAACCGAACTAACTCTGCTTACATATTCACACCTATCAATAAATTTTGATCACTAATACCCTGACCAAATAACTCAAAAAAATACTTTCATTCATCATATATGAGTTATTTTATGATTAGAGTAAACCAAGGATGGAATTATCTCAAATCATAGGAGAATACCTAAAGAAGAGGTGATCTTTTTCAATGAGAATCTTTAATATACTTCTTTTTCCACATCCTTCAATTTCTATTATATCATTATGATATAATAAATTAAATATTTTCCAAATATTAAGAATTTTTTATAATAATTGAATGACCAAAAACAATCTACAATTCCCACCAATGGGTTATGAAATCATAATTCGTGTGTACGTAGGACTACCTCATTGAGAACTGATGTTGACTATTTTTTAATTTCTATCTCTAAAGGTTAGTTATAATGACAGACCTAAAATATATATATGATATTTTAAATGTATTTAATCCAATAGAGTATTTATTAAATATACATAATTTTTATCTTCCATTCTATAGGTGATAAAATAACATCACTCGAGTGTATGGAAGAGTACCACCTTACGACGTGATATAGTTTATCTTTCACTTGCAATTCACATAAAATTTGATAAAGATAATTTAAATGAATATATGTTATATAAATTACAAGGTTATTATATTAATAAAATATTCATCATTATTAAAAAATAATATTCAATTTCATTTCTTAATTTGTCACTCACAAGAAGATGATAACATTGTTCGTGTATGGATGGACTACCACCGTAACAAATTTTTTGTGACTATATATTCATCAACACACCCCATGGATGATATAAATATATATATATATATATAATGAAATAATATAATATATGTTATATTATTATCATCCTATAATGATTACAAAATAATTAGTTTCATTCGATAATGATCTTTGGAAAATGGAAATGTTATTCATGCATACGTACAAACTACCCTCACCATGATCTTAATGTATTTTATTATTCATATTTTTATTAATTTTTAGTTTAAAAAATAAAACACATTTGAGAATATGATAAATATTTATGTATTATTATTTAAGAAATAAATGAGGTATTTAATACTTTATTGAACTGGAAATTTTATAATGAAAGACCAATGAGAAAATAAGGCCATTAACACCCAAAATAAAGAAAATAATGAATGGTTAATAATGAATGGGTAATAAGATGTTTTAAAAGGATAATATATTATATTATAAATATTATTATGGTTATTTTATTAATTAATAAAAAAATTTACACCCCTATACATTATGTTAATGAACATACAACAAAAGGAAAAATGAGGTAAGGGATTTCATCACAATTTCATTTCATTAAGGCATATTGAAATTTTATTCAAAAAAATCATTTATATTGTTTATATAATTCACCATCACCTGTAATAACATGAATACTTAATTTATAATGTTATTTTAAGATTAAATTTTAATTATTTCAACTAAGTGGGATCGACATAAGATTATCAATTGTAAAAATATTATAACTCAATTAATTTTCATTTAGTCATATTACTTCCTCATTTTCATTAAAATGATAATATTATGTGAAAAATTAATTTTTATTATCTTATGTAGTAATTTAAAATATTTTATGTGTATTTTGAGTTTATACAAAAAATAGAATCATTGATTATTTCTCACTTAAATGTTATGATCATTAAAAGAATCATTTCAAAATCACATTCTAATAGAGATTGTTTATTTTTTAATTTTAGTTAGATGAAATTGTTTGATAATTTGATAATAAATGTTTTCTATTTTCTTATAAAATAGTTAATCATGATATTTTCTTGTAATAGTATCATAATACCACTCTTTTATAATTAATTGTCTTTATAAAAACCATTTTATAAAATATGACATCATTTCTCTCTTTAGTTAGAAATTTGTTTTCATCCAAAACATTTTTTTCTATAATTGTTTTTAAAATTAATTTTATCATTTTCAAAATGATTCATAAAATAAATTTTCACCACTTTATACACATTAAAAAATAGTTTCAATGCGAAATTATGTATATTTCAAAAAAAACACATTTTTTATTACATATAAAAAGTTAAAGGAATATTTTTTTAACAAGTATTGAATGAACAGAATTCCTAGCTATCATGAACACAAAAATCTTAAAAATATTATTTTATATGTTTCTATGATTGTCTAAAAAGTAAATTATTCTTAATTGTTTTTAAATAATATTTTTGAAATAAATTTTCAAGGCATGTTATATTGAAAATATTTTTTTAAAAAAATGTATATCTTCCACAATAAAATTTTCAAAATTATTTTCATTTTATTAATATTCATCAATGAAAAAAACCAATTATTTAAAATCCAGTGGTATGTGTTTTTAAAAAAATCCATATTATTCTATTGGATGGTTTTGGATCAATTATACCAAAGAAATTATGTACATTGATATTTATGATTCACATTTATAATCATTAACATTCTATTTAAATATTCACATTCCTATGATCATTGAAAATAAAATTTACAATTAATTTACATACTGCTTAAAATTTATTTTATTATTTACGTAACTTTATCTCATATATATATATATATATATGTTTTGTTTTTCCTTAAATGTTGTTTGTTCGTATGGGGAAATATTTATAAATATGTATTATTTATTCAATACGAATACTTTATGATAAGGCACATTAATCATATATAATATAAATTATTCAATATATGATGAATGATATAGACATATAGACATAGTTTGGGATTGATTAATGAATGACCATTAATGAATCGATAGTCTCTTTAGAAGAAATTAGTTGGCCAAAAAATATTCATGTTTGTAACAATGTAGAATTAATCATTATGAAGTATAGATCATGATAATAAGTTTCATGTGAAATGTATTGAAAGAAAATAAGATTAGTTTTTACCTAGTATATTTTTTACTATTTTAGGCTAGAAATTAAAATTAAATTTATTATATTCCTATGAAAAATAATGTCTACTAATTAAGAATTTCCTTTATTTAAATTCATCCATTACAATCCTTATGATTTTCTCTATGATATTATCTATGAATTCATTTCATTCCAATTATATTGACTAAATGTAATGGTTTTTCATTTTTTACCATTACATATTAATTATTCCTCATATAAAATTTTAAATAGAATGTGATTTTATTTATATACCATTCCATGTGTGTTATTCATATTGATTCATGATAGCTTAAATTGTACGTTAACCTTAATGATCATTTAAGCTCACACTTATTTTTTATTTTCAAAATAATTAATGAGATGTACTAATGTTTGATATAAATCATTATTATATAAAGAATAATTTTATTCTAAATCAAAAATTAAGCTTTAATTTATGTATTAAAATGTAATAATTAATGTATCCATTTATCCCTGAACACTAAATTATTTTGTCCATCAGATTGTGATACCATTAATCTTATACCAATGTAATAAACTAAGGCACCGACTACGGGTTACTGGGGCCAGGTTCATTACATATGATATCATAGGATGCTATAGTAGAAACCAAGGGATATAGATTTTGGGAAACATATATTAGAGTACATAAACCTAATATGTAAATTGAGGATAACTATAGAAGAATATCCTAAATTGTTGGTAAGGTAGATATTAAATGGTATTCATTGAAATACATACCCATATGGATAATCCGAGTGATATTGGTTCTATTATAGATGTTCCTGGGGGAAAGAATAATGAAAAGAGTGAATTGGGTGTGATCTAATCGTTACTTGGTACACGAAAATAATACATAATGCACACCTAGTTTGATAGAGATGAAGGATATTATTAGGAAAACTCATATTATCTTTACAAACTATTAAGAATGAATTTTATAGATAATGAAAATAAATGACCTAGAATAAAATATAGACCAAGGAAGGACCTATGTGGAAATAAATTAGATGATGTTTTTATGTAATGGGTATGTTATAAAAACTCTTGTCAAAAGGTTATTTAAAAATTATATTTATTTATCGGATTCCCAACATATTTATTAGGGGATTGTTATAGGAATTATATTAATACAGTTCACTAAAAGGAAAAAAATCCATGTCGGGTGACAACCCGTCACATTTGGCATGGTCATGGGGCTTGAACCCACAACCAATAGAAGATATTGGTTTATCACTTTCCATAGAACAACATGAAGTCATGATTAATATTTCAATATTTTTTTCTTAAGAATTTGAATTATATATATTAACAAAAAATGATTAGTTTTACTATTGAGTTTTAGATATTAATGTTTGATATTGAAAAACTTGTATGAAAATATATTGGTTTTATAAAATAGTTAGAGAAGTAATGATTGAATTTTTAATAATATATGGATCTTATAATATGTTAAATGTGAATTTTATTTCTCTAGGAATAAAATATATTTTTTTTGATATTGGTTTCGTGAAGTAAGGTATGAATTAAAAATTTATTTAAAAATAATGAAAAGATGAAATAGTGTTTATGAAATAGAAATGTATTAAGTAAGTATATTTCCTTAAAAACATAGAAAATAAAATAATTTATCGACTTTAGGAAAATTTTCTTGAAATAGAAATATTATCGTACATTATTCATATATAAGGAATACATTGGTCTATTATATTATCAAATAAATATGTTTTTGAGGCCCTTAAATTATCATTGATTAGTCTTGTTGTTGGGATCAATGTTAGGACCCGTCCTCAGGACCCATGTCATGACTACCCCAAGCCCACCTTCCATAGGGCAGGGGCTGGCAAATAGCACCAATGGTGTAAATCCCTAAGATGGGAAGGAATTGCCTTTATGAAAGTAAACAAACACAACAGAGTACGCAACTGAAGAAAGCACTAAGTAAATACTGTATACAAAAAGTATGTTCTGAAAGGAAAGGAGCAGGAAATACAAGCCTAATAGTAAGTACAGTACAACTAAAAAACTAATACAACTATAGAAAAGTAGAACAGCAACTACTGAGTTGTCCTCTGGGAATCCCACCTCAAGGGTGGGTATAGATGTCCACCTTAGCACCTCGGGTCCATGTGTCTGCTTCGTGTACGTCCCGCCAAGTGATACACCTTCGGGTACCGTCTAGCTCTACAAATCTCTACCATGATCAGTGTTGTATGTCGGTTGCATCCAACACAATGTAGTGCGGGCATATCCAATGTAGGGGTGAGTATACGATACTCAGTAGGGACCCCGAGACCCCCAAAGGTCCCCTATAATCCACAAAGGATAAACCACATAAGAAAGACACAACCATGAATTATCAACAAACCCTACTTAGTTATATTCCCATACATATACCTATGTTATCAATTTCAGTTCGGCTCCAACTCTTGAGCCCAAGCATAACCCATTCCACACAGGATGTGAATTTAATCACATCAATGATAATAATTGAAAGTCAAGAAAAAACTCAAACAGGTATACATATTTCGTATAGTTATATAGATGATCAGATGTAGTCACTGATTCATTTAAGATGTCGGACCCACATAGGATACTATACCAGCTAAGTTGTTGGACCCACATAGGATACAAGACCAGCTACTCTGTCAGACCCACTACGGATACAAGTATAGAGGTCAAACTGTCGGACCCACATAGGATACAAGAACAGTATTCATCACTGTCGAACCCACAGAGGATTCCAGTACAAAAGCCATCATCGTCGAACCCACGGAGGATTCCAGTACAGTAGTCGTCGTAGTCGCAACCAGCTCTAGGGTTCCTACACACAACACGCTCGATTCCAAGAGGGTCCTCTCCTCGAGCCAAGGGGGTCGATTAATCAACTATAACAATGTCCTGAGTTGATTTATCCCAAAGTTATGTCTCATCAAAAGAAACCCAACATGATAGACGACGCGGCAATCAGATGCCCGGTCTGAGAGTTATTGGCATTTCCGTTCCAGGGGCCTGGTTGGAAATACGCTCGTTCCAAACCCGGCCATTTTCAAAAGTTGGAAAAAACTCACTAAGTGTATCATAAAAGGACCTTCTTGTCATAAGGGTACCAGTGTCATAGACGGTGCGTCGATCAGACGCATGGTCAAGAAGTTATTTGAATTTAAGAGAAATGGGTCTGGCTCGTCAAGCCCGGTGTGCTAGCGGGTCGGCCTGTCCTGACTCGGTGGGTCCAACCCAACAAAGGGCTGGCATAGAGGGGTACGGCCCGCGGCTTAGCCTGTTTGACGAGCGATGTAGAGTGGGGGTGGGGGGTTCTTCGAAACGGCGGCGCCGAGCGGCGCCGCCACTCCTATCCAGCCGACTTAAGTCGGTCGGTCTTCTCAAGCGCGAGCAGCCCGCACAGGCGGGCCATTGTTCTCTCATGCAGCACCTTTGAGTGTCAAGACATTAATCAACCTAGTCGGCTGCCTGCCGGCAGGTTCACCCGCCGAAGGGGACCGAAGAGCGCGGGTCGCGGTCATCCACAGCCTGGCACCTTCATGGTGCCACAGTTTCATCAGTCGACCGGTTCTTCTTTGGCCGAACGGCCTGGTTATATGCCACTGTCTTCCCCTCTCTGCGTGGAATCCTATGTCGCAGTCATCTAACGGGCCGGCGCACGACCGCTGTTTCTTTTTCCACCTTTGGTCGTCACCAACCCTGATCACCACCACAAAAATCACGAACCAACGGGGGTTCTTTGGGTTGTGTACGTTCGGCTCGTGCCCTCCGCGTTAGGAGAAAGCAAAAGAGCGAAGACAACCCATTTAATACATCAAGAATGTGTTATAATTTAATTAAACAAAAATTTTAAAAATCCACCTACCTCGTATGACAATCATATACAGAGTGGAGGGGAGGTGGCGTCAACTCGTTGACGTCAGGGAAGAAGGAGCTGAGGATGGTGCGTCGTCGGCATTCCTTGCGGGTGGCTCCTTCTCATTTGTCTTTGCCAAAGATCAAAGGATATGATCATCATTCTTCAGCGGTTCTTCATTGGATGGACAATGTTCTTCATCGAGAGAAGAACTCTATTCTTCTAATTTTCAAGAGCTTCCCCAACACAACAAGTGCCATAAAAAATTATAGCCTAAACTATTATTTTATTCTCCCACGATTTTTTACAAATTAAATTTAAAATTAGGGGAGCCAAAATTAAATGTTCATTAATTAATGGCGTATTGACACAATAATGAGATGAGGGTGGAATGTGGAGAGGCTCCACCATTAAGAGATCAGAGTTGTCAAAAAATAAATAAAGGGGAATTAATGAGGAGTTTAAGGGGGAGTTAAGGAATTAGGCTTGTGTGGGCCCCACCACCGTTATCCTCCCATGGGAGGTTATGTGGGGTGTGGTCCCCAACGCCAACTCCTCTTTGGAGGAAATAACCGTCGCTGAAAATAAATTTTTGCAAACAACAATTTTATTTAATTTTCTATGAATCCCCAAAATTAACTTTCAACCTGTACAAAACACAACTGTGGTAAAAGTCCCCTTAAGAAAATTTCGGCACTGCATGTTCATCGGTGTCCTTAGATTTCAATTCCGAACACCAGTTCAAATGATATAAAAATCCGTACATAGGTTTACTAAATATACCCAAACAAAACATTAGAAAATGATTCTGGGCACACCGTGCCTCGGAATCAGGCGCCATCAGAAACTGTAGACTCGCAAAATTCCAAAAAATTTGAGAAAAACATTTCCTTGAAATTTCCGGGTCTTTACATTACCCCCACCTCAGGGATTTACATCACCATAAAGTTACAAAACACATTAGAAAAACAAATATGGGTACTGAGCACGCATTTGAGCATCCTGCTCATATGTGCTCTCCTGGAGGTTCCCGTGCTTCCAACGAATGCACACTAGAAGAATCGACTGTCGACGTAGGACCTGCTCCTGTCGATCCTCGATCTCCACTAGAACCTCCGTGAATGTCACACCATCATCGATATCCAGCTCCCTGTGGTTGATGATGTGGGACTGGTCATGCACATATCTCCTCAGCTGAGATACGTGAAAGACGTTGTGCACCCAGTGCAACTGAGGTGGAAGGTCCATGTGATAAGCCACCTCGCCAACCCTATTGAAGACCTAGAATGGTTAGCTAAAATGTGGAGATAACATGCCGCCTTGGACAAATCTTCATAGACCCCATCGTGGTGAAAACCATACGAAGATGTGGTTACCATCTTCAAACTCTAGTGGTCTCTGTATCCTATCAGCATAGGACTTTTGTCTGCTCTGTGTAGTCTTCATCAGCTCCTAAAAGATCTGATCCTTCTTCGTCGTAGTTTGGACCATCTCTGATCCTACAATTTCTGACTCCCTTGGGTCATTCTAGCACAGAGGGGATCTGTAAGGTCAGTCGTATAGTGCCTCATAATGTGCCATCCCGATGGTGGAGTGTTAGCTGTTGTTATATGTGAACTCCACCAAAGGAAAGGGATCCTCCCAGCTGTGACCAAAGTCAAGGACGTATGCACGAATCATGTCCTTGAGAGTCGGAATGGTCCTCTCAGTCTGGCCATATGTCTGAGGATGGAAGGCGGTGCTCAAGCAAAGATGCATGCCAAAAGCCTCTCGTAACCCCTTCCATTGCCGGGAAGTGAAACAAGAATATCGATCAGAGATGATAGTTAATGGTACACCATGAATCCATTCGTTCTCCTGATGGTAAAGGCATCTCAAGATCTCTACTGAGCCCTGCTCTCTGATTGGTAGGAAGTGGGCCGACATGGTGAGTCGATCTATGATCACCCAGATAGAGTCATTTCCTCTGGATGTACATGGAACCCCTATCTGAAATCTATGGATATTTCATCTCACTTAAACTCTATAACCTCTATGGGTTTTACCAATCCTGCTGGTACCTGCTGCTCCGCCTTCACTTGCTAACAAGTGAGGTATAGTGAAACAAAATATACTACAGCCTTCTTCATACCTAGCCATCAATGTTGTCATCTGATGTCCTAGTACATCTTTTCCACTCCTAGATGTACCGCTAGAGGGGTAGTGTGAATCTCCCTCGGCACCTCCTCCCGTAGTGCATCTGGTACCATGGTACGTCTTATGAAGAGGATGATGTTCTCCACACCATCAGAAAACCCATTAGGTGCTTCCACTGAGGATATATGATCACATCATGTCAATTAGTCAACATCCCCACATTGTGCCACTCTGACCCGCTGTAGAAGTGGAGTGACTATGAGGTACTGCCGAAAGGCTGCTCCATCTCTATCCGCAAAAGATATCTACAATGTGGATAGCTCCTCTGTCGCCTCTCCCAGAAGTTGAATTCCAGTTCTCCTACTGAGAGCATCTGCTACAACATTCCCCTACTCATGAGTATAGAATATCGCGAAGTCATAGTCATGGAGGAACTCGAGACAACGTTGCTATCTCAGGTTCAGGTCCTTCTGTGAGAAGATGTATCAAAGACTATGGTGGTTAGAGTATACTTTAAAGCGCTCACCAATCAGATAGTGCCGCCACATCTTCAAGGTGAAGACCACCGCTAATAACACCAGGTCATGGGTACTGTATTTCTGCTCATGTTTTCTCAACGGTCATGAACCATATGTGATCACCATTCTCTCCTACATCAAGACACACCCATGTCTGATCCCTGATGTGTCACAGTAAACTACGAACCCTACAAACCTCCTCTGGTAACCTCAGGATGGTTGCACTGGTCAACCTCTTCCTTAGCTCCTGAAACCTCTACTGGAATCTCTCTGACCACATGAAGAGTTTCCCCTTCTTCGTCCTGAAATTAGTGTTGCAACTCTGAAGAAGTTTGGCACAAATCATTAATAGTATCCAACCAGACCCAGGAAACTCCATACCTCCGTCACACTCCTGGGTGGCTCCCAAGAAAGAACTGCCTCAATCTTCACTGTATCCACTATAACTCTAGCATCCGAGATGATGTGTCCCAAGAAGTGAACTTCTCAAATCATGAACTGGCACTTAGAGAGCTTACCATAAAGCTGGTGCTCTCGATGTGTATCCAGTACTACCTAAAAAAGGTAGGAGTGATCCTCCTCAGTAGTTGAGTAAATCAGTATGTCGTCCGTGAAGATTGTGACAAAACGATTGAGGTAAGGCTGAAATATCATGTTCATGAGACTCATGAACACTGTTGGAGCATTGGTTATGCCGAAGGGCATAACCAAGAACTCATAGTGGCCATACTGACACCTGAAAGCCATCTTCTGCACATCCTCGTCTCGAACTCTGAGGTGATGATAGCCTGACCTGAGGTCTATCTTCAAAAACCATTATTCTCCCATGATATTATCAAAGGGGTTTTAAATACTCGGGAGTGGATAATTTTTTTTCATGGTCACCTAATTTAGGCGATGGTAGTCGACACACAGTCGTAAGCTCATATCTGGCTTCTTGGAGAACAAAATCGGAGAAGCCCCAGGTTAAACACTAGGTAGGATAAATCCTTTCCCCTACATGTCCTCTAGCTATACCCAAATCTCATGAAGCTCAACAGGAGCCATCACATATTCTGGAGTAGATATCAGTGTTGTCTCGGGGTACAGGTCTATATAGCAGTCTACCACTCTGTGAGGAGGTAGTCTTGGAACTTCTTCAAGAAAAACATCCACATAATGATCCAACGCAATAGGAAAACTCGTATTTCTCACCTCAACTGCTCTGAGGATGAGACTAGCCAACTGATGTGTGACTGGATACCCTCTCCATTGCGTAAGTCCATCCAATGCTGCAAAGGATCCCTTCTCACCGGTGAAGGTGAACCCGATCCCATCCGTGTGGACACACCGCACTTTGATCCTAATACAGTCGATATGTGCATGCACTGTAGAAAACCAGTCCATACCCAAGAAGATGTCGTAAGGCCTCGACGCTGCTACAAGAAGATCCAAGCCGAAGCTCTCGCCTCCTAGAGTATGCTCACACTGCTGGTACCAGTGCGTAATCCTCGAGTGTACTCTCGTAGGAGACTCTTGCTGTAAGGATTGAGCCAACAGCTCCATCAGAAACTCTATGTTGCAAATGAGGAAAGTGGTAATAAAATAATGACTCGCACATGTGTCTTTAAGTACTATAGAATGGGTGGAGTAGACACAGACAGTAACTCGAATCATATTAGGTGATCCATGGCCGTAGGCCTTGACTACCTGGAGCTGAGTTCGCCTCTGTCTGCCAGCTGCCTATGGTTGGTGGGGACGTCCTGGTAGCGGTGGTGGTAGAGCCTCGAAACATCGTCATCACCCGCTGCTCGGCCATCTCCTCTGACTCGTCCTCCTACTCCCGGCAGACCACCACAGTTGAACCTCTTCCTCAGTCTGGGAGGTCTCTCAAGAGTCTGATGCTCATCTGCATGGTGGGTCGGGCAGTCTCGAGCCATGTGACCCTACTCGCCGCATGCATAGTACTTCCTGCTCCTCGTATAGCTATCTCTGTTTGTTGTACCCCACACAACTGAACATGTATCCTGAGGTCACCAGCCTGATGGCCAGGTCCTCTAGTACCTATGAATTCAACTATCTACTTCCGGCTGTAGAAGACTCTGCAACGTGTCGTCCTACAGAAGGTCTTGCTGTTGGTGACTGCTCAGCAAGAAAAATCTCAAATAGAAGGGATCGATCCAGCACCCTTGCCTACATCGAGATGCTGAGGGGAATTGTCAAAGGCCTGATCTCATGCCTGAGTCCATACATGAAGGTCTGGGCCTGGAAGAACGGGTCCCACACCATTTCTCTGGAGTAGTGTGAGAGTTCAATGAACCTCACTAAATACTGAGCTACTGTCATACTGCCAT
Organism: Viscum album; assembly: GCA_963277665.1. Taxonomy (NCBI): domain Eukaryota; kingdom Viridiplantae; phylum Streptophyta; class Magnoliopsida; order Santalales; family Viscaceae; genus Viscum; species Viscum album. The sequence continues at coordinate 1,258,198,907 of OY728134.1, forward strand.
GTAGCAGATGAAGTAACACCTGAATCTGCACCGCACAGAGGGTGGCAGGAACAAACTCCAAGATAAAGCGACTCTCAAAGTCCGTCCATAGTAATGATGCCTCTTCATGCACCTGGAGCATCAGGCTCCACCATCTACCTGCTGCTGCATGCAGGAGACTCGCAACAAGGATCACCATATAGTCAGCTGGTGTCCCTACCAATCTGAAAACTCTGACGACAGCCTCCAGCCAATACTCACCTGCCTGTGGGTTCATCTCTCTGCGGAACCTGGGCGGCCTCTGTCACTGGAACTCATGTAAAGCACTCAGGCAATGTGCACTCTCTACTGCTAGGGCTGGTGGTATTGGTGGCACAGTGGGTAGTGGTACAGTTGGTGCCTCTGCTGTGATAGGGCATTGCACCGAGGCCTCATCGCTCAGTGGGATACCATCTCGTATGTAAATCAGAAACCCAGTTGGATGTCTTCATTGGGCCATCATTAAAATAAACAGGTGCGCCATAGTCAAACAGTATACCTGGTGAGCTGACACAAAGTAATCACAAAAGGAATCTTCTGAAACACACATGCTATCAGTGTTTTCGTGTACTGAGTTGGAAATCAGAGGTCAGGGTCCTGGTGTATGGATACGTCGGTCGTCGCACCAACACTGGACTCTATGGACTAGAAAACACACTATATAATCTTAACATTATTTCTTCACAGAGATAATGATCAGAGTTCTGAGTTCTGTGGTAGAACAGAATCATCTGATACCAATTTGTCAGGACCCTTTCTTAGGACCCATGCCGTGACAACCCCATTCATGCCTTCGATAGGCCAGGGGCTGGAGACTAGCACCAAATGCGTAAATCCCTAAGCTGGGAAGGAATTGCCTTTATGAAAGTAAAAAAACACAACATAGTACGAAACTGAAGAAAGCACTATGTAAATAATGTATACAAAAGGTAAGCGCTAAAAGGAAAGGGGGCAGAAGTACAAGCCCAACAGTAAGTACAGTACAACTAAAAAACTAATACAATTGCAGAAAAGTAGAACAACAACAAATGAGTCATCCTCCAGGAATCCCACCTGAAGGGTGGGTACAGATGGCCACTTCATAACCTCGGGTCCGTCTGTCTGCTCCGTGTACGTCCCTCCATGTGATCCACCTCCGGGTACCGTCCAGCTCTACATGTCTCTAATTCAATCTGTGTTGTCCGTTGTCTGCATCCAATAGAACGTAGTCCGGGCATAGCCCATGCAAGGGTGAGTATATGATACTCAGTAGGGACCCCGAGACCCCCGATGGTCCCCCTCAATCAACAAAGGATATACCACAGAAGAAAGATACAACCACAATGTATCATCCAACCCTACTTAGGTATATTCCCAAACATATACCTAAGTTATCAATCTGAGTTTGGATACAACTCTCGAGCCCAAGCACAACCCAGTCCACACAGGATGTAATGTCAATCACATCGATGATATTGATTGAAATTCAAGACTCAGCTCACACATGTGCACATATTTCATATAGAGATAGAGATTATCAGATGTAGTCACTGAGTCATCTAAGCTATCAGACCCACATAGGATACTAGACTAGCTAAGCTGTCAGACCCACATAAGATTCAAGACCAGCTATTCTATCAGACCCACTAAGGATACAAGTACAGAGGTCAAAATTATGGTCCCACAGAGGGTACAAGAACAGTAGTAATCACTATCGAACCCACATAGGATTCCTGTACAAAATCCATCATCATCGAACCCACAAAGAATTCCAGTACGGTAGTCGTCGCAGTCGCAGCCACCTTTAGGGTTCCCGCACACAGGACGCTCGATTCTAGGAGGGTCCTCTTTTCGATCCAAGGGGTTCGATACATCAACAATCATAAAGTCATGATTTGATGTATCCCGAAGTTCTATCTCTTCAAAAGAAACCCAACGTGACAGACGACGCGTCAATCAGATGCCTAGTCTGAGAGTAATTGGCTTTTCCGTTCCAGGGGCCCGGTTGGAAATACACTCATTCCTAACCCAACCATTTTCCAATGTTGTCCAAAATTCACATAGAGTATCGCAAATGGACCGCCTTGTCATAGGGATCTGAGTGCAGCAGATGGTGCATCGATCGGATGCACTTTCATGAATTTATTCACATTTAAGCGTAATGGGCCTGGCCCGTCAAGCTCGGTGGGCTGTCGGGTCGGTCTGTCCAGACTCGGCAGGTCTGACCTGAATAATGGGTTGTCCTGGCCCAATAGGGTATGGCCCGACTGCCATGGCCTGGCCTACAGCTGGCCGCAGCTCGGCCAGCCGGCTGAGCGATGCGGAGTAGGGGGCCCGGTTCTTCGAAACGGTAGCACCGAGCGGCGCCACCCATCCTGTCTGGACGGCCGATGGCAACCAGTCTTCACTGGAACGAGCGGCCTATATAGGTGGGACTCTATTCTCCCATTTGGCACCTTCGGGTAACGCAGCCTTCATAAACCAGGTCGGCCGCCTGTCGGCCGGTTCACCCGCCAAAGTGGCCCGCAGAGCGTGGGCCGCCGTCCTCCGCAGCGTGGCGCCCTCATGGCGCCGCAGTTTCTTCAGTCGACCAGCTTTAGCCTTCCGATTCTTCTTCGGACGAGCTACCCAGTTGTAAGCCGCAGTCTTCCCCTTTCTGCACGACATCCTTTGTCGGAGTCCTCTAACGGGTCGGCGTGTGGCCACTGTTCCCGCCGCCGCCTTCGGTCGTCATCACCCCCGATCGCCACAACAAAAATCACGAACCAACAGAGGTTCGTCGGGCCATGTTCATTCATCCCGCGCCGTCCGTGTTAGGTGAACGCAAAAGGATGAATACAAACCAGTTTATACATCACGAATGGGGTTTAATTTAATTAAACTAAAATTATACAAAGTCCCCTACCTCATTCGTCATTTGTAGACGGAGTCGTAGGGTGGTGGCATCAACTCATTGACATCGGGGAAGAAGGAACCGAGGATGGCGCGTCGCCCGCGTTCCTTGTGGGCGGCTCCTTCTCCTTTGGCTTGGCCAAAGATCGAAGGAGATGATCGTCATTCTTCGACGATTCTTCATTGGATGGATAGTGTTCTTCATTGAGAGAAGAAATCTATTCTTCAAATTTTCTAGAGTATCCCCAACACAAAAAGTGCCAACAAAAATAATAGCCTAAGCTATTGTTATATTCTCTCATGATTTTTTAAAATATAATTTAAAAATTACAGGATCCAAAATTAAATTTTCCTTAATTAATGGTGTATTAGCACATTCATGAGAGGAGGGTGGAATGTGGAGAGGCTCCACGATTAAGAGAGAGGAGTTGTCAAAAAATAAATAACGGGTAATTAATGGGGAGTTTAAGGGGGAGTTAAGGGGTTACGATAATGTGGGACCCACCACCCTTATCCTCTCATGGGAGGTTATGTGGGCTGTGAACCCCACTTCCAACTCCTCATTGCAGGAAATAACCACCACTAAAAATTAAAATTGTTCAATCAACAATTTTATTTAATTTGCTACGAATCCCTAAAATTAACTTTCAACATGAACAAAACCCAACTACGGTAAAAGTCCCCTTAACGGAATACCGATGCTGTGAGTTTATCGGGGACCTCAAATTTCAATTCCAAGAACTGGTTCTAAATATAGAAATACTAGCACGTACATTTACTGAACGTACCCGAACAAAACATCAGAAATTGATTCCGGGCACACAGGGCCTCAGAATCAGGCGCTGTTAAAAACCGCAGACTCGTAAAATTCCAAAGTATTTAAGAAAAAATATTCCTTTTAAATTTCCAGGTTTTTACAATCAAGGACCTCAATAATTTTATATAATAATTTACTCTTTTATTCTATGGAGATATCATTACTTTACAGTAATGTAGTCCAATGTAAATCCTAGTCTTGTGTTATTCCATATTATCTCTATACTCCCCTTACTCTCTTTTAAATAGAGGTTTTATGAACCCTTTTTGGATTTAGGGGTTTTTAAAAAATAATTTTAAAATATAAAACAAATTATTACTCAGATCATATTTAAAATGTGAAGATGTAATTTATTTATGGGGGGTAAAATTTTGCACCCAAAATTATAAAATGAGAACATTTTATTTGATATCCGGTATGACATATGACACCATTATAATATAGGAAAATAATATTCCAAGAATATATAATTTAATTAAATGTTATCTATTCAATAGCTTTAAATACATGAAACCCTGAGTGATCATGTGTTACATATAACAATTTGTTTTCTTCTGTTATGCACAACAAGGAGCTTCTTAAATATCTTCTGTTACACATATGACTATGTTTTACAAAACAATAATATACTATTAATATCATTATTTAACATGAAAGTTATCATCTAGCTATTGTAATAGAGGATGTGAAAAGGATTAATTGACTTATTTTTTCCACACATTAATTATTTATCTATTTATTTGTAATAAAATATATTAATATAATCTATAAATAAATATATTCTAAAAAAATGTATTTTTTATGAAATGATCCTTAGTCGCGCTTTGTGAAAAAAATTTAAAATATATTTTTATAAATATTATAAATGTTATATGAAAAAGTTACCATAATTTTTGAAAAAGAAATATCAAAATTAACTAAGGTATAATTTTTTGTATTTTTTCTGAGCTGTTTTAATATCATATAAATAATGAAAAATACAGAATCTTAATTAAAAACTGCCTTTTCATTTAAATAATATAAATGGTTGAATTATATTTTAGTTTTGTATTATTATTTAATTGGTCTAATTATACCTCAAATTTTATGATTTAGTTCATTTTAATCAAATTCATGTTGAATTTAGAAATAAAAACATTATAAACATTTAAACAATTTCAATTTAAAAACCCTCTTTATGATGCCATATGTGGGATTAATTTTAAATTAACATTTTCCACTTATATGAATTTATATTGAAAAATTCGATTTAGTATTTGGAATCAGTATAATGTAAAATTTATAATAAGGTAAAATTAATTTTTGGCTGATTTATATTTTGAATGAAGTGAAATTTAATTATCATGGTTATATTAAAAATTAGTTTACAATAGTGTTAAAATAATATATTTTGGATTAAAATGACATAGTTTTTTTTCAAAAACTATTTTCTTTACATTATTAATCATTATGTCCTTATAAACTGTTTTTATTTGTTTATGGGAAAATTTTATATTAATGACACTTATATAATAAGTTATGTAATGAAAAAAAATTATTTTTTCTTTTTAATTTCTATAATGCTGTATGATATAGACAAAAACTAACTTTCCGGTTATAGATATTAATTTGAAACATAAAATAGTTTTTTTATAATAAAAATTTTATCTTTAATTTTTATAGATGGATTAATAACATAAAAGTGTTATGAAATGCCAATAAAAAAATTATTTAGTTAAAAAGTAAATGAATTAACACAAACTAAAAATATTAAAAGTAAACTGAACGGAATGATTTATTATGTTAAATCATATTTATAGATTAATATTTCTTTTTACAAAAATTTTGAAAAAATAAATTTGAATTCCATCATTTTACTAATATTTTAATATTCAATTTAAATGAATAATTTAAAAATGATATTACTATTATATTATGATAAATAATATATAGTTAAATGATTTAAATTTACTAAAAATAATATATTCTACAAAATTATTTTGAAATTATAATAAATATAAAATATTTTCTATTCATAGACCATGTTTTGTTTTATAATTAATTAACCAACCTTTCAATAGTAAAAACACTTTTAGCATGATTAAGGTTAAAATAATTTTATTGCATGTTACATGAATTTGTGTTACCAATTAATTTCAACACATAAACTATTTTTGTTTTATAAAATATATTTCATATATAGAATATTGTATACAAATTAACTTATATGTATCACTTTAATTTTTTTTAAATGATAAATTACCAAGGGTAAAATTTTAGTTACTATAGAGAAAACCCAAAATGGTGAAAATAAGAAAATATAGATGTTAAGCATAAAAATTCCAAAAAAAATATATTATTTATAGAATTTGATTCTTATAGAATATATCATATATTCACCTCATCAAAAATAAATTTTAGATCCACATTAGGTAATATCGACCTTCCAATAGTGAATACATTGGGAATTTTCAAGACCACCACTCATCCTTAACAATATAAGGGAACTTAATCTCCTCAATTAACATCACCTATCATGTCTTTTATCTCATCCAACTACTATAAAAATCAATACCTAAATCCATTAAATAATACTAGATGAATTTATATAAATATATCCTAAAATGGATTTACATTAACCCAAAGGAAGTTACCTAAAGGAGAGGTAATTTTCATTAATGAGCATCTTTAATTTACTTATTTCTCCACCCACATTGAATAATATTATACATTGATGATATAATCAATAAATTATTATATATATAATGGAATTTTTTTTTATAATATGATAATAACCTAAAACCTACTCCACTTCCCATAAATGGGTTACAAAATTATCATTTTTGTATACGCCGGAGTACCGCCTTATAAACTAATGTTAATTATTATTCTACTTCCACCTCTCATGTTTGTGTATAATTGTTGATATAAAGTTTATATATGAGATTAATAAAATATTTATACCTATGTAGTATTTATTTCATATATATATTTTTTATCTTAAATTATGTATAACATAAAACAGTATCACTTAGGTGTGCGTTGAACTACCATCCCGCGAAGCGATGTGATTCATTAATCACTAATGCTTCAAATTGAAGGTTATAAAGAAATATTTACTTACTATATGGGATATAAATTTCATTATTTTTATACTCATGACATATTTAAATTTCTATAAATTTAATATACAATTTAATAATATTACTTTTTTACTCACTTAAATACGATAACATCATTCGTGTACATGTAGACTTCCACCTTCATAAATGTGATGTAACTATATTTTCATCACCACAAAAAATGTATGATATAAAAATTTAAAATTAAGGAATTAATATGATAATTATGATTTTTTTAATATTCTTGAAATATTATATAATTCATTATATCTTTTCATAATAACCATTTGAAAATGGAAACGTTACTCATGATTACACATGACCAACCATCTCCATTATCATAAGACATTTCATTCCTCATAAAAATAATGATTGATTTTAAATGTAAAAAATATATTAAAATATGATAATTAAGTATTGATAACTGATATTTATGTGATAGATCTACATAATATTTCCAATTACTAAATCATTCATAAGGAATCATAAATGACAAAGGAGGGTAATTAACACCAAATATACGCAAAATAATGAATGATTATTAATTAATGGGTAATAATATGTTATAAAATTATAATATCTGTCATTTATAAATATTAATATAGTTCTACAGTTGGTTAATAACATGTTTACAACCCCTATAATTTATTTTAAATCATGTACAATAAAATGAGGTGTGAGGTCATATATTTCAACTCAATTTAATTTCATTGAGGCATAATATAATGCAATTCTTGTAATTTCAATAATATGGTGTTAATAATAACCCTGGACATTTAATATCATGAATATTTAATTATTAATAATATTATATGATTAAATTTTAAATATTTCATCTATAGGGACTTGTCATATGAATTATCAAGTGGTAAATAATTTCATAACTCAATTTCTTTTCAATGAAAATTATTACTGCATCATTGTCATTAATATTATAAGATTAAGTGTATAATTAATTTTGATTATATTATGTTTTATTTAAAATTATATTATTAGTATTTAATGTTTATACACATAATTATTTCATTGATTAATTCCCACATCATCATTATGAACATTGTAAGTGGTTATTTTAAAATATTATTATAAGCAAGATTGTTCATACTTAAATTTTTATTGAAAGAAAATATTTTACCATATTTAATAAACAAATCATAAATTTTAATCTTATTTGTATGCATGATATTTTAAATTAATAGTACTATTTATCACACCTTAGTATATAAAATGTTTTCTATTTTTTTTAAGAAAATCCAACTTCATTTTTCACTTCAGTCAGAAATAAATAATATTCCAAAACTATGTTTTCTAAAAATTTATCTAATTTTTTTGTAATATTTTAAATGTGATTTATATTAATAACATCTAACAATTTATATTATTTGAATTAATTTTTTTAAATAATCTTATGACTTTTCAAAATAATTCTCGTGTTTCTTTTAATAAAAAAATCATGAAAGGAATCATTTTTTAATGTGTACATAATGAACAGAATTTCCTTCTTCCATGACCACTCAAATGTATTAAAGATTATTTTATATGTTTATTTTTTATTTTATTGATATTTATTTTTTTAATTTCTCTATTATATTGTGATTCTAAAATTTATTTTCAAAGAAAAGTTTTTTAATAATAATTTCCAAATGAAAATAAAATTATTCTCAAAAATATTTTTGAAAATATTTTTATGGTATTTATATTGATCAATGGTAGAAATAAATTATTATTACTCCAATGGGAATATTTTGTATTGAAACCATCCATATTCATCTTATGGATAGTTATTGATAATTTTTACAAAGTAAAGTATTAATATTAACTATTGTAGTTCAATGAATTTCTGCCATCGTGGGCTATCAGCCATAGATTTCTCGAATGAAGAGGTAAAACTACTCTCTTCAGATTCGCACTATGTTCTTGTTGGAAAATTTATCAAGTTCATTCCTTCTCTTGTATTTTTGTAGAAAACTCTTGAGAACCTAGGTTTTGAGAATTTCTAGGTCGGTCTTTTGAACTCCTTGCATGTTCTACTTCATTTTTCATCTGAATATGATTAGTATAGGCTTTGGGCGAGGGGTTCTTGGATTTTTGGTGGTTGTAGTATAAAGGTCTTGAAATGAACAACTGATTTCATTGTAGAGTTCGAACAACCTAATGTACCTATTTGGATAGGATTATTAGGACTCCCAATTCATCTATTTAAGAAAAAAGCCCTTTTTTACATTGCTAGATTATTTGGACATCCTGTTAAACTAGACTTTGCCACTAAAAATTTAACTAAACCTTTTGTTGCTCATGTGTATACTGAAGGTGACATTTCACAAACATTTCCCTCGAAATTATTGTAGCAAAATGGTTCAAAAGGTAATGTTCTGGAAGTTGTCTTTGAAAATTTCCTTGCTTTTTGTTAGAGGTGTTCTATAGTTGGGAATTTTATTGATGAGTGTGAGCAGCAGAAAATATCACACCCCCTTCCCAAATACAAACCAGTTTGGATTGAGAAAGACATACACAAAAATTCCCAGCCATATTTTTCTATTCATAGAAATGTTGATGCCTCCACCTCTCATCCAATTGGGGAGGCTAATGAGGAAAAGGCCCCTTTTTCAGTCTCACCTAAGATGAATTTAACAACTGTTGAGGTCTCAAATTTACATCGAAAACCCTTGATGGAAAATCAAGATAAATATTTATAGCATGATGTTCCTAAATAACTAGATCAAAGGATGATCCTTGAACCACAAGATGTTAGTGATAAGGCTGATGAGGATAACAATGTTGATAATCTTCAAATGGAGGATGACCCATCAGTTAGAATTTAGGAGGAATACCTCAAATCAAGTTATCGAAACGGAAAAAATCCTATCATTGATGAGGATGGTTTTATTACCCCAAACTCTAAAAAGACTAGGAAGCGTAAGGATTACTCTGAATTAGAAAGGACAGTTGTTTCCCGCTCCTTTCAAGCCTCTCACATTGAGTCTTCCAAGGATTCAACTGAAATGGTTCCAATTCATATGGAAGAGAACTATGACAGAAAGAAGGATCCCGCATACAAGGATGCTTTCCAGGTACCTAAAGATGAAGATGTGAGTGATGAGGCTTGTGCTTGGATGGCTGAGCAAGATCAATTGATATATTGGAAGTACCTTCATCTCGAGATTTCTACTGATACATATCTGGAGATTAGGAAAAGATTGTATATGAAGATGATTGAGGAATTCAAGAAAAATCACAACTTCAACTTTAGTGATACCCTTTGGGTTTGATCCTTTTGATTATTGTATTTCTTTGATTTTAGATATACAGATTGTGATATTTCTTTGATATGGATCAGTTGATGGTGATGGTTGTTATAGTCTTTACTTCCTTCTCTCTTCTGTACATTTTTTGACTAAAGGTTTCTAGTGGAGATGCTGCTTTCCCGACCACTGTTGTGTCTGATTGACTGAATTCTCCTATTATTGATGACCTTTTGATGGCTTGAAGATCTGTCTGAAGTTTTTATTCTGGTGATGCAGAAAAAGTAGGTGCATTGTGCTGATCCAATCTGGTGATTAAGTTTCACTGCTTCTACTCAACTCAAATGATATTCTTGGTTGGATATGCATTGGTGTCTATAATATGGTTATGAATGTTTCAGTTTTTGGACAGACCTCTGGTTTCTACCTATTTTACATTCCTTTTGCTCTGAACTAGATTTCTAGCTGGTCGTTTTTTTGCCTCTCTGCATATGGCTTCTGATTCTGAGTTGAGTATTTTTTCTTGTTAAGAGGAATTTTGAAGAAATAATCCTTTTATGAGAACATATTCTGATGTTCTTGGATCTATCAATGGACAGATTAATCTTCATGATATACACCTGCTCGCTTCCATGTTCTATTTTCTGATTACTATCAACGATGATCTGTTTTTTGTGACAGTCAGGGACTTGAATGTTATTCAGTTATGATGTTATGAAATCGTTGTTTGCTCTTTGGACTCTAGATATTCAAGGGAGAATCATGATGACTCACTGGGATGATGGTCGAACTGCTCAGTCTCTACGGTGATCTTTTATTTTGATGTTTTCAGATCTAAGTTGTTCGTTTCTCAGTTTTGTTTTATGGTCATTAAATCCCTGCTGGTGTAAGTGTTTTCTACCTCGAGCTTGAACTGTTACTCTTTATTTTTTAATAAATTCCATCGGTGACATGGAGTGGGAAACCAATCCATGTCATTAATCTTCTTAAAAAAAACAATTGTAGTTTATTTTTATAATCATTAAATTTCCCCAGAATTATTCACTTTCTTATGATCATTAGACAATATATTTATCTATAATTATGAATATGATTTATGATGTATATGATTATTTCTTAAAAAATATCTCATATCTATATATGGGTGTTTTACATTGAGTGTTATTTATTCAACTTGGGGAAATATTGATAAATCTATATTCATAAATAAATATAGATATTTTATGAGAAGGTTCATTATTCATATATTAAATCAAGTATTTTATATATGTTGAATTATTTGTACATACAAACATGATTTGGGGACTATTTAATGAAATCACCTTGATGAATCGGAATTATCTTGAGATGAAATTAGTTGGCTAAAAATCCTTTTTGTTTGTAAATATGTAGTTTTAAACAATTAATTGGATTGGGTAGGATATTATGTGTATTATGAAATATCATTAAATAAAATCATATTGGGTTTTTCCTAGTTTTTTCAAAACCATCTTGAGGATAAGTCTTGACGATAAAGGTATAATGTTCCTGGGAAACATGACATTCATTAATTAAGAATTTCCCTCATTCAGATCCAGTTATCAATATCCATGATATTTTTACTATAATATTTTATGTGGATGCATTTCATTCTAAGATTATTTATTAAATGGAATTTGTTTTATAGTTATTGACCATGCCATGTGAATTATGCCTGATAAATATTTTTAAATGGAATGTGTGTTCAGTTAATTAACTTCCAATATGTTTTATTCTTATTGATTCATGATACCTTCAATTGTACTTCACCCTTAATGACCATATGTGGTCACAAATATTTTTTCCATTATTTTAGAATCCAGGATATGTAGCTTTTTTGGAAATGAAATGAAATGATATAGGGATATTGTTATTTTTGGTAAAAAATTATGTTCTAATTTTTTTATTCATATTTAATCAAGTTTTTCTCTAGTTCACCAATACTACCAACCTTTTTGATCCATTAGGATGTGATATAATGTATCTTATTCCAATGTAATAAAGTAAAGCATCAAATCTTGTTTACTAGGGTCTAGTTCATTATAGACCATCCCAAACAACATGTGTTCCAAAAAACAACTTTCCTTGTATATCTGATTTCCACATTACATACAGCCTATGATTTATCTTCATCTATGCTATTATCGTATTTATATACACTGAAAATCAATTCTGTAACACTAATTCTGGTTTTACTCACTATAAATGAATTTTTGGAAGATAGATTAAGGATTTTCCACACTTAGAAATTAAAATTCATTACACAACTGGAGATATAAGCTCCCTCAAACATGTGAGAATAAAATTTCATAAATGTTTAACATATTAGTTCCATAACTATCACACCACTATCACATATCCAAAGACAGCAAATACACCCAAAAAATGATAAATTACTCCTATGATAAATTGTACAATGATTGGTTTCTCATGTATCATATAATCATTAGAAAAATAGAATAAAAATGATAAATATAAGATAACAGGAGATAAATGTACAAATATGATAGTGACAACTGAAGGTAGTTCATGTTCATTTAGCCATCACTAATGGAATATGACAACTGGGGGAATAAAATAAAACAACAATTCCAAAGCTAATAAATATAAAATTCTTAATATAAAGAATATAATTTAATCGATGATTAATTGAACATAAATATCATTTCATTAATTCTAAATGAATTAATTCATGATTGTCTAAATAATAAAGAATTAGAAATAAAATAACTAAATAAAATGCCTTACTATAGGTATGATTAATTCTTTTCAATGATGGATTGTAAAAAATTATTTTTTATTAGGTTCAATAATTCCATCAAAAATGAAAAATTTCATTGAATTCTAATCATTGATCAATGATATGATGATTTACAACCAACATGGTTTTAATTGAGGGAGGGTCCCTATCATCTCAATCATCTATAGTTATGCAGCCAACCCTAGGGAATTCACCAAAGATGATTTTATAAAGGATCGTATTTAGTGTTTAAAAATTAAATGAAAATTAATTCAATAAATTAACTTAATTAATTTAACCTGTAATTTAGTAAACTCTAACGTAGAAATTGACACTTACATAGAATATAAGATTCCTTGGGTAAAATGCACCACCACGATTTAATGGTGGACACAAATTTATCATTTGACACACCTTTATAGTGTAATTTAATTTTTTTTAAAAACTACATGCACATGAAATATTATATTTAATATATCATCATTAGGAATCTATTTGAACTAAAACTCCACACTTACTATATTCCATATTATAAAAACATAAATTGAAAATTTTAAAAGTGTGAAATGAAATTTCAATTTCGTTACATGGAAGGCTGATATAACTCTAGAATTTACATCTTGAGTCACCTTATAGATATCGTTAGTTGAATTAATTAGTAAGTAATAATTTACAATTATGTCAAATTTGATTCATATATTTCCCCTCATGCATCACCAATATTAAATTAAACCCCAATATGTTTACACTATTTAAAAATCTAGTAATTTAATTTGTAGGAATGAACAAGAGTAAATAAATTACAAAATAGAAAACATTATATTAATATATATAGGTTATTTTATAAAAATATACAAATTTCATTATTGTGTATAAAAAATTAATATTATTTTCAAATGTTTTTAGAAAAAAAATAAATAAATATATTTTTTAAAGTAATACTAATAATAAAATATAATATATAATAATTATTTTTAGCATTATTATTTTTTATAAAACAATAATAAGTATAACTATTATTTTAAAATTTTATTTTCCTGTAAAAAAATTTATCATTGAATTTTATGGTATTATATAATATTTAAAATTAAAAAAATAGAAATTATATTTGAAAAAAATAAATTATTTTTCGAAATTATAAAATCCTTATCATCTTAATATAAAACTGTTTATTTTTTTTAATTTGCTGATTTTTAGATGGATAGTAAAAATAACGACTTCTGTTAAAAATCAATCACATTATTAATTTAGGATTGAAATAAAATATTTTTAAACCATTTTTATATTCAAAATATAAATATTATAATATATATATTGAATATAAAAATACATGCTGAAATTAAAAACACAAATTTATCATTTTTGAAATTCATATAAAATTTCATAATGAATTTTTTGCCAAATATTATAATATAAATTGGATTTTATAAATTTTATGAAATCTATAAAAAAACATGTATTTATTATTTCATTAAAAAATTTAAATAATATATAACAAACTCATTTTCATTTTTTATTAATAATGATTATATTGCTAAGATTAATTTTAATTACCATGATGATGCTAAACCATTTAATTTAAAATTAATATTTTATTAATATAAGAAAATTTTTATTTAAGAAAATAAATTTATCCCCTTGATATAATAAATTTAGTATGATATAATGACACCTAAATAATTATATTAACACACATTAAATTTTTATCCAATATTAAAGAATATTTGATATCCATTATAAAATTAATAATTTCTCTTGAAACACTTTTTTATACATAATATCATTTTTAATTTAAAATTTAATTATATAAATCCTTATAAATTATATTTTATTAAATATGTATTAATTTTACTTCTATAAATCACTAGAAAAAAATTATATGGGTTATTTCATATTTTTAATAATATAAAAAATCACTTAGAAAAAGAGTAAAATGAAAAATCATAACTTTTTAAAACCAATAACATATATAAAAAATTAGTGTAATACCATGTATTATCCATTAAATTAAAATTTAGACACTAGGATCCATTATTTTGAATCTATGAATACATTGACCAATGAGTAGTGTATATATATCATTGAAGGGTAATGAGTATCCACAAAAGTTCCATTTTATTCCCTTGTAAAAGGGGACATCTTCCACACCTCCACGGATAAAATATAAAATACAATTATGATTTTAATTATTCCCACAATAACTCTTCTATAATTATATTTCTCATCCTTAATACCCTTCTCTCTTTAAGTTGCCTAATGGCGTTCACACCAGATGAAATCTCCACAAATATATCATATGTCGAATGTAACTATTAGATTTTTAAAACATTCACCCTATAATACTTCTCTTATAAATATCATATATACATAAAAATATAATTACATTACAATCATTAGTATAATGGTATGTTATTATATTAGTGGAATAAATATTGGCAATTCATCTCTACCCATTATGACAAACCCATGTGTTTTTATTTCATTCCATAGACAACCACCTCAATAGAGATATATATTCAGTTTTTCATCACGACCATTAATGTATGATTAAAATTATTTTATTGGTGAAAAGATATAGAATAAATAATATAGTTTTGATCCTGAAATATAATATCACCAATTACCTTATTTCCTTCTTTTTTTTTGTGAAATATGGACATTTATCTTGTTTTTGTGGTCACTATTAACTCCATAAGTAATGAGTTTAATTTTTCATCACAACCAATCATGATAAGATTCAAAAATATATTTCACATATAATAATTATTTTAGTTATAATTTTTTTTATATTTATTAAGCAATTTTACACAGATTTCAACCAAGGCTAACATATATAATGAGTTATGAAAAGGTGAACGAACAACATCAAGTAATTATTATAGAATGAAAAAAGTAGTAAATATAAATAACATATTACTGCTGAAGGGTCATTAAATATGAAATATATTGGAATGATTATCTACATTATATATTGAGTTAATAGAATATGAATATTCAGAAAGATAGGTTTGTGAAAAGAATAAATCTCAAACAAGGTAAGATTTTCTCCTTAATTCCTATTCATCGAGGCATGTTTTATCTTTATACACTAATTTATAATTTATATAGTTTATATACATCACATTAATGTATTTTGGAATAATAACTAATTTATATTTTTTTATTTATAGAACCATATTTTGTAATCTAAAAATTAATTTTCATTTATAAATTAGAAATTTTGTAAGGGTTTCACATTAAAAAATATTTAATAGAAAAACATTCCCTTTTATACATGAAAATACTTATAAATGTTTCAAATTATTCCAATTTGATATTTAATAGAATTTATTATAATTATTCATGTTATTTGAACATCATATCCATGATATTTTACATTCATGGGGTTGTTATTAATATGATAATTAAGCCTTAAGGGTTTTCTTCTCCAATTACCTTCATAAAGACATGTTTTTCTTTATTCACAAATTTATATTGATACAATTTACATGAATTCCTATTTTAAATATTATATAAATAATCATTTTTTATTAATCTCTTTGCTGTTTAATTTTATGTTATCAATTTTATGGGGTTATTGGTAAATTTTTTCACCAATTGTATAGTACCTCTAATAACACCATTTTAAACTACTTGTTAAAGGGATATATTAAGTTTATACATTTTAGGAAATATTCTTCTTATTTACATCATATATATATATGTGTGTGTGTGTGTGTGTACCACACATATATACATTTTTAAATTTCTTTTTCATTAAATGCGTTATAAATGTTTTGAATATCTATTATATATCAATATTTTAATTAAAAATAGTTCAAGGGAACTATATAGTTTCTTATTTCATGTAAATAATCACCTTCATATTGATTTTTTGATGAAATGAATAGATTCATTTAACCGTCATTATTTTTTGAAGAACCCTCATAGTTCAATTTTTGTTTTATAGAAAACTACAAGGACCTCATATATTTTAAAATACCCTTTTCATATTTCATAGAGCACCAACCAAGAGGTTTATTTTTACACTTTATTCTCATATATAATTTTCATGGATTTTATAGATTTTAAATATATGTTAATTACTTATTTTATATTTCTTATTATCATTTTTAAATATATTTTTATATATTCACCTAATAGGTATCCTTATAATTTTTCCTTTCACTATTCTTTGAATAATAACTAGTAAACCCAATTTATTATTATGTGTTTCATTAGGCTTTTTATTTAGGTATTATTTATTTTTCGTAGGTGAAATGCATAAGTATAATATTTATTTATTTTATGAGAGGTTCCATAAGTATAAATCATTAAAATTAATTACTAAAATTATTATATCTATAAAAATGTTATATAAGGGATTAGTGAGTGAACCTATATCAATTATGGAACATTTTCCACTTTATAGTGATGTTCATGGTATTAACCCTAGAATTTTTTATGATATAATGTTATTTTTTATTCCACTATTTTTTATCTAATTGCATAATTTTATTATGACATGACTCCATGCTTATGACTATCTTCTTTATTAAATCATTCTTTGTCACTTGAATCTAATGTTATGCTTTTTTTTCATTTTTGTTCCCTTATCATGATTTATAGATCACCACTCTCCTTATGTATTTTACTCTTGATATCCTATATTTTTTATAGTATTTTTGGGTTCTTATAGAACTATTTTTATTTTTAATAAATGATAATTTAATTATGTTTAAGATTGTGTATTTGTACGAAAAATATTGTAATGATTGAATCCCTCTAGATCATTATCAAATAATATAGGGAAATATGGTATAAATCCTAAAATAATATATGTCTATGGTTTTAGTCTCTATACATTACATATGAGACTCTAGGACATGAATTTCATAAATACTGGTGGATACCACCAGGTTTTAAATTAAATATAAAATAATTTTATATAATATAAACCGTTATATTTTATAAGAAATATTTCATAAATGGTTTTAGAAATCACTATTTTAATTGATGAAATATAGTATATTTTTTGATATAATATATAGTGTAAGGATACTTTAATAATATTTTTAATGTTTATTCTTGATTTCACAAATTCCATTGTGATAAAAGAGTGGATTTTATTTTACTATGAATAATGAATGGAATGGTGTAATGTATAAATACATTCCATTAATTTAGACATAATTTAAGTACATTAAATACTCAGATTTGATACAACAAATTATTTTCATTATTTTAAAATAGAAATAATTTTATATATAAATTATGAAGTAGTTATAGTAAATTGAATAACCATAAAGGATAGCATACCTTAAAATCTATCCATCCAATGTTGATTTCTTGGAATGTATTTTTGAATAGAATAATCAAATATACCATAGTGTAGTATTTTACACCCATATAGAGGTTTTAATATAAGAATAACTCAAGATGGTATGGCTAAGAACAAATTGTATCATTGTGGTTAGATCATTGACACAAGAAGAATACATTTCAGTAACAAATTAATACATATTAATAACTCTAGGGAAAAAACACATCCAAGTATTTTCCACATTAAAAAGTCAATACTGTATAATAATGGGGTTCATGTGATTAAAAAACTGGTCTTTACAGAAGTTATTTTAGTATAAGCTGTAAACTCCCTTTCCCTAGACATGGGAGATGTCCCAATAATGAAATAGTGAATAATATCCTAATAGATTGTGAGAAAATATAGCACAGGCCAATATTTCACTAAGGACCCAAATGAACTATAATTAGAGGAAACAACCAATACATAAACTGAATCCTACACAACATAGTAAATTTGTGATAGGGGCCACACAATTTATCTTATATATTAGATATTATTTAATGTTAATTTAAATTTTGGGATGAGAGATGAAAATTCTCCACAACCCGTCATATGGTTTATCACGTAACCACCCATTAAATGACCATGTACCATTATAAAATTATAAGACATAAAACAAATATAATGGAAAGAAAATATTTTGATCACAATATATCACTTAAATATAATGACATAACAAATCCATTATAAAAACCATTTTCAATACCAAAATACATAAAAGATTATATGGTATTTATTTCATTTTAAAAACATTACAGCTTATTGAGGAATCCAAAGACCAAATAATACTCACGGTGTCGGAAAGGCTGTTGTCACCGCGTACGTTAAAAAGAAACATACTTATTTCGTTTAGTAAAACTCTTTATATAGAAAATATTCCTTTTGAATAAAATTAAAATTAAAAGTTGTTTATACATCATATAAAGGAAAGTCTTGTATTAGAACAAAATATGCCTCAATGAAAGGAGATTGATACAATGTCCCTTACAAAGACGGTATCCTTTGTTTAAGGATAAATCAATTACATAATTATGTGTGACAAAAGAATACACCAAATATAAGTGGATATTATGTGTAAAACAATCTGAGGTCATTCACACATATTCATAGAACGACATATTCAAGGAGTACAAATTTAACCCAAAAAATAAAAATTGGGTTAAGAAGTTCCCTTGCAAAAATTCGACAGCCTAACGACGTCACTTTAAAATGAATAAAATGAGTTGATGAGAGAGAAAATGGTATCTCATCACATGGACATAAAATTTACCTCTAGAAGAAAATATCCCAACATAAAAATATGTAAATTAAATGACCCAACAAAAATAAGTCTTTTAAAAAGAGGAGGGTGAAAGGTTCCCATACCGATTTGGGTAACTTTCGACACGTACACCCCATGAAAGAAGAACTATACAGCATTGATGTAAATACTCATAAACTAAATTATATTACAAAAAGTGTATAATAATGGGATGTACATACACCACCCAAAGTAAATAGTGGAAAATGTAGCATAAATATCACTGGAATCAAAGTGAGATGAAAATTCCCTTATGAAAACTCAGCAGCCTAACGGCGCCACATAAAACTTCTAAAAATGGATTTATGAGATCAAATAGGGTATCTCATAATATGAAAATAAAAATTACATAATTAGTAATAAAAAATAACATCCCGAAACATAATAAATATGAGCTTACAAGAAATGACATAAAAGAGAGTACTTAAAAAGAAGAGAGAGGTAGGATACCTTACCTCAAGTCCGACTTGTCTTGTTCGTTTCTTTATATCCCTGAATAATAAACTTTGGTCAATTTATAATTTCATAATTACATCCTTTAAATATTTTTATTCATTTCATATCACATATTATAATGTTATAATAATTGGTTAATAATGTCAGTTCATATAAAATGTTTTTGGCGATGTTCGGTACATGAGTCAAAATTGAACTTGTTGGAAAAGAATTTTCCATGTAGTTATAGGTACATCATCTCCATAATAATATTAATGAATTAAATATCATGTATATCCAGTATATATTCATTTTATACTATTCCATATCATTTGGAGATAAAAAAATAAATTCATCATTCACGGAGATGGTAGGTCGTACGTACGCATGAACGCTACTTTCATTTCATTGTCATATTAAAGGAATTAAAACTAAATGAGATAAATATATATTATAATTCCAGAATGATATCCATAATTTATATGTAATATATGACATATATATCCATTATATATATGTACTTATAATAGTACATAACATTTAGAGATAAGAAATGAAATGTACCATTCATGGAGATGGTAAGTCGTACATACGCATGAACGTTAGTTTCATTTCTATTTAATACTTTAATGGAATGAAAAAAATAATTATACATATGTATATTTTAAATAGAGTATAATATAATATATAACAACATTAAATCCATCATTTATACATCCCATATATGGTATTAACGATTCAAATCACTTTGAGGGGGCGGTAGTCCGCACTTCCTAAAATGAAATTATCGTGTTTACCCATTATGGAAACCATAATGTTATGGAATAAATGAAAAATAAATAATAATAAGGAATACATATAAATAATAAATATATCATATATAAATACAGTGACATCTTAATGGTCTCCATGAGAGGTGTTAAAAGAAGATTGAACAATCATCATTTCATGAGGCAGTAATTCACCACCCACAGAAACAGTATGTTGTCTAACCTTTAGATAGAGGTGTGTATGAGTGATGAAAGAATCCTCCTCATAAAACAATCCTAGTATCTTTAATATACTGGTTTTGTTACAAAATAAAGTAATAAAATGATTTTAAGTAGTTTTAGAAGCAAAATAAAACAAAAGAACAAAAGAGAAGACATTACCTTTAAATCGGGTAACTCCCTTTAGTTTGAACCAAAAGGGATTCTTGAAAGGATTTCTGCTTAAGGTAAGGCTTTTAGGATGAAGAGAGTGATTTGGAGAGATAAAATGAGTAGAGTTTGGTCGAGCCAAAGGCTTGAGATGTGTGGGTAAGGGGGTAGATGTGCGGGCCTTTTATGAGAGGGAGGATGGGCACTCTTGGAAAGTCTTGAAATGTTACTTTATTATAAAATGGGTTTAGGATATAAAAGGTCCCAAAATTATATATTTCTAGGATAAGGTTATAAGGGTTCTAAATCCACCCATCCAATAGGTTTTTTACAAGCTTATGTCTTATATTTTACATTATCTTTTCATTTTATTTAAATAGTTCATTAATGAGGTAATTGATGCATCATCGTTGTGTCATAAATAAATTAATTTATTTAATGTCTAAAAAATTTAAAAAAAGTACAATGATGTATAAAATCGTTTTATCTATACAATTAATATTTATAGTCAAAAATATGACTTGTATTACCCCATGTAAAAATTGTTTTAGTAAAACAATACGTGTTTGTGAAATTTTTATTTTAACTTTAAAAATGGTTATTAATGTCATTTTCTTACCCAAGTGGCTCCATGGGGTCCTCATGTTGACCCATGGATTGTCTTTGGCGTCCATGACTCATCCAATAAGGGTAGGACATGTTTCATTGTCATTTTATTTTATTATAACATTATCATTACCTTAAATTGCACTAATTACCTTTAATTGCGATTAATAAAACTTAAAAGTTATTATTCACCAAAAATTATTTTCATCCCATTGAACCAAATTATACATCCTAATGAAAACCATGTATGTCGGATTTTTGAAATTAAAATCTCAGAGGTTGTAAAATTTCATTTAAATGAAAAATCAGTTTTTAAACTACCACTTAGTGGTTTAACTATTAATCGAAAATTGATGTTTTTTCAGAAAAATACAAAAATTTCACCCTAAGATATATTTGATATTCCAAATTCAAAAAGGATATATATTTTTAAAAATTCAAAACATATAAGTTGCATTAATCAATTTAATAATTAATTCATGTTTTCAAAACAAAGAGCGTGTTTTTTAGAAATAAAATATATCAAATGATTGACACTAGTTTAAGTCCAATTTAAATGTGAAATTAATTATAATGACCACCATTGGATTTAACGGTAAAAATATAATCTAACTACACTTTAAACCCAAATAAAAAGATAATATATCTATATAAATAAATCAGATCAAATGGTGGTTTTGAATTATAATACAACATTTTCACTAAAAATGATCTTTATCGGAAAAATAACAAAAATTTACACAAAGTAAATTTTGATGTCTAGATTCTAAAGAAGGATTTTATTTGGTCCAATATAACATAGAAAATTTTCCAAAAGTAGATTTAAAAAGGTTTCTCCATCAAAAGGCAGTTAATCAACCTTTTAATGAATATTAGAATATTTACGCTTAAAATTGGATTCATTTGCATTTTAAGCCTCTAACATTTATTGGATAAAAGTAAAAATATTTGACAAACATATGTAATAATTTTGTAGTTAGTTCTATTCATTCCTGCCATTACAATTTATAGGTTTTAACTACCATTTAAAATAATATTATTTTATTATTAGAGTGCAACGTAAGATTTCAAAGAAACTCATTGTTGCGTATTGGGTACGCCATCGAGCATTGAGTTCCATTTAAAGTAATATTAATATTTTATTCACAAATATTAATAAATATGAAAAAGTAATATTCTTTATTTACCTGGAATGTTACATCCTTCCCCCCTTTTTGGAATTGTGTCCTTGAAAGTTTAAAATTGGTCTGGGAAACATCATTGAAAGCCCCACATCGGAAAAGGAGAAAATTAAACTATCACTTTAAAAGAAAGAGTGAAAAGTACCAAGTTCACCCAAGATAAAAGGTACTAGGATTCCTTGAAAACATGGATATGGAAGAAGAAAAAGGGTTATGTTATGATGGAGAGTGATAGAAAACATGATTAGGAGAAAGTTAACCCTATGAAAATTACAAACTTGTGATGGGTTAAACGGAATATGATTCCTGAGTAGGAAAATTTAACAGACAACATTTTAGTTTTAAGTTTCTTTTCATTGAGGAATTTATTTATGAGCATAACTAAATCACAAGGAAACATACTTACTTGTCCAGTAGACTTTTATCTCTTACTATATTTCTTACACACTCACATTTTCTCCAAAAGACGAGTATTTAGGATGAATTGTTCACTTTAAGAGCGCTATAATCAAAATCTATAGAATCACCTAATCCACAAAAGATAACAATATATTTCCCATGTCTTTAGACAAAAACCAAAACCAAAATTGTTATTACGAGATAATATAATACCCAAAAAGAATAATCCTTTATAAAAAGAAAATCTATTCTTAATCTCCAAAATATTTCCAACAAAACCCAAAGTTCCACAAAGACCATTTGATAAACAATTATACATAAAATACTTCAATGTAAACAAAACTAAAATTGAAGCCCAAATCTTTTAAGTATTTAATCACATAGTCTTCCAAGGTGATATTAACATTTATATCTAAATAACATCAGTTGCTCTTAAAGTATCATATTGAAAAGAAATTAACCTAATCATATATCCTCCATGATAGGTCAATATTTTCCTAGATAACCCAAAAAAAACATATTATTGATTCATAAAATCATATAACTAAAAGGAATTTGTCATACTAACCAGGGAATTCATGTTGTCCAGTGGTAGGCAATAAATACCAGCCGCACTTTGGTTGTGGGTTCGATTCCCACATCTTGGTCCGATGTGACGGGTTGTCACACAGTCTGTGTGTTGTCCTTTCTAAAAAACTATATAATTCTTAAAACATTCCCCAAAAAGAGATAAAATCATAAAAAATAACCATAACATAATTTATCCTCAAGTTTATCTCATGACTTTTATTTTCCAACATAACATATAGTAACCCATAATATCCTCAAATGTAAGGATCATATAAACCCTAATGGTTACCTTTATAAATTTTACCTGAACATCCACATCGAGTTGGTCATCTCATACATGACGCATTAGAGAGCCCACTAATGTTCAAGTGGTTAATCATGACTCATGATAGTTGGTTTATAATAACCATGACATTTCTCATTGAATCCCCCATTTCATTCAGTCTCTTAATCAGAGAACCACCATAGTTTTCTTCCAACACATTTTCACTTTGTTTCCTGCTAGATCCATCCATTTACTAAAACCAAAAATGTCAATGTGAGTATATCAACAAAATTATCATGCACTAATGAGGAAGATAAACACGAAGATGTACTTAATCATTCACTTTATCTAAAACTATGACTCTTTCTAAAATCCTAACCATTATGGTAATGTCACATATTCTTTGAGAATACCCTAACCTCTAAAGTTATCTAAACCGAACTTTGATACCAACTATAAGGACCCGACCTTAAAACAATACATAATCATGAATTAAATGAATAATTCACATAGAGTATCTTTTAAGGTTTAGAGTTTTAGAGAATTGCGACATAACTATTACATCTCAAAAGATTACAAAGTAGACACTTCTACTATGTTTCCATAAAATAAAAACTCTTAAAAGGAAACATGTCTAGTTCCATGTTTTAGATAGCATTTCTTTCCTTCATCCCATCCTTGACCCTATTCATCTTTAAGTCCCAAGGAAAACATTTCAAAAACATGGGATGAGCATTAAAAGCCCTGTAAAGGATACAGAATGAAGGCAAACTGTTAGCTTTTTCAAAACAACAAGTAAATCATGAATACTTTATCAAAGTAATAATTTTTACCTTTATGAAGTAGTAAATAGTCTTCACTAAATAAAAGATAACTACATATCCATTATCACCAAAAGATTACCATAAACCCATATAAAGAACCCATAACATATTAAGGTAACTTGGGACATAAATACTTAATTGTAATAACCATACGATCGACTTCCACACATATCACTACATGGAATAGTCATACGGCCGACTTCCATACCCAATGCATTGGAGGTTATAACATAACCACCTGTCCTGGTATTCATGGCACCACCTATCATATGGTTTATCATGTAACCACCCGTCAAATGTCCAAGAACCATTATAAAATCATAAGACATAAAACTAATATAATGGAAATAAAATATTTCGATCACAATATATCACTTAAATCTTATGACAAAAAAATCCATTATAAAAACCATTTTCAATACCAAAATAAAAAAAAGAATATATGTTATTTATTTCATTTTAAAAACATTACGGCTTGTTGTGGAAGCCGAAGACCAAATAATAATCACGGTAGAAGAATGGTCATTGTCACCACATATGTTAAAAATATACATACTTTTTGTCGTTAAGTAAAACTCATCATATAGAAAAGATTCTTTTTGAATAAAATTAAACATCAATGGTGTTTATAAAGCATATAAAGGAAAGTATTGTATTAGAACAAAATATGCCTCAATGAAAGGAGATTGATACAATGTCCCTTACAAAGACGATATCTTTTGATTAAGGATAAATAAATTACATAATTATGTGTGGAAAAAGAATACACCAAATATAAGTGGATATTAAGTGTAAACCAATCATAGTTCATTCACACATATTCATAGAAT
Organism: Viscum album; assembly: GCA_963277665.1. NCBI lineage: Eukaryota > Viridiplantae > Streptophyta > Magnoliopsida > Santalales > Viscaceae > Viscum > Viscum album. The sequence continues at coordinate 1,258,224,607 of OY728134.1, forward strand.
GACATATTCAAGGAGTACATGTTTAACACAAAGAATCAAAATTGGGTTAAGAAGTTCCCTTGCAAAAATTCGACATCCTAACGGCATCACTTTAAAATTAATAAAATGAGTTGATGAGAGAGAAAATTGTATCTCATTACATGGACATAAAATTTACATCAGGAAGAACATATCCCAACATAACAATATTTAAATTAAAAGATCCAACAAAAATAATCCTTTTAAAAAGAGGAGGGTGAAAGGTTCCCTTACAGATTTGGGTAACTTTCGACACGTACACCCCATGAAAGAAGGACTATAAAACATTTATGTAAATACTCATAAACGAAATTATATTACACAAAGACTATAATAATGGGAAGTAAATACTCAACCCAAAGTAAATAGTGGAAAATGTAGTATACGTCTCCCTGGAATAAAAGTGATATGAAAATTCCCTTATGAAAACTCGGAAGCCTAACGACGCCACATAAAACATCCAAAAATGGATTTATGAGATCAAATATGGTCTCTCATAATATGAAAATAAAATGTACAGAATGAGGAATATAAAATAACATCCCGAAACATAAGAAATATGAGCTTAAAATAAATGACATAAAATAGAGTACTTAAAAAGAAGAGAGAGGTAGCATCCCTTACCTTAAGTCCGACATGTCTTGTTAATTTTTTTATATTCCTGAATAATAAACATTGGTCAATTTATAATTTCTTAAGGACCTACTTTTAATATTATTATTCATTTTATATCACATATTATAATGTTATAATAATTGGTTAATAATGTGATTTCATATCAGCCGTTTTTGTTGATGTTCGGTACATGAGTCAAAATTGAACTTGTTGGAAAAGAATTTTCCATGTAGTTATTGGTACATCATCTCTATAATAGTATAAATGATTTAAATATATTATATATCCATTATATATTAATTTTATACTATTCCATAACATTTGGAGATAAAAAATGAAATGCACCGTTTATGGAGACGGTATGTCGTACGTACGGATGAACGCTACTTTCATTTCTTTGTCATATTAATGGAATTAAAACTAAATGAGAGATATATATATTATAATTACAGAATGATATCCATGATTTATATGTAATATATGACATATATATCGATTATATATATTTACTTATAATAGTACAAAACATTTGGAGAAATGAAATGAAATGTACCGTTCATTGAGATGGTAAGCCGTACATAAGCGTGAACGCTACTTTCATTTCTATTTAGTACTTTAATTGAATGAAAAAAATAATTATACAAATCTATATTGTAATTACAGTATAATATAATATATAACATCATTAAATACATCTTTTATACATCCCACATATGGTATTAACGATTCAATTCACTTTGAGGGGGCGGTAGTCCGCACTTCCTAAAATGAAATTATCGTGTTTACCCATTATGGAAACCATAAAGTTATGTCATAAATAAAAAATAAAGAATCATAATGAATACAGATAAATAATGTATATATCATATATAAATACAGTGACTTATTAATGGCCACCATGAGAGGTGTTAAAAGAAGATTGAACAATCATCGTTTCGTGAGGTAGTAATTCACCACCCACAAAAAAAATTATGTTCTTTAACCTTCAGATGGAGGTGTGTATGAGTGTAGATAAAATAATCCTCATAAAATAATCCTAGTATAATTAATATACTGTTTTTGTTACAAAATAAAGTAATAATAAGATTTTAGGGGGTTGGAGAAGCAAAATAAAATAAAAGAACAAAAGAGAGGAAATTAACTTTAAATCGGGTAACTCCCTTTGGATTGAACCAAAAGTGTTTCTTGAAGAGCTTTCTGCCTAAGGAAACGCTTCTAGGATGAATAGAGGGATGTGGAGAGATAAAATGAGCAGAGTTTGGTCAATCCAAATGCTTGAGATGTGTGGGTAAGGGGAAGAGGTGTGGGCCTTTTATAAGAGGGAGTAGGGGCACTCGTAGAATGTCTTGAAAAGTTACTTTATTATAAAGTGATTTTAGGATATTAAAGGTCCCAAAATTATATATTTCTCGGATAAGGTGATAAGGTTTCTAAATCAACCCATCCAATAGGTTTTTGACAAGTGTATGTCTTAGATTTTACATTATCGTTTCATTTTATTTAAATCGTTCATTAATGAGGTAATCGCTTCATCATCATGGTGTCATGAATAAATTAATTTATTTAATGTCTAAAAATTATAACAAAAATAATATGACTTAGGAAATATTTCTAGATATCCAATGACTATTTATAGTAAAAAATATGACTTGTATAACCCCATGTAATTTTTTTTAGTAAAACAATACATGTTTGTGACATTTTTGTTTTAACTTTAAAAAAAAGTTATTAATGTCATTTTCTTACCCAAGTGGCTCCATGGGGTCCTCATGTGGACACATTGATTTTCATGGTATGCCATGACTCATCCAATAATGGTAGTACATGTGTCATAGTCATTTTATATTATTATAACATTATTATTACCATAAATTACACTAATTACCTTTAATCGCGATTTATATAACTTATAAGTTACTATTTACCAAAAATTATTTTCATCCCATTGAACCAAATTTTACATATTAATGAAAAAAATGTATGTTGGATTTATTAAATTTAAATCAAAGATGTGTTTAAATATTATTTAAACGAAAAATTAATTTTTAAACTACCACTTAGTGGTTTCACTATTCATCCAAAATTGATGTTTTTTAGAAAAATACCATAAATTCACCCTAAGATATTTTTGATATTCCAAATTAAAAAATGATGTCTACTTTACAAAATTAAAAACATATAATTTGAATTAATCAATTTAATAATTCATTCCCATTCTAAACACAAAGAGCGTGTTTTTAAGAATCAAAATATATCAAAAGATTGACACTATATTAAGTCCAATTTAAATGTGAAATTAATTCCAATGACCCCCATTGGATTTAATGGTAAAAATATATTCTAACTAAAATTTAATCCCAAATAAAAAGATAATCTTTCCACATAATTAAATCATATTAAAAAGAGGTTTTGAATTAAAATACAACATTTTCACTAAAAATGATCTTTGTCAGAAAAATAACATATATTTACACAATGTAAATTCTGATGTGAAGATTCTAATGAAGGATTTTATTTGGTCCAATATAACATATAAAATTTTCAAAAAGTGGATGTAAAAATGGTTCTCCCTCAAAAGGCGGTTAATCATCCTTTTAAAGAATCTTATAATATTTACGCTTAAAATTAGATTCATTCGTATTTTAAGACTCTAAAATTTATTGGATATAAGTAAAAATATTTGACAATATATATATAATAATTTGTAGTTAGTTCTGTTCATTCCCGCCATTACAATGGTTAGGCGTTAACTACCATTTAAAAGAATATTATTTTATTATTTGAGTGCAACGTATGATTTCCAAGAAACTCATTGTTGCGTATTGGGTATTCCATCGAGCATAGCATTCCCTTTAAAGTAATATTAATATTTTATTCACAAATATTAATAAATATGAAAAGGTAATATTCATTATTTACCTGGGATGTTACAAATACTATATTTAAAAATTATTAGATTTTTTATATGATGAAGCATAAATTCTTTTACCAAAACCATGATTTATTGAATTAAATTTTATGATATTGAAAGGAATTCATAATATAGAAACACCAATGTGCTTCAAGGAGTCATGAAAAGTAATAATCCAAGGATACTAACCAATAAAACCTAATATTTTCATATGATAAACTAATTAAATGTTTTAAATGATTCAATCCATGGGAAATGAGTGTACATGTTATTCTATAATATCTAGTAAAAATAATTTGAATTTTTTTTACATTATTCCAATGAATGTTCTTTTTCACGGCGATGATGGACAATCCTAGAATAAAATTTATTTTTTAAAATTGTTCATTCCATAGAACATATATCACTCTAATGATACACCTTCTATTAAATATATACTTTATTTGACACTTTATGGTTAGTGGGAAACTCTAGAGATATTTATAGCAATATAGAAAATATTTTAGAGATCTACAATGAATTTTTTTGATGTATATTTGATGATTAAATCATTTAATTCCATTTCATTTCCAACTTCTCTTCCATTTCTTTTTATTATTCTACAAATGTCTAGACTTATTAGTTAACTTTTGAGTACACACTCACTCATAATGGATAATAATTCTTTCATGAGAGGTGAATTTTTTATGACATTATAGAGCACAAGTTGTAGGGTGGTTTTCAAAATTATATAATGTAAAAACATTATTAAATTATTATTTTGTGAAATAGGGTCCCATTATGCCTTAACTGTTATCTCAGTACTTAGATTCAAATTGAGAAAGGTGAAAATTAATGATGGAACACTAGATTTATATTGAATTATAGTATTATGAGAGATATATTAATTCATACAATCTTATTTATTATTAGTCATAATGCAGTGTTGTTCAAATATATTTCATTTGCCATAATTATTTGATAAAATATTTTTGTATTAATTAATACATAAAAAGTATTTCATTCCTACCATTATATAAGTCTCATAGAAATTCTTCCCTTCCAATCGATAATATAACATTCTTTAGATCCATTCAAAAAACATTCCCTGGTATTCATCCTCCATCTCTATTTTATTTAAAATTATTTGAATTTTTTTAAAAAAACATTCTTTAATTTTTTCAAATTTATTTTAATTAATATATTATTAATATTATTTAATCAAAAAATTAATAAAAACCCATTAATATATAATTCAAAAACCTTTCATCATTTATAAACCTCTATACATTCTAATAAAATACTATAATTTGATGTTTTTTATTGTGTGTCATGTAAATAGATTCTACCATTGAATAATTCCTTATTGAGGTGACAAATATTTATTGAACATCAATTTTTTATATTACTAAGAATTTTTAAAAAATATCCCCAATTTTTGGAGAATGTTGATTTATTATTTCATTCATTTCAACCATTAATGTTGTTCAATTTTTTATTTTTAAATGAATAGGTTTTTTTAATTATTTTTACTTCATTATATTGATGAAATTATGCACAATAAAATCTCAATTATGATATTAGAATCACATTAATACACTATATTTTTATCTTAAGATCAAGGAATAAATTTTTCTATAGTTGTGAGAAATGATGAAAATTGAAGTATCTTTTAATTTATTTGATGAGTAGGAAAACATTATCAATCGAGACAAATAAACCCCCATGTATGTTTACATATATTTGTTATATACTATAATATTTTTGTATATCCAATAAAATCATAATAAATCCATAATTATTGGCTAAAAATATGATTTAAACCTTGTAATCTAATATATGAACCAATATATGATCCATTATCGAGGAATACCCTGAGGGGATCCTCATGGACCCCTTATGTGATACCTTCAATAATAATGAAATGATCAATAATATAATTATACTTTGGGATGTCAAATTTTTATGTATGTGAAAATATAAATACTAGTTGAACTCATAACCAAAAGGTTAAAATATAACATGGGATAAATTTTTATGAATATTCTTAAAGGAATACACCCTTTAAGTAAATATTGAATATCTGATAAGGGAAAAAAGATTGATAGTAATTTTACTATTAAGGATTGCGATAGATTCAAGGATATGATATAAATATCTAAATATTATGGATTATAATTATATATACAATTGAAAAAATTATAAAATTATTATCTAGGATAATTAGCAAGTGGTGGAGGACTGAACAGTTATAGGAAGATTCACGATTAATATAATAAAACGATTACTAAATACATTTATTTAATTAAAATATAAGTAATCAAATGGAAAAAATAACTATTCTCATAATGATATAATTCATAATAATGGAAATCATAATCCCATAATCCATAATTCAAACTAGGAAATCATGAAAGAAGAAGAAATTGTATCCCAAATACCAGACTAGTTTGTCTCATGTAACCCACCAATGCGTCGAATGGCTATAAAGGTCCATCAAATCTAATACTCTGGTCAATGAATTTATCATATGAAATTAATGTGTTGAATTTAATAATAAATACACATAAATAATCATACTTAAATACAATAATTTAAAATTGAAATATTTTCCATTGATAATAAATAGAACAACATAATCAAAATCCATCCAGAGTGATATAGTGGATGATATCAATAAAATATATCCCCAGTAATATTTATCATTTATCAAATGTTTTTAATTATATGAATATAATTTAAAAGGATCAATCGAATATTTCTAGAGTAAAATACACTTTTCAATTTGAAAATAATTATATTAAAATATAAAATATTTCTAAAATAAAAGTAAAAAAATTTTGTTTTAAAATATCAATAGAATCATTTAATCTAATAATTGAGTAAAAAAGTTTCAATGATATCCTGAAAATCCATTCATGTACTATTTGATTATAGAATGATTCCTTTCACAAATTTTTTAAAATGTACCTCTTTTAGAAAAATAATTTTCATTTTAACATTTTTATACCAATTAAATTAGGGATATAAATAAATTTTATCAACCATTATAGAATACTAAAGGTATTTTTAAAACAATTAATGAAAATATGGGCATGTTATATAAATATTCTTGATTGATTATAAAAATAAAATTGGATTTCTTTAAAAATATTATTTGGGACTTTTTCAAACACAATGATTGTAAAAATGGAGCTAATAATTTTAATACGATGAAGCATACATTGGAAAATAAAATAATTTTTTTTATAATATAATTTTCATAAAATTACTCCAAAATAAAATAAATAAATAAATCCCTAATAATTATGAGAATGTGAAATTAACCCTTATTACATGTTCGACATTCCTCATAAGTACTTATAACCTCATTTATAATATGTTTATATTTATTATACTTCATTAACATAAAATATAAATACTTATAATATCATATATGATATATATATATATATATAGAATATGTTAGTGATCATTCATTAATAATACATCATTCCCATCACCATTTTAGGTGTTAATAGCTTTGTTATTCATTTCTGTTTTGATTTAGTAGTAATGGTCTTTTTATCATGGTCATGGATCCATAGCTTATATAACATTAATCATGACCAAAATAAAATAAAAATTATTTATTTATCTGTTTATCATCATCTTTGATAGGAGGAATTGAACAATGAATCACAACTCTTCATGGTGGTTGTAGTCCACAATAATACATGAGCGATCCTATATCACAAGATAAATTATATAAGAAATTTATAGAATCATAATAATGTTATAAATTTTATATACATTAATTAAAAACATTTTTATTACAATCCAAATAATGGGGTTATGAAAAAATAATTGCACCACTAGGTCAAGACGGTAGTCTATACGTATATACGAGGGATGTTGTAATTTTTCTATAGAAGTAAAGGTTATAGAAAATAGTTTTCCATTAATAATAATAATATGATATTTTTGTATCTATTACTCTAGATTAATTATGTTTTTATGTGTTCAAATTATTTATTGGATGTATAAGAGTAAATAATCTTTGAAAAATAGTCTGTAAAGATGAGTTCATCATCTTTCAAAGACCACTTTTGTCACACCCCCTAATCCTTCATATAATAATCATATAAGGATACCATGATCTCAGAAATGAATGGAAGGGTGATATCAATGAATTTTTAAGGTCATGGAGGTAATTTTTTTCTTAATTATAGTTAATAAGGGGTTATAAGAATAACCCTTTTATAATTGAGGGGATGGACGTACAAGGAATTATTTAATATATTCTAAATTATATAATATCACATTCAATTAAAAGTGGTTCCGAATGAACCATATTTACATTTTATGATAATAAAAGTTATAAAAATATTATTTTAATATAAATTAGACATTTTTAATAGTATTTTTTTCCATCATATAATATATGAACTGCATTTATAACATTTTTTAATGCTAAAAGTGGTAATAAATTTTTCCAATTTGTAATACTCATATTATCCAAAAATTAAGTTTAACATGTAAAATAATATTAATTATTGTATCTAAAAAATATTGTATCCATTTTATTATTATTATTATATTAGACCCATATAAATTATTTATTTATTTAAGTTTTTATAATTTAATGAAAACTGCTTTTGAAAAATGTATAATTTTAAGAATATAACTTATTGTACAAAAAACAAAGTTTAATGTTCATTCAAATGGAATTATATGAAATATTTTAAATATAAGGTGTATTATATTTATTTTAACAAATACTAAAACATATTGGATCCATTTTCATTTATTATTAATAAGGAATAAATAAAAATATATTTTTCTAGAATAAAAATATTAAATTAATTTTTCAAAATGTTATAAATATATTCTTATGCTCAAAATTATATTATTAGAAGAATTATATTATATATTTAATATATAATTTAGCATGTAAAAAGGATTTATAAAAATTAAAATTTATTTTTAAATCTTTTAATGTCATAAAAGCGATAGTTTGTTTAAAATTAATATTTTTTAGAATTCACCGAAAAAGATAGTACTTATGAAAAGTCTAATACTTTAACGCTAAGATTAACATAACATGATGAATTTATAAATTATATCAATTTATTACAAATAAATTCATAATTTTCTTGATTTTTAGATTTAATAACATTATGGAATATTGTTATATTACTTATACTATTATATCTACAGAATCAAAAGGTTACTTGTTGTAATTGAATGTCACATGTTACATTCCTACCCCATAAAAATGTCATTCTCAAAATTTATATAATATAAAGAAAATATTATAGTCTGTTTGTACATCAACATAACTTCTTATTGTTCCCAAACATCCATTTCTATCATATTATTTCCCTATATTTCTATTACCAACCAAGACTTCTAATTCCTCATCACATGTTATCTAGTTTCAAGAATCTTGATAGATGGTTCATAATATGATAAATAATGTTAAAAATTTATTTTCATTTGAGGTAACTAAATTCATTAGGTTTTATATAATTCTAAATTAACAATATTGGAACACATCAAGTATTTTATGGTGAAATGTTGGTACACCCAAATAGTAATTGACAGATCCAATTCATTCTATAATTTCTATTTCCAAATGACCATATGAGATAGTTTCCCTATCATACTAATTTTGTTAACACATTTATATGGAGTTAATATTAGGAAAACATGGTCACCAATATAAAATTCTAAATCCTTAATTATTTTATTGGAATAATTAGGTTTACTAAATTAAGATTCTATAATATCATTCTAAATAGTCTCTACTTTCATCATTGACTCGCCAAAATTTTATGGTCCAACAATCACCCTTTCTCCAACTTCCACAAAAACATATATTATAAAACTACTTTCAATAAAATGCCTCATATATTTCCATTTAGATTATATAATGGAATCTGTTATTCTATGTGAAGTCCAAAAAAGCTAAATAATGATCCAACATATCTTGAATGTCTAGGGAAAATGACTTAATCATATATTATAATTTTTAAATAGTTATTTTTTATTTTATATCAATTCGATGATCACATCTGGTGCATAGATGCAACTTATATTTAATTACTCTATGAATATTTTTGTCTATAATTTATATATAGAGTAATGATCATGATTATATATAACTAAAAGTGGTTCACCATGAAATCTTATAACATCATTCGTATAGATCCACTCAAGGAACTAAAAATGTTGATATTACCTTAGACCTTGAAAATGTATATAAATAGTAATTATTTATTAAATAACATGTTTATAATAATTATTTCAAACCATATATTACAAATCTATATTTTTTTAATATTATAGATTTTTCACACGATTATTGGAAGAGGTTTCATAACTCCTTTACGATTATGTATTTCAGCCTTTACATATCAAAAAACCAACCTTCTTGTCACATATCTGGTAATTTCCTATTTTATATTATCCCATAATTTTTTTTAAATATCTAACAATTTTGGCTCTACCATGACATATGGAGAATGTCGAGACATGAGCATCATCTAATAACTCTCTATTCTTCTCAGGAGAGGATGGAACACCTAAAATCCTTCCAAAATAAAAAATTCAATTTTCAAAGATAAATTCTTCCAACATCCCAACATTCACTACTTTTTTCATTTAAATATTATAATAATCAATAATATAAAATTTTATTCCCTCTAGTATGGATTGTTTTGAAATTGTTTTGAAAAAGACGTGATGATATACTTCCATAATGATTCCAATATTTATCATTACTAACTACATAAATATATGATCATTTAGAATCCAAATTCTAGCAAAATCCCCATGTTAATTCATACATATTCCATTATATTCCTATTTTTCCTTCACAAGGTTGTATTGTATTGAAAAATAATAATCATTGGGTAGTTCTATCCCTCTCCTTTGCCTAATTTTGAGATTTTATTTTGTGAGGTTAGGTAATTCAAACATTTTTTATCTATATATAATTCATATAACCCTTCATAATGTTAATTCCTCAATATACATAATGAACTGAATATAGCTTGAAACTCAAGATCATGGGTTCTATAATTGAGTTTTATAAATATTTAACTTCCATAATTCAAAGGAAACTACTCTATCATTATTTATATAGTCGCATCTATGTAAAATATTTGACACATAAATATATATATATATATGTCCCTTCTTCATGGTAATGTAATTATTGGTGAATTGTAAAAATTAAAAAATATTTCTTCAACACATTCATTACATTATTCTATCCATAAGAACAAGTGGTCTTTATACATTAACTAAGTTAACAAGTAAGCAAATTGATTAAAATATTTAACGAATCGTCGACTATAACATGATAGTACTAGGAAACTACAAACCATGGTTATATTAATAAGTATTTTATATTCCATAAATTCTTTTATTTTATAGATCAACTAATATTCCATCATTATATATAATATGACCAAGAAAAGAAAATCATAAATCTAAAATTCCTCTTACTATGTTTACCATATTACTCTTTTTCTCTGAGATTCTCTATAATGATTCATAAATAAATATTATTCTCATAATATATTTTATATTATTTTATTATTTAATCAATAAATTACAAAAGGAAATTTTCGAGATAATCCTTGAAGACATGATTCTTTATATCCATAAAAACCAAGGGTGTGGTAGTGAAATTAAAGGGTATTACTATATATTCATAAAGCTTATTCATCATAAGAAAATTTTTCTTTTAAATATGTTAATTATTTACATGAAGTTGGTGATACCCATAAATAAGAACAGTATTTTGAAAATTATTGAGCTTAATGGTTTCAGTCAAATAATTGATTAATTTTTTATAGAGGTTAATTTTTATTTATAGTAGTGGAATTTATATCATTATTATAATTACCCATACATTATGAATGATATTTACTTACTCTCTAAATGTGATTTATATTGTATTATACAATAATATACACATAAAAAAGAGAGATAAAAAAATTATTTAAATATTATATATCATTACATTTTTCAGTAACTAAACACATTAAAATTCCTAAAATAAAAATGGGAACATTTTATAGAATATGATAAATGGGGTGGGAAATTTTATATCTCTTCAAAATTATAAAACAATTACTAAAATGAAAAACAATTTAGAAATTAAATATAATCATTATAATCCAGTACAAATATATAAAATTAAGATATATATATATATATATATCATTGGATGAATTGTATTCAATGTTGAATGATTGAATAAAGAGGTATTTATAGGTGATAATGTGACCATAAGAATACTATTAGCATCATTAGATATAATATCACGAGTATTTGAAAATGTAATTTGACATTAAAATAATATAATGTAATGTAAATATAATTTATCATGAGTAATATATGAAAATATAGATATTATAACCTCATAAAATAAATATCATAATTAGAAAATAAATTTAAATATATGAACATTTTTAATGAACTAAGTTTTATGTTATTTTATGAAAAGAGTAATTTTTATAATGGAAAAAAAGTAAATATGATAGAAAAATAATTCGATACAATTAATTTTATTTTTAGAATTATAACATCTAAATTTTTTCGGATTGTTTTTTGATAATTTCTTAGATAAAATTCTATTACCAAAAGAATAGTATAAATACTGTATTTTCAAATACATAAAGTTTTATGACATAATAAAGATGAAATAATGACATACTAAATATCAAATTGTTTAATTTTTCCCAAAATATATTTAATATGATAATTTTTTATTTTAAAAATATAGAATTTTAATAACTAAAAACATTTTCAAAAGTATGTAGTCAATACTATACTAGTAAAATAAAAATTTATCATTTTAACCACATTAAATTTTAATAAACTAATAATTTTGTATAATTAAGGTAATTAATATAAAATATCTATTTTATGATATTTATATTTAACTAAAAATGTCAACAGTATCATTATTTTTAGGTATACCTTGGATATAATGTTTTATTCAATATTACAACTCAAATATACCACTCTCCTCAACTGTAAATAACCCTTCATCCCTCCCTTCAAAAACTACTCCAACCTCTCTTACTAAAACTGACTCTCTACCTAGTTTCAATATATGAAGATAATTATAATCCTTAGGTACATTCTTCTATAATAAAAATCCAATCACTAAAGTGGTTAAGAGCCACAAAAAAATACAACTTCAAGAAAGAGGTAATTTAATTTCATCTTTTTTATGTCGTGTTAATTTTCTAATTTCATATCTTCCATTTATATCAGATCCAAAACATCTTAAAAATTATAAAATATGTTAACATTATCTTAAAATTTTTAATTTCCTATGATATTTTTACTTTTAATGTAATCACAAAAAATATATATATATATATATATATATATATATATATTGCACATCCGCTATAGACAATGGCTTCTTAATTATAGTTTAATCACCAATGATGATATTGAAATTTCATATCATATCAATGCACATATAGATGAAAGTAATAAATTATATACAATTTATTTGAATGTAATTAAATTATCTATAAATTCATGAAATTAGTTTTTCTATTGTATAAGTAGATTTGAAAAAAAATTAATCAAAATTAGGTATAGTTAATTAAAAAATGATATCAAAACTCGTCCAAATTAACTAAGGGAGTTTACGAATAGAATACAATAAATCAGATTGATCGTGTTTAAAAAAATCATATTTCAATAATATTTTAATGTTTTAATAAACATACATTTTTTATTCTGGAGGAGAAAAATTGAAAGAATAAATTGGGATTTATGTTAGTGTATTCTTGAATCCAACTCCCTCTGTTTTGAGTTATGTAATATTTAAATTAATTTCCACAAAAGTTTCTCAAATAATATCATAAAAAATTCATAGAAATACTCTCTCCATTCATTTCATACGGTCATACTTGTTTTCACCTTATAAAAATGATTTCTATTCCAAATAAAATGATTTATCAAAAAGAATCTATATACTCATAATAACTCATAGACCCCTCTTGAGTTGATTCTTATTCAATGATAAAAATGATTTTGAAAATTTATGTTATCCCTTACTCATTATAGATACCTAATGACTATTTATGATGTATGATTTATGAAATAATTTATGAAACATATTCATTTTCATGGGTTTATTTCATATTTTTTATTATTATTTATAATCATTCTATGTTTCACAAAATATTATAAACATTTTATGATGTGATGTGGTAGAAAAATAACATATCCCTCTAATTAATTCTGTAACATGAAATATATCTTCATATTATATTTATTATGTGTAAACATTATTCTATATTTTTTAATTGTTATGATGTTGTGATTTATGTACATAATTTATGCACGAACATGATGATAGTTTTCATCAATACTATGTTTAGTATTTGAAAAATATTTTACGATTATTGAATATTATAAATATGAAACATTATGTTCTTTATATTATGTTCAAATCAAGGTTATGATGATTATACCAACCTTATGATAATAATGATGAATATTATAACCCATATATAATTGATTCATTCCCTTTATTCCTTGGATTTATAAGAATTTAGGAACCTCCCTTCATTAATGTTTATCCTCATATCATTACATATACTGAGGGGAATGTGGCATATTTTTGTAGGATAAAGAAGATGTATTTAAATAATTATAATTTTTTAAAATGTACAAGTGATTTAGGATCCTAACATGAATAAAGATAAAAAACCTTTTGATCCATTAATTTATTACTATTAATTTTTTATTATAGAAATGATTTAATAATAACTTAATACATTTTGGGATATTATAGTGGGTATTAGAGTCATAGTTTTGTAATTTTTTTGAATTAGTAGTTCAAAATGATATTCTAAACCCCTTGTAAAAGTCTATGTACATGTAACCATCCTATATAATTGTAATCTATAATAGTTTGTGGTTTTTGAGAAATGAATTTTTTATTAATATTGAAATTTAATTTTTCTATTACATAATTGTTTCAAGGGGTAATAAATGAATTTTTTGATTGGGGATTGACTCAATGGTCACCTTGTACATGACATATTTGATTTTTTAAACTAGATTTAATATAACAAGGGATATTATATGGTTAATTACAAACTCTATACAAACTATTATTATAGATAATTTTCAGAAGTAATTATTCATGACACTGATAGAAAATGATTAATGTACATGATCCCAGAGCCTTATTTAACAAAAATTTACAATACTAATAAACTATATGATATTACTAGTAAATTAATTTATACATAATAAATAATTTTCTACTAATTCATTGTTTAATGATGTTTTTAAGAACATTTTATATTTTAGAAACTGGGGGGGAAATAATATAGATTGGAAAAATAGCCCTTATTAGGTACAATAAAATGACTATCCAAATGAAATCACTAATACCTTGGGAGGGGGAGATCAAAAAATGATAAAGACTCTTTCCTAATTTTATAAACTCTTAATAATATCCTAAAACATATGGAATGAGATCATTAACCTAGAAAGCATAAAACTACTATCAAGTCCATTATGTAGAAACAATCATAGAGGATTAACAGATCTTTTGATCAATGTTTCATTGATCAGTGAGATCACTATATAAAGAAGTTCAATTTTATGATATACTATTAATATAAGGAGAAAATTTCTTCTGTTTTCTATCATTAGGATAGATATGTTTATTAATGGGTGGTTCCTATAAAGAATACCAAGCAGAATGATGAAAAAAAAGAAATGAATTGGTAATTAAATAAGATGTTGGTTTATAAAATTTATATCTCTGAAACTCGTTTCAAAAATATAGTGAAAAAATTTTCATTGATCTATAAAAAGTATGGAAATTATCTCTTGATTTATAAGTGAAATTTCATAATTATTTCAAAATATGAAATCATTTTTTAATCCACAATGACAGAAAAAATATCTGACCATTACTTTTATAAATCCACCCAAACAAAAAATTTCAAAAATACAAAACTTTAGGAATTATGAAGAAGTAGTTTTATTTTCCATGAATGTAGATATGGAGATTTGAGAATAGTACCATTGACATTGAGATATGGAAATAAATATTGAGATTAATGATAATGGATTCAATGAAAATGTTGTATCTAATATCCAACATGTAATATCTCATCTTTTTCCTAGTACACCTCTCTCTGATTTTTTTTAACTTTTTGTCCAGTTACATTTTCATTGTTAAATTCTTTCATTTGAATAAACACAGTCTTAGGTTGTGAGGAATCATTCAGAAAACTAAATAATATTTTTCTAGAGAGGATTTTTTCCGGACAATGAATTATTTTAAATGGATCTAATAATTTTTTATTTTAATAAATCCCGGTTATAAATGGGGAAATTGTTTCATGGGTTCTTGGTATATTGAGAAGATTTAAAGAGGTTTTGGGTTCTTTATAGGTAAAATGGGTTAAAACCTGATCTATAGAGCATTTACATGATACGTAAATGGGTTACATATCATGTAATTTTTTTCCAATGAAATGAGGTTTTTGATGTATCCCGTTAAAAATATTTACATGATGTGTAGCTACATTTCATGCCTTGTAATTCCCCAAAATTCTATTTTTATGTATGTTTCCTTGTTTATTTTTCATTTCATTCTATAGAATACCTCTTCTCTTGATCATAGGGAATCATCCAGGATAATTTGGATTTCCAACCTCCCTTACCAATTCCCCTTTTACATGATCAATCCCTAGTAAGTTATTCCGATTAGGTTTTTAGCTTCTCTCACTTGGTTCTCCAAATGATGTGGTGTAAAACGTCGATCATCTACATTGTTGGTTTTGATATTGATCAGTTTTGATATAGTATTCTTTTGGAGGTCATCTAAAAATTCATCTAAGTGGTCATTTTTAGTTCAAATCATTTTTTGATCATCTGTTAAATGTATACGGTTGAAATATTAACCATATTGTTTGATAATTTATATGTTTATTAAATATTATTATTAAATATATTAAATTTATTTCCAAAAAAATTATGTAATGAGTGGGATTTTTTCTTGAGTTATATTAGTTTCAATTTTCTTATGACTAAGAATATAGAAACCCATTGGGTGATAGAAGCATAGATAAAATTGAATTTTCTAATGGTTTAATGTGTATTTATAAAGACATGAGTCCTTTGGTTATTATAGGATATAGAATCTCTTTTTTTTGTATTTTCAAATATTTTTATGATTATTAACCAATTATGATTATATTGAATGTGTTATATAAAAGATAAATGGTCATTCACATAACTAACCATTGAAATATTCGATGTGATGTTTTGATATCCATGTTGTATGAAAAAACCTATGATACATCTTAAAATTCATATATATTGGGTTCTGCCCAGGAACATGCCCGCTTATATTCTATAATGCTGATATTGAATGGGCGTGGCCTAGTCCCATTTTTTAAATCTTATATAGAGTGGGATCTACCCAGTCCCATGCTATAATTCATATAGTGCTTAGACCTAGAAGTTCTGATTTTTATAGACCTTTGTCCTAGATTATTGTGACTATACCATGAAAATATGTTAGTGGTTGGCATGGTTGTAAGACATGATAAGTAATATTTAATAATGCTATTGAATTAGGTTATTTTAGCATTGTTACATAGTGGTGATTGGCATCTTAGTAAGACATGCTCAAAGATATTTTATCATGGTGCCAAAGGAGGTTATTTTACCATGGATATTTGGTTATTGTTAGAATGGTCATAAGACATTCTCAGAGATAATCAATAATGGAACCAAATGTGGTTGTTATTGTATTTTAAAAAAATTTGAATTAATTAATACATCATTTTATCACATTATTGTATTCACCTTATGTTAGACTGGTTACTACAGAAATGGTTTTGTCGATCTAATGAGTTATACCGACACATTATTTGGGACACTATTTGATACCCAAGAAGATTACATTAATGTTGGTTTGGAAATGGTAAAAGGACCTTATTTTTTATTTCTTGATTTCTAAAAAGGCTATAGTTTGGAGGTGGGAATGACATGGGGTTCAGTACTAGGGACCATTGAGTCATTGTTTTTTTATTATAGTATTTTACTTGTATTGTTTCTTGCATGAAATTTAGACACATTTCATTACATAATTACATTATTCATTTATTATTTATTTGATTATTCCATGAGCTTTTTTATTTGTTTCTGTTATTAGTGTACATTGTTTTCATTCATTATGTGGTTTATTTTCTATATCAATGACACTTCATATATGGGGGTACAGTCTCCATAGTACACATTTCATACCCTCTCTTTTATTTAGATGAATCTGGTGTATGAGTAGGCACACATTACGTCTCATAACCATCCAGTTTTTCTATGTGAGAGAGTTCCAAATCGAGGGACATTATATAGTGGAATTAAAGGATCATGTTTTAATTTCTCCTACTTTACTATTTAGGAATTGTATAAAGGGTAATAGGAAGTGTTAGTACATGTTAATGAGAATGTGAATTGGAGTATCTAAGCCACGTATAGTGGAAAAATAGAGTGTCTAGGGATGGGATTGATGTTTTTGTTGTTTTTTGATATATGTGTAGTTATTTCAGATTATGTGATTCACATTGTATGTGAGGTTATTATTTTATGATGTCACTATTTCTTGAAACTTTTTATCATGGCCTTTTATTGAGTGATATTATAATACATGTGTCATAATGGGAACCTTGTGATATATTTAAATTCATTGTTTATGATAGAAACATATCTATTTTTTATGTGATAAATTTTTTCATGTTGAACTATGATAATAGATATCTATTTAATTGTATATATTAAATGAGTTTACATATAGGGCTAGAATACATGCAATCAATTCTAAGAGATACCATGGATCAATGGTCTATATTATAGTCACCTTTTCATCATGACCATGTTTTTATCTAATTCTCTATGGTGTTCAATTTTCTTATAGAGAACATGCCTCTTTGACATTTTCAACATGAGAGTTAGGAGAGTGGAAATCATCATTATCTTAATACAACTGAACCATATATTTATATAGTTCCTAAGGATCAGTGGGATGTTCACCTTCATGATATCTTCCTAAGGGTCATTCAAACCATGTAATGGGAGACTGTTCATACCATTCCATTGATGCATGAGCTGACAAGAGAGTATCAGTTGTAGTTTCCACAAATGTTTACTATGGATGGAAGAACCCATGAAACTGAGTTCTAGATTGTTTCAGTCTAGTCAATCTTCAAACAACATGAAATAATCATATAGGGTAGGATGAAGTTTGGTGCATACATCATTCTTGGAACTTTCAATAATTGATGGGTTATTCTGGAGGAAGCTTTGTAACATGATGAGTCATGATGGAATGAAATCAAGATGAATTTATAAAGCCATTTCTATCTAGATATGTTGTGGGATGAGAAAAATCATTAGTTCATGAATCTAGTTCTAGATGGAATATCATTTCTACATTATGCTAGAAATTTCCCTAACCTTCTATGTTTTTCACAATTTTATCATATGATGGTATCTCTAGGATGATACATTTTGAGGACTATCTTTTCTATGACATCAAGTGAGAGTTAAGTTTTATTTTCCTTAAGTAGCATTGAAGATGTGATGAACCCACCAATAATGATGGAATAAAATCGGTGAGAGGAACTAAGAAATGACCATTATATTTTTGAATGTTGATTTTGGAGATCTTATTCATGTTGCAATAACCACCATGATGATAATTTTCCTTAATGAAGTAGTGTTAAAAATTCTTAGGGGTGAATATATCCATCTTAATAATGAATTATGTTCTAGTTCTATTAGTGTGGTATGTTTTTTCATAAATTCCATAGTGTACTGAACCTGCAGTTGAGTGTCGTTTCAATGGTAGGATGGTTAATATCTATAGGTTTTATGTGATCTTTCAAGATCAAACCAACAGAATTGCATTAGGACATACACTAGAGTCATGATGAGGCTTTTCTGCCATTTAGTAGCCTAGTAGTAGGATTTCCACTGGCTATTTATACCGAACGAGGGGATGTGGAAACCTATTCTATAAGAAGTAGTACTAGGAAATTGAAATAGATTAGGATAGTTAGATTGGATCCCAATTAAAGGATACATGTTAGCTACATGTTATAAATACTATTGTGGATATTATGTGTAGAGACCCGTATCTTGACGTACATAAACTTTACAATACTTTTGCGGAATACTTAATACATAACAAAAATACACACACAAGGATCGTAACAGTTTAGTGTCTTTGGAAACTCGGAACGTAATCTTCTAATCCTGGTGAAAGATCTTCAAAATCTCCCACAAAGATCTTCCTTTTTTTTTACCTAAAACCTTTCTTTATATCCTGGGGAAAAGAAAACATAAAAGGGTGAGCTCAAATGCTCAGTAAGGGTAAACAAAAGAAATATCAATCACATAATTTTCATAAGAACATAACATTTTTGGAAATCTTAACCTGCAAAAGAGAGCTTAATTTCATAACATGGTATAAATAATAGTAGTGAAAATGAAACCATAACTTAAAACATTACTCATTTTGGAATACACACATAATCATAGAGAATCATTTCTTGTTAGTCAAGACCCATTGCCAAGACTATCTTAGTGGACAAAGTCCCTTTCTGAATCGAGTAATCCTCGTTTCAGTCCTGTTTCACTGAACCGGTATAACCTACCATTCCAGCCATGTCTATCTCATGAGATATGAAATCTTTACCCAATGCATTGGAGGGAGATATAGGTCCCACCCATCTCTTAATGAATCCTTTCTTATGTGTGCCACAAAATCATAAATCATAAATCATTGCATAACCTATGTAACAAAAATGGAATTCTTAAACAACATGACATCATAAAACCATTCATATAAGATAAAGGAATTCATAAACATAATTCCATCACAACATAGTCAAATCAATGTAAAAATATGGATAGAAACAGAACCCTTTATTATCTTAGATGGAAAATAATTTTGATAAAACAATTGAATTGAATTCTTGAGGAAAATATCCTTTCTTCTTCAAAATCAATTTCTTTTCACAAAACATCATGCAATTTTAAAAGAAAAAGATTTTATTGAAAATATTCATGAAATATTTTGGAGGAAGGTTCATTAAAATAAGGCTTTATAAAACCGTAAAAATCCATTCGTGCCGTATAAGTTAAAAAAAACATTCTTCGTACTTTTGTCGGAAAAGTCAAAAAGTACCTCGTACGAAAAACGAAAAAAGATTCCTTTCATATCCTTTACTAAAAACTCATAGAAGGGTAAAATTGGATTTAAACAATTGTAGGTGGATGGAAATAATATTACATATTGAGGGAACATGGATGTGGATGATAAAATACACCCCAGTAAATACTTACGAATAAACAATCTCAGATAAAAATGAGATTGTGATATTTCCCTTACCTTAGGTCCGACTTGCTTTGTAAGTGTCCGAACCTCCTGTATAATGATTTAAATCATGTTATTGACTTATTACAGAATCATATTCATTGTTATGATATCATATATGGTTCGCTTATGACATTATATTACCCGTTCTTTTGTAAATTCCATGTTAAAGAAGCGTTTTGGGTAAAATCGTTTCATTTATCGTAGGTGTTTTGACTTGTTGTTCTTGACATCATTATTACTTATATCATGATTATTTACTTCCAGAATATAAAATATGATTTATATATCATATATATTCAGTATATATATATATATAATAGGTAGATAAATAAAATGAAAAACACCGTTCATGGAGACGGTAGTCCGTACGTACGCATGAACGCTGTTTTCCTTTCCTTATTGTCTTGAAATGGAAGTAAGTAGATGAAATACATATGTATATATATATACATAAATCCAGTAGCTTTATAATGTCTTATATTTCATTATTATTTCTTATATATACATTATAATCATTCTTAAATGGTTAACATGGAGAATGAATCTCATCGCGTCGTGGAGACGGTATTCCGTACGTACGCACGAGCGATGATATCATTTCTATAAATATTGAATTTAATTGGACTGTATTATACAATATATCAGAATCAATATGATGTTGTAATAACTATGTATAGTTATTCTTTACACCATTATACCCATCCATGTAAGGTGGTGGTGGAAAATAGATTACACCACGGCGTGGAGACGGTATTCCGTACGTACGCACGCGCGGTGATTTCTTTTTCCGTAGGATGGATAGATGGTGAAATAGGGTTGTTCCATACTTATAATAACATATCAGTATATGAGTGATACTGATGTTATTACTTCATAATGAAACAACCTAAGAAGAAGAAGTGGAAGAAGAAATAAAGAAGAAAGAATTGGTAACGGTAATTACCTCTTCTTTGAAGTGCCTCTTTGAGACCTCCCCTTAGGGCACTAAAATTGGTCTTTGAGGAAGACCAGAACCTCTAGGATGTTTCTAGGGAAGTGGAGAGGAGAAATTGGCAGGGGTTGGCCGAGCTTGAGTGCTCAAATTGGTGTGAGGAGGAGGGGGAGGAGGTGTCCTTTTATAAGGGAGGAGAGGGGCACCTTAGGAATATCTCAAAATATTATTTTATATTAAAGTCAAAATCGGTTTATAATGGTTCCAAAGGGTCTTATTTCGAAGATAAAGTGGGGATGGGTCGAAATCCTATCAACCAATAGGATTTAGACAAGTTTAGGGTATCATTTTAACCTTATCAATTAGATTTAACTCTAAGTTAAATAATTTAACTTTTACCGTGTCTTTTTGTTTTCTTTCACTATAAGGTTAATAAACATACTATAACATGCCAAAAGAACCCCAAATTGTATATTATTAATACATATATCCCTATCTAAGTCATTTGGCCGAACCTTAGATTTTTAGGAATAAAATAACAATTAATAATATAATATTTGATTTAAATACTTTTTTGTGTCAATTTTGACACTATTTGATATATGATTTTTGTGAAAGTCATAACAGAATTATATGTTCGAACCAAGTTGATTAAATCAACACTAATATATCATAGTAACCTAGAAAATTAGTGGAATTCATAAAAAGTCTTAAATTACATTTATTTTGGTATTTATATTATCAATTATGTCAATATTTCATTAATAAGATAATTACTACATCATTTTTGTGTCATAAATAAATTATATTATTTGATGTCTAAAAATTACAAATAAAATACCATCATGTAGAATATCTTTTTAGATTTCTAATGGATATTTATAGTCGAATTTATCTTATGTATAACCCAATATTAAAAATGATTTACTTATTAAACATTGATTTTAACTATTTTAACCCTTCTTTAAATAAATTAATAATAAATGTCCTAATCTAATCCAAGTGGGCCTAAATGGTCATATTTTATTCCTAAATTTGTTTTTGGTCGAATTACACTTGTCCAATAGAATTAGGACATGTGTTAGGGTAATATTAATATCATATTTACCCTTAGTTACCTTATTTACTATTAACCGTGGTAAAAAAAATAAAAAGTTACTATTCACCAAAAAATTATTTTCATCTCATTGAACCACATTTTAGTCCTTGATATTAACCGTGTCTCTCGGATTTTCGAAATTCCATTCACAGAAGCGGTAAAATTAAGTTTTATGCAAAATTCAGTTTTTAACCTACCACTTAGTAGTTTCACTATTCATCAAAAATTGATGTTTTTCAGAACAATGCCAAAATTTCATCCCAAGCTATATTTCATATTCCGAATTCAAAAATGAAGTCCATTTTACCAAATTCATAACATAAAAGTTGCATTAATTAATTTTATAATTAAATCCCGCTGTTAAAACAAATAGCGTGTTTTTAAGAAACAATATCTATCAAAAGATTGACACTTGTTTATGTCTAGTTTAAATGTGAAATTACATCCAATGACCAAAATTGTATTAAATTGTAAAAATATATTCTAAATATACTTTAAAACCACTCAAATTAATGATTTATCACTATTAATTATTTCTATTAAAAAAGTTGTTTTTAATTATAATTTAGTAATTTTCACTATTCATCAGAATATGAAAGTTATCCGAAAAGTACCAAAATTTCACCTTAGGCTAAATTCGATACTCCGAATCCAAAAATAAAGTTCATTTTGAAAAATATGATTTACTGGATTTCAAAAAGTGGTTATTACTATTCATAACGGCTAGTTTTAATAATATTTTAATAGCATATCATTGTTTCGTGAAACTCAGGATTACGTACCACACACGCTATCGAGGAAGGTTGCGATTGCGTGTAATGCAAGGCAAGTCAAGGATGCGTGTTGTGCAAGCTCCTTTTGGTGTAGCGTATAACACAAGACATTAGTAAAATTAAAAAGAATATTTCTTTATAAAATCTTGGGCTGTTACATTCTACCCCCCTTAAAATGAATTTCGCCCTCGAAATTCGTCGGGGTTATAAATGGTTTACTATTCGAAAGTTTCTTTAATAGAAACCCACATCGTAAAAGGGAATACCAAAACTTGGCTTTAAAAACTAAAGTATGAAATGTAACGATTACCCAAATAAACTAATCACTGGGTTTCCACATAGGTGAAAATATGGATATGGAAGAGAAATCTAACCATCATGTTCTGATGGAGAGTGGTAGAGAACATGGCTATGGAAAATCCAATAATCACAAATCCATAAATTTGTGATGATCTAAGGTACCATCTGATTCATCAGGTATAAGATCACTAGGACAACATTTTTGGTTTTCAAGATCATCTCCCTAAAGTTGAAAATTTGAATTAGAATAAATACTTACTTTATTTTGGTACAATCTCACTGTTGTTTGTGCCTTGAACAATTTCCACTTCATTTCTTAAATAAATGAAGTTGAATTTGTTATTCGTGAAGTGTTAGCAGATCATGTAATAGAATGACTGTTCATTCCATCTGTCTCAAACAAAAGGTTAGCAAAAGTTATTAAATATACATAAGTCATTCTATAGTGAGATTAATCATATATGGTTCCTAAAATGGACTTATACTTCATATATCATACTTCTTAATATAATAAAACTGGTTTCTACTAAACAGGGACTTCCTGTAGGTCAGTGGTAGGCGATAAAGGCCAGTCGCACTTCGGTTGTGGGTTCGATTCCTACAGCCTTGTCCGAAGCGATGGGCTGTCGCCCGTCCTGCAGGTTGTCCTTTTTCTAAAACTATAATACTATAACATCCCATCAATAATATCGAAAAAAACTTCTATCCTACTAACTTATGTCCAACATAATCCATTCCAATATTTAGGCTTATCCATAATACTGCAGTCCATTCTCATAACATAGTGAAAATGATTACCAGAGATTTAATACCATCGTTGATCCCCATATATCATAAGATATATCTTGTTGGTCACATTCCAAACATTCAAAGGCCTTAATCTTGTACTCTCTTGAATACCCATTGAACCTTAGTGAAAACTTGAATGCAGTTAAAAGTTAACACTTTTCACATACCGAAATCCTCAAAATTCTATATACTCAAACCATGATATCACTTAGTCCTTATATCAATCATGAGCTCATGAATACTATCAAACATTTAATTTTCTCCTTATCCCTTCATTATGCGCATATCATCTACATTCCAAAAATATCTGAATAACCTTTCATGGATACTGGTAACATTAATCATACACTTTCAAAACACAAGGAAAGACAACAGTGTAACAATCCATAGATGTCTCTTTATTCCAAAATTACACATGATAAACATGTAATCATTCCACTAAATTCTCAAACCATTGACCGAGCTTCAAAAATTCTTTCATCTCACATATCATTTGTAGTCTCTTCATCATCATCCACATAAATACTACCCATATGACCATACTGATTCTCTTCATGAGTCTTTCCCTTAGGGAATTTGTTTGCATAATGCCCATACACTCCACATTTAAAACACTTAACCATTTTTGATGTCGTAGCAATACCATTATCCTCATCCATGGTGTTAACCGACCCTTTTCCTTTGCACTTACTTGCTTTGTGTCCTTCTTTTCCACACCCAAAGCATATTCCAGTTCCCTTGAAACATTCTCCTTGATGCCTCTTCCCATATGATTTACATAGGGGAAATTGAACTTTCTTTCCTCTATGATCATCATGGAACTCCGTCTTTCTCTTATTAGTCGAGTCAGGAAACTTACCAAATTTTACTTTATTGATCATGTTGTGAGATTGCTGATTCAGCATAATAATGATGTTTGTACATCCAAATCCCATTTCATTTGGTTGCTCATGAAGAATATCATTCCATTGTCCATCATATCCTCCATTATTGTGAATCATCTTGTTTCCAGCCATTTTCTAAAACCCAAACATAATAGTGTTAGATGCAAAAATCATGCTAAGGAAAACAACATAATAAAGGGGGAGTACCTTCAATATCCAACATCTTAGGTTTAATTCTATGATCGTTAGCGTAATTCTATTACTATAACCTATACGTATACTTAACCTTAGGGACATACCTAGACATACCTTAGAAATATCTCTAGGAATCTCACTAACGTTTTCGCATCCTAGTTTCCAAAGGTTGACTAAACCTTTCCTCTGATACCAACTGTAGAGACCCGTATCTTGACGTACATAGACTTTACAATACTTTTGCGGAATACTTAATACATAACAACAATACACACACAAGGATCGTAATAGTTTAGTGTCTTTGGAAACTCGGAACGTAATCTTCTAATCCTGGTGAAAGATCTTCAGAATCTCCCACAAAGAACTTCCTTTTTTTTTACCTAAAACCTTTCTTTATATCCTGGGGAAAAGAAAACATAAAAGGGTGAGCTCAAATGCTCAGTAAGGGTAAACAAAAGAAATATCAATCACATAATTTTCATAAGAACATAACATTTTTGGAAATCTTAACCTGCAAAAGAGAGCATAATTTCATAACATGGGATAAATCATAGTAGTGAAAATGAAACCATAACTTAAAACATTACTCATTGTGGCATACACACATAATCATAGAGAATCATTTCTTTTTAGTCAAGACTCATTGCCAAGACTATCTTAGTGGACAAAGTCCCTTTCTGAATCGAGTAATCCTCGTTTCAGTCCTGTTTCACTGAACCGGTATAACCTACCATTCCAGCCATTTCTATTTCATGAGATATGAAATCTTTACCCAATGCATTGGAGGGTGATATAGGTCCCACCCATCTCTTAATTAATCCTTTCTTATGTGTGCCACAAAATCATAAATCATAAATCATTGCATAACCTATGTAACAAAAATGGAATTCTTAAACAACATGACATCATAAAACCATTCATATAAGATAAAGGAATTCATAAACATAATTCCCTCACAACATAGTCAAATCAATGTAAAAATATGGATAGAAACAGAACCCTTTATTATCTTAGATGGAAAATAATTTTGATAAAACAATTGAATTGAATTCTTGAGGAAAATATCCTTTCTTCTTCAAAATCAATTTCTTTTCACAAAACATCATGAAATTTTAAAAGAAAAAGATTTTATTGAAAATATTCATGAAATATTTTGGAGGAAGGTTCATGAAAATAAGGCTTTATAAAACCTTAAAAATCCGTTCGTGCCATATAAGTTAAAAAAAACATTCTTCGTACTTTTGTCGGAAAAGTCAAAAAGTACCTCGTACGAAAAACGAAAAAAGATTCTTTTCATATCCTTTACTAAAAACTAATAGAAGGGTAAAATTGGATTTAAACAATTGTAGGTGGATGGAAATAATATTACATATTGAGGGAACATGGATGTGGATGATAAAATACACCCCAGTAAATACTTACGAATAAACAATCTCGGATAAAAATGAGATTGTGATATTTCCCTTACCTTAGGTCCGACTTGCTTTGTAAGTGTCCGAACCTCCTGTATAATGATTTAAATCATGTTATTGACTTATTACAGAATCATATTCATTGTTATGATATCATATATGGTTCACTTATGACATTATATTACCCGTTCTTTTGTAAATTCCATGTTAAAGAAGCGTTTTGGGTAAAATCGTTTTATTTATCGTAGGTGTTTTGACTTGTTGTTCTTGACATCATTATTACTTATATCATGATTTACTTACTTCCAGAATATAAAATATGATTTATATATCATATATATTCAGTATATATATATATATATAATAGGTAGATAAATAAAATGAAAAACACCGTTCATGGAGACGGTAGTCCGTACGTACGCATGAACGCTGTTTTCCTTTCCTTATTGTCTTGAAATGGAAGTAAGTAGATGAAATACATATGTATATATATATACATAAATCCAGTAGCTTTATAATTTCATATATTTCATTATTATTTCTTATATATACATTATAATCATTCTTAAATGGTTAACATGGAGAATGAATCTCATCGCGTCGTGGAGACGGTATTCCGTACGTACGCACGAGCGATGATATCATTTCTATAAATATTGAATTGAATTGGAGTGTATTATACAATATATCAGAATCCAATATGATGTTGTAATAACTATGTATAGTTATTCTTTACACCATTATACCCATCCATGTAAGGTGGTGGTGGAAAATAGATTCCACCACGGCGTGGAGACGGTATTCCGTACGTACGCACGCGCGGTGATTTCTTTTTCCGTAGGATGGATAGATGGTGAAATAGGGTTGTTTCATACTTATAATAACATATCAGTATATGAGTGATACTGATGTTATTACTTCATAATGAAACAACCTAAGAAGAAGAAGTGGAAGAAGAAATAAAGATGAAAGAATTGGTAACGGTAATTACCTCTTCTTTGAAGTGCCTCTTTGAGACCTCCTCTTAGGGCACTAAAATTGGTCTTTGAGAAAGACCAGAACCTCTAGTATGTTGCTAGGGAAGTGTAGAGGAGAAATTGGCAGGGGTTGGCCGAGCTTGAGTGCTCAAATTGGTGTGAGGAGGAGGGGGAGGAGGTGTCCTTTTATAAGGGAGGAGAGGGGCACCTTAGGAATATCTCAAAATATTATTTTATATTAAAGTCAAAATCGGTTTATAATGGTTACAAAGGGTCTTATTTCGAAGATAAAGTGGGGATGGGTCGAAATCCTATCAACCAATAGGATTTAGACAAGTTTAGGGTATTATTTTAACGTTATCAATTACATTTAACTCTAAGTTAAATAATTTAACTTTTACCGTGTCTTTTTGTTTTCTTTCACTATAAGATTAATAAACTTACTATAACATGCCAAACGAACCCCAAATTGTATATTATTAATACATATATCCTTATCTAAGTCATTTGGCCGAACCTTAGATTTTTAGGAATAAAATGACAATTAATAATATAATATTTGATTTAAAAACTATTTTGTGTCAATTTTGACACTATTTGATATATGATTTTTGTGAAAGTCATAACAGAATTATATGTTCGAACCAAGTTGATTAAATCAACACTAATATATCATAGTAACCTAGAAAATTAGTGGAATTCATAAAAAGTCTTAAATTATATTTAATTTGGTATTTATATTATCAATTATGTCAATATTTCATTAATAAGATAATTACTGCATCATTTTTGTGTCATAAATAAATTATATTATTTGATGTCTAAAAATTAAATATAAAATACCATCATGTAGGAAATCATTTTAGCTTTCTAATGAATATTTATAGTCGAATTTATCTTATGTATAACCCCATATTAAAAATGATTTACTTATTAAACTTTGATTTTAACTATTTTAACCCTTCTTTAAATAAATTAATAATAAATGTCCTAATCTAATCCAAGTGGGCCTAAATGGTCATATTTTATTCCTAAGATTGTTTTTGGTCGAATTACACTTTTCCAATAGAATTAGGACATGTGTTAGGGTAATATTAATATCATATTTACCCTTAGTTACCTTATTTACTATTAACCGTGGTAAAAAAAAATAAAAAGTTACTATTCACCAAAAAATTATTTTCATCTCATTGAACCACATTTTAGTCCTTGATATTAACCGTGTCTCTCGGATTTTCGAAATTCCATTCACAGAAGCGGTAAAATTAAGTTTTATGCAAAATTCAGTTTTTAACCTACCACTTAGTAGTTTCACTATTCATCAAAAATTGATGTTTTTCAGAACAATGCCAAAATTTCATCCCAATCTATATTTCATATTCCGAATTCAAAAATGAAGTCCATTTTACCAAATTCATAACATAAAAGTTGCATTAATTTATTTTATAATTAAATCCCGCTGTTAAAACAAATAGCGTGTTTTTAAGAAACAATATATATCAAAAGATTGACACTTGTTTATGTCTAGTTTAAATGTGAAATTACATCCAATGACCAAAATTGTATTAAATTGTAAAAATATATTCTAAATATACTTTAAAACCACTCGAATTAATGATTTATCACTATTAATTATTTCGATTAAAAAAGTTGTTTTTAATTATAATTTAGTAATTTTCACTATTCATCAGAATATGAAAGTTATCTGAAAAGTACCAAAATTTCACCTTAGGCTAAATTCGATACTCCGAATCCAAAAATAATGTTTATTTTGAAAAATAAGATTTGCTGGATTTCAAAAAGTGGTTATTACTATTCATAACGGCTAGTTTTAATAATATTTTAATAGCATATCATTGTTTCGTGAAACTCAGGATTACGTACCACACACGCTATCGAGGAAGGTTGCGATTGCGTGTAATGCAAGGCAAGTCAAGGATGCGTGTCGTGCAAGCTCCTTTTGGTGTAGCGTATAACACAAGACATTAGTAAAATTAAAAAGAATATTTCTTTATAAAATCTTGGGCTGTTACATTATGGATTTATGACTCTCTACTGTTAGAGGTACATATTTTGAATCACCTACCATAGATTGTGTTTCTCTTGATACAAGGGAATCATAATATTTTCTATATCCACTTTTTTAAATATTTTTGTGCTTCGATATGGAAATATTTTATGGTACATTGAATATCAACACACCCTTGGGAGTTTGGTTATAGAATAACAAACATTTCAAGGCATGTTCTTAAGATATTGGTGGTTACAGTTACATTTACAAACCATTCATGATGTAAATGAAATGATTTTATTTGAATCATGGCATGGATTAGATGGTTATATAAAAGGTTTATATCGACTAATATAGGAGGAGATTTACCATTCTATATCCATAATCGGGCATCTATTATCACCATGTTTAGTGGGATATTCAGGCTACCATACATGACTAATTAATTACATATAGGATTCTCTCTTAGCATAGATAGTTAGACTTTCTCTATATGATTGTGGAATGTTTCATGATTTAGTTCTTCTAGTGTTATATGATTTTCATGTTGTTTTATCGGAAGAGTTATAAATCTTACCTCTGGAGCAAGAGATAGATTCGATGATAGAGTTGGGGAATGGAAAAGATCCAATTTATATTCTGCCATATAGAATGGAACTGGTAGAGCTTTAGGAGCTGAAAATTCAGTTTGGAGTTCTAGATTATATGGTATTCATACATCCTAACTCACCTCCTTGGAATTCTATAGTTATCTTAACCATGATGTCTGAGGGTTTTTTCACATATGTTTTGAATAGGGGAGGTTTAATCAGACAATTGTCATGAACCAGTATCCTCTTTCATTCATTAATGATATTTTTTAGCAATTGAGTGGTGATATGATCTTCTCCAGGGCTTATTTTAGATTATGTTACGACCAGTTAAGGTTGATACCATTATACAAACCTATATCTTCTTTTATGAGAATGTATGGCTTATATTAATAAATAGTGATGCTGTTTGGATTGACTAACACAACTACAGTATTAACGGACATAATGAATATGATATTTCATCCTTTTCTGTACTAGATTTCTGGTGGTTATTGTCAACATTTTTTAGTGTACTCTTTATTAGTAGATGATCATGCCAAAAATCTTAAATTCATCTAGAGTACATTGAATGAGTATAGATTTTATGCCATGATAACCAAATTCAATTTATGGATTAATAATATGAACTTCATGGGAAATTTCATCTTAGATGAAGGAGAATCAATGGATCGAGAGAAATTCACTATCATGATATCATGTGAGTTTTCTAATAACAACTTAAAGACTTAGATATTATATGGTTTAGTGGTTTATTATTAGGTATCTATACAAGACTTCTCCCAATTGGAATCACTGATGTCATGGATGATAATAAAATGATGTAGTTTGTTTCATCTAATTCTTGCAAGAGACCTTTATATGATCTAAAAGGAAGTCAGAACACAACACCTATCCTCACTATAGTTGTGTCATGTAAATAATATTCCATGTATTTTTATGCATCTTGAGTTTGACACAAATCAATTATGATGAAGGAGGATTGAGTGGTTTCATATGGGTTTGGGAAGCTAAGATCGCAAGAGAGGAATAACCCTACTCATGATCTAGAGATAGAAATAGTGGTAAATTTCATGATATTTTGGGGACACTGTCACATGGTTAAAACTATTGTGGTATACATAGACCATAATAGCCACAAGTACGTCTTTTCTTAGATAGACCATATCATTATTCAATGTATTTGGTTTTATTATCTGGAGTCATTCATCATTGAATTGTCTTATACACCATGTAAGGGAAACATTATTTCTTACACTTTGAGCTGAAATAAACATACAGATATAGCAGGGGATTCTTGTGATGAGTGGCTGATAATTTCAATTTTATGAAATT
Source organism: Viscum album (assembly GCA_963277665.1). NCBI lineage: Eukaryota > Viridiplantae > Streptophyta > Magnoliopsida > Santalales > Viscaceae > Viscum > Viscum album. The sequence continues at coordinate 1,258,256,863 of OY728134.1, forward strand.
AATATGAATAATCAAGAGTTTATGGGATGGTTAGCTCTAGCTTTAGAATCAGTTTTACTTTTACTTTTGGACTGGACACTTATACTTTAGATTGGATTAAGGATCGATAGTTTTTTTTATTCAGAGGGATCAGTTCTGAGAGGAAAATTATATGGAATTTATACGCCATCAGTATGGTCTCTTCATAGTGTAGATTCTCTTATTTTATATGGAATATTATTTATTTTCTCAAGAATAAATAAAGAGATTATGATTGAGTTTCATTTTTATAGATGGAAGGTTCACCACAGTTTAACAAAGATGGGTTGTGATCTCCATAGAGAGCATTAGTAGTCATAAATGTTGAATCAGTTTGAAAACATTGTATCTAGATTCTCCACTTATCATCATTGGAATGATGAGCATCAGAGGCCAATTGGGAATTTATAGCCTTTTCCAACTCCTAAATGGAAATTGGTTGATATTGCAAGGGATTTGGGATAGGATTACCTAGGAAAACCCATTTTAATTATGTTGTATGGGTAGTTTTTTGTTGATTGAATAAGGAATCCCACTTCTTATATATCTTGGAATCCTTCCCAATTAATGATCTAAGTAGCCATTACATGGATAAAGGGGGGTTTTTTAACATTTTTTTGGGGATTATCCTTTTACAAACATATCCTCATTCAAAACCCAATTTATTATTGGTAATTTAGAAGGATCTAGTATTGATGTTTCTTTTAATAATAACATATCGTAATCATATTTATGGTCAATATGAGAGGACTAATCTATTTTAGAGGATATATTATGAGTTGGGGTTTTGGATTTTATTATATTATGGGAGAAACATTGGGAAATCAAGGAGTATTCATATGACTATAAATCCCATGAATCAATACAAATGGAATAATTTGTGATTTTTTTACAGGATGTGTTGTTAAACACTTTTTGGCTAGTGATAGGTGAGTTGGTGCCTGTTGTGTCTATTCTCATGTAGGATACATTATAACAGGATTAGTTAATCAGGAAGCTATTAGTGACCATACAGGTCTTGAAAAAATCTTATATTTACCATCAAAATTGACCTATTGAATTTAATTATTGAAATCAATTATTCCTTTCGGTGTCACCATGGTTTGTACAATGTCATAGCAAGAAATAGAGAATGCTAGAGCCCATGTTTGTTAGGCCATTTGAGATACTGGCTTGGGTCAGCCTAGTGGAGTACAGTTTATCCATTCCAAAATGTTATAGTGCCATGAATGATTTGTTCAACATGTTCCAACTATAGAGATATAATCTTGACCCTTTACTTGTAATAGATGTAGTAAACATAGAAATTTTTATTAATGAATATTTTAAGAATAATTTGATATAGGATAGAGATCCGAGTAAGAAATTTCTTTAGGGTATGAATATACCATTGGATTGATTGTAGTGGTATAATCGGAAACATTAGAAGGATATCATAGAGAGGAAGTCTAATATGAAAAAAAGTGTATATACTTGTTCTTTGAGACCTCAATGTGATGATTGGAGTAGCTCTTCGGTGTTCTATTATATAATGGTAGGTTTTATGATATTGTGTTTCTTTAGGTATGTATCTGTATTATTTTTCATTAAATATTTATTCAGATGTGTTTTCATCAGGGATTTATGTCATTTTAAATATACATTGTCTTGTGTTGTGACGAAACCTGAGGAAACATTAAGAGGTTCTGTGTGGAGTGTATTTTTTTAGAAAAAGACTTAATGTTAATTGATGTATTCTTAAATTAATTTATAGAGTCTGGGTATAATTGGATTATGGTTTTTATGGGTTACTAATTAGTTGTGAATCATAAAAGTGGTTTTGGGTGTGTTAATGGAAAATGTACTAAAAATAATATGCAGAAAATTTACACATCATGTAAATAAATTACACATCATGTAAATGGATTTCACATTATATAATCTATGAGTGTTAAAATAAAAATAATCTCAGGTGACACGTTTTGTCATATCCCATTAAAAATACTTACACGATGTGTAACTATATTACATACCCCATAATTCATTGACCTATTATTTTAATGTATGATGTGAGGTTGTTTTTAAATTTCATTACACTACATCCTTATTCTCTCAACCCTTAGGAATCTTCTAGTTGATTTTAGAGTACCATCCTTCCTTCTGGATGTACCATTTTTGTGATCAATCCTAGGAAAGACTTTTTGGTTAGGTTTTTCACTTATCTCTCATACTTATCAAACCATTAGGCTATAAATAATTGTCCTTGTGTCTTGTTAGTTGTGATCTTGAACATTTTAGTTCAAATATTATCTTGTACAACATCCACACCTTCTACCTCAAGGGAACTTTCCATTGGAATCATTTTTTTGTCATCAGTTAAAGGGAGAAGGTTAAAATATTAACCCTATGGTTTGATAATTTTTGTGTTTATGAAATATTTTGATTGATCAAACATAACATTCAATTAAATTAATCATGTAATGAATTGATTTATTCCTAAGTAAATTGGATTGAATTGGCTCCTTATCTGGCTTATGTCAACCTGATAGGTGAGTGAATACTAAATATAATAGAACATTATAATGGATTAATGTGTGTTTAGCATGATATTAGCCTTATGTGATTTGTTCATATAGAATCTATGGGTTTAATTTTATCCTTTATTATAATTAAGGAAATTAAATTGTGATTAAATTAAATGTGTTATATGAAATATAAATAGTAATTATCATAATTAATCATTGATATTTATGATGTGATATTGTGATATAAATGTTGTATGTTGGGACTTGTGTTCTATGTTGAAATGATTACATATCTAGCTTATCCCTAAAACAAGCACAATTATATGTTGCAATGCTAATATTGAGTGGTATTGACCCAGTCCCATGCTATAATACTTATAATGATAGGGCATACACAATCCCATGTTATAATTCTTATAGGTCTTTGAACCGAATGTTGTAATGCTTATAAGGATTTAACCAGGATTGTTGTGACTATAAAATTCTTATATAGAAGTTGTTTTCATGGTTGTAAGACATGTTTATAGATATTATGGCATGGTTCCAATGTATATTTTTTCCATTTTTATATGGTTTATGTTTTTATAGTTGTAAGTCATGCACAGAGATATTCTGGAATAGTGCTAATGCATGTTATTTTACCTTGGTTATATGGTTGTTGTTGGCATGGTCAAAAGACATGCTCAGATAATGTTTAATTTTATTATTATTCTATGGTTTATTTTATGTACAATATGTTTTCTAGAATTATTTAATCACATCCTAAACACGTTAAAGTATATATATATATAAACCTAGTGGTGTGATCAACATGACCCAACTATTAGACACTTATACTATTAGTTTTTTGAGGAATATTATTCTAGGGAATTTAATAATCCTTCACATTGATTAATTTGATACTATAATATGCATGGATTATATTATTTTTTATACATATCACTTCAACTACTGAGAAAAGTAAATATATTTCTATATTTTGAACCATATCTTTCCCCTATTTAAATTTGTGTATGATCATGAATATCCATTATAGTTTCCCTTGATAGTGTGGGTGTTGATAAACAGTGATAAAGAATACCTTGAACAAAAAAATGTGTTGAAGAAAATGTTCAGACATGAGGTAATTCAAATTTTTTAGTTAAATACTAAGCTATTTATCAATGAGTATCATAGGATTCTACAATATCATGATGTAGAGTTCTCAATTGAGCTTGTACCTAGAGCCATTAATATCTCCAAATTCCCCTTTGGAATGGACCAGAATTAACAAAAGGAGTAAATGAATTATTTTCAATATAATTTTCCAATAGTGTGCATACTCTCTAGTGAATCACATTGGGGTGTTTGGTTCTCTTTTTCAATAAACAATATGGATAAATGTTCAAACATATCAGTTACTAGGAACTAAACATGATAACTATAATGAAAAGTTTACCACTATCAAGGATTGATGAAATTTTCAATAACCTACTAGGATATTATTACTTCTAAAATGTCGATATATATTGTAGATATTATTCAGGTGATTTTAAAAAATAATATATTCTGAATATTCCCTTTTATATAATGTTTTGACACTCTGAGTTCATAGTGATAATCTTGAGACATAATATTTCCCAGGAAATCATTATATATCTGATTAATAGTGTCTATAAATATTTCTTTTAATACATTATGTTTGTCCTTATAAACTATATTCTCATTCACTCTAATAGAAAGGGGGGACATTAAGATAATCAATGGATTTTTATGGTTACATTAATAAAGAGAAAATGTATGATAAATTTAGAAAGCGTGAATATTAAAAGTATAATGTCACATTATTATGGAAGGTAATTACATGAAATGAAATTTATGTTAACCCTTAAAAGAGAATGTTATTTAATGGATTTTCCAGACCCTCACAAGTCATGATAAATAATTTTTTATTAGATTATATTGGAAATATAGTAATTTTTATAGAAATTTCTAAACTATTCATAGCACACAAAATAAGATAACCTTGATAGGGGTATAATATATATATGTTGAAGAATTTTTGGATATTTATAATAATATCTCCATGAGTCTAGTCACTATGCTTACACTAATTATACAATTATGTTCATAATTTTTTATTGTTATAAATTGATTATTTATAAAAAATATCGGGTTTCATACACATATAGAATAATGATGTTTGGGAATATGCCTCATGATAATTAAATATAAATGAGTAGAACTAATGATATCATGATATTTAGTTAGTACCTATGATCATAGGCTAGATATTTTAGTGTCACTAAATCTATGGTGAGAAGAGTTCCATATATACATATCAAAAGATTATGATACATATATTTATAGGGAAAGAGAAATATAGGGGTCAATGAATATGGTTAATAATGATCTAGGACTATACTTTTATTATTAAATACTATATTGTAAAGTAAATCATTGAAGATTATTCTCTTATCCCTAATGAATCCATTGTTTTATCTATAAATGATGATTGATAAAGACCTATCATAATGTATATGTAAATGATTGATATTGAAATCATAATGGTATGGAAAACATCCTACAACGCTTATATGATTTCCATACTATCTATCCATGAGAAGATCAAGGGGTCCATAGAGATGATCTAGAGATTTCAAAGAAGGCAGAATTATTGAATGAGTGATGTATTCATGAAATGATGAACCAGGAAAAATCCTTCCCTTAATTATTAACTAGAATTGGTGTTAATTTGTCTCTTGAGATATTTAAATAAATATTAGATAGTTCAGTTACATTATCATTATCCATCTATTCTAGAAATACAAAGTTATACAATGATATTTGAGAGATGTTCTAGTAGGACAAACTGAAGAAGGCTATCAGAGAGTAAGTCTCATGGTGCTTGGTATATCCTCGCATTAATTCATCATGATAGAAGTATATGGGGAGGATGAAACCACATTACATAACCAAAAGTAAATGGGTGAAAATTATGCTGGATTTTGTATCTGGACTACTGAAGATATCCATTGAAGAAATATGTTATGAGTTTTCATGGATTGACTATACAATACATGGACTATCATCACTATTTAGGAAGATTTATTAACTGAATAAATTTCTATGATAAATGAAAATGAAGTGGTGAGGCTCATAGGGAACCACATTATATCATCAGTAATCATTATCCAAGGTTCAATCAAAAATTTTAAGAAGTATTAAACATGATATGAATACAGAGATGAATTTAAATATAATCTCTCCCTCTAAAACTATTTCAAACAACGATGTACCATTTGGATAATCAAGGACATGTTTAGATCCTGCCAAATTGAATTTAATGATTAATATGATCAACACCTTCAATTTTTTGAGTTATTAAACAACAACATCTTCCACTCATGAATAAAATTCAATCATATTATGAACAACATATGAAGCCTATATCTTTTGATAATATTAGTGAATTAATTCTAAAAGGATCTGATCAGGTGAAATTTATGACATAGAAGGTTCAATCCAGCCAAAATTATTTAAAATATACATTAATTTAGTAAAATTTCAATGTTTATAATTTATGATGGGATGTGGAGTTCTATTTTAGAGATAATTGTTTACTTTGAATATGATTATGGAATATATTATTTCATTTTAGTATGAAAATTAATCTTTTCCCTAGGTATATTATTTACATTGAGATCCTTAAAAAAATATGAGTGGTGTACAATCACCTAGCACATCCACCAAACACAGCTCATTATCATGATATGTTCCACATCTCTCCTAAAAAAGTACATACGTGATCCATCACATTTAATAAATATATAGGTATTACAACCTTGTCATGACCTATCATATGAGGATATCTTGGTAATAATATTGACCATTCGTACAATGATCTAGGAAACAAAACAACTCAACTAGTCAATTTTCTGTGGTTGAACCATAAATACGAAGAAGTTATGTGGGAACTAGATTAAATCGTGACATGGATGTACCCTCCAATATTCTCAAAAATAAATAGAAATGAAATTCGAGTGAAAACTTTTCTAATGGGGGGAATAATTTTATAATAAAGACATGATAAATATTATTTCTCCATAAATATATATCGGTTATATTATATTATACTATATTTTATGAATACATCACATAGGAAAATGAAAAATAATTTTTTTCATTAAAATATATCATTAGTTAATAAAAAAATTAAACCCATTAAAACTTAAAATATTATAATGTGAAACAATATATACAGTACTATATATACAATACGAAAATTTAGATCTTTTAAAATCGCTAGAATCGTCACTCACTTGAATAACCCTACTATAAAGAAATATCTTTTCGATTACAAGATCAACATATATGAAAATTAAAACATATATCGTTATGATTAATTATACTAAATGTTTAATGAAATAATAAATAGGTATTTACATTAGTTAATGTAATCATTAGAATAATAATGTGATAGTAGGGAATAGAAACCTTCCCGTTAGAATAGTAATTTGACCCAAAAAAATAATTGAAATATAAATAATATTTATCATGATTAATTTTAGGAAAATATTAATTTTATAATCCAATAAAATAAATGTCATGATTAAAAATTAAATTAAGATATAAGCACATTTATTTATAATATGAATTTTATTGAATTTCACATATTATACTTTTATATTAAATATTAAAATTATCTATGATAGATTTTTTTGGGAAAAATTATTTCCACTTTAATAATGATAAAAAATAAATTTTCAAATGTATAATTTATTTAATTTTTTTAAAATACTTAATTTTTTATGTGAATTAGTAGAAATATTTTTTTAAATACATGATGATTTGATATTTAAATAATTATTTAATAAATGAAAGACATGTTATTTCAGTAAAAAAAATATTTAATAAGAATAATGGGTTAATTGAAAATAAAAAATATAATTTCCAAACCTAAAAAGTAATTACCAATATCTAATTTCTAATGTATCTGATTAAATTATAATCTTTTCATAATTTCCTCCTTCCATTATAACAATCAGTTTAATTTTGTTTATAATGTTTTCAAAATTCCCAAATCATATTTATTTTATTTATTTAGGAATCATTATGTAAAACATATCATTATTTAAAGGTTTAACATAGAAGTAATATTTCATTTAATTTTATAACTCAAACAAATTCCCCTCCTCATGTATAAATATTCCATCACCTCTCCCTTAGGAAACCACTCCTCCCACAAATTCTAAAAAGAAAAATCATCCCAAATCACCACTTTTATGGAACCTTATTATATGAAGGGAAATTTTAGATTAATCAATATCAATTTTATCATGGTGTTAATGGTTTTATGAAATGACCAACCTTAAGAAATAGGTAATGTCATTTCATCGTTTTCTTTCATTTTACCTTTCAAATTCAATATCCTAATTTTCATTTCCAATATAAAACATATTAAAAAACAAATATTTTTATTATCATGATCTTTGTAATATAATTTTGAAAAAAATTATTAATTTTAACACAACCACATTGTATATTTCCCATATCACCTCTTTGGATAATCCCCCATTAATGATCGTTTAACCACCAATGAGGACATTATAAATTGTTCTCTTGTCCCATATAATATGAAAAAATATAATAAATTATTTATAATGTATAAATTAATAATTTTATGTATTCTATGATCATGTAATCTATTTCACTTATGTATATGTGACCATGAAAAAACACATAAATCAAAACTAAATTTGATGTTTTTTATGAAAATATAATATCAAAAAACATCACCATTTAATAAGGTAATTAATTATTTGAATTAAATGATTATAACTGATCTTGAGAAAAATAATATGAGTTAATCCACTTCTATATCCATGTATATATACACCAACGATTATTAATCATTTAGAGGAATCGAAATTAAATAATGTGGGATTTAATGTTAGGTGATTCTTGAACTCCACTCTATATCATTAGGTTATTTCATCCTTAAAATAATATCCAGTATGTATATTCCTATAATATACATAAAATTTCATTTAAATAACTTTTGCCTTATCTTCTTTGGTATATACATGTTTAAACCTTTCAAAAAACAATCTATACTTAATATAAAAAAACATCACAAACTGAATTTATTTTTCTAAAAGACAATTTTGAATTCTCCTGGGTTGGTTCTTCTAAATTGATTAATGATATTTTATCAAAATAGTTGATAACCCTTATTAATTTGGGGTTTATAATGGTTATTCCCTGAATTTTTTTAAATCCTTTATAAATATCACTCCATTTGATTAGTTTATCTCATTACTATGATTTTTACATGTTCATTTTCCATGTTCCATGCATAATTATTAGCATTTTATGATGTGAAGAGTTGTACAAAAACTAGATATACCTACACATCATTCGGTAATATGATATATCACATAAAACTCTATTTTTTATTAAGGAACAAGATGCAATGTTTTTTCACAATATATAATATTATTATTGAAGAAAATTTGTTATGCATGAAAAAGATGATAATTTTGTTCAAAACTATTTATTGTATTTTGACGCTGTATTATTTTGTTTCATTACAATGTATATCAAATATTTCATTCCTTTATCTAATTTCTCCAACATATTTATGATTCCGATACCATTTTTATAATGTTAACGATGGTTGTGATCACCCATTCTCAGTTGATTCATATACCTTACTACTCCATTAACTAGGTTTTTAGTTCACTCTTTTAATTATTGTATATCATTTGGAGATTACATTTACTAAGGAAAATTATAGAGATATTAAAAATATTGATCAATTTAAATTTTATGATTTATTACAGGAAACTATTATATAGGACTAATTTTCCCAAGATGCTAAACCTTTTAATAACCATTTTAATTGAGTTGTTTATCATCATAATAATGTAAAATTAATTTATTAAATTTCATGTGTCCATAAAATTTATTGATGAACAAATTCATTGAACCATAAATATTCTTCACACAAAAATTTTGTCTCCCCGTGTTGAAATAGAAGTATGTATAAATACATTATCATGCAACCACTATTGTTGTTTCTTCAATTGCATTAATTCAAATATATCCATACTATATAGAGTTTATATGTTTTTTATTTGGGAAGATATAATTAGAAAACTCAAAATCATGCTCTTATGTTAGACCATATATTTTATCAAGAACGACTTCATTATATTCCTATAAAATACGTACATTTTATATTCTAAGGATATATTTAACATTCATAGTTCGGTTTTTCTATTCTTATAAATAAATTTCATTATAGAGGGACATTAGAGAGGAATTTCAACAAGGTTAATTTAATGTAGTATCCCTTATGAAGTCATGTAGTTCCTTAGATCAATCATTAATCCTAATATCATTCTTTTTTAAATATTTTTTCAGTTTATAAAATGTAATACATACATGGCAATGATTATATCATTGTTAACTAGTGGTATAATAATCCTTTTTTTCAATATAGTTAGTCCATACATCGTAATAGGGACTGGAAAACATATCCTTATTATAGAAGGATTTCAACTAAGAGTCCTGATTGACAACTCCCTTTATATGGTGATAGGTAAATATCAAATTTACGGGAAAACAAGAATGATATAAAAGGCTTTGGATTTCAAAAATAAAATAATTAATTAGTTAAATTTTAGTATATGATCAATACCAACTACAATATCATTAGGAATGTCATCCTAAACTATAGTGATCTTGTAATATTGGATTTTATCTCTTTTATTTTTCGACGAAAAAATCCCTTGATACATATTTTGTTCATTCAAATAGTGGTTAGTCTATATATAGTTGAATTATTAATCTTTCGAACCTTTTTATATTCCCTTGAAATCTAATCTATAATTAGCATTCTCTCCATTGAAAAGAAAAACTCTAAATACCATAAATAATTTCAGAATATTTCTCCTTCTAAATTTATTACATGTTATAAATGCATCCATTAGATTCATCTATTTTGATATATTTTCTTACCCATCATTCTTAGCTACCCAATTCATTTGTTTTTTAAATGCAAAACATTGTACATAGAGAAATACATCTTAATATTTAAATAACATGATACTATATACTAATATTCTAAAACTTTCATAGATACTAATGTCTTTAAATGTCTAGGATCTATCCCATAATTGAAATAATTAGTACTACTCCTTAGAATATGTTCATAGTCTATAATATCAACTGATAGCCTCGTAATGTTAGCTACAAATTCAGATACATTTTCCCATTTAATTTGATTTATATGGATTAATTTCATCTCCATATCAACTAATTAGCCATGATGAATTTTTTCCGCAAAGAATACCTTCTTGAAATTAAACCACAAAGTACTATTTATTTCTTATGACTACTTATTTTTTTAGATCAATAACCCATAGTGATCATTGTCACCATTAACATCTTAATATTCAATGAAAAGATTCATTCATTTACTAAATCTCATGGAAAAAATATCATATATAGGTTTATAATTAGTTTCTCAAATGAGAATAGTTTAGTAGTCCCAATGGATGATTGAGGTCACTAAAGTAGGACATGGTTATAAATTATTACACCGTGTTGGGGATCAGAAGACTACTCCATACATGTATGGTTATTGGTCATAACATATGTCAACTACCACAATATTGTTATAATCCTTTTATTTTCATATCTAGATCTATATATTTCTTATCTTTCATTCATAGGAGGGGAAGCCCTATATAGAATTTGTTCATGGATAGGGTTATCATTCCTTCCTATATGCAATATTTCAAAATAATTGAATATTTTGAATTTGATTATAACATTATGATTTATAATTTTAATTCTAGTATAACACATTACATATGTTTAGTATTTACACGTTGATAATATAGCATTCATATAATTTGTATATTTTGGAATAAGCTTAAAGAAACAAATATGTTTACAATTCATTAATATTGGTCTCTAAAGAGAACATAAATCATTCAAATTATATATCACATGACTTTATATCTAGGTGTGTAGTATTAGTCCAACTAATCATAAACTAGTGAAAATCATGTTAATACCAATCCAACTAATTCGATGTTGTAATCCATAGTTTCGTCTTCATAAAAACCATATAGACTATTCATGTATCAGGATTGGGATTCATTTACTATGATAGAAACACAATATCTACTTTAAATAACCCATATGATATTTTAATATACATATATATATTTGTAACGACATTTATTAGGTTATTATTCGTAATCAATGTTTTACTAAATCTAGTTCCCAAGGTCTATAGTAAACATTATATGATACAAAATGTTAAAATCTAACTATAGTAAACTAGACATAGTGGTTATCTTACTATATTAGAACAAGTAACTTGGGATCACATCTTGAAGGATCAAATAGTATAGTACAATAAGGAGAATATATACATACATGATTCTCAAAATACACTTAAAAAAAGAAATAAAACATTAATTTATTCTATGAACCTTTTTATTTCATCTCTTATTTCCATCAATTCATTCATTGATCCATTCATGGAATCCTGGAAAATGTAAAATATTATAAAGGGTGATATTATATGCTTAATAAGTGAATTCATGCAACCAAATCATTAATATAAAAAATAAATAATGGATAATATAAAATTATAAATAATAACAAAATATTCCATGTAATTAAATTAATAAATATGCATAAAAATTCAGGGGTTACATTACAACATAAATAATCACATTGATAATTATTACTATTTTTAAATTTTATAATTCATAATCTCACCATAAAGGACACATGATAAGACATCATACATAAATAGGTATAATTTACACTAAATACCTAAACCAGTTATCCTCATGATAGTATGAAAATATATTCATGCAATGCATGTTAAAAAATGATTATGTTTACATATTTGGTAAAACGTACATCATTCAAAAATGACGATAATATTACAATTTATTCTATTTATAGAGGGTGAAAAGTTTCAAAATTAATTTAAAATCACAATATATTATTTAAAAATATATCTACAACTTATTAATGATCATGTGTAAAGTGAAGTAAAATATTCTATACGAATAAAAAAAGTCCATATTATTTAAAAACATTCTTTTATAATTTATTATAAAAAATAAGATTAAAATAAAAATAATAGTTTGAAACCCCATAAATAAACATGGGTTATGAATATAAATTTTCTTATCAACAAAATACTATATAAATCCACCATTGTTATCTTAAATGATAATAATCCCGAATATGGATGAGGTTCTGAGATAAACCTTTACCCACTGTTCAACTTGCATCATAATTAATTTTAACCTCAAATATAATATATTTATATATAGTATAAATATATTCAATAACCATATAAATACATAATAATATAATATATTTTCCACATAAAATATTTCTCCACTAATTCATTAAAAATAATCCATTATCATTATCATTTAAACTATTAACATCATCATATTTATTATGTGTTTTGATTCATTAGATATAGTCCTTATATATTCATCATGGTTACATAATCTCAATATTGATAATAATTATATTAATATAAAAAATATTAACTATACACACATATATATTCATCCATGAAAGTCCTAAAGGAGAAATGAATACCATCACATTGTCGATGATGTAGTCCATACATACATTGGAGTGATGCAATCATTTTAAATGGCTGTAATGGTAAGAAGGTAATTGATATATCATATTTAATTAATAATAAAAATATTAAAAAAATAATAGGAATAGAGACCCAATATTGACATACATTAACATTAAATATCTTTTATAGAATACTTTTAACATTACACCAATAGACACCCATTGATTATACGAGTATAATTCCTTTGGAAACATGGAAACAAAAAATATTGGTACATAAATGAGCTACATTATCTCCCACTAGGTTATTCTTGACTATCACCCATCTTAGAAACATAAAACATAATGCATATCATTATAACATTTGGGGATATAAAAATGGGTGATCTGAGATGCTTAGTAAGTTTAAATAAAGGAGATACATAATCTTAATCTTGAGTATGAGAGTATGATAACATGATCATGAATATAGAATATCATACCAAACCTATCAATGAACATAAACATAAATCATGGTATAAATATTGGAATTTATGAAAAAAATGAATCATAAAGAAATAAATAACATAATCCATTAAATCATAATATAAAATTAAAACGAGGAATTATAGATGAAAGATTAAAATATATAATGATATCCCTAGTAGTCAAGGCACTGCTGCCCAGACTATCATAGTAGAAAAATTACTTTAATGAACCGGTTTCACACCCTATTCTAGCACTATATTATTGAACCATATTCACTCATCATTCCAACCCTATAATACTTTACAATAATCATTTCTCATTATATCCATGTAATATTAAACTATGTTCATCCCTCTTTCTACCCATGCCTATATCATAATATATAAATCATTAACTAATGCATTGGAGGGAGATATAGGTCCCACACATCTCATAATTAAATCCCATATACATGTTCCACAAGATTAAAAATAATCATATCATAACCCTTGAAATAAAATGGGTATCATAAACATATAACCATATCATAACCTATGGAAACAGATACGAGTTTCATAAAAATTTTATAATATGAATAACCCCTAAAAAATTCATGTTTCAAGAACATATATCCCGTGAAAAAGAAAAATATGTCATTGTAATGGACTAGACCTATCTGATCTATTCCTTTGTGAGAATATGGTGTTTGAAGTTTTCTGGGAGATCAAGGTGATTGATTTAAACACTTTGTGAAATTTTTCAATTTTATATGATTACCAATTGTAGCTTACCCCTGGAGGTGGCCCACCCTGGCGATCAGTCACTGGCGGTGATGTTCTAGCAGTGGCTCGATAGTGGTGTCTCACTTGCAGTGACTCCCTGGGGGTAAGTCATTTGCAGTTATTCACTGGAGGGTCCTACTATCGATCACTTGTCTAGTAGTGCCTTTTCCATCAGTGTATCACATCACGGTGACCCACATTCATTGGAAGGCATTTCATATGATGGTACCTCATCCTGTGCTACTTCATCGGATGGTGGATCATAAGCAGTGCTTTATTGAGTAGTGCTTCCTCTAATGGTGGCACATGAGTGGTGCATCATCAAGAGGTGACTCAGTTATGGTGGTTTATATACAATGTTTCCATCTTCTTCTAATTTTTCTATATTAATGAATTTCATTGGCATTAAATGCTCCTAAAACCTTGTTTAAAAGTTTTTGAGACCGATTAAAATTCCATAAATCCTATATTTACCTACTATGAGTCCATGGGGATTTTAGTTAGTCAAATCATGTTATCTTGACAATATTCATCTCTATTGGAAAATCAAAAATGTATCTTAAACTCATGAATCTGTTTAGATCCTTCTAAATCTAAGATTCCATTCCCACTTGTTCTTAATTCATTATTTCTCTTTCTAAAGTACTCCCCAAACCTTTCTAATAGTAGTTGTGCATCCCGAATGTATATTTTGGTTTTTCTCTTGGTGGTTTTATTTATGTATGTGAACCCTTGTTTTGGTGCAACTAGGAAGTGCATATCATATCTTATTCCGCATAGGATTTCCTTCCTTTTTCTTATTTTTTTATAATGTGGCTTGTATATATGGATATTTTACATGTAAAGATCATTTTTTTGAGATTAATAAAGATAATTGAACATATTCTAAATCAATAAAAAGGATGTTGGGAAAAGTGGTTGATTATTATGATGTGTTATAGTTTTGTTTATATTGTGATCCTTATGAGCTAAATACCCATTGCAAATCATTTCCATTGAGGTTCATTGTCTCTGAAGAGTATGGTTTATGGAATTCATCTTGATTATTTTTATATGAACACTTTTATAAGAAAAGTGTTTAACCATGAATATTTGGCTAATGAATGGATGCCCCAAGATTTTCTAGTTTTGGAGATATCCCTAGAATTAACATATGGGATTAAAGTAATGCTTATTTGTTATAAACATAAATATGTTTATCCTTCGTATATGTGGAGAGGTTATTATGGTAAAAGTTGGGTGAAGGGGGTTCTTTCTATTGATATGGTAATCTGGGATTTGTGTGATTCAGCATCAAGGATTTGGAACTTGTTAGAGTTTAGTGTGTTGTTGGATATAGTTATGAGTTGGGGGGTTTTTTGGGTTGGTATAGTTTTTTGGGAAATATGATTTTGAATAAAGACAGTTGTGATTAGTATGGGTGTTTCTCCATGGAAAACATGAATAAAATATCACCCCATACCCAAAGATATATATATGATATATCATAAATTGTTTTTTAATGTGGAGGTCATGAAAGGATGTGTTTTTAATGTGAAGCTGCATTGATTGATCAGGTCTCTTCATGTTATGGAAACTACTTTTCTTTTTTGGTGATGTGACATATTGTATCCTTGGTAGTTATAAAATGAATAAATATTTTTTAATAAATCATTGAATAGTGTGGCTTGGTTTGTATAATTGAATGGAAATGGTTAAACAAATTTGTTTGGGAATGTGAATTGGGCTTTATGGATTGATTTTTGGTTTTGTTCAATTTGATGTGGCATAAAAATTCACAATGCTGTGAGATGGTTTTTCTATCTAAAAAAAATTAGATTGGCCATGAGTGTTTGATATCTCATATTTATACACTTGTATATTCCTTGTGATTGTTGTACGCACACCGGAATATTTGATAACTATATTCCAAACACCCCCAGCATTATGAGGGAGGATGTTTTCCCAACATCCAGGTGGAGGATAGACAGTTGGATAGAAACTATTCCTTGCTCCCTCTTTTGGGAAATGGTGGCCCATGTTTCTTTAGGTATGATGTGGTGAGATGTTATAGCCCATGTTTTTGTGGGCGAGGTAGTTTTTTTCTCATGTGTCATTGGGAAGAGTTGTGATGTGCTTCCTAATTTTCTTCAGAATGATTTTTGATGTGATTATACAAGTTTCTTTAGGATTATATGAGATGTTTTTCAAGCCCCTGGTGTGTGCGGGTGGTATGTGTTGTGAGGACTAGGTATGTGTGAGTAGGATGTGTTGTGAGGCTCAAGTGTGTGTGAGAGGGAGGTATTTTGAGACCCAAGTGTGTGTGGGTATGATTTGATGTGGTATATTCAAATGATGTTGGAGAACCAGTATGTTTGTCATTGGGGTGTAAGAGTGGCTAATCAGTGTGAAAGTGGTATGGGGTACCTTATCATCAATGTGATTTATATTATATTAAATGACATGTGTTTCTTCTTGAGGATTCCACGGTGAGGTTGGGGTGGTTATTATATTTTCGTAGGTGTTGTTTTGTTCTTTAATTTTATTATAAGTGGATTATTGTGCCTCTTTCACATGTGCATTGAAGACTTTGGTTTTCCTACTGAGTATACATATATGGTCACCATACATTTATAAAACCATTTTTAGGTTTCAAAGAAGACTTCATGGACACTGTTGTACATTACTAGCCTAGATCATGATAGTTTCCAAGTTGTTCGACAGCTGTACTTTTGGAATTACATTATAAACGTTTTTATTGTTACAATTCTATTTTTACACATGCATGTGGGATGGATTTTGGATTTCTTTTTATATTGTGTAATCGAGTTTAATTGTATATTATTTATCTTATCTCCCAATACTGTTTTTTTAATAAGGGGTAATGACTTCCATATTGTGAGATTTGTACACACTTTGTTATAATCACTAACCCAGGGCCTACTATAGGTGGGACTTAGGGGGACCATTTTCTCTGTTTCATCATTTCCAACTGAAGAGGGGTATCCTTGAATGTAGGGGGTCATCAGATAGTTGTATCACATGAGGTGATTGAGAGATAGGATGGAGTTTAGAGTTAGGAATAGCGAGGACTATATGGGATGGTATGGAAAAGGTTTTAATTGACGTTGGTATGTGACTAAGGCCCTATATACCAGCTATAATATTTGATTTTAAGGCACCCTGTGATGTAGTGCATGGACTATGAGCCTATTGAGCGGCCCTGAAAGATGGAACTTCTTGAAGAGTATAGACCTAGGAAAGGTGAATTCATCATAATGACTTGTGTCATTGTTTGAATTGCGTAGTATTGGTAATGTTTAAATGGGTAAAAATAATAAAAGTAATTGTAATAAATCTTAAAAACATCACATACTACTTGGGAATAGGAAGTCATTATTTTCCATTAATCTTTGGCTCCGGGTTGTTGTCTACATGTGGCTCAGGAAAGGGATTTTTATCAAGATAATCTGGTTGATCATTATAGGGTTGGTCTAGATGAGAATAATGATCAGTGATAGGGGATGTTATGTGCTTTCCAATGGTAGGCCTTAGGAATGTACATTTCTTTTGTTTCAGATATAGAGAGAGATAGCTAGCTGGAGGATCTTGAGATTACCTCTAGTTTGACTCGGGTCACAACAGGATATTAGTTTCCTTTGGAGGTCAGTCAGATGTGGGTAGAAGCCCGTCAGTTGTGAATATTGTATCTAAGATAATGGAAGGACGTAGATGTTTTATCAGTTGACATTTAAAAGTAGATATGTGAAAAGTTCTTTTTGTCAACCATGAAGTCTGGGAAGAGGTAGGAGATACTCTCCCTTCTGTAGGGGATTATGTATATGCGGGATCATGTGATCATGTTCAGCAATCTTATTTATTTTTTCCTAGATTTATTTCAACATGACGATTCTCATGTGGGACATATTGAGGAGGTGTTTCGTCCTTCTATCTAGAGTATAGTTGGTCCTTTTATATTTCCATCATATTTGGAGATTCAGAAGAAGGTCAATGTAGTCATGTGGATGCAATCATGAGGAGGATATTGACCATGACATGGGATTCAATAGTGTTCATTGAGATTTAGGTTTGTTTTTTTGATGAAATGTAGTGATAGAAATTTTGAATTTTTGACCGTATGGGAGCTTTCCTCGGTAGTTTCCCTTTTGAAATTCTGGTCTCTACACCATTATTATGGGCATGGGGCCAATGTCTTTATTCTGTGAGGTTCGTGGTTATTCTTAGAGGTAGTAAACTTTAGTTTCCTGAAAATAATTTTATGGGGATGGATAGGTTCAGCGCCATCCCCAATATCAATTGCTGGTGTGACCGTTTCAGCAGCAGGGGAAGCATGATTTTTTACTTCCATGGAGAGATAGAGCAGGTAGAGGCCAACCATAGGATTATCCTCATGGTTAGGGACCATGAACTAAGCATGGAAATGAAGGTGGTCATCATCAGGGAGGCAGAAGAGCTATGTGTAGTCAATTGCATGTTGTATAGGCAGCAGTTCTAGTTGGGTTGTAAATATTCAGAGGTACGAACCTTTTGTTTAGAACTCTTATTTCTTCCTTGTTTGATTTGCGATCTTCTAACTCCTTTGTTTCACCTTCATTATCCCATGAAATATCACTAGATGTATAGAGTCTTCTCATACCCCTGTTGTTGACTATGCTAGTCAAAGTCTAGACATGATTGTTTGATTAATGCTGGAGGTGTAGACTGATGATGGGGCCACATCAGTCCCATGGGGATCTCTTATTACTAAAGATGTAGCTGTAATATTTCGTCCCCAGCATCAACTGGTCGTATTTTGTATGTTCCATTAATGACTACTTCTATAAGAGAGTTTATTTTGTGGATATGGACGATTAGTGTATGGCTTTCATTGGAGAGTTGGGTTTTCAGGGGAAGTCAGTGTTTCGATTATCTTTTTCCCTTTTTGGATGAGATATTATTTAAATAAATGGATTCTAAGAGGGAAGAGGTTTTGAGGGTCATTGGGAGTTCCTTGATGTTTTTTCCTAGGAGGTTGTGATGCTACCCCCCCCCCAATATGATGTTGATTTTGGGATAGACTTGTGTCTTAGTGATTCAACGATTTATATGATTCCTTATTAGATGTGTCCTTCTCTATTATTGGGGTTAAGGATTAAAAAAGATGATACAATGAATAAGGAATTTATCCATCCTTGTGTTTCAATGTGGGGTGATCCAGTGTTTTTCTCAAAGAAGGTAGATGGTAGTATAAGGTAGTGAATAGGATATCAGAGGTGAATCAAGTGAATATCAAGAACCATTACCATCCTCCAATGATATATGATCATTTTGACCAACTGAGAGGGATGAGTTGGTTCATTAAGATCGATCTACGGTCTAGATATCACCAATTGAGGGTAAAGGAGGGTGGTTTCCCAAAGAATTCCTTTATTTATATATATGAGAAATTTGAGATTTTATTCATGAAATTTAGTGTTACAAAAACACAAAATATGTTCATCAAACTTATAAACACTTTTTTCTATGAGTTCCTAGACTATTTCAACATTGTATTCATCGACGCAATATTTGTACACATGAATTTAGGGGAGGAGCATGCTGAAAAACTCATAAATTTATTGCAGGTTCTTTGACACCACTATATCTATGGAAAGCTAACCATTTGTAGGTTCTAGACACAATAGGTTTATTTCCATATGAATTTTTTGTCTCTGTAGGGTAAGGTAGTAAATCCGTCGAAGGATGAAATAGTTGTTTCTTGGGAAGCACCCAAGAAAAAGACTGAATTTCTAAGTTTCCTCAGTCATTCATGCTATTATTAGAAGTTTTTACCCAATTTCTCTCAAGATGTATCCCCAATGATTTCAATGACTATGAGGGGATAGTATTTTATGTGGATTGGGGAGTGATAGGCAGTGTTCGGTTACATGAAGGGGAAGTTGGAAAGTGCCCTAGTGATATGATTTTTAGAGGAATGAGTGATGTTTTAGGTGTTTTGTTATGATTCATATCTGTGAATTGGATGTTTGATGATTTATAAATAGCTAGTGATCTCTTATGGTACTAGTCAGTTACGTCCCCATGAGCATAACTATGCCACCACTGATCTACCGTTAGTATCGATTGTGTTCGCACTAAAGTTATAGAGACATTACCTCATTGGGGGTGTATTTTGGTCATAATAGATCACAATATCTTCAAGTTTATCTTTTCCCAACGTGATCTGAATCTGCAATATTGGAGGTGTATGAAGTTTCTTTCGAACTATGAATTTGAGATGTCCTCCACCTCAGGAAAGGAAGATGGCATGGCTGATTCATTGTAAAGAATGTCGTAGAAGGATGTTGCTTTGGAATATGGGGATTCTTGAAAAGTGATGGAGGACTTTTCAGCCTTTCTCTTGGATGCATGAGTGTATGGTGGTAGAGGATATTTGTTTCAGATGACCGTGATATATTCTCTAATGCAATAAGTGGTGGAGTCTCATCGGGGAGACTATGAGGTAGAGGTGATCTGTGATCGTGTTGGCTCTGGTGATATACGAAAGGTATGGTAAGAGGAGGGTTAGAACCAAATGTCACTTCATAGAAAGTTTTTCATTATAGTATAGATGGGAAAGTAATTTATTTATGAGATGCATAAATCACCATTGGCTGTACACCCAAGAGTTTCCAAGATGTATCATGGCTTGAGGATATAGTTTTTGTGGCCCAACATGAAATGGGTTGTTGTAGAGTTTTTGGCAAATTCATGGTTTTCTAGCAACTGAAGTTATAGCATCATGTTCTTGGTATTTTTTTTGAAACATTTGGATTCTCTTGAGTGGAAATGGGAAGATAACTCAATATATTTTTTCATAGGTTTACCTAGATTTCAATGATGTTGGGATTAAATCTGGGTGATAGTGGATTGGTTGAAAAAATTGGCTCATTTATTATTAATCAAGGAGTCTGACAAAGTGTATTCCTTCACAAAGAGTTATATGGATGAAGTGGTGTGGTTTAATAGTGTTCATATGTCCATTGTCTTATATAAGGATGTGTAGTTTACCTCCTATGTTTGTATGGGATTGAATCATCCTTTCAGTACCCATTTACATTTCATCACTGAATTTAATTATCAAACAGATGGGTAGAGGTAATTGACTATCTAGACATTGGAGGATATGTTATGGGCTTATGTATTGGACTTTGGTGGATTTGGGGTATTACACCTTCTCTTGGTGGAGTTTTCTTATAATAATACCTATCAATCTTCAATTTTCATGGATCCATTTGACGCTTTGTAATAAGACTGTTTCATTCTATATTCTTGATGGTTATAGTATGGGGAATTAACTATTCTTGGTCCCAATGAAGTATAGAGCATGACATAAATGGTTTAGCATGTTCATGGAAGGATGAAAGGAGAACATGATCATAAGAAGTCATATGACGATGTGATATGGAGGCCCTTAGAGTGCAAGGTTTGGGACTAAGTGTTCTTAATGGTTTACCCTAAATGAGGAAGTGATGATTTGGATGATGGGTTAAAATTTATCCCATGTTCATCGGAAACATTAAGGTGTTGGGGTTATATGGTGAGGAGGGATGCGAGTTATCATTTCTATAGTAGTTGGAGATGATCCACGATGAGTTTCATGTCTCTCAGCTTCATTGGTATCTTCATGATGACTCCCATATCAATGAATGGGGAGAGATATATATCAGGGGTGAAACAATGTTTGTGGAATGGCCAGTAGGGATCCAAGATAGTTGAGAGAAGGTACTTCATTGATAGACAAAACCATTTGTTCATGTTTTCTGGATGCATAGTGGCATGGAGGAGAGTACATGGGACTATGAATCATAGATACATGCCAAGTAACTGGAGTTTTTTTTATTATCACTATAATGTGATTTCTAAACCCTATTTTAAATGATATGAGCTAATTTCCATTTGTTTATGACATGTGGTATTTGATGTGTGATAAAGTCCTAACATGTGAAATGTGTATGACCAGATCCCAAATTGAGACGCATTAATTGTGATGCGATTTTACTCATTTGGGTGAGTGAGTGCTTCCCAGAGTGGATATTATCTTGTGGTGGAGGTTGGAATTCCATGATTCCTATTTTTGGATGGTGTAGTCTGTTATGATTGTGTGGTGTGTATTATGGTATTTTGGATTGACGTGATGAATTTTGGTTTGTATATGAAGGAGTGGGTGTCCTTGGATGTGGGGGATTATACTCTAACATTCGAACAACATAGTGTGTTTTATCATTGAACATTAATATGTTTGGTCTATATAGGTGTTACAGGTGTAAAGATATCCTTGAGAGGTACCTCTAGGGAAGGTTATTCAGACCATTAATCACTTTATTTCTAGGTTGTTTTTGAATTATCAAGCTCGATAATAGTCTGATAGGTATGAAAAGTAATGGATGGGACCTCTCTGGTCCATTCCTTTTTATAAATCTTCTATTTAAGGTGTTCTGGGAGATTATATTGACTAATTTCAATACTTCGTGAAATTTCACAGATTTTTTGGTTTTAATATGGTTCCATACCTTGGAAGCTGCTCAATGGTTGTGAATAGCTGAAATGACTCAATAGAATTGGATCACTGTCGGTGACTAGCTGTTTGTCCCTTTCTGGCAGTGACTCGCTGGGACTGACTCGCTGGAAGTGACTCACCAGCGGTGTCTCACTAGCAATCACTCATCCATTTGTGCCTCATTCTATTATTTCTTGTCAGGTGGTGACTCATGAACGGTGGTATGTGTTTTATCTAATTCTACCTCATTTGATGGTTCATCATCTCACATTAGACCACAATCTATGCTTTGTTGATCCATGCCTCATCTAATAGTGCCTCCTGAGTGGTGCCTCATTGAGTACTGACTCTTTAAGGGTGGATCATGTACAATGTTTCCAGCTTATTCCATTTTTTCCCTTTTAACGTATTTTGTTGACCTAAAATTTATTTTAAATCTTTATTTGAAAGGATCTGGGACTAATTCAAATTCTTTAAATTCTATCATTATTTATTACAAGTATATGGGGAGATTAATTAGTCTAAGAAATTTTTCTTAACTAGATCCGACATTAATGGAAAAATAAAAAATGTATCTCAAACTCATGAATCTATTTAGATCTTACCAAATCTGGGATACCCTTCCATCTTTTTCTTCCTTATTCAGTTATCTTTCTATGAGACGCATAAATCACTTTTTTCTGTAGGAGTCATGTGGTCCTATTGTAGCTTGGGGTTCGAGTTTTCCTATAGGTTTTCCAACATCATATGTGCCCATTTTTCAGTACAACTAGGAATTTTCGATTATCTATTCTTCCATGTAATATTTAATTGGTCTACCATATTTTTTATCTTGTGGGTTGTGTATACAGATGATTACCTTATGATTATAGCTCTTTATGAATTAATAAATATAATTGAACTAGTTTTAAATTAATTGAAATGGGCTAGATAAATATAATTCATGTTTATGCTATGATGTAGTTCTATTTATATTTAGTTATATATGGGATAACTGGCCACTAAAAATCATTTCCATTTGGGTTCCTTGTTTTCACACAATATGGTTTATGGAATACATGTTTTTTATTTTTCATTGAACACTTATATATGAAAATTGGTTAACCACGTATATTCGGCTATTAAATGGATATCACAGGATCTTCCAGTTTCTTTTATAACACCTAAATTAATAAGTTGAATTAAAGGAGGGATTATTTTTTAAAATATTAAATATGTTCTTCCTTGTTATGTTAAGTTATGTGGTTATGGGAATGGTTGTGCATATTGTTTGCTTTTATTGATAAGGTAATCTTGTGGTGGTGTGACTGTATAGAAGGGATGTGGAACTAGTTATAGATTATTCTATTGTGGGGTATAGTTATGAGTTGGGGTTTTATTTATGGGTTGGTATAGTGGTTTGGGAAATATGACTTTGTTGAAGAATAGTTGTGATTGGTATGGGTGATTCCCAATTTATAACATGTTTAAAGCTTCAACTCGTACCTATAGATCTATATTGGATTTATCATTAATGGGTGTTAAATGTGGATGTTATGGAATTATAGATCTATATTTGAATTCCTCATTTATTTATCTAGTCTCTTCACCATATAAAAATTGTGTTTCATGTTTTGTGATGTGCCTAGTTGAGCACAATGCGATGAATACCCCTATAATCATCGGGGAGGGTGTTTTTCCCAACATACTGGTATGAGGATGGATGGAGATCCACACTCTCTTCCCTACTCCCTATTCCAGACAATTATAGATAATGATTCTTTAGGATGAATGTGGTGAGATGTGGTTGCCCAGGTGTTTGCAGGTGTGGTGGTTTGTTTACTAGGTTTATTTGGGATGAATTGTGATATTCTTCCCATGTGTCTTCAAGATGAGTTGTGATGTTTTTTCCTCTATTTCTTCGAGATGATATGGATTGTGTTCCGTGGCCTAGGATTGTGTAGGTGGGATGTTTTATGAGTCCTAGGTTTGGGGAGAGTGTTGTGATGCCTGAGTTTTTTCCACTGGGATGTGTTGTGAGGCCTATGTGTGTGTGTGAAGGATGTGATGTGGTATATTTGGAAGAGATGGGAGTGCTAAGATGTTTACTTTTTGGTGTGAGAGAGTATTATTAGGGGGAAATTATTGTGGGGTACCTTGTCATCTATGTCCTTCATATTATATTACATGACTTGCGCTACTTTGTGACCATTCCGTGGTGAGGCTGGGGTGGTTAGTATACATTCTTATGTGCTGTTTGTATCTATTATTTTATCATGAGTGCATTAGTATACATCTTTCACATACAATTCAGCGACGTTGTCTTTTCTAATGATTATATGTTTATTCTCAACCTTTGTATATAAAAATTTTTCCAGGTTTCCAAATGGATTTTTCATACCATGATTAACCTTACTAGCTTGGATCATTACTATTTCCATGTCACTACTTTTATCTAATTTTTGTATTACATTATATATTTTTGAATTGTGATAGTTCTGTTTTTAAACATGCATATGAGAAGGATTTTCAATTTATTTGTATATTGTGTAATTGAGTTTTATTGTGGATGATTCATCATATATACCATTTTTTGTTTTACTAAAAAGGGGTAATGCATCCCATAATGTTATATTTTTACACCCTTGGTACTAGTCAGAGTCCCTAGGTCTTCTGGAGGTAGGAACCTAGATTCATTATCTCATTTTCTTCATTGCTAACTAGGGAGGGGTATCTTTGGAGGAATGTGGTCATGACAGTCATAATTATCATTACATCAAAAAATAAACCATTCAAGAAATAATATGAATGTAGCCTTTGGATAATTTATTATAATTTATTTAATAACATCAAAAGATGTCATTTAGGATAGAAAATAACTAGTAAGGATATTTTGAAAACATTTCTTGAGAAAAATATCATTTCACCTTTTAAAATTGAACTTTAAAAAATAAAACATATTGAATACCATTTCCATTTAAAATACTTATAAAACATTAAAAAAGGCTTGAAAACATTTTTCCTTGAAAACATATAATAGAATTTTAAAAACATAAAAAATAAGCTTCAAAACATTTTAAAACCAGTTTCATTTAAAACTTATAAAATAAGGAAGTAAGGTATTTTGAGATAAAACATTTTTATTTTTTATCATGTATAAAAAATTCAAAAGGAAACCTAAATTAAATATATTTCTTTTACTATAATGAATTTAATGGATTTTGGTAGTTTTAATTGATACAGACCGTGTAGATCTTTCTTCGCCTCATTTTTTTGTTTAATTGAATAGGTTATGTAAAAATAAATGTAATCCTTAGAAAAATTCCATTTATAGGTGACTATACTAAGGGGTATATTAATAATATTTATTGGATCATTGTGGGATTGAACTGGAATTAGATAAAACATCTATAGAGTGTATTTAAGACATGTTAGAAAGAATTATTTTTTGGAAATCCTTATGGGGCCATTGGTTTTTGGTTGAGCGTATGAATCCATGTAAATCATGTATGTTATAATTTGTGAATAGAATGGTTTTTTGATAGAATAATAATGTGGTATTGATTTTTTGGACTTAAAAATACCAAAGGAGTAATATTTTATACGTAATACTTTCGGTAACAATATAGGATGAAAATATTTCTTTTTTAGACAGGTGAAGAGGTGTTCGAGATCAGTGTTTTTAGATCATTTTATTAATGATTATAATGATTTGTTTAATAAATTCATTGAGTAAAGGTGTAAAACTATAAGTACATTACTTGACCACTAGTGTTATTGATATAAAGAGGTATGGACATCTATGTTGGCATATCATGGAGTTTAAATCCAAGAGACTCACATATACTATATTTGGAAAAAATATATAAAATTTTAAAATCAATCAAACCATCCCATAATAGACTTGTGATCAATCCAATGTTAATGTTTTATTTTCTTTCGATGTTAATAAACTAATTCATCACCATGACCGATGATCTTCTATTGTCTTCCTCTCTCAATGAACTCCTCTATATAACAATCTTGTAATTAATTTATCCAATTTCGATTGAATTTTGTGTTTGAAAATTATTTTATTTATCTTAATATTCGTTCATGTATGTTTTATTGAATAAATATGAGATCAATATATTACCATCATCCTTCTTGAAAAAACCTTGTTCCTATAGAGCATACATATATTGATGTGAAAAGAATATCATAGATAGTGTAGGATGTTTACCAGACATCCTCTGTAATGAAAACATTGTCATTTCATACTTATCCATATAATATTTTCATATGCATCAAAATAATTACTTCATTGTTTTCATTAGAGTTGAATTCATTATTCGACCTTTAAAATATATTATCTCAACACTATAACCATATAATATGTTTCTCTATGCATGATAGTAATATAGGGGGTTTAGTGGAGTTTTTTATCCTAGGGGTTGATGTTGGTATCAATATATTCATAATTCGGAAATATGGGGATTATAAACCACTTAAAAGGAATTTCATAGTCTAATGGTTAGTGGATTTCATCCACAGTGAAAAAAATCATGTCCCACTGTGAAATGATTGATATTATACCATTAATAAAGTCAAGAAAAATAATTTGCATTTTCTATATGTGTCCCATATTCCATCATGGTTGAAACTCCCTCATCGATAGTATTACCACTTCTATATATATATATATATTAAATGAATATATTATTTAAATTAATATATAAAAAAATTATAAAATTTAAAATGGAATTATTTCCATTATATATAAAATATTTAAGTTTAAATATTAAATGATGATATATATATTTGAAATAAAACATTATAAAAATCAACATTAAAATGGAAAATTATATAAATTAGAGGGACAAAATATCAAATATTTTTATTCATTAAAATGTTTGATCCATACAAAAAGTCAATTAAATCAACAAATTACATAAACCAGACATTGAAGAGCAATTTTAAAATAAATATAATTTAAAACTAAAATATGATACTTCATTATAAATTTTTATGTGGAATTAAGTCACACAAAATATATAATAGAATGATAGAAAAAATTTGTTTAATGAAGCATAATTAAATTATCCCTCAAATCAACTTTATTTTCCCTCAAGTAAAAAAATATAGATTATTGAAACGATATTTATTTCATGGAAGGAATCATCATCACTATATTTTACATACTAAATAATGGATTTTTAAGAAAAAATAATAATAACAATATAAACTATCTTATTTAGAAAATCCTAAAATTATGCATATATATATATTATATTGTTACTCCATTCTATTCCTTCATATTAAATGATTAATTTGTAGTAAAAACCCAATTCATCAAAAACACATTTAAATCATCATCATATATTATATAATATTATTTGGAAAACACACCTGACAATATTTACTCATTTTTTCAATTAAAATGTATAGAATTTAAATATTTACCAAATATTGATGAATTGTTTTACCAAAACAATTCAATTATTAGACACACTCATAGGGTTATGTGTAACAACCTAAATATGGGAGAAACATTTGAAAATTTTCTCTCTAAATATTTATAACTCTGTTTCATAGATTAAGAAAAAAATTTACACATAGTTGACTAAAAATATTTTATAACATTAAATATATTTGATTATATCCCTATGAAGAATTGAAATAATAGTTAAAATAATTATTATTTTAAATGAAACATTAAAATCATTCATAATAAAATCCCATCCTCTAATCCATGTTTTTATTTATTAATATAATATACTATTTTTTTATTATAGTTTTTCCCATAATAAAATTAAATATTTATTACAGATATAACACATAAATATTATGATTGAATTAAATCAATTGAAGCCACTGTTCCTCATATATGTACATCCTAAATGAATCCACATTTTTCTTCAACCGATGACATGAAAATATTACTCTAGATGTGCCAAATTATAATCTCATCATTGAATCCCATATCATTTTCCCTTATCTATCTTCACACTATCCTCTAACTAGACATCATCCTTCATGCAATCAGAAATTAAAAATGAACTCCAATGATAATAAGAAAAAGATACATATATGAAATTTTTTATGGGTTTCATTTAGGTATAAAATGAAAATTTTTAGTGGTCGCCCAATTACTCATGGTGTTATGGGAGATTATAGTGAATAGTAGACTAATTTTTCTAATTTTTCATTTTTAATTTATCAAAAAAAATTCATTATAAATAAAGGATTTGGTTTGATAAAATTTTCTTTTCGAGGACTATTATGTAAAGTGTCATAAAGGAGAGGCTCTTGGGTCAGTATTGTTGGGTAAATATTAGAAAAACTAAAAATTTATAGTCTATAAATATCTTGGAATTCTTATTTTTATAGTATAATGATATTTAAAACCATAATATTAGGTTACTATAATTATTGTCTAAATAGTTTAAATCATGGAATCATTTTTTATTGAAAATATCATGTTAAATGATTATGGTAACATCGATAGTGTATCATTAATACATTACAAGATATATTAAATGATAAGAATCTAAATTTTACATAGTTCATGTGGGAATACTACCTCAATGAGTAAAATATTTCATTAAAAAATATTTTTTTTATTGGGTAATGACTACATGTGGTTTTTAAAGTTATCTCGATGTATGATTTCTGTTTTATTGATTTCCAATACTTATTAGGAGAGTATGACGGTGTTGTTGAATATTTTATTAATTGAATTCTATCACAGTGAATGCGAGTTAGGTATAAATTATTAGTATTCTAGTGTTTGTAGGATATGATATGAAATATTCATTAATATGTCAAATCCATTCTCTTGTGGATTTTTAAATCAATAATTCATAATTCCCAATGGTTCTCATGAATGACAGAATCACCATTTATTATTGGAAATTTATTCATCAATACATTGGTTGGCTATGTGTATCTCGGAAAAAATTGATCTGGTGGGGTACTGAATAATGCTTATTCAATGATATTAAAAAATATATAACATTGATATTTTGGATTGATAAACATATAATTTATTAATATATAACTGATATATTTGAATTATTTTTTTAAATAAAAAATAATTTATCTCTATTTTTGTATAATAGTATATATACAACTCTAGGAAAATTGAGGATGAGAAGAATATCCAAATTAATATTGAATTAAATAATTTACATACGATAATCATATTAGAATGATATAGCCTTTTTACATATGTATTGATTGGAATTCAAGGTTTCAATAATTTTTTGTATCTATGGGGGGGTTTCAATATGCACTCTATTGAGGATCATCTAACATGAGTTAGGGATTAAAGAAAGTAGTTTATCCAGAATGATTTTTATTCTTGAACATTAGTAATAACTGAGTGTATGCAACCAAGAGGGGTCCAAGGAGTTAGATATTATTATAAAATAATGGGTTGATGTGTTTTATGTGAGGATTAACTAGGATTGTCTTCATGGATAATAACCATGTATTAATGAGATTATAAAATATCATAAATACTAAGGGAGAATTTTTGTTTAGTTTTCATTAATTATATTTCTATGGATACATCTATTTTATAGGATTATGATACATGATGAGTATTGAGATCAGAAATAAAAAAGGTATATAAACCATCATAACTTATGGGAGGAGTTATTACCAGATTTAATGGATCTTAGCATCCTGTTTTATGTAGAATAAAATAAATGTTTTTATTATGCCTATATGGCAGTTATAGTTTTTATAAGCATAGAATGATCTTTTTTAAGGATATAGATTATAATTTCCCCTATATTGTAAACAATAAGTGGCAAGGTTATGGATTATTTTATATATTATTTAACGGTATTAATGTAAACTACATAACATCTCCATGTATATATATTATTGATTGATGGCCTTTAATGGATTTTGGATTAGATATGTGGGGTTAATATCATGTGAGTGTGGAATGGATTGAGTGAGATTATAGTAATATTTATACAGAAATGTGTAATGATATGTTAAGTTTATTGAATGAATATCAAGACAAAATTTATGGAATAATGATTCTATAGTGGTTACATGATTCTAATATGATAATAGACATAATGTTAGGTTTTATGTCAGTGAAAACCCGATTAAGAACCACAGTTGGTCCCTATTATTGGTAGATAACTCTTCTCATGATATTAAATATTATTATATGCATTGATGGTATATATATGCATGATTTTTGAGTTATTGTAAGCGTAGTTACTATAAAATATAGGGGTAGTTATTTTATGATCTTCAACTCTAGTGTCCAAATCTGTTATTGATCATATTGGAAAGAGGTACTGATGATTCATGGGTTGTATAAGTCTTATGGAAATTGTTATTTTATCTTGAGTGTCTTATTGTTTGGTTAATTGTTTGAAGTGATTTATATCAAAGATAAGTTAATAAATAATGGGTGATTTCATATGGGATAGTTAACCATTTAATGGATTATTTGAGTGGGATGAGTGGTATTTGGGATAACAAGTCCTAATGTAATTTGTTTATAAAATATAAAAGTTACTAACTAGGGAATTTATGGGTAAATATACTAAAAAACTCATTATATTTTATTATAATCATATGAATAAAATAAGTTTCATTCAAAAATATTACATCTTATTAAATGAATATTCAATACGTATCATTATGATCTACACTCAGACCATAATGGTTTAGTGTTATTAGAACCATGTATACATAAACAACTAGTAATTTTAAAATCTTTATTATATCCCATGACATTATAAATAACTACATTGATTTTTATAGATAAAAATATTAAAAAATGTATACAAATCCAATGAAATGAAAAATTAAGAAAGAATGATATCAAATACTCATTAAGGGAAAATAAGGGTGATATCATTGATCATTTATGTATTACATGATCATAATATTGTAATAAAATGAGCTAACATTTGAAAACCATTCCCATTAACTCATAGAGAATAATAATATGTATTGATATAAATATTCATAATTCATAATGAATGAATCCTAAATTAATCAATGAACTTGAACCTTCAGTGCATATCATTATTATAATAAATTTCCTTAATGAGTTCCATAAACTGTTTCATAATCTCAATCATAGAAATTGTTTGTCAAGTATACCCTTCATGATATTCATCACATGTTATGCTTCGGATTACTACCCAGGTTTCTAATTAATCCTTGAGATTACCTCCTATGTACCCTCTTTCATGCTTAGGAAAAAATCCCATATAGCCACATTTGGGATAGGGATAACCTCCTATATATAATTTTCAGGCATCATATAACCTCTCATGTTCCATCATTCACGAATGAGATAACCTCATTTTTACTCTTTGGGATCTATAAACAACAATTAGTATGTAATTCATTTGGGGGTTTTATAATCATCTCACCACTCATCACATAAATAATAAAATAGATGTTCCAAAATATCATTAAATTATTATCATATCATCTCATCCAAAGAGTTGAAATGGAAACTTTTTTCATAAACATTTAATCATTTAATTATAGAATATACTGTTACAAATTAATTGTTTACGTTAATAATTCATTATAACAAAGGTAATCCATGCTAATGTGTATGCTATCATTGATCATATCCCTTTTGGAACAAAACAAATCCCTTTTGGAAGTTGACATAGATGAAAAATACCCTTAAAAAATCCAAAACTTTTTTTGAAAACATTTCAAAATTATCCAATTCATTTAATAACATTTAAAGTGAAAATACCATGAATATTAAATAATTTTACTTAAAAAAACAATTTATACATGTAATGAAATCTTGTAATGAATGAATTTCCATGAAATTGGTAAAGTCTACTAATTATGTATTTAATAACATAAAAACTCCCATAATAGTTTTTTATGAAGTCACAAATGAAATTCTAGAAAAAATTTAAAGGTTAATTTTTATATGTTTTTAAATAATGTGAATATTTGTGAAAATAAACATTTAATGACACATTATTATTTTTTATAAAATTTATTATACAATTTTTAAGAGGATGGATTTGAGAGAAAATGTTTTTTGACTAAAGAGTAAATAAGGATGGATTTTATTTAAAACCTCTATCTCAATCATTTATAGTAATAAATAGAATAAAAAGGAAATAATTAATAAAAAATCATTATAACTAGTGTGAAATAAAATATATGTGCATTAGATAATAGTATATATATTTCTCCATAGTGTAAAGTTATCATAGCCAATCCATAAAATAAATAATATGGTAACATAAACCCTTACCACTTTGGTAAAATTTAAATCAAATCACATTGATTAAATAATTTTAATATCATATTTAAATATATTAAATTATGATGGATCCCAAAAATATCATTTCCCATGGATATTATATACACCATATAAACTGAAATGGGTTCATTAAATCACTCATGTCTCATTGAACCAATATTGAAATGGGAAAACTTAAAAATTTGGTAATCAATGAATCAAAACCATATGACAGAGAGAATATTTTATGGAATCGTAAATCCCCATTACTTTCTTGAAAGTCATAATCAAATAAATTAATCTATATTATATAGAAAACAAAATGGAATGAAGTATTTAATTTTTTAAATATCTCACTAAAATAAAAGTGAGATGATAAACCATTACACATGTATGACTATAAACATATGTGATCAATCATTCTATATAATAAAATAAAATTTATTATATCTACAATAAATAATCATTCACAAATAATTAATTTCATATATGATACACATATAACATTTCAACACACATTTATTAATATTTCATTATTTAAATCATTATTTCTATGTGTCCACTTTTACATTTCTCATGAATGTTCAGGTTTGGTAGTTATTGTCCTTATACAATGATCATCATCCCATAATAAAAAAAATCTCTAATCAATATATAAATTTATAATATATAAATTAGTTATATCTTAATAAAAATCCAGGTAAATTGGTGATGAAAAATGGATTACACCACTATGTGGTGATAGTATGTTATACATACTCTTGAGGGTTATTTTCTCTTTTCATAAGATGAAAAGATGATGCATAAGTGTTGTTAAATTATCATAAAAAAATTCAAAAAATTTAAGTTAAGGAAACCATTATTTAATAATGGATATAATATATTTAGAGGATATAGAAGAAGAAATAAAATTTTATGTACTTGAATTAGATTTATACCTATACTTTGATAAACCTCATTTGGTATATATAACAATCCATCTATGAATGGTATTTAGGAAATACCATAAGTTATAGTATGTGGCTATAAAATATAGAATGTAATTATGGTAGGGAATTTATGATATATAGTAGTCATAATTTGAAATACTGGATGAGATGAGGTTCCCTTTTATAAGTGAGGGGAGGGAACCCCTTGAATTACTTAAAGTGTTAATCTAATTTAATTTAATTTCTGGTTAAAATGGATCAAAATTGAATAATTTCTATTAAATTATGTTGTTAAATAAGAAATTGTCATCCAATAAAATTTCTTTATTATTAGGCCATATTTTAATTTGTATCATGTAGTTTTGGCACTATGTAAACCCTTTTGACAATTACAATTATATCATTGTTTTCTTACATTTTAGGGATAAATGTTTTACCATATTAGGACAACCTACCAATAAATGGAAATTGATTGATTTTATATACAATATAAAATTTTATTTAATGAATAAAATATTTTTATGTGTTTTCATTCATTTAATAAAAAAAATTTAATATAAGATACCATCAATGGAATTTTCTTAGATATTCACATTGTTTGAAATTTAATAAAAAAATATTAAAATGGAATTTTAATAAAAAAATTAAACAATTTTATTTGTTATGGTTCTTAAAAATATATGGAAGACATATAATTATCAAATCAGATGTACATTTAATTTTTTTTCCTATAATTTTAACATGTACTATTTTTGTGTTCTGAATGATCATTGCATAGTTTTTTAATTTTAAAAAGTTAAATATAAATTTCCATTAAGAGAAAATTTATTCATATTATAAATAATAATTTTAAAAAAACATATAAAATTTTTATTCCTATGAAAAAATAATAGATATATTAAAATAGTGAGACATTTTTAATTCATCATTATTAATAAAATAATGTCAATTTCATAATCAATGTAATAACGAAAAGTGATTCTTTATTTTTCAACATGCACGAGAATATAATAAATAATCTCATCCAAAGAGAAAAAATAAATTTTAGATGAGATTTATAATCCATATGCCATAGTTTTATCCCTATTTTACCAATTTCACATATACTAAGGTAATAAATATTTACCTTAATTACTTTTCATAAAGAAAAAAATAAATAAGGTATATTTAAAAAAATTGAACCACATGATATCAAACAAGAAATCCATTTTTCATGATTGAATTTTTAGATGTGGATGAAATAAAACCCTTGGGTGTTTCATTATAAACCCTTATAATGATTTATAAAGTAAAATATGTCACTCCATTATATAAAATGTTAACGTTTTTATTTTATCACATCATTATGAACCTATGTATCTTCTCTAAATATCATATTCCTCAAGAATACTTTCTCTTGGTGAGTATTCTTATTCCATTTCACTTTATCTATATGATCCATTATTTATTCTGGTTTTTATTCTTAATAAATACAATTATATAGTGCTAAAATATTTTTTTTAGTAATATGAGGGAAAAAATATTTACTTTCTCATAATAGATACAAGGAACACCTCATGAATTTATATAGATTCTGTGAAAAAATCATGTGACAAGATACAATTTCCACTCAATAAACAATATTGGAAAACCAATGTCAATTAGGGTATCATTTCCCTTATTTTTGAATCTCATTACCATATTCTATGAATAAATTTATAGGAATACAATATAATTATCCCTAAATTCCAGATATCACTAACGATTGTTTATAAAAAAATTCAGAGCTTCCTTAATGTTATATCAAATAACTCTAACATTATATTCCATTTACTTATCTATCATAGTCACCAACAAGTTATTTTTCACCAACTTCATCCATACACATTATAGTTATGAGATTCTTACATAGAGGGACTCATAAAGATCCATTTGAATACATGGGTGAAATAAATTATCATAAGTGAATTTGATGATTGGAAGGTGGTGATGGCAATCACATTTTATATCTAAATAACATTAATTTTACAAATCCTATTTGGGTTTTTAGTTATATCAGACTATATATATTTAAGGAAGATAATTAATTCTAAAACACAACACTCTATTAATAGGATCCTAAATACATTGCAAGAACCTTGAGGTTATCGGAAAATATCCATTAAATACAGTTATATATAGTACCATGGGTAACTTTACCACTATGTTAATTCATATTAAATCACAATAATGAAGAGAGAAATATTCATTGATATAAATTAGGTTTTTTGAATTAATTATTTTATCAACTATATCCCAAATAGTATTATGAACTTTATAGATCTTGTAGAGTTTAATGATGTAATCCATGGAGATGTTTTCTCATTTCAATTTTTGAATGGATAATGGTTGTAACATCCCCTTATAAACCAATCTATTAGTTATAAAATTATTTCATACCTAGAACTGGGATACATACCCCAAAATATTTATTTTTATGTTTTTCCATAAAAAAACAAATATTCATGTCTCAATATATCATCATACACGTATGATGAATAGATAATAATGATTTATGAGCATATTGATTCGTACTCAGATTTTGTGTTAATGGTATGTATACTCTATTTCTAAACCTTATTATTCTATCATTGTAAAGGTTAATCTCAAGAACATCTATCATGTTCTTTTTTATATCCATATTGTATGTATGTTCCACTTTATTCTACTCATCGATAGGCATTTACCCCCTCATATTATCAAAATAATATTTATCATCTTAATTCATGATTTATATATCCATCCTTCAAAAAAACTAAAAATATTTGATCATTGTTTATCGTTGCGATAGATAAGATAGTGCAATCCATTCTTCATTTAGAATTATATAACTTATTTACCCTCTTTTGATGGTAATTTGTTGATAAATCATAATCATTAATCAAATGTGACAGTATTTATTGGAAACTAATCCTCTTATTCTGAGGAAATATATACTATAATCTTTTATAAATAGTATATATGTTACACCTTTTATTTTTATGATATTGAATCCATGTAATTTATTAAAAAATTTCTACATAAACTTACACATCATGGGTTGGAAAAGTTTTCTTAGGGACATTTAATTGGTGTTAGGAATACTCTATCATCTTATCATTCTTCATGATGATGTATACCTATACATTAGTTGATGAATCATAATATATCACAAACCATTATCTATTATAGGGTAGAGTTATCATAGGTTCACCAACCAACCTTCTTTTCAATACTATGATATTTTCCTTATATTAATATTTTGAAAGGAACATGGCTCCATTCTATGTTAATATGGTGAATGCATTTAATATTAATGATAAATATTCATTAGTTAATCAAAAATAACAATCCTATGTAAGCAAAATAGATATCTTAGTCAGAGTGTTCAATTTTCTCTAATGATCAATGTAACACCCTGAGATTTTATGAAAAATATTCTTTTTAATTTCATTAATATCTTGTGTTGTACGCTACACCAAAAGTATCTTGCACAACACGCATCCTTGACTTGCCTTTCATTACACGCAATCGCGACCTTCCTTGATAGCGTGTGTAGTACGCAATACCGAATTTCACTAAACAACGATATACTATTAAAATATTATTAAAACTAGTCGTTATGAATAGTAATAACCAATTTTTGAAATTTTGTAAATTTTATTTTTCAAAATGGACTTCATTTTTGGATCCGGAATATCGAAATTAGCTTAGGGTGAAATTTTGGTAATTTTCGGATAACTTTCACATTTTGATGAATAGTGAAATTTACTAAATTTTAATTAAAAACAACTTTTTCAATCGAAATAATTAAGAGTGATAAATTATTAATTTGAGTGGTTTTAAAGTATATTTAGAATATATTTTTACAATTTAATACAATGTTTGTCATTGGATGTAATTTCACATTTAAACCAATAATAAACAAGTGTCAATCTTTTGATAGTTATTATCTCTTAAAAACACGCCTTTTGTTTTGACGACGGGAATTAATTTTTAAATTAATTAATGAAACTGATATGTTTTAAATTTGGAAAAATAGAAATCATTTTTGAGTTCATAATATCAAATATAGCTTAGGCCTAATTTTTGGCAATTTTCTGAAAACTTTCAATTTCTGATGAATAGTAAAACCACTAAGTAGTAGTTAAAAAACATAATTTTTCATAAAACATAATTTTACCACTTCTGTGAGTGGAATTTCAAAAATCCGAGAGACACAGTTGATGTCAGTGTGTAAAATGTGGGTCAATGAGATGAAAATAATTTTTTGGTGAATAGTAACTTTTTACTTTTGTTTACCACGGTTAAAAGTACATAGGGTAATTAAG
The DNA here is from genome assembly GCA_963277665.1 of Viscum album. Classification (NCBI taxonomy): domain Eukaryota; kingdom Viridiplantae; phylum Streptophyta; class Magnoliopsida; order Santalales; family Viscaceae; genus Viscum; species Viscum album. The sequence continues at coordinate 1,258,295,231 of OY728134.1, forward strand.
GGTAGAAATGATATTATTATTACCCAAAAACATGTCCTTATTCTATTGGACAAGTGTATTTAGACAAAAAACAAACTTAGGAATAAAATATGACCATTTAGGCCCACTTGGATTAGATTAGGACATTTATTATTAATTTATTTAAAGAAGGGTTAAAAGAGTTAAAATCAAAGTTTATTTACCAAAACATTTTTAATATGGGGTTATACATAAGATAAATTCGACTATAAATATTCATTAGAAAGCTAAGAAGATTTCCTATATAATGGTATTTTATTTGTAATTTTTAGACATTAAATAATTTTATTTATTAATGACACAACGATGATGCAGTAATTATTTTATTAATGAAATATTGACATAATTGATGTTATAAACACCAAAATAAATGAAATTTGAGACATTTTATGAATTACACTAATTTTAAAGGTTACTATGATATATTAGTGTTGATTTAATCAACTTGGTTCGAACATATAATTCTGTTGTGGCTTTCACAAAAATCAAATATCAAATAGTGTCAAAATTGACACAAAATATGTTTTAAATAAAATATTATATTATTAATTGTTATTTTATTCCTAAAAATCGATGGATCGGCCAAATGACTTAGATAAGGATATATATATTACAAATAAACAATTTGGGGTTCGTTTGGCATGTTATTGTAAGTGTATTAACCATATAGTGTAAGAAAACAAAAAGACACGGTAAAAGTTAAATTATTTAACTTAAAGATAAATATAATTGATAAGGTTAAAATAATAACTTAAACTTGTCTAAATCCTATTGGATGATAGGATTTCGACCCATCCCGACTTTACCTTTGAAATAAGACCCTTTGGAACCATTATAAACCGATTTCGACTTTAATATATAATAATATTTTGAGATATTCCTAAGGTGCCCCTCTCCTCCCTTATAAAAGGGAACCTCCTCCCCCTCCTCCTCACACCAATTTGAGCACTCATGCTCGGCTACCCCCTGCCAAAATCCCTTCTACACTTCCCTAGAATAATCCTAGAGGACCTGGTCTTCTTTAAAGACCATTCTTAGTTCCCTAAGTGGAGGATTCAAATAGGCGTTTAAAAGAAGAGGTAATATCCATTACCGATCTTTTCAATTTATTTCTTCTTCAACTTCTTCTTCCTTAGTTGTTTCATGATAAAGTAATATCATCAGTATTAATTACATACTGATATGTTATTATAAATATGAAACAACCCTAATTAACCTTCTATCCATCCTACGGAAAAATGAAATCACCGCGCGTGCGTACGTACGGAATACCGTCTCCACGTCATGGTGTAATCTATTTTCCACCATCACCTTACAAGGATGGGTATAATGGTGTAATGAGTAACTATATATAATTATTATAAAGTGATATTGATACTGAAATACTATAAATACACTTAAATACAATTCCACGATCATGGGAACAATATCATCGCTCGTGCGTACGTACGGAATACCGTCTCCACGACGCGATGAGATTCATTATCCATGTTAACCATTTAAGAATAATTATAAAGTATATATAAGAAATAATAATGAAATATACGACATTATAAAGCTACTGGATTTATGTATATATGTATTTCATCTACTTACTTCAATTCCAGACAATAAGGAAAGGAAAACAGCGTTCATGCGTACGTACGGACTACCGTCTCCCTGAACGGTGTGTTTCATTTCATTTATCTATCTATTATATATATATACTGAATATATATGATATATAAATCATGTTTTATATTCTGGATGTAAGTAAATCATGATATATGTAATAATAATTTCATGAACAACAAGTCCAAACACCTACGATAAATGAAACGATTTTACCCAAAACGCTTCTTTTACATGGAATTTAAAAAAGAACGGGTAATTGAAGTCATAAGTGAACCATATATGATATCATACAAATTAATATGATTCTGTAATAAGTTAATTACATTATTAAAATCATTATACTGGAGATTCGGACACTTACGAATCAAATCAGACTTAAGGTAAGGGAAATATCACAATCTAATTTTTATCCGAGATTCTTTATACTTTAGTATTTACTGGGGTGTATTTTATCATCCACATCCATTTTTCCTCAATACGTAATATTTAAATCATTCAAAAATGGTTTATATCAAATTTTACCCTTCGATGAGTTTTTAGTAAAAGATATGAATGGAATCATTTGTCGTTTTTCGTACGAGGTACTTTTTGACTTTTCCGACAAAAGTACAAGAAGAATGTTTTTTTTAACTTATACGACTTGAATGGATGTTTAAATCATTATTTCCAATAATCTTCCTTTACAAGTTTTAAAGTTTATTTTTAATCAACTTCTTTTAGTTTATAATTGTATGACATATTAAGAAAGGAAAAGTGTTTTTGAAATAGAAAGGATATTTTCCTCAAGAATCGAATTCAAGTGTTTTATCAAAATTATTTTCCATCTAAGATAATAAAGGGTTCTGTTTTTATCCCTATTATTACATTGATTTGATTATGTTGTGATGGGATTGTTTTTATGAATTCCTTTATCTTATATTAATTGTTTTATGATGTCATGATGTTTAAGATTCTCATTTGTATTACATGGGTTATGCAATGATATATGATTTATGCTTTTGTGGAACACATAAGAATGGTATCATTATGAGATGGGTGGGACCTATATATCCCTCCAATGCATTGGTTAAAGATTTTATATCTCATGAGATAGACATGGCTGGAAAGGAAGGTTATACCAATTCAGTGAAACGGGACTGAAACGAGGGTGACTCGGTTCAGAAAGGGACTTTGTCCACTAAGATAGTCTTGGAAATGATTCTTGACTAACAAGAAATGATTCTCTATGATTATGTGTGAATTCCACAAAGTTTCATGTTTTAAGTTATGATTATTGTGATTACATTTCATGGCCATGATTTACCCCATGTTATGAAATTATGATCTCTTTTGCAGGTTATGATTTCCAAAACTTATGTTCTTATGTATATGATGTGATTGATATTTATTTTGTTTACCTTTACTGAGAATTTGAGCTCACCCTTTTATGTTTTCTTTTCCCCAGGATGTAAAGAAAGGTTATAGGTAAAAAAGAAGATCTTTATGAGAGATTTTGAAGATCTTTCACCACGATTAGAAGATTATTTTCTGAGTTTCGAAAGACACTAAACTATTACGGTCCTTGTGTGTGTGTTTTTTGTTATGTACTAAGTATTCCGCAAATGTAATGTAATGTCAATGTACGTCAGGCTTCGGGTACTAAGTATTCCGCAAATGTAATGTAATGTCAATATACATATAGGTTATAGTCCTAGAATTGCGCTAACGATCTTAGAATTTAACCTAAGATGTTAGATATTGAGGGTACTCCCCCTTTATTATGTTGTTTTCTTAATCATGATTTTGCCTCTCACACTATTCTTTTTGGGTTTTAGATGATGGATGGAACCTGAAGGAACGTGTTGATCAATGAAATGGACAATGCAATGATTGTCCTCCTGAACAAACAAATGTTATGGGAGATGGAGTGAAAAATCTTATTACTATACTTACACAAGCTATGAATCATTCTGGACTTCCAAATGAGCAGAGAAGAGAACAATATTCTATTGAGTCCTTCATGAGGCAACGTCCACCTTCTTTCCGTGGGTCTTTCGATCCACTTGTTGCTGAACAATGGATTAGTACTACTGAAAAGATATTTTCAGTTCTTCAATGTTCTGAACATGATAAAGTCATCTTAGCAGTATATCGTTTGGAAGGTGAAGCTGATCAATGGTGGAATCTTATCAAGAATATGAGGCAAAGAGATGAAATTGAGTCCATGGAATGGGATGAGTTCACGAACTTATTTTTCAATAATTACTTCCCTCGTATTCTTCGAACAAAGATGGAGAAGGAGTTTCTTGAACTGAAGAAAAAGGATAAAAAATCTGTTGGTATATACGAAGTGAATTTTACAATACTTGCAAGGTATGCATCTGGCATTATCATCCAACCTGAAAGTAAAGTTGATCAATTTTTCAGTGCCTTAAAACCAAGTCTTCGAATGGAATTAGCTATAAGAGACTTCAGTATCTATGAAGAAATTGTGCATTGTGCTATCAAGGTAGAAATGGAAGTTGGTGTTACATATCCATCTCATGGTTTTGACAAGAAACGAAATACGGAGTTCAAGAAGAAATCTCAGAATAATGGTGAAAAGAAGATGGATGTTTCCTTATTCACAATGTGTGGAAAGAAGCATGGAGGAGATTGTCTTAAAGGGACTAGAAAATGTTTTAAGTGAGGAAAAGAAGGTCATTGAGCAGTTGAGTGTCGAAGTAATGGAAAAAGGGTTTCTAATGATGTGAATAAAGCAAACACTATAGAGAATGCACCACCAACACTTCAATGCTTCAAGTGCAAGGAAATGGGGAATTATGATAATAAATGCCCTAATCCAAGGGTTAGTGGTGATCAACATGAGCAACCACTTAAGGCAAAGGACAAAGGGAAGTCACATGCGATCACTATTGGCGATGTTGAATATGACAACGATGTGGTTGAATGATTAAGTGTTTATGTAATGGGATTCCAAAATAATGTTGTATCATGGAGTATTGGAATATTTATGTATTGGTCTAATGTGGTATTCAAAGTGACTGATATATTCTAGGAAATAAGATGATATGTGCATAATGGAGGGAAAAAGTGAAAATGAAATGTTTAACAGTATTCATGAGCTCATGATTGATATAAGGACTAAGTGATATCATGGTTTGAGTATATAAAATTTTGAGGATTTTGTTATGTTGAAGGTGTTAACTTTTAACTGCATTCATGTTTTCACTAAGGTTCAATGGGTATTCCAGAGATTACATGATTAAGGACTTTGAATGTTTGGAATGTGACCAACAAAACATATCTTATGATATATGGGGATCAACGATGGTATTAAATCTCTGGTAATCGTTTTCACTGTGTTATGAGAGTGGACTGTAGTATTATGGATAAGCCTAAATATTGGAATGGATTATGTTGCACATAAGTTAGTATTGTTTAAGGATAGAAGTTTTTTTTGATATTATTGATGGGATGTTATAGTAATATAGTTTTAGAAAAAGGACAACCTGCAGGACGGGCGACAGCCCATCGCTTCGGACAAGGCTGTGGGAATCGAACCCACAACCAAAGTGCGACTGGCCTTTATCGCCTACCACTGGCATATAGGAAGTCCCTGGTTAGTAGAAACTAGTTTTATTTTATTAAGCGGTATGATATATGAAGTATAAGTTCATTTTTGGAACCATATACGATTAACCATAAGATGGACTTATAAATTTTTCTAACCTTTTGTTTGAAAGAGATGGAATGACCCATCATTCTATCACATGATCTGCTAACATATAACGAATGACAAATTCAACTTCATTTCTTTAAGAGGTGAAGTGGAAATTGTCCAAAGAACGACAAACAGTGAGACTATACCAAAATCACGAAAGTATTTCTTCTAATTCCAATTTCATCAACTTTAGGGAAATGATCTTGAAAACCAAAAATGTTGTCTTAGTGATCTTATATCAGATTAATCAGATGGTACCTTAGATCGTCACAAATTTATGGATTTGTGATTGTTGGATTTTCCATAGCCATGTTGTCTACCACTCTCCATCAGAACATGATGGTTAGATTTTTCTTCCATATCCATATTTTCACCTATGTGGAAACCCAGTGATTAGTTTATTTGGGTAACCGTTACGTTTCATACTTTGGTTTTTAAATATTGGTTTTGGTATTCCTTTTTATGATGTGGGTTTCGATTAAAGAAACTTTAGAATAGTAAACAATTTATAACCCCGACGAATTTCATGGGCGAAATTCATTTTAAGGGGGGTAGAATGTAACACCCTGAGATTTTATGAAAAATATTATTTTTAATTTCATTAATGTCTTGTGTTGTACGCTACACCAAAAGGAGCTTGCACAACACGCATCCTTGACTTTCCTTTCATTACACGCAATCACGACCTTCCTTGATAGCGTGTGTAGTACGCAATACCGAATTTCACTAAACAACGATATGCTATTAAAATTTTATTAAAACTATCCGTTATGAATAGTAATAACCAATTTTTGAAATTTTGTAAATTTTATTTTTCAAAATGGACTTCATTTTTGGATCTGGAATATCGAAATTAGCTTTGGGTGAAATTTTGGTAATTTTCGGATAACTTTCACATTTTGATGAATAGTGAAAATTACTAAATTTTAATTAAAAACAACTTTTTCAATCGAAATAATTAATAGTGATAAATTATTAATTTTAGTGGTTTTAAAGTATATTTATTATATATTTTTACAATTTAATACAATGTTTGTCATTGGATGTAATTTCACATTTAAACCAGTTATAAACAAGTGTCAAACTTTTGATAGTTATTATCTCTTAAAAACACGCCTTTTGTTTTGACGACGGGAATTAATTTTTAAATTAATTAATGCAACTGATATGTTTTGAATTTGGTAAAATAGAAATCATTTTTGAGTTCATAATATCAAATATAGCTTACGCCTAATTTTTTGCATTTTTCTGAAAAGTTTAAATTTTTGATTAATAGTAAAACTACTAAGTGGTAGTTAAATAACTGAATTTTTCATAAAACATAATTTTACCGCTTCTGTGAGTGGAATTTCAAAAATCCGAGAGACACGGTTGATGTCAATAAGTAAAATGTGGATCAATGAGATGAAAATATTTTTTTGGTGAATAGTATCTTTTTACTTTTTTACCACGGTTAAAAGTAAATAGGGTAATTAAGGGTAGAAATGATATTATTATTACCCTAACACATGTCCTAATTCTATTGGACAAGTTTAATTCGACCAAAAACAAACTTAGGAATAAAATATGACTATTTAGGCCCACTAGGATTAGATTAGGACATTTATTATTAATTTATTTAATGAAGGGTTAAAAGAGTTAAAATCAATGTTTATTTACTAAAACATTTTTAATATGGGGTTATAAATAATATAAATTAGACTATAAATATTCCTTAGAAAGATAAAAAGATTTACTACATAATTGTATTTTATTTGTAATTTTTAGACATTAAATAATTTAATTTATTTATGACACAACAATGATGTACTAATTATCTTATTAATGAAATATTGACATAATTGATGTTATAAACACCGAAATAAATGCAATTTGAGACATTTTATGAATTACACTAATTTCATAGGTTAATATGATATATTAGTGTTGTTTTAAGCAACATGGTTCGAACATATAATTCTTTTATGACTTTCACAAAAATCATATATCAACTAGTGTCAAAATTGACACAAAATAGTTTTTAAATAAATATTATATTATTAATAGTTATTTTATTCCTAAAAATATAGGGATAGGCCAAATAACATAGATAAGGATATATATATATTAATAATAAACAATTTGGGGTTCTTTTGGCATGTTATAGTAAGTGTATTAACCATATAGTGTAAGAAAACAAAAAGACACGGTAAAAGTTAATTTATTTAACATAGAGTTAAATCTAATTGATAAGGTTAAAATAATAACCTAAACTTCTCTAAATACTATTGTTTGATAGGATTTCGACCCCTCCCCACTTTACCTTCTATATAAGACACTTTGGAACCATTATAAACCGATTTTAACTTTAATATAAAATAATATTTTGAGATATTCCTAAGGTGCCCCTCTCCTCCCTTATAAAAGAGAACCTCCTCCCCCTCCTCCTCACACCAATTTGAGTACTCAAGCTCGGCCAAACCCTGACAAAATCCCTTCTGAACTTCCCTAGAATAATCATATAGGTCCGGGTCTTCATCAAAGACCAATCTTAGTTCCCTAAGTGGAGGATTTAAAGAGGGGTTTAAAAGAAGAGGTAATATCCATTACCGATCTTTTCAATTTCTTTCTTCTTCAACTTCTTCTTCTTTAGTTGTTTCATGATAAAGTAATAACATCCATATTAATTACATACTGATATGTTATTATAAATATGAAACAACCCTAATTCACCTTCTATCCATCGTACAGAAAAATGAAATCACGGCGCGTGCGTACGTACGGAATACCGTCTCCACGCCGTGGTGTAATCTATTTTCCACCATCACCTTACAAGTATGGGTATAATGGTGTAATGAGTAACTATATATAATTATTATAAAGTGATATTGGTACTGAAATAGTATAAATACACTTAAATACAATTCCACGATCATGGGAACAATATCATCGCTCGTGCATACGTACGGAATACTGTCTCCAAGACGCGATGAGATTCATTCTCCATGTTAACCATTTAAGAATGATTATAAAGTATATATAAGCAATAATAATGAAACATATGACATTATAAAGCTACTGGATTCATGTATATATGTATGTCATCTACTTACTTCCATTCAAGACAATAAGGAAAGGAAAACAGCGTTCATGCGTACGTAAGGACTACCGTCTCCATGAACGGTGTGTTTCATTTAATTTATCTATCTATTATATATATATATACTGAATATATATGATATATAAATCATGTTTTATATTATGGAAGTAAGTAAATCATGATATAAGTAATAATAGTTTCAAGAACAACAAGTCCAAACACCTACGATAAATGAAACGATTTTACCCAAAACGCTTCTTTAAAATGGAATTTACAAAAGAACGGGTAATATAAAGTCATAAGTGAACCATATATGATATCATAACAATGAATATGATTCTTTAATAAGTTAATGACATTATTTAAATAATTATACAGGAGGTTCGGACACTTACGAATAAAATCGGACTTAAGGTAAGGGAAATATCACAATCTCATTTTTATCCGAGATTGTTTATACTTTAGTATTTACTAGGGTGTATTTTATCATCCACATCCATGTTTCCTTAATATGTAATATTTACATCATTCTAAAATGGTTTATATCACATTTTACCCTTCGGTTAGTTTTTAGTAAAAGATATGAAAGGAATCTTTTGTCGTTTTTTGTACGAGGTACTTTTTAACTTTTCCGAAAATAGTACAAGAAGAATGTTTTTTAAACTTATACGACATGAATGGATTTTTAAAACATTATTTCCAAGAATCTTCATTTATAAGTTTTAATGTTTATTTTTAATCAACTTCTTTTAGTTTATAATTGTATGAAATATTAAGAAAGGAAAAGTGTTTTTGAAATAGAAAGGATATTTTCCTCAAGAATGGAATTCAAGTGTTTTATCAAAATTATTTTCCATCTAAGATAATAAAGGGTTATGTTTTTATCCCTATTATTACATTGATTTGATTATGTTGTGATGGGATTGTATTTATGAATTCCTTTATCTTATATGAATTGTTTTATGATGTCATGATGTTTAAGATTCCCATTTGTATTACATGGGTTATGGAATGATGTATGATTTATGATTTTGTGGCACACATAATAATGGTATCATTATGAGATGGGTGGGACCAATATATCACTCCAATTAATTGGGTAAAGATATTATATCTCATGAGATAGACATGGCTGGAATGGTAGGTTATACCGGTTCAGTGAAACCGGACTGAAACGAGGGTGACTCGATTCCGAAAGGGACTTTGTCCACTAAGATAGTCTTGGAAATGAGTCTTGACTAACAAGAAATGATTCTCTATGATTATGTGTGAATTCCACAAAGTTTCATGTTTTAAGTTATGATTATTGTGATTAAATTTCACTGCCATGATTTACCCCGTGTTATGAAATTATGATCTCTTTTGTAGGTTATGATTTCCAAAAGTTATGTGCTTATGTATATGATGTGATTGATATTTCTTTTGTTTACCTTTACTGAGCATTTGAGCTCACCATTTTATGTTTTCTTTTCCCCAGGATATAAAGAAAGGTTTTAGGTAAAAAAAAGATCTTTATGGGAGATTTTGAAGATCTTTCACAACGATTAGAAGATTATATTCCGAGTTTCCAAGGACACTAAACTATTACGGTCCTTGTGTGTGTGTTTTTTGTTATGTACTAAGTTTTCCGCAAATGTAATGTAATGTCAATGTACGTCAGGATTCGGGTATCTACAATCAACAAGCCCAATATATTATGGATCAAGAGTATACCCTCACATGAGAATTTATGACCCAATAATAATACTTTATATAGCCAAAATTTATTGTTTCCATATTTTCAATAATAATTATCCATCCTTTGGCCATCAAAACACTTATCAAGAAATATTCAAGCTCTTAATTCATATTGTAATATTTTAAAGTATCATATATAAATACTACCGCAAATCAATCAATTTTATTTATAAAAACTCTATTAATAAAATCCCTGATGATAGAATGGTAATTAGTATAACTAAATAGAATCATTATAAATTCATAGTTCCATACATCGTATGAAATTATATCTTGTGTATTTCATACCTTATGACCATTAATTTGGAGTATCCAAATCAAATATCAGTCCTAGAAAAATATTATCCTACTTATAATTGAGTAAACAAATCATAAATACATATTATAGTAAACTTACTCATTATTTTGGTCTTATTATGATTTTTATTTCCAATGAATAGTCAAATTAATCCATATATATTCGTAATATAAAATAATAATTTCACCCCACGGGGACACACATGAAAAAGTGGATGATTTCCCAAAATTAAATTGGAGTAACTTCTTTAATTCTTAAAACTAAATCATGGCTATTCTATATGAAGTTTTAAAAATATATCTCGCACTACATATGATTTATAATGAAAAATAAAATTTTCAATCTAATGATTTCAAGGGAAATAATAAATAAATCGATCAATAAAATCCATAATTATAAGAATATCATGAATGATGAGTTTAAACCCAATCATATGAGATAAATAGAATATTTCAATTTTAATTGAGACTCATACAATGAATATAATTCAATTTGATGAATGTATTTACCATATAATTATTGATTACCAAAATTTTATTCTTAATATCCGGATTGTCTTCCCTTCCTCATAAAATAATATGGGATTTATGAACTAAAATATTATCTATGAAAATATAACAACTAATGAAATTATAGGTTGAATAATAGGATTTCTATGGATCACATTTCAAAAAAAATATAATTTGAGTATAATCATATGATTGAGATGAAATCATTATATAATTAAAGAAATTTACTATTAAATTCAATATATAATTTTATGGGTTGTATTATTATACCCTTATAAAATTAATAGGATATAAAAGAGTGGTAGATCTTGAATCAAATTAGATATCACCACTTATAGAGTGTATGGTAAGTGTGCCTTTGTAAACATTGTTATCATATACAACATTAATAGTAGTGATCACATGGTATTTTAATCTCTATAATGGAAAATGTGGTTTTTTGTGTTGACCATCATTATTAATATTCTATTTCAATTACTAGTTTTCATAAATATTATATTCCATGTATTTGAATAACTATAGTGTGGGTAGTGTATTACGGGGTCCTTCATCTCTATACACAACATTATTTAACATCGTCCAATAACATTATCATTAGATTAACTAATGACTATCCTTTACACACTTAAATAAATTATTTTTCACCTCAAGAAAATTTCCTCCGAGTTTCCTTCCCTTCATCAAGCATAAAGAAAGATCATATTCTCCTATCCAACATTTTTATTTTAAAAAATTTATTTTAATTTGAAATTTGTTTCTTATGAAAACCATGAGATTTAAATGTAACTCGACTATTCATTTATACATTGGTTGAAAATAATATTATTTAATTTTATAAATGAATTATAATTAATGCTATTTTAGTTTGTAGGCATGCTTTAAAGGCACTAATGATTTGATAAATCATACATTATTTTTCAATGATAACACTATGAGTTTTCCACAATAGTCTTTTAAAATAATCAACTCAATTCATAAATATTTCATCATCTTTTAATGTTTTCCCACATTATTACTTATCATATTTTTATAATTAATATATGTAAATTACATATTAAAAATTTATCTTCAAAAGTTATACCACTGCAAAGAGTTAATTTATTAACTTTCCACTTGCTCCTGGGGAGAGTCCACCAGTGATCTGCTTCAACTTCCAAATGATGAATATCCAAAATAACATTTTCATGATTTTAATATAGCTATAGGAAAAATATCATTATAGTGGTAGTAATCCATCACTAAGTAATAAGTGGATGAATATAACCATTAAAAAGAGGTATATTATTCCTCATCAAGTAAACATCAAAAGATTATTCCTCCTTATTCTCATTTAGAAGCTTAGCATTACACATGTATTGAGATTATTTTTTTATCATTTTTTTATTCATGATCCAATAATATTTGGCGTTTTAGGAGGAAAATCATTTTATTTTCTATCACATTATTAATTAACATGATTCATTCAGGTTCCATCCAATGACTAAACCCAATATTCATACTATGAGAAACAATAATCAATGTGAGAGGCCATATAATCATAAAAAACTTTTATTTTATGTCTAAATCATGAAAATTTATTTTCAATAAAAGTTATCTAAGGTTTAACCTTGGTCATTTATGGTCATCATATATGAAAATAATTTATAGTGGTTCATAATGAAAGTTTGATTTATCTAAATAATATACCTTGCGAGTATCTAACAAGGTATACAGTCATATGACCTCTTACCATATACTTTAGATGATCTTGATAATTCCTAATCAGCGACATTCTGAGTTTTTACCCCTGGGTGACTATGTTCAACAACTATATCTAGTTTCTAGTACCCATATAGGGATATATTCTCATTAAAAAACACACTTCTGTTTATGATAACATAATATATTTTTCTATATGTCATGTTATTTTAGGTGTCATAAAATATGTTTTAAAATCACTATTTCTAAAAAAAATATTGTTCTCTGCTAGTATCTACAATTACTCATGAAATTCATACATAAATATCCCATTATATTAGATAAATATGGATTATATATCACTTCAATCCATTGTATAATCATAAAGATTATGTGTTACTATAAACATGGATATATAAAATCGTTATACATTAAATATCTATATAATTTCCACATAGTTTCTTCATATATATCATCCCTATTATATATATCAAACTGAAATCCTTTTTTAAAATCCTCGGATAATGAAAACATAATAAATGGTGATCTTATATTCTATGTAAGGGTAAACATGAGAGGTATTATTGAATATTAAAGAACAGGATGAGCAGATGGTTTTGAGAACTTGAGCATGATATTTTTAAACCATACAAAACATTTCATAAATCCAAATAATTAGTGATGAAATAAATATATACAGTTAATTAGATAATAATATTAAAAAAACAATGAACATGAACCATGAAAGAATAAAATTAGAATAAAGTCATGTCATAAAATTGTGGAATAAATTGTCGAATAAGCATAGTCATATAAATCATATATCAATTCTACACACCAAGAATATCATCACATATTAGAATTGGGAAAACTACCCACATACCCCCTAAATGTTGGGGATAACCTCTCGGATGCCATATTTAGAGATTGTAATATCCACCCATGTGCCCTATTTGAGGATTGAGATATCCTCCTATGTTTCATTTTATAGTCATGTAATCACCATTGGTCTACAATGTTTTGGGATTGTGATAATATGTTATATACCCTTTGAACTCCAAAAACATTAATAATTTACCAATGCATTGGAAGAAAATATAATTTCGGCCCCACTCATCACATAATGATAATCAGACAAATATGTTCCATGAGATCATAAAAAATTCATCATATAATCATATCATAAACCATGGAAACACAATAGGATTGACATTCAATTCATCGTTTTATCAAAGCATAACCTATGGTAATGAAATTACAATAAGAATTTTTTCATCATAATGTTACTACCCCAATGGAAAGAAATAGGATTCATAAATTTATCATAAAAACATATTCAACATAAGAGAGCTGTAGAAATAAAGTGGATAATATAATAAGATCTTATAAAAGGATAAAATAACATTCCATAAAGGATGTTAACATAGATGAAAAATATAATTGATATACAATTGAACCATTATATAAAAATATGAGGAAAATATCCTTTTATTTTCATAATTTTTAATAAAAATATCCATGAAATTTGGAGATAAAATTTTATTTTAAAATAATCATATAAAATCTTAATGTAATATTAAATTAAATGAATTGAAACGACCTCAGGACAATCCATTCATTCTATATATTATAATATAAAACATTCTATTTTAGACTTTTATGAAAATTAAAAAATGAAATGTTTAGATTATTGTTTATTTAAAATGATTCATCTTTTAAACCCACGTAATTAATTTTAGTGGAAGTAAAAATAAACCATTAAATATTTTAAATTTATAGTTATGAAATTTAATATTAATATTTTGTTGTGTACTAAAATGGATGATATTTTTCATTGACCAATGTTGAAATAAGGTCCATAAATATTTAAAAACATTTTCACTGCTATTTTTTAACAATGAGTCAAAAATATTAGTTATAAAAAAATATACAAATAAATAAATAATAATAAAATAAATGGGGTTATATGGATAATATACCTAATATTTTCAAAAATAGAGCTTTAAAATATAAACTCCCTAAATGATATGAGATTTATACTAAACTATTTCCACTTGGGAATATTTTGAATCAAAAACCCATGGATGGAAAAAATTGATTTCATCTATTAATTAATAATAATTAATAAGTATGCATGATATAACATGTAATATGGTCAATATATACACCACATAAGAAGAAATATTTTCATGGAATCAAACAAGTCTCAATGAGAGAATATTGAGACAAATAATCCCTACAACATTGATAATCACTTAATCAAAATCTCGTGATAGGTGGAAAATTATAAAGTTTATTAAATCCAAATAAAATTATTTAAAATCATCCTAAAATACATTCAATTGTATTATATACACCAAAAAATGGAAAAAATTGGTCAATATAGCTTTTTTATCAAGGAAATGTAACTGAGATGAGGTACACTTACCTCATGTCTAACTTTCCTGGTAAGCACACTAACATCAAGTATAATAAATTTATATTTGTTACACATATTTTATAGAATTATGTATGTAACTTTAATGTCATGTATGATACAAATATAAAATTTAAACACCCATATATATATAATTCGTTATAAAAATCATTATCTCTTTGTAGTAAATGTATGGTTTCTCATGAATGTTTATGTTCAAAATTTGTTGTTATTATATTTTCATCATGGTAACATAACAGAAAAATTATTAATAAATGTATGAATAATAAATAAATATATATATATATATATATTAATATTTAAAAAAATAATTGTATAATGGTGATTAAAAATGAATTACACTGCTTCATGGAGATGGTAATCCAAAAGTACGCAATACTAAAGTTTTCTCTTTCAATATGTTTTAATGAAGGTGGATAATGGTTGTTCCATCACCATAATAACAATTATATATATTAAAGATACATATATTATTATTTTATAAACTATATCATATATTTATAAGAGTTAAAAGAAGAAATTAAATTTAAATAACTCATTTAAGAGTTATTCCTCTTTATTTAGAAACCTCGTTTTATTTAAACATTTATCCCATTAACGATGGAATATTGTAAAGCCAATAAACTAAAATATTTGCTTATAGAATCTAGAATGATAATAAAATGGTAAATATAAGAATAATAGGGCTCAATGTTTTGAATAATTGATGTTAAGAGGGTCTATTTTATAAGATAAGGGAGGTGAACCCTTGGAATTGACTAATGTATTATATTAATAGAAGTTAATTTTCATGTTAATGTGGATAAATTTGATATATTTATAATAAAGGACTATTAAATATCTAAATACTATAATTATATTATAGTTAGTTAATTTAATGTGATTTAATAACACATATCACATAATTTTTACCCTCATTAACCCATTTAGAAATTATTAGGATATAAAAGTAGTTTAGTTTTCAGGGATCAATAAAGCCTCTATATTAACATAGGATACCAATATGTGGGAAATTATTTATATTATATACCATATCACATTTGTCTAGACTGTGATATTATTTTTATGTATTTCAATTCATTTAAAAACTAATTATTAAACATAAGATGCAACTAATTTCATTTCAAAACTATTCACATTGATTAATATTAAAGACAACATGATTGAAATGAAATTTGAATAAATATTTTAAAACACAAATTTTGTTTATATTTTTCCTAAAACGTATTGGAAGAAAATAATTCTATAGAATTGTATTAAATTCAATATTTTTTTAAATTATTTATTATATTTTTATATTATCTTAGCAACTACTATGTCGTTTTTTCAAAGAAAATTATGATAATTATTCCATCACTATAAAATAATAAATAATTAATCATTACATAAAAAATTTATTACTGAAAAAACCAATTTTTATACCTATAAAGAAAATAATAGATATATTAAAACAAATAGATTGATATTTTTTGTATTTTATATTTTTTGAAAATAATATAAAGGTTATAATAAATTATAAATACATCTATATTGAAATAATTTATGAACATGGATGATAATTTCCAAGAAAAACTCATATAATAGGATTATGTCTACTATATTTGATATTTCTAGGCCTTATACCATATTTATAACAATATTTTATTCACTTTACTTTTATATAGATGAAAACTATTTACCATGGTTACTAATCATAATGATAATGACTAATAAGAAAATCTTTTAAATTTTTGAACCTCATGATTTCAAACATAGAGTATAATTTTCAAAATTTAATATCTAGAAGTGGAATAGATAAATTTTCATATATATTAATAATAAATAATGATTTTTTAGAGAAATACATCCATAAGAATAGAAAGAACCTATTAAAAATTTAAGTATAATTATAATTATTATATTGTAAATTTTACTATATATAATTTAATGATACTTTGGTTAAATTATGATAAAAATAATATCCAACTGATATATTTATATTACTTTATTTACTAAAAATAAAATAGAGTTTGGAAAAAAATCGGATCAATCAATATTTGCTATATAATTAATCATTTACGAATAATCATGAAATCACAAGTTCAGATAATTTATTTTGTTGATTAGAAAAATATATCCTTTTTGTAAAATAAACTTTTTTAATGTGGAAGAAGTTAATTATAGTATTTCAAATAAAAAATAGTAAAATAAATTATTTATTAAAAGAAAATTCCAAAGAAAAAATGACTTTAATTGAAATTCAGTTCATATTTCCCTAACATTAATAAATAAATTTATTATTAATATGATAATTATAAATAGATTTAATATTTTGGATACTCATAATAATTCCAAATAATTCAATAGCTATGTTATAAGGATCAAATTTAAATAATAAAAGTTCAGTAGTATTTTATTATTCATTTAAATATCATTGTGTTATTTTAAGAATGCTATAAAAGAATTAAAATTTATTTAAATAGAAATAAAAAATATATAAAGGGAGAGGTTATAATGTTCATGATGTATGGTTTAATGAATTTAAATACATGGAGTGTATTATTGTGCAAATATATAACCGAGGGATATCTGTGATCGATGTGTTTCATGGTTTGTTTTAAAATTCCCATATGACAGTCTTCTATTATGGACATTATTGGGATGGTTTGGTATTACCTATTTGATTTATTCTTGAGGTATTGGGACATGATAATCCAATTCCTTGATATATATTCCTTTATCAGGGGTGTGGGTTGAAATATTATCCTCTCATACATTACGTGCTCATCATGTGTGGGAGGATTATGGAAGACCCATTTCATGTATTATATTTAGATTCCATTATTATTTGTGATAATGAATGGGAATAAAGGTCATGTATCCCATGGTCCTGTTCCTCCAAAGGAAATTTTTTGTAGTACTCACAAAAAATTATTCATATATATTAATGTAGAATAATATATATATATATACATATTTTAATTGTCTAATGGTAGTTATATGTTATAACGCCTACTAATAATTTATTTTTGATATTTTTTTAGAAATTTTTTTTTAAAAAAATTTATATGGTGTATATTAGTGTTAATATAACCTGAAACAAATCCCTATATAATAAAAAAATTACGTCATTGTTATTTAGAGGAAGCTAAATATGAAAATAGCAGAAAAATTAAAGTATCATGTGTAATTTTTATTAAAAGTGTCAATTAATAATTAAAATTTTAGAATATTTGGTAAAGTAAAAAATTAACCCATAAAAATTATTTATTACATTAAAAAAAATGAATACTATTATATTTTTTTCAATGTTTTAACACATGAATCATAAATCTATGAATCTAATTTCATCACAAATTAGAAGGAAAAATGGATTGAGTTTCATTTTTTTATTAAATTATAATAAAACAACCTATATGAAAAAAAATTGACACATAGATATGAAATTTCATTCATAAATAAAAATCATAGAATATATTACTATGATTTTTATAGATTTAATATAAAACCACCAAACCCGCACTTTTAAATAGATAGATAAAAACATGATCATTCAATTTATGGATTTGATCCTAATAAAATGGAAACAATATTTTCTCGAAATCATAAAATATCAAATGGAAATATTTTATCACATACACCCTAATGGTCCAATTAAGTTTAGAGTTTTATATAATTATAAAATCTTTCTTTCAAAATAAGATTATCTTTTGGTGAAAATTTATTCTAGTATACCCATATTTTTTTATATCACAAAACATCATCAACATCTCCCATAAAATTATTCACACCTGAAGCCTTTCTATATATAATTTGTTTAATATAATTCTTCATTAAATATTAAAATTTAAAAAATAATAATTTTGAACAAACATTCCCTGTATGGTTAATCTTTAAAATTGAAATATCAATGTCATTAGTGAGCATTGGATGAGAATATATTTACGAACAATTTATCAATGTGAGTAAAGATTTCATAAGAGAATTCATAGCCATAAAAATAAGGAAATATTAATATGTGACATGGAATAATGTTTTATCAAAATAAATATTCATGATAATCAATAATCATGATCCATGGGATGTAAATCTTGAACGATGGAATAATTTAAAAAATTATAGATGGTATAGAGAAAACATTTGTGTGTCTTGAAATATTATCATATGAACCCATATTCACTAATGCTATAAATAAATAGAGCCTAGTAACATAAATTGGAAAAACCTCACTTGTTACCTCTATATTTCATTCTTATTAACAAAAGCTACAATACATAATGAATTTCAGAACTACATCATGTTAGCTCATCAAATTTAAAATATTGAGCTCACCCACCATATAAGATGTAACGTGATCCGATGTCCTATAAGAATTTTCAGGACTTCCAATAATAAAAGTTGTATCATATGACCCTCTATGTGACTTACATTAATATTATATATTTACACTTTTATTTTCACTATTAATTTTTAACATCATCTTAAATTCCATTAATACATGACTTACACTTGGCAATTAATTGAGTTTCATGGAAGTCTGTTTAAAATAGTCATCATATGCCATTAAATGAATATGTATAATATCATAATAATAGAAAATTTGAAAAATTATTAATGTATGTTGTCATATATGAAAATATATATAAAATAGAATATAAAATAATTCATTTAAAACAGGTTAAAATATCATTTTCATTTAGTACTATAAAAATAAAAAACATTATCAACATGTTGATGAATATATTTTCCCTGAAAATAACTAAGGAAATGTATAAAAAACCAAGGAAAATAATTATCATGGGTTTATAAACATCAATTATTTATTTAAATGTTATAAACATACATTCATTTCAAACATTCATAAATAGAGTCATAAGCAAAACCTGCATAAAATAATAAAAAAATTGTTTTAATTTTTTTTAAATAATATAAAGAATAATGTAATATATATTTTCTAGATCAATTATTTTTAGGAAAGACCATTTCTGATATAATATATAGAATATGTAGTAAGGGTATGGTTAAATATTATTAAAGACATTAAAAAATTAATGAAAACCCCATTAAACACTTTTAAAAAAATCCATTTGGAAGGAAGAATATAAAAAGAAACTTAAAATACCACATGTATAAAATGAATAATGAAAATTATTTCAATAGTGGGTGTCTACTCTATATTTTTTAATATAGTTTTTTCAATAAAATGATTTC
Organism: Viscum album; assembly: GCA_963277665.1. Lineage (NCBI taxonomy): Eukaryota > Viridiplantae > Streptophyta > Magnoliopsida > Santalales > Viscaceae > Viscum > Viscum album. The sequence goes on from OY728134.1 coordinate 1,258,315,493, forward strand.
TCAAAGAATGGTTGTTAGGATGAGATACCCCTGCAGTTTGGGTAATACAGAATCAAAAAGCAATTTAGTTAAGGAAAATGATATGATTTTACAAAACTGTTATTTTCCTTGAATGTATATGATACAATACTTTCATGGTTACTATATAATCCATATTAAATAAATCATGGCCATAATATTATTTATGTCTCAAATAATTTAAATTCAGATCATGAAAGTCATTACAAATTTTATATATTTTGAATCAATACATTATGAATGAGATAAAATAAAAGGAAAATTTAATTTCATGAGAAAATATTGATTCATGAAATAATATATTAGTAAGCATTTTATAATCTATATAAATTTATATAGGCTTATAATACAATATATTTCTTGGAAAAAATAATGAGAAAACTAATCATTAAAATAATTGAATCATTAAAGTTAGAACTAATAAATAAAGTGGTAATGTGTAATAATTAAAAAATTAAAAACATAAGTGGAAAAAAACCCTGATAAATTTCCATATAATATTTTCATAACATAATTAATGAAGATTAGTTATCAATAAATGAATGTAAATTTAGTTACGAACCCATTTTACTCTGGTCCTAATTCTATATGTACACCCTTTAAATAAACTTATACAAAAAACCAATAAATTTACCATAAATTATTTTAGGATGGTATTTTTATGATAATATGGCCTCTACATCATGGGGAGTTAGGTCAGTAAGTGATTTGGGTAGGGTTTAGTTGAGATACAGTGCACAAAAGGTGAAAGTAAGAGAGGAGAAAAATATTCATTAAATAAGAGTTTAGTGGGACACCCATAAAATTAAATAATGTGTCAAGTAAAAATAAATTAATTTTCATTTTAATTTGGCTAAATATTATTATATTTCAAAGATATGATTAAGAGGTGTCTGAATCCACAATGAAATTAAAATTTTGTCAAACATTAGGTGATGATTTCACCCCTATCTCTTTATTTTAACACCTGTTAACCTTTTTTATGATTACAATGATACCAATGCCCTCTAAATAATCAGTGGATAAGAAAGAAAATATATAATGGAAAAGTGAAATTTAATAGATAAATTGATGATATTATCAATTCTATATCATTCACATTGACAATGATAATATTTTTTTTAATTTAATATAATAAAATTTATTTCTATTAAATATAATATACCATTAATGTAAGATCACAATCATCATATAAGTATTTTTATGTTTAAATCATGTTGGAAATGCCTTAAATTTTGTTAATTAAAAGTTTTTCATTTCATTGTTGAAGTGATATCCACTTAGGGCGTGGTTATATCCCTATGGTTCTATGTAAAAACAAATTTATAAAACCCAAATGATGCTACTCAATTTATTAATATGTAGAATTAGGTATGATCAAGTTCAAACCTACAGAGATGGCAATTTATTTTTATTAAGTTTTAAAAAATATATAATTTCATTAAATTAAATAATAAAGTCGAAAAGGATTATATTGATTGATTTGAAAAAATTGAAATAGATTTATTTGTTTGTTTGAAAACAGATTTCGAAGAGCATGATAGAGTAATGTAATTTCTAGGTTCGAGTGCAATTGGATTTTGGAAAATAGATAAATTTATTCAGGATTGGTTTTGGAGTCACAATGAGGTAGATCCAATGGTCCTGGAATCTCCTCCTCAATGCATAAATATCATATTTCCCTTTGTCCAATAACATAATATTTCATTGAATCGAGTTTTTCTTGATACAATAATTAAAATTGATTTCTGGTAATGTCAAAAATGGTCATTCAATTTTTATGGTAGTCATTTGCACAATATAAATGTTCCCTTTTATTTAATTTATCAATGGTCATGGTAAAATAAAAAGAAATGAATTGGAAGTTGAAGAATTAAATTATGCAAACCAACTACATGAATAAAAAATAATTAAATCCAATGCACCTTCCCCTTTGATTAAATATCCCGAGAACATGGAGTAATTACCCCTTATCCAAGAGATAATAGATTTAAAGGGAATAGTAAAATAAAACATATTTAAGAGAAAATAAAAGAACTTGGGGAAGGCCCTGTGCAATGTGGCTTCTTTCTCCAAGTTGACTCTGAATCAGAATGACACAAAGTAGTAGCCAGCACCTTTATTTATAGGATTCATTAGGGTTCTATCAAATAATTGTCATGATTTATACTTTATTTAAACATCATGTACTTCTGATCCCCATTCTCCACAATGCTTTTGAATGGTTTCCACATTGTTAAGAGTAACTGTTCATCCTAGCTGTGCATTCCTGGAGGAAGGGTGTATGGTTTGGATGAAGTCATGGTAGGTGGAAATCCAAACTATGTGGGTTTGGAATGATCCATTCCATATTATTTGAGCATTATTTGTTAAACTGTGTCGTCTCCCCAGGTAAAAGTGTGACCCAACCCAACCTGGACATAGGCTGGTTCATAGTTGGCACGTGATTTAAAAAATTGTGCGGCTGAATAGTATAAATCATTAAAAGTGGGATTTTACGATTTTATCCCCTTCAGTATTTTTGTGGTCTACCAGATATTTCCTATCCATTTATTATACCAAAACCCTACAAAAAAACCAAAACTCCCAAGGCATCCAAAGGATCAATCTTCTTCGATTTTAATCTCTGTGGATTGTGGTTTGTTTTAGATCGAAGAACTAGGTATGAATAATGTTCCTATTTGATACTCTTTCTAGATTAGGACTTATAGAATAACTATAATTCTTCCAAATCTCTAAAATACTCTTTTTCTAGTGGATCATTGGTTGGGGCATCAAGGGTTCATTATATATGAATCAAAATCTTTGTTTGAGCGTGTAGTTTTCTTCAGGATTGAGGTAGGTGGTCTACAAGTTATATCTCATAGACTTGATGTCATTTTATGTGAATATGGACGTGAAGTGGTGTTTTCATATTGTCATTTTTGTTTCATTAGTGAGATTTGATAAATTGGTTCGTTAAATGGGGATTAGAAAAACTCATAATACTTATGGGATGCATTAAGGTTGATTATACCAGATATATAACCTTGAATGGGGTGTTACATCGCCCTAAATATGAATGATTGTAATTATAATATTGAATTTATTTATGATTAAGTAGTTCCCATGATAAACATATTGACATTTTAGCTTTAATTTTAAAATGTAAATAGTTGTATTTTTTTGGGTTGTAAACATTGTATAAGGGGTTATTTGGAATAATGTGAATAAAATAAATGAATTAGTCTTAATGTGTGAAATGAATTATAGGTTGTAATGGAATTATTTTAAATGGGATATGATATGAGAATGTAAATTAGTTAATTAGGATGAGACATGTAAATGAGAATTTGATAATAGGATAAATCATAATGATCGAGTATATTTTAAATAAGCTTAAGATGTGAATGATGAATGCGTCATTGGTAATGGTTGTGTCAGATAATACTATTAATGAATAATGAAACATGTTCACATGGATTAGTTAGGGGGTATTGGACTTGGGTATCTACTCCCTTATGTTGAGTTAGACTATGGATCTAATCCCCACCCCCATTAATGCATGGGTTTGGGATAGGACTGATTCTCTATGCCAATAATGGTTGCATTTGATCGGACTACATGGAACGAGGCTCTAAGAAAAATGTGATGAAATGTTTTTGAAAGTTCATCCTTAATGAGATATTGGACTTGAATTATCATCTTAATAATTGTTTTTTATAGCAGAATAGGTTATGTTAATTTGAAGAAAATTTCAACTCCAAGGAAGAAATTATTAAACTTTTTTAAGTGAACATTATTAACTAATGACATGAATTTCAATATTATTTATCATGTTGTTTATATTACATAAATAAAATAACTATTTATAATGTATATTTTCTATACACCATTTTCAGTTACCTACTAAGTTTTATTTACACCCCACTCTGTGTACCAGTGGGTACCAAAGAAGAATATATAGTTTTAGTTCCGGACAAGGGTAATGGCCCAGTGCAAGTGGGATTATTGGGTAGGGGATTTTCATGGATGAGGGATCCAAACATGGTGTTTGGGAAACTTTTTAAGACTCTTATATTTATAATTATATTGATTTTTGTAACATATAACTATATGACATGACATATCATATTTAATATTTAGTTTTGGGATTTTGTCGAATTTTTGGAAATGCTCGTTAATGCATGTCTACTGGTTATAATCTATTGTTTCCATTATTTCTCATTATTATCCGTTATTTATTATTCTGATAAGGATTTAATATTCTCTACACATGTTTTTTAGAACCTTGTTTCTATCCAGAAGCCTCCATCAAATTGGGAGTTACACTTGAGGTCATGTAGCGACCCAACTAGGGGCACTAGTTTTGTGTGTTCTGGGTTTGGTACATTAAAAAGTGGTATTATAGTTGTTTTTTTCCTATTGACATACTATTTGGGATATTATATCGTAGAATAGGATGTTTTGGGACCTGTAATTGATCTTTTTCATGTGAGTAGCTAACTAATGTATGGGGGGAAACCCATGATGCTAGGGTGGGATTTCTATTCTTGATATGTGTTGTTATAATTAATTAATATTTCAACATTAGGTGATGCACTTGTTTTCTGATGTGACTATATAATGATATTTATTTCATTGATGAAATGGAATGTGGTTGTGAATTCAAGCATCATTTTAGGAACCTAGCTAAATATGTGGCATGCAACATGGTAGGTACACACAAGAAATAGGTGTTGGATATGATATATAAAATGCTAAACTTTTCCATTGAAATTTTGATTAAAAAAGGGTGTCTAATGAAGATTATATGTCCATGTAAATTCGAAAAATGTAATTTAATTTTTGTCAAAATAGTTCCTAATATAGAGTCATAAATTATTATAAATTTTTTAGTGATAAGTAGTAAAAAAATTGAGGATACTAATTGAGAAATATTTATGTTAGGAAATTGGAAATGTTATAATGCGTGTTTAATGAAAATTCATGCATAAGTGTGAGTTATTAGACCTCATGTTGACCATAACACTGAGTAGGGATGGCTAGGGGTAGTGATTGTGATGTGTTTATAACCGTTATAATTATGCATGCAAGATGAGTTGTTTATGGCTAGTATATAGCCTTATTTTGTAAAATCTATGGAGGTTTTATGATAAATGTTCTAAGATATATGTATGGAATTGTATAGAAATTATACCACAAAGAAAAGTGATGGTTGGGTGAAAACAGGATATCACTGAGAATGATCCTCCAGAAGATGGGCAAGAGATCCCAATGGTTTGGGTTACCATATGAGATGATAATTTCCATGAGAACTTTAATAAATTTATGTAGATGATGGAATGATACCCATGGCATGTTGTTATGAGATTGTTTTGTCTATCCTAAGTGTTTTAGTTATAAAACCTTGGAATGTTTTCTAGATAGGGTGGACCTAATGTGTAAATGTTCTAGATAGAGTCCATTTAGATGATTTTGGATTACATGGTGAATCCTTCTACGAAGATAATCTTATTGACAACATATATTTTGTTGGTACTGGAAAATCACTGTTGGGATATTCTAGTATAAACACTAAAGGCTGATGGTGTTATATGGAAGTAATTCTAGGAACTGTTTCTGGAAAACTTATATATAGAGACCTTGAGATGGGTGAAGGATATACTTTTTATGAGTATTACTCAGGGGACCATGACACTGATTGATTATGATGGCTACTTCATACACTCGAAATGATTTATCCCATTATCAATAGAGGACAATACCACTATGATTAGTCATTTCTCGGATAGACTTAGACATGATATCACGTACCGAGTAAATATCATTATCCTGAAATGGTTTTTTGTATGGTGGATTAGGACCCTATTATATAAAGTAACTTAAAGGATAATTTTGTTGTTGAGAATGTGGTTCTGATAGGGTAATCAATTGTTTTGACTTCTAATTTGTAGGAAGTGTCACATTGAGAGTCTTCATCGGGGTTGTGGTGTGAAGAGTTTATGAGAAGGGGAATAGTCTTTTCGGAAGGTGACAAGGTATTTTTCTCTCAATGTGGAAGGATAGGGAAGCTATATGGTCAGTGGCCTCAAACTTCTATTTAATGTAGAGCTTTCAGAAGTATGGGGTATGTGTAGAGGTTTTGTATGAAAAATAGTGGTCAAGACACTGATGGAGGATCAAGGGTGATATAGAGTGACATAATGGGGATAGTTACCCAATAGTAGGTTGGCAGTTAGAGTTATACTAGATTTACCAGTTGAGGTGGCGAACATGGTACTCTGGGGAATGAGAACCAATATCAGCATGGAAGTATAACTCTTAGAACTAAGAAAATATCCCAAGGTAGTGAAGCAGGTCAACTTAATGTTGTTTATCTAGCACCTGGTGGTGGAGTTTCTGTACAATGAATTGTTTGAGGTATGATTATTTTAGATTCTAGGCTATTAAGTGCTTTATTTGATATAGGTTCCTAATATTATTTTATATCAACATAGATTGTGAGTGTACTAGGGTTAATGGAGGAACATATATGTGGGGTTATGTAAATTGACTCACTTTTAGTGGTATGTTAAGAAAATATATGATATTTTAATGGGTTTTCCCTCTAGGTTGGTGGGTACCATTTTCTATGGATTTATTTTTCCTAGAGAATATAGGATATGATCTGATTTTGTGAATGTATTTGTTAGTATTTTACTAGTACAATATTGACTCTTACCTATGTTGGTTAAAATTTATGTCCCTGGAAGGGAATACTAATGTATACCTTGGGTAATGAGATATCCAAGCAGGCAAAGCATGGCCAGTTAGTCCATAGATTGGTGTACATACAACCCAAGTGCCTTGTCTTCTTCTTATTGATGGTAAGTAGAGAAGCATGTCTTTCCAATCTTTTTAGATTAGTTTCAGTATGTTTTTTCTAGGGAATTCTCAGGTTTTCCACCTAATAGAGATTATGAGTTCATGATAGAGTTACAAAAAAGGAAATAACCAGTTTCTATTCTACCATATTTAATTGAAACACAAGAAATACAGAAACATAAAACTCTATTGGATGAACAAGAGAACAATAGGTTTATTCACCTAAATACATCTCATTGGGGATCTCTAGTGTATTTTCCGGAGTATAATAATTAGCCCTTGTGGTTATGGGATGATTATAAGAAACTAAATTAGATGAAACTTTTGAATCAATACTCAATTATATAAATTGGTTATTTTTTTAATATTTGAGAGGTTCTTTGTTTTTTTTAAATGATTTGAGATTGTTGTATCATCAGTTAATGGTGAGAGATTTTGATATAACACAGTCTTCCATTAGGTGTTGGTATGAGTTATATGAGTTTTTTGAGATTTATATTTGGTTTACTAATGAACCAGAAGTGTTTAGAGCCCTTATGAAATAGATCATTCCCCCATACTGAGATCAATTTTAATTTTTTTTATGACATCTTTGTGTACTCCAAGACTCGTAATGATCCATTTATACACATTTATATCAACCTGAGTAAACTAATAGAGCATAGGGTATATGAAAAATATTAAAGTTCCATTTTTGTATTTAGAAGGTTCATTTCATGGGTCACATCATCTCAAAGGAAGGTGTATTTTTGGACCCTAAGAATGTGAAATATGTTATATCTTGGGAGAAGCCCATGAATGTTTCTGATGTTGAAAATTTTCATGGTTTAATAGGATATTACTGAAGTTTCATTAAAAACCTCTCCCATTCAGTAGAATTTTTTTCAGGATTAACCAGGAAAGGCATCCAATTTTAATAGTCTGTGGCAGATGAGGATACCTTTATGGAGTTAAAGATGTGGCTGAATACTGCACCATTTTTTATTCTTCCTAATCCGAGTAAAGTGTATACCTTAATTTGTGAGGCATATGGTGTTGGTCTTAGGGAACTATTGTTTAATATTTATCAGGCTTTGGAATATCGTTCATGGAAATTGAGACCTTATGAACAAAATTACCCTATTCATGATCTTAAATTAGCCATGCTAGTTCAGAACTTAAAGTGTTTTGAATTTACTTTTTGGGATACAGGTTAAATATTTATAATGATCATACTATTCTTAATTATATCTTATAAAAATGGGATTTTAATTTATGAAAATGAATATGGGTTGAATACATGTAGTCCTCTAATTTGTAACTAATGTACATGCTGGGACATAGAAACAGTGTTACAGATGCTTTGGCCAGAAGACTCAAAAAGTGATAGTTTATGAATCATGTAATGAGCGGATTATTATGGAGTTGTTTGCAAAGATTACCCTAGAGTTATAGGATGTATAAGTCTAGATTTCCTTAGAAGACATGGAAGTTTAGTCCACCTTTCTGAGTTGGATCAAGGAGAGGCAATACGATGACCCAGAGTATTTTTATTCAAGGTAAAGTCTTTAATGTGGGGAAACACCTTTTATTTTGATGATGAATTATGATGATATATTTTATGTTCTTATATATTTTGTCATGATGACATGTATGTATGAAGAGTTTATGCTGGATTTTCGCAAATAAAAGTGGGAAGTACATAATATTTTAAGTAAAATATATTGTGATATTCATATGAAATATTGGTGGACATGGATAAAGAATAATATTGAAGGGTTTAGGATGTGATGTTATATAAATTAATAGGTGAAGGATGAGCATCAATGTTCAGGTGGTTTCTTAAATCCTTTTCCCATCCTAAAATAGAAGTGTGATGATGTGGTGATGGATTTTGTGGTGGGTCTTTTGAGGAAAACTATGAAGAATGATATGATCGGGGTAGTTGTGGATAGGTTAACCATGGTGGCACATTTATACACATTTGAGATAACTTCAATGATTAGATGATGGGTGAAATGTATGATCAAGAGATAGTGATGTTTAATGGGGTTTCATGATCTATAGTTTTATATTGTTATTTGTCGTTCACTTGATTATTCTAAAAGGGGTTATAGAAAGCCCATGGAACCCAGGTGTATTTGAGTATGGATTTTCACCCACTGATGGATGAGCTGTCAGATCATAGAATTTAGGTGTTAGGGGACATGTCGATGGAATGCGTCCTAGATTCTATTGTATCTTTGGAGAAACAATTAGATATACTTGAGTTCTCTCAACTAAATAAGTTATTATGATACAATTTAGATGGAACCATTTGATGTGCTTTATAGGAGGCTATGTAGGTCACCATTGTTTTGGATAGAGGCTGAGTAATTAGAGTTTTTTGGACTAAGTGTCATACATGAGACATTATAATAGGTTTAGTTGAATTATTAATGAATAGACATGTATAAGATAAGGAAAAATTCAAATATAGATCATTTTTGCAGACAAATTAAGTTATTTGTGTGTGATATTGAGTTTCTTCAAGTGTCACAATGGTTGATCTAGTATCAGATTCAGAAATAGGGATATTTGGCAGCCACATATGTGGGATTTATGGAATTGTAGAGAGTATTAGACCAGTAGAATAACGATTGTCTCTTCCAAAGTGGTATAGTGGTATGTATGCTATTTTTCATGAGTCCCAGATTCATCCATATCACCCTAAACATTATCATGTAATTCATGATGATGAATTTGTGCTTGAGACATATGTCTCCTTTGAGGATTATCCAGTTTGTATTGTGGGTCATATGGAGAAAGTCTTATAGGGAAATACTTTGCATTTTTCGCGTTTTTGGGAAGCATGTTAAGGTTTAAAAGAAACATGGGAGTGGGAAATGTATATGAATCCCAGTTTCCAGAAATCATTTTCTTTGGAGCTCAGTGATGTTTGGGAAGAGTGGATCAAGGATGAGACATTATAAGGTGGGAAGGTTGTAAGATCTTGTATATCATGGTTTATGTTATTATTTATATATTTGTTTAAATACTATAATGATTATTAATAAAAACCTACCAAGTCTTTTTTGTGTATCAGGGATGTTTCCAGGTCTTCAAAATGAAAAAGAAATTGAAATATGGTCATCCAGTGAATGCTGCATGGTTTCTATATTTTTTGGAGTAACAATGTTCCCTAATATTGCATTCTAAGAGGAAGGGTGCATAGTTTGGATGAAAACATAAATGGGGGGGAATCCAAACCATGTGGAATTAGAGAGATCCATTCCACATAGATGGCATACAATTTGATAAACCGTGCATGCTCACTAGGTAATCGTGAGACCTAACCCCTCTTGGACTGAGGTTGGCATATAGTAATATTTAATTCTTCTACCTGATTATTTCTCCTAATTTCTTCTCCAGCACCCTAGTAGAAAACCAAAACACCCAAGTCTTATTAAGGATCAATCTACTTTTATTATTAGTTATTCACAGTGTCATTGGGTGTGGATCAAATATCTGAGTATGTATAATGTTTATCATTTCTCATCCTTCTAGATAAGGGTTTGTAGAATAATTATTCCTATTTTATATTTTTAAAACACTATTTTTTAGATGGATCTTTGGTTTGGTATTCATTATTGTGTTGGATCTGAATCAAAATATATGTTTGATGGTGTAGTTGTATTTAGAATCAAGGTAGGTGGTCGAAAAGTTATATCCCATAGTATTGATATTGTTTTATGTGCATTTGTATGTGCTATGGTGTTTTATTATTTTTATTTTGGTGCCTTTAGAGGCATTTGTTAAATTGGTTGGTTTATTGATGAATATAATCCCTCATGATCCCCATGGGATGCATTTATATTTATTAAATGGGTTATACATCCTTCTATGGGGTGTTACCTCACCTTAAATATGAATGATTTTAATGATGAAAATATAATTGATTCAAGATGATGTAGGGTCCATGATAAACATGTATATATAAAATCATGAATTTTAAAATGGCATTAATGTTACATGAGATGGGTTTTTAACATGGAAAAAGGGGTTGTTAGGAATAATATGAATATAATAAATGAATTAATGTGAATGTGTAAAATGAATTATCGGTTGTAATGGAATTATGTTAAATGGTATAAGACATGTGAATCAAAATGGGATAATTTGTTTAAGGAATGTAAATGATAATGTGTAAATGGGTTAAAGAATAATGATGGCTTGTATGTTCAATGAGATTATGATTTTAATGATGAATGTGTCATTGCTAATGGGGTTGTTTGATAAAAGTAGTAATGATTAATGAAGCATGTGCACATGGATTGGTTGTGTGGGGTATTTTAATTGAGGATCTATAACCACATGTTGGGTTACTCTAAGGACCTAATCCCCACCCCCTTTAATGATGAGATAGGGAGATGACTGAGGCATTATGAACCTAATGGTTGCATTGCATGAAAGTTCCTAGATAGAGTCTCTAATGTATGATTGATCTAATTATTGTGAAATGATTACCTCAGTGAGATAGGGAACATGACTTATCCCTGTATGCATTGTTTTTTTACTATAATAGACTATTTGAAATTGATGAAAATGTCTAAACCATGGAATAAATGGACAAAAATGGTTTCAATGATCATTATTAACTAATGTCACAAAGTTTACTTTTATTTATCTTGTTTACTAAGATACATTCATACACTATCAGCTTATACAAGATATTTATTTAGAAACAGTTGGTGGTGGGATACTATGTTTTACTCAACCCTTGATTTGGAAAATTATTTAGTACCCAATAATACATTATGATTGCAGGTTAGAAAAGGGGCAAGGGACATACGCTACTTGGTTGACTGGGCATGTGATGTGCATGAATGAGGGATCTAGACTCAGTGTCATGACATAATTTGGGGATTCATCTGTTTATCTTAATTTTTGGATTTTTATCACTTGGAAATGTATACCATGGCATACAATATTTACTTTTTGGTTGTGGGGTTATCTCAAATTTCTGGAAATGGTCTATAATTCTTGTTTTTTTATTTTCTATTATTTCCATTATTTCTCATTTTTATCTGTTGTGTTTTACGATGATAAATAGGGTATAGTGTCCACACATGTTCTTTTATACCCTTGATTCTAGTTGGTAGACTCTAGTATATTGGGAGGTGTGCTTGTGGTAATAAACCAAACAAGAAAAGATAAATTGTTTAATGTCTTTAAGGTTGGGGAATATAACGACCCATACTTTACATACATTGATAATACATCAAACTTTATGCATACTTATTACAAAATATAACAGAACCATGAAAGGACCGTATAGGTATAGTGTCTTTGGAAACTGGGAAACATAAACAACTTGTTCATAAATAATCTACACTGTCTCCCATTTATTTCATCATATCTGGAGTCCCTTTTGGAATATCCTACTTAATAACCTTCTTCCTGGCCTAGGGAAAGAAAACATACAAAGGGGTGATCTCAAATTCTCAGTAAGGGTAAACAAAAGAAATATCAATCACATCATATTCATAAGAACATAACATTTTGGAAATCTTACCCTGCAAATGAGATCAAAATTTCATAACATGGGATAAATCATGGTAGTGAAATGTAATCACAATAATCATAACGTAAAACAAGAAGATTTGTGGCATAAACACATAATCATAGAGAATCATTTCTTATTAGTCAAGACTCATTGCCAAGACTATCTTAGTGGACAAAGTCCATTTCTGAACCGAGTTCATTCCTCGTTTCAGTCCTGTTTCGCTGAACCGGTTTAACCTGCCGTTCCAACCATGTCTATCTCATGGGATATAAAATATTTACCCAATGCATTGGAGGGAGATATAGGTCCCACTGATCTCATAATGATACCATTCTTATGTGTGCCACAAAATCATAAACCATACATCATAGCATAACTCATGTAATAAAAATGGGAATATTAAAACATTGTGACATCATAAAACAATTCATATAAGATAAAGGAATTCATAATAATAATTCCATCACAACATAATAATATCAATGTAATAATAGGAATAGAAACATAACCCTTTATTATCTTAGATGTAAAATAGTTTAGATAAAACACTTGAACTCCATTCTTGAGGAAAATATCCTTTCTACATAAAAAACACTTTTCCTTTCATAACATGTCATAAAATTATAAAATAAAATAAGTTGATTAAAAATAAACTTGAAAAATTGTAATGGAAGCTTCTTGAAATAATGTTTTAAAAATCCATTCATTCCATATAAGTTAAAAAACATTCTTCTCGTACTTTTTTCCGAAAAGTCAAAAAGTACCTCATACGAAAAACGACAAAAGATTCCTTTCATAAATTTTACTAAAAACTCACGGAAGGGTAAAATTGAATTTAAAAAATTTTAGGTGTATAAAAATAATATTAAATTTTTAGGAAACATGGAGGTGGATGATAAAATACACCCTAGTAAATACCAAAGTATAAACAATCTCGAATAAAAATGAGATTGTGATATTTTCCGTTAACTTAGGTGTGATTTGCTTCGTAAGTGTCCGAAACTCCTGTATAATGATTTAAATATTGTCATTGACTTATTCTAGAATCATACTCATTTTTATGATATCATATATGGTCATATTCTTAGCTTATTATTAGTAATATTTCATTGCTACTTGTTATTCTGGTGTTTATTACTTTTTGTTCTTAGGCGTGTTTTGTCGAATAAATTTTTATTCTTCTTTTTAGGTTATAGATACCTCATTTCCAGTATGGTATTAATTAAATATATATCATATTTATTCACTCAATTCATTTATGTAATCATTATGCAATGAAAATCATGTAGAACGAGTCGCATCACATCGTGGAGACGGTATTCCGTACGTACGCACAAGCGATGATATCGTTCCCATGATCGTGGAATTGTATTGGAGTTTATGTAAACTATTTAAGAATCAATATCACTTTAAAATAATCATATATATTCATTTTTTACACCATTATACCCATCCAAGTAAGGTGGTGCTGGAAAATAGATTACACCACGGCATGGAGATGGTATTCCGTACGTACGCACGCGTGGTGATTTCATTTTCCGTAGTATGGATAGATGGTGAAATAGGGTTGTTTCATACTTATAATAACATATCAGTATATTAGTGATACTGGTGTTATTACTTCATAATGAAACAACTAAAGAAGAAGAAGTTGAAGAAGAAATAAAGTTGAAAGAATCGGTAACGGACATTACCTCTTCTTTGAAGCGCTTCATTGAGAACTCCTTTTAGGGAACTAAAATTGGTCTTTGAATAAGACAAGGACCACTAGGATGTTTCTAGAGATGTGGAGCAGAGAAATTTTCATGGTTTGGCCGAGCATGAAGGCTCAATGTGGTGTGAGGAATAGAGGGAGGATGTCCCCTTTTATAAGGGAGGAGAGGGGCACCTTTGGAAAAACTAAAATTATTATTTTATTATAAATCCATATTCGATTTTAAATAGCTCAAAATTGATTTATTTAGAAGATAAGATGGGGATGGGTCGAAATAATCTCATACAATAGAATTTGGACAAGTTTAGTTTACTATTTTAACCTTTTCATTTAGATTTAACTTTAAGTTAAATAATTTTACTTTTACCGTGTCTTTTTGTGTTCTTATACTATAAGGTTAATAAACATACTATAACAATCCAAAATAACCCCAAGTTGTTTATTATTAATATATTTAACCTTATCTAAGTCATTTGGCTGAACCTTAGATTTTCAGGAATAAAATAACAAATAATAATATAATATATTTTTTAAAAACTATTTTATGTCAATTTTGACACTATTTAGTAATTGATTTTTTTGAAAATCATAACTGAAATATTAGTTCTAAAAAAGTTACTTAAATCAATAATAACATGTCATATTGACCTATAATTTTAGTTCAATTCATAAAAAGTCTCAAATTACATTTATTTGGGTATTTATAACATCAATTATGTCAATATTTCATTAATAAAATAATTACTGCATCATCTTTGTGTCATAAATAAATTAAATTATTTAATGTCTAAAAATTACAGATAAAATACCACTATGTAGGAAATATGTTTAGATTTCTAATGCATATTTATAGTCTAATTTATCTTATTTATAACCCTATATTAAAAATTATTTACTTATTAAACTTTAATTTTAACTATTTTAACCCTTCTTTAAATAAATTAATAATAAATGTCCTAATCTAATCCAAGTTGTCCTAAATGGTCATATTTTATTCCTAAGGTTTTATTTGTCGAATTAAACTTATCCAATAGAATTATGATAAGTTTTAGGGTAATAATAATATCATTTTTACCCTTAATTACCTTATTTACTTTTAATCATGGTTAAAAAAATAAAAAAGTTACTATTCACGCAAAAATATTTTCTTCCCATTGACCCACATTTTTTTCCTTGATATTAACCGTGTCTCTCAGATTTTTGAAATTCTCCTCATAGAAGCGGTAAAATTATGTTTTATGTGAATTTGTAAATTTTCCTAGAAGGTGAGTAAAAGACGGCGAAAAGTTCAATAAAATTTTTATATAACTAAAATTATTATAAAATGACTCAAATGAATTGAATTAAACATATATAGATATTATGTATCAATTTTGACCTAAAATAAATTGAAATAAAATTAATAATTATTTAAATAAAAAGTCGGTTTTTAAATAGTAACCCAGTGTTTTCACTATTCATCAAAAATTGAAAGTTTCCAAAAAAATACCAAAATCTCACCCTAGGATAATTTCGATATTCCGAATCCAAAAATAAAGTCCATTTTGAAAAATAAAATTTAAAAATTTTCAAAAAGTTGTTATTACTATTCATAACGGCTGGTTTTAATAATATTTTAATAGCATATAATTGTTTAGTAAACTCGTTCTTGCGTACGACACACGCTATCAAGGAAGGTCTTGATTCCATGTAGAGAAAGCCAAGATATTGTTGTGTGTAGTGAAAGATTCCTTTGATGATTTATATAAAATAAAAACAAAATATTTCTTTAAAAGTCTCGGGTGGTACATTCTACCCCCCTTAAAATGAATTTCACCCTCGAAATTCGTCACTTGTAACAAACAGATGAGGATACATCTCCCTCATCATATCCTAAAGCTCCCATGTAGCTTCTTATAATTGGTGGTTCCACCATAAACCTTTCACTAAACGAGTGGTCTTGTTCCGTAGGACTTTTTCGCTACGATCCAGAATCTATATCGGTTGTTCTTCATAAGAAATATCTTGCTCCAGTGGTACAACTTCTGAGCTGAGTTAATGTGAAGGATCTGGTATGTACTTCCTCAAGAGAAATACATGGAACACATCGTGAACTTGGGAGAGATTCGGTGGAAGCACCAATCGGTAAGATACCTTCCCAACACGATCCAATATTTTAAAAGGACCGATATATCTAGGGCTCAACTTTCCCTTCTTTCCAAATGTCATTACTCTCTTCCAAGGAGATATTCATAAGAACACTTTATCACCCACTTAAAACTCTAGGACTTTTCTTCTGTTGTCGGCATAGCTTTTTTGTTGACTCTAAGATGCTCTTATGTGTTGTTGAATAGATCTGACCTTTTCTGCCATCTCATCAACAAGATCAGGTCCTAATAGCTTTCTTTCCCCAACTTCATCCTAGCAAGTTGGAGTCCTACAATTCATTCCATAGAGTGCTTCATAAGGAGACATCAGAATACTGGAGTGAAAGCTATTATTATATGAAAATTCCACCAAAGGTAGTTGTTGATCCCAACCACCTTTGAAATCCATAGAGCAAGCTCTCAATATATCTTCTAGAGTTTGAATTGTCCTCTCAGACTGACTGTCTGTCTGAGGATGATAAGCAGTGCTGAAACTCAACTCTGTATCCAGAGTATGTTGAAGACTTCACCAGAATTTCAAGGTAAACCTCGGATCCTAATCAGATATAATGGAAATTGGTACTCCATTCAATCATACCACTTCTTTTACATATATCCTTGCAAGCTTATCCATAGAGAAATCCTCTCTAATAGCGATGAAGTGTGCCGACTTTGTAAAACGATCAACTATGACCCAGATAGCATTAATGCCTTTGGATGTTTTAGTAAGTCCTGTGACAAAGTCCATAGTGATGTTTTCCCATTTCTATTTGGGTACAAGTAATGGTTGTAACATCCCCTTAGACTTCTGTCTCTCAGCTTTAACTTGCTGACAAACCAAGCATCGGGAGACATATTCAGAAACATCTCTTTTCATGCCATCCCACCAGAAGTACTCTTTCAGGTCCCTATACATCTTCGTGCTTCCAGGATGAATAGAGAATGAAGAACTTTGAGCCTCATCTAGCAGCTCCTTCTTTAATTCTCGGATGGGAGGAACACAAAACTGATTCCTAAACATTATTTTCCCATCACAATCAAGGTTGAATTCCGGAACATTTCTCACCTTCTTTTGTAACTCTACATCTTAATTTTGTGCCTCTTTAATCTTAACATGTATAGATGGTTGAACATTCATTTGAGGAAGACACAATTTTTCCCCTTTCATTATAATTACAAGATCCATCCTTTGTAAATCCATAAATATTGGATATTTTGTGATCCTCGTCATGGATAAACTGGCATGGTCTTGTCGACATAATGCATCTGCCACCTTGTTTGCTTTCATAGGGTGGTAATGAATTGAGCAGTCGTAATCCTTAATCATCTCCAACCATCTTCTTTGGCACATATTCAGCTCCTTTTGTGTGAAAATATACTTTAAACTTTTATGATCAGTATAAATGTCACACCTTTCTCCATAAAGATAATGCCTCCAAATATTTAATGCAAACATTACCGCAGCTAACTCCAAATCATGAGTCGGGTAATTTTGATCATGGATTTTGTACTGTCGTGAGGCATAAGCTATCACCATATCATTTTGCATAAGAACACACCCCAATCCCTTCTTGGATGCATCACTGTAGATCACAAACCTTTCTCCAGTACAAGGCAGTGTGAGCACAGGTGCACTGGATAACCTTCTTTTCAACTCCTTGAAATTCTTTTCACATTCCTCCGTCCAAAAAAACTTAACTCCTTTCTGATTCAAACTAGTGAGTGGATTAGATAATCGTGAAAAATCATTCACAAAACATCGATAATATCTAGGAAAACCAAGAAAACTTCGGATCACAGTTACTATTGTTGGTCTCGACCATCTTTCGATAACCTTTGTTTTTGCTGGATCCACAGGTATCCCCTCTTTTGAGATAATGTGACCCAAAAATGTAACTTTTTGAACCCAAAATTCACACTTGGTAAATTTGGAATAAAGCGTCTCCTTTCTAAGGGTCTTTAATATAATTCTCAAGTGATCTTCATGTTCTTCCTTAATCTTTGAATACACAAGAATATCGTCTATAAAGACTACAACCAACTGATCAAGATAGTCTCTAAAGACTCTATTCATCAGATCCATGAAGATAGCAGGGGCATTAGTAAGACCAAATGGCATCACTATAAATTCATAGTATCCACACCTTTTACGGAATGTCGTCTTTGGTATATCCTCCCTTTTGACCCTTAACTGATGATACCCTGAACGAAGATCAATCTTGGAAAAGTATTGAGCTCCGTGTAGTTGGTCAAATATGTCCTCAATGCGTGGGAGAGGATATTTGTTCTTGATAGTGATCTGGTTAAGTTATCGATAATCAATGTAGAGTCTCATTGATCCATATTTCTTCTTAACAAACTGAACAGGTGCACCCCAAAGTGACGCACTAGGGAGTATGAACCCCTTATCAATATTCTCTTGGAGTTGCGTCTTCAATTCTTGCAACTCAGTTGGGGCCATTCTATAAGGTGTCTTTGAAATAGGCAAAGCACCCGGTAAGAGTTCTATTGAAAACTCAACTTCACGATTTGGTGGAAGACCCGGAAATTCCTCCGGAAAGTTATCATCAAACTCTCGTACAATGGGCATATTCTTAATCGTGAGATTCTCACCAACCATTTGAGAAACATAACCTTTATTTAGTGGAATCAAGACCCATAATATGGAAGAAATTTCCAATAGAAGGTTATGTTAATCCTTGCATCGATAGACGGTCAAATATTGATATGGAATATGAAATGTGACTTCCCTTCTTTGGAAATTGATATGATCTCCATATAAAGAAATCCAATACATGACAATAATCACATTAAATTCCACTATAGGGAGGATCACAAGATTTGCAGGAAGCACTTTCCCACAAACTTCAATTTGAGAAGAATTATAAACTTTTGATGTGACTGTTGTGCCATTAGGGGTTTTCACATCTAACTCAACATCTAATTGTTGAGGTAATATGGTGATACCATTAGAAAATTATTCAGAAATAATATAGTGGGTGGATCCCGAATCAAATAAAACATTTGCTACTTTAGAGTGGATGGAAAGTGTACCTTTCACCGCTTCGTCATCATACTCCACATTGCTGGAAGAAATCGCATGTCACTTTCCTTTATCTTTAGCCTTAAGAGTTTGTTGACATCAATCATCATAAAAAACCCTTGGATTTGGGCATTTATTGGCATAATTCCCCATCTCCTTGCACTTGTAACATTGAAGTATAGGAGGTGCACTCTATATATCCTTTTCATTGTTCGCATCACTAAACATCTTCTTCCCATCATTGCGGCATTCAAATGCCCGATGACCTTCCTTTCCACATTTGAAACATTTACTTGTCCCTTTAAGACAACTCCCTCCATGTTTCTTTCCACACATTGAGCATAAGGGAAAACACATCTTCTTTTCAGTGTGCTCTTTAGATTTTCTTTTGAATTCCATTTTCTTCTTCTTATCAAACCCATATGACTGATGGGTTACTCCAATCTCCATCTCAACTTTGAGAGCACATCGAACGATTTCCTCATAGCTATTGAAGTCCCTTATGGCTAACGCCCTTTGAATACTTGGTATTAAGCCACCAAAGAATCCATCGATCTTACTCTCAGGTTGGATAATAATACCAGAAGCGTACCTAGAAAGTATTGTAAAATTAGATTCATCATCCTTTTGCATTAGTTCAAGAAACTCCTTATCCATCTTTGTTCAGATAATATGAGGGAATTAATTATTGAAAAATAAGTTCTTGAACTCGTCCCATTCCATGGACTCAATTTCATCTCTTGGCCTCGTATTCTTGATAAGATTCCACCATTGATTAGCATCGCCTTCCAAACGATACACTGCTAATATGACTTTATCATGTTCAGAACATTGAAGAACTGAAAATATCTTTCCAGTAGTACTGATCCATTGTTCAGCAACTAGTGGATCAGTAGACCTGCTGAATGAAGGTGGACGCTGTCTCATTAAGGATTCAGAAAAATGGTGCTCCTTCCTTTGCTCGTTTGGATGTCCTGCGTGATTCATAGCTTGAGAACGTTGTGTGAGCATGGCTACATGATTTTTCATTCCATCTCCCATATCTTTTGGTTGCTCTGGGGGACAATCATCGCATTGCCCGTCACATTCTTCATTAACACGGTTCCTTCTGGTTCCATCCATTGACTAAAACCAAGAAGAATAGTGTGAGAAACACTAATTATAATAGGAAAACCACATAATCAAGAATAAAATTTCACACATAAGGTATTATCCTAGGTTATTCATGGACATTTCTAAAACAATAAGTTTGTGTTCTATGCTTAGACTTAACCTTAGGATTCTTACTAAGGCTTTCACATCCTAGTTTCAAAAGGATGACTATACCTTTCCTCTAATACCAACTATAACGACCCATACTTTAGATACATTGTTGATACTTCAAAATTGAATCATAATTATTACAACATATAACAAAACCATGAAAGGACCGTATAAGAATAGTTTCTTTGGAAACTGGGAAACATAAACAACTGGTTCATAAAGCATCTACAATGTCTCCCATTTATTTCATCATATCTAAAGTCCCTTTTGGCATATCCTACTTAAAAACCTTCATCTTGACCTGGGGAAAGAAAACATAGAAAGGGGTGATCTCAAATACTTAGTAAGGGTAAACAAAATAAATATCAATCACATCATATTCATAAGAACATATCATTTTGAAAATCTTACCCTGCAAAAGAGATCAAAATTTCATAACATGGGATACATCATGGTAGTGACATATAATCACAATAATTATAACTTAAAAAATGAATCTTTGTGGAATACACACATAATCATATAGAATCATTTCTTATTAGTCAAAACTCATTGCCAAAACTATCTTTGTGGACAAAGTCCATTTCTGAACTGAGTTCATTCCTCGTTTCAGTCCTGTTTCACTGAACTAGTTTAACCTGTCATTCCAGCCATGTCTATCTCATTAGATATAAAATATTTACCCAATGCATTGGAGGGACATATAGGTCTCACCCATTTCATAATGATACCACTCTTATGTATGCCACAAAATCATAAACCATACATCATAGCATAACCCATGTAATAAAAATGGGAATCATAAACCATCGTGACATCATAAAACAATTCATATAAGATAAAGGAATTCATAAAAATAATTCCATCACAACACAATAAAATCAATGTAATAATAGGGATAGAAACATAACCCTTTATTATATTAGATTGAAAATAATTTTGATAAAACACTTGAACTCCATTCTCGAGGAAAATATCCTTTCTACTTGAAAAACACTTATCCTTTATTAACATGTCATAGAATTCTAAACTAAAAGAAGTTGATTAAAAATAAACTTCCAAAATTGTAAAGTAAGATTCTTGGAAATAATGTTTTAAAAATCCATTCATGCCATATAAGATAAAAAAACATTCTTCTCATACTTTTTTCGGAAAAGTCAACAAGTACCTCATATGAAAAATGACAAAATATTCCTTTCATATCTTTCACTAAAAACTCACCAAAGGGTAAAATTGAATTTAAACAATTTTAGGTGGATGTAATTAATATTACATATTGATGAAACATGGATGTGGATGATAAAATACACCCTAGTAAATACCAATGTATAAACAATCTCGAATAAAAATGAGATTGTGATATTTTCCCTTACCTTAGGTCTGATTTGCTTCGTTAGTGTCCGAACCTCCTGTATAATGATTTAAATAATGTCATTGACTTATTCCAGAATCATACTCATTGTTATGATATCATATATGGTCATATTCTTAGCTTATTATTAGTAATATTTCATTGCTACTTGTTATTCGGGTGTTTATTACTTTTTGTTCTAATGCATGTTTTGTTGAATAAATTCTTATTCTTATTTTTAGGTTATAGATACCTCATTTCCAGAATGGTATTAGTGTAATATATATAATTTTTATTCACTAAAATCATTTATGTAATCATTATGCAACGAAAATCATGTAGAACGAGTCGCATCACATTGTGGAGACGGTATTCCGTACGTACGCATGAGCGATGATATCATTCCCATGATCGTGGAATTGTATTGGAGTGTATGTATACTATTTAAGAATCAATATCACTTTAAAATAATCATATATATTCATTATTTACACCATTATACCCATCCAAGTAAGGTGGTGGTGGAAAATAGATTACACCACGGCGTGGAGACGATATTCCGTACGTACGCACGCGCGGTGATTTCATTTTCCGTAGGATGGATAGATGGTGAAATAGGATTGTATCATAATTAGATTAAAATATCAGTATATGAGTGATAATGATGTTATTACATCATAATGAAACAACTAAAGATGAAAAAGTGGAAGAAGAAATAAAGTTGAAAGAATCGGTAACGGACATTACCTCTTCTTTGAAGCGCTTCTTTGAGACATCCTTTTAAGGCACTAAAATTGGTCTTTCAAGATGACCAGGACCTTTAGGATGTTTCTATGGAAGTAAAGAGGAGAAATTATCAGGGGTTGGCCGTGCTTGAAGGCTCAATGTGGTGTGAGTAAGAGAGGGAGGATGTTCCCTTTTATTAGGGAGGAGAGGGGCACCTTTGGAAAAACTAAAAATATTATTTTATTATAAAGCCATATTCAGTTATAAATAGCTCTGAATTGATTTATTTCGAAGATAAGGTGGGGATGGGTCGAAATACTCTCAAACAATATAATTTGGACATGTTTAGTTTACTATTTTAACCTTATCATTTAGATTTAACTTTTAGTTAAATAATTTTACTTTTACCGTGTCTTTAAGTGTTCTTAAACTATAAGGTTAATAAACATACTATAACAATCCAAACGAACCCCAAGTTGTTTATTATTAATATATATAACCTTATCTAAGTCATTTGGCTGATCCTTATATTTTTAGGAATAAAATAACAATTAATAATATAATATTTGTTTTAAAAACTATTTTATGTCAATTTTGACACTATTTAGTAATTGATTTTTGTGAAAATCATAACGGAAATATTAGATCTAAAAAAGTTACTTAAATAAATAATAACATGTCATATTAACCTATAAAATTAGTGTAATTCATAAAATGTATCTAATTACATTTATTTGGGTATTTATAACATCAATTATGTCAATACTTCATTAATAAAATAATTACTGCATCATCATTGTGTCATAAATAAATTAACATTTTGAATGTCTAAAAATTACAGATAAAATACAATTATGTAGGAACTATTTTTATCTTTATAATGAATATTTATAGTCGAATTTATCTTATGTATAACCCTATATTAAAAATTATTTACTTATTAAACTTTGATTTTAGCTATTTTAACCCTTCTTTAAATAAATTAATAATAAATGTCCTAATCTAATCCAAGTGGGCCTAAATGGTAATATTTTATTACAAAGGTTGTTTTTGGTCGAATTACACTTATCCAATAGAATTAGGACATGTGTTAGGTTAATAATAATAACATTTTTACCTTTAATTACCCTATTTAATTTTAACAGTGGTAAAAAAAGTAAAAAGTTACCATTCACCAAAAATTATTTTCATCCCATTGAACCAAATTTTAGTCCTTGATATTAACCTTGTCTCTCGGATTTTCGAAATTCCCCTCACAGAAGCGGTAAAATTATGTTTTATGTGAATTTTGAAATTCTCCTAGGAGGTGGGTAAAAGACAGTGAAAAGTTCAATAAAATTTTTATATATCTAAAATTATTATAAAAATACTCCAATGAATTTCATTGAACATATATAGGTATTATGTATCAATTTTGACTTAAAATAAATTTAAATAAAATAAATAATTATATAAATAAAAAGTTGGTTTTTAAATAGTAACCCAGTGTTTTCACTATTCATCAAAAATTGAATGTTTCCAGAAAAATACCAAAATTTCACCCTAGGATAATTTCGATATTCCGAATCCAAAAATGAATTCCATTTTGAAAAATAAAATTTACAAAATTTCATAATGTGGTTATCACTATTCATAACGGCTAGTTTTAATAATATTTCAATAGCATATCATTGTTTAGTGAAACTCGGTCTTGCGTACGACGCAAGATATCAAGGAATGTCGCGATTACGTGTAAAGAAAGCCAAGCTAGTGTTGTGTGTAGTGAACGATTCCTTTGATGAATTATAAAAAATAAAAACAAAGTATTTCTTATAAAAGTCTCAGGTGTTATAGGGACCTTACAATTAATGTCATTTTTCAGACTATTATTATAGTTTGACATTAATGACATCAATATTTTAATGGAATTAAAATATAAAATATTAACACATCAAAAAAATCAGTATTTATCTATTATGTTATTAGAGATCATGGTCGGCCGAGAGCTCATTCTCCATCCTGGTGATAAACCCTAGTTGATTCCTGATGATGGATTTCCCCCCATCCTAGTGGGGGGGGGGGCAGTTGCTTTGGCTCCACCCCCACTAGCGTCGCGGGTGTCGTTTGTTCCATTTTAAAACTCTAATTATCTTCTAGACTTTCCGTCGATTTCCCAAATCCCAAAAGTTCTATATCATCATCATGGGGTCCCTCAGCTTTCGATTTCTTCATCATAATTATCTGCGACATCGAGCTTATTAGATTTGACCCTGGTTTCTCACTTTTCTCGTCGAAGGCCTTTCATTGATGAGTTTGATCGCTTTGTGTTCAGTGATTGGGATCTGAAGGAATGTGAAGTTGTAGGATTTCTTGATAATCATCACCTGCTGATTCGATTTGGCTTGGAGGATGACTTAATCTGTGCCTAGTAGATAGCTCCCCGCCAATGCAACAAATGAAAATTTTTCCTTCTCCAATGGTTGTTTTATCTCTATATGAATCGGGATCCTCCTTCAGTAGGGACCTGGGTAAGTCTGCCTCATCTTCCCATTCCTTTTCAAAATACTTCGATAATTTGTATGCTAGGTAATCTAGTCGGTCGTTTCCTCTACTCGGATGCTCGCACATCTTCTATGAGTCATTCAGTGAATCCTCATTTTTGTGTTGAGGTTGATTCCTCGTAGCCACCAGTCCACTGGATTTGTATTGCTGTTGGGGAGGAGTTCCGATGGAGACAAGCAATTTTGTATGAAAATTCGGTTGATTACTACTTGAATTGTTGTCATTTGGGTCATTGGGATGGTCACTGTCGTCATAGAGCCAGAAGTAGGAGGTCGGCTATTTCGGTGAAGAGGCCTCGTGGGGTATCTGGTCAAGGACAGTCACATCCTGATGCAACTAAGCATGGAAATGTTGTTCGAATGGGTGATTCATCTCTGGGAAGGCGGACACATGCTCCCCCTTATCTATCTTATTTTGTGGTGTTTGACATCTAGAAGCGCGATTTCTCACGGCATAATGGTGTGGATCATATTGGTATGGATGAGAATGGTCCTAGTACTAGAATTGGAGGCAATTTGGGAGTGCCTACTTCTTCAAGAGAGGTGTTAAAGCATGGTAAAAATCTTATTGGTCAGTTTGTTGTAGGAAGGGTTGACAGTGAGATGATCAAAGCTGGTGATGCTGAGTAGAACGGGGGAGCTTGAATTGAGCTCGGTTGATGGGAAATCTCATGATTCACTTCCTGTAGGAATGACCCTTAATATTTCGGCTGGTCCAGATACTGGAATTGGTGGAATGTTGGGAGCGCCTGCTACTTCAGGGGATGTATCGAAGCATGGAAAAAATCTTGATGATCAGGATGATGCAAAAAGGGATGGTAGTGGGATGATCAAATCCTATGATGCTAAGCAGAAGGAGGGAGATCTAGATTTGAGTTCAGTTGATGGGAAAGCTAACGATGCACCCCCTGTTTGTCCAGCTGTTAAGGATTCTTAGTTGCTGTTGACTTCTGATTGTGGTTTGCAGATCACAGCTGATACTTGTAATCGATTTTAGGAATTGGGTCATGATGAGATGAATGGGTGTCCTCAAATGAAGGAAGGCCACACCATGCAGTTTGTTAAAGAGGATGTTTTGAGGAAGGAGATGGATGTTGGTAATGTTTTTACGGAGTCTTCACGGTGTTTTTATATGATTGATATCAATGAATAATATGAGCAGAACCAGATGCTGACTCATGCTGGCCAAGAGGTGGTAATTACTGGAAAATGGGGGATGTCTCAAACAGTGATAAAGAAAATATCTGTGATTTGGCCTGGCCTTCCTTTAGTGATGTTGTCAAGGATGGGAAGAAAAAAATCTACAAATGAGTAACCTCCTCTAGTTAAAAGAATAAAAGGGAAGTTTTATTCTAACTTTCCAAAACCGATGTCAACTAGTTCCTCTGTCAGGCAATCCTCTATGGAGATATTAACCTTAGAGAAACTAAATCTTAGACTGGTGTATCTGATGGTCTTGAAGCCCTATGACATCTCTGAATGGGAATCAGCTACTGCGGAGGAAGTTATATATCATGGGTGTGGTGAGGGGTATGACTTTTATGACATGTGACTGGTTTTTCTTACTTGTTGTGCTTGTTCAATGTATGTTTCTTTTCTTAATAAATGGTTATCATATTTACCTCTAACTGAGATTTTATATTACTAGAACAAAATAACTCAACTATGATATTTTAATTTTAACATTTCAACCAAATTTAATTCATTTTTATAGATCTTGAAAATTCACTGTGTAAACATTATGTCAGCAGTAAGAAAATTATTTCATCAAAAATATTTCAAATATATTAACTTTTTAAAATAAATTCAATTTTTTAATATCCATTTAGAACCAAACTAAATCTCTTTTTATCCATATGATAAAATATTAGACATACTAAGAAAAATATAGTGAAATCTTATTTTTATGCATTATTTAAAATCATAATAATGGAATTATGAAATGATTATTTTATGAAAAGAAATAATTATATAACCATTTATTTTTATAGTCGATAAAAATAATTGAATGAAATATATTCTGGAGTTATAGAGATTTTTAGGCCATATCATTGAATTATTATCCTTATTTACCCAAATCACCATTTCCATTTTGAAAAATAATTACCATAGTTACTATTCAGAATGTCCTATAATTAAAAGGACCCATTTTATATATTATTACATTAGTATTTGAAATAATGAATATATTTTTAATGTATAAATTAATATAAGTGGTAGAAATAAATTAAAAAAAATAAATTAAATGAAAGAATGCTTTTAGAAAAAAATGCTTTTATGCCATAAAATTAACTTATAAAAAAATTATTTATATTACTGTTTAAAATATAATCAGTTGAAAAATATATATTTAGAGTGCTGTTATTTTAATTTATTGTCATTTTAAACAAAAAATTGGTATTTTAAATGAAATGGAATTATAGTGTTATAAAAAAGTTATATTTCAATATTACCATAAAAATAAATCATTTGAGAAAGTCCCAAAATTTCACCCTAAGTTGATTTGGGTTTTTTGATTTAAAAAATATATCAGTATTATGATATCAAAATTTTAAATGTTGGTGAAATTAATTAAATTATTCACTCATAAAATGAAAAAACACTCATTTATGAATAAATTTTTAAAAAAGTAAAACGAAATTAATAAAATTTGTGTTATTATTTTCTTTGAATTTATCATTGAAATGGTATTATATAAGATAATTATATATATATCATTATTTTTTAATCCTATTCATACCTATTATTGAAAATATATTTTATTTTAGTCATATTTAATGTAATATCATTTCATTATTCACATAAGCTCAGTGCTTCTAGACATTTAAACATAAGAACATGTTCTTCCTTGAAGATTATATTCATATTTCACATTCAAAATTTTGAAAAGGTAATTTTACTAACAATTTTATAATGTGGTTTTTTGAAAATAGAATTATTAATTTCGAAAAAATTGATTATTGAGATCAAGATAATTATATAAAGACACGATTTGTTATAGTAGGATGCAATGATACCCATCACAAATATACAACATCTGAAAAAAAAATTGGATCACATGCACCCCAAGTATAATTATAGATTAATGTTTTATTTAATTAAGAAAACACTTACATAAAAATTTCAATGCCTTCATATTGATATTTTTTCTACAATAACTAGAATTTTTAAATTCACAAATAATTATTATACCTATCACATTAAATTATTCACACATGAATCATTTCTATAAATAATTCATTAACATTTTTATTCAAATAATATAAATTTTTATGAAATAATAAGGTTTATAAAAATTCTTATTATGGAAAAAATAAACATAAACAATTTAAATTAATCAATGAGAATTTGACTTACATTAGTGTATGAGAACATATTCATTTTTCATGAGGATAACATTAAAGAATTCACACCCATAATAACATGGATCATTAAACATGCTACATGGAATAAATCTTTTTCAAAGACACGAATAATGTGAATCAATAATCATGGGTTATGTGATGTCAAACATGATCAAATGAACCAGTTAAAAATCTATAGAAAGAAATGAGAAAACATTTTGGTATCTTGGAACATTATTATCATAAATTAGGTTATCTTGTGTCATAAATAACTAGATCCTAGTTCAATCCATATAATAATCCTCTTTTTTTAACTTCATCTTTCTTCAATTTGAGTTAAGGATCATTAAATATTGCATTGGAGATCTATATCAGGATCACACATCATATAACTATATCAGTCTCACTAGATGTGTAAGTTGTATTATACACACAAAGTTTATAACATATATCAATACAACACATAATATTAAATCATTTAAATGTCACAAACATGAATATAAAACATGGAATCTTAAATTTTCATCATTAATAATTTAATAGATGTTTGGATTCATTTGTAATAGGATCTAACCATGGAAATGAATTTGGTTCCATGATAATTTAATCAAAATAATTAGGAGAATCCATCCATAAAAATAAAGATGTATAATATCATAATATAAGTAAATTATATTAATAATTAATGGTTATTAAAATATATGATATTATATTTAAATTATCATTTAAAACACTTCATTTAAAATAATGAAAAATACATTTTTTATTTAGTAACATGACAATATATAAATTCAAAATTAATAGAGGTATATATTTTCATTGAAAATAACCATGGAATTCCATAAAATAGGTTCTGAATCAAATAATTATCATAATTTTTGGAAAATATTTTGATTCATTAAATTTTAAAAATATACATTATTTTATAAAGTTTGTTATATGAGTAAAAATTGACTAGTGTGGAAATAGTAGGAAATTTACTTTTTAAATACATTAATAAGAATGTAAAGGATGATGTAAAATAACTAAAAGAAATAATTTATATTTATATTTGAATTTTTTAACTAATATAATTATATTTTAGGAATAGTTTTGATAATAGTTTTAAGAGGAATTTAAAAACAGTGTAATTGAAAACCCTTTACACACTATTAAAATAGAAATCCATTTTTAATAAGGAAAAAGTTATGAAACATAAAATACATGAGTTTAAAAATGATCATGAAATTATATTTCATGTGACATTTTATAAATAATATAAATGAATATAGGAGAATCAATAAAAACTAATCTTAAATAAAAAATTTCCGATAATAAAACATTTTATTTTTTATAATACATTAATAAAAAAGATAATGAATAAAACAGAATATCATGATTCTATAAAACACATAATATCTATCAACTATAGTTTTATAATACAATATTGGGTATTAATAACAGTATAAAAATAAATCATGTTGTATAACATGAATTATGTTTCAATGAATTGAAATTGATACATTGAAACCCCCTAAAACACATATTACATTTGAATCAAAATCTCATTAATGATAAAATGTAAAAAAATTATATTAATATAATGATAAAAGAGTCTTTCATAATATAATAACTCAATATAATTCATATATATTTTAGAAAAGGATATTGATGAAAAATTGCAAACATGTCTCGAAGAAACAATATTGATATGAATAATCCATTCATAGACCATATAATTGATATTAAAATTAATCAATTAATTAATTATGTTTAACAACGTTAAACAACACATAAGAAATGGCAATACATTATAATACACTAAGAGTAAATTTTATAAATAATCACAAAACAAAACATTCATATAAGTTTAAGTATGAAAAATAAATGGAAATTTATTTATTATTCTATTTTATCGAGTCTTAACTGGATACATATTTTATTTAACCTCACTTATTCCTAAGAAACTAATTTATCATACAGAGTAATCCTTATAGATTAGTCTATTAATAATACAAGAGGAACATGAGAAAGGATAAGAAGGTTTGGAGTGTATTTGTAAAGGGATTTTCTTAGATAATGTTCTCAAATGGTGTGAGGAGTAGAAGAGATGTGGATTTATTATATAAAAGAGGAGAAGGAAACCATTGAATGTACATAAAGAATTAAAATATTATAAATTAATTGGCTTTTTTTGTGATTATAAAAATTGATAAATCGTTAAGATAAGATTGGTATGTGTAAAAATCCACAAACCTAACAAAATTGATTCATTATTATTTTATTCTTTTACTCTTATTAATTTGTTTTGACCTCCTCATTAACCATTTTGATGATGACAATGATTTCAATGATTTTTTTCACTATTCAGGTTTCATAAAAGTGACTATAAAATAACATATTTACCATATATAGAAATGGTAGATATTATAATTATTATCCTATTCAAATGTAAAATAGAAATTTTTTTATTTTCCTCAAATAAAAAAATTGGTGGTGTGTAAAATTTAGTTTCCATCATTATCTAATATTTAACTCTAAATGGTGAGTTTAAATATTTACTGATCGATGCAATAAAATCAACATATTAATGAACAAGAGTTATATAAACCAATAGAAATTTATTCTTATATTATTTACTAAATCCAAAATGTGTAGAACATGATATGTTAATACAAAAGTTGATTAAAAATTATTATGAATAAATAATACATTAATATCCAATATTCAAAAACATCACCAAAGGTTCGACATAACTCATTCCATTAATAGTTAACTATATATCCCAACTAACCTGAATATCCTCAAATTAATGAATGTTTTAACCTCAATGTTTATCTCATACCTTTTATCTTATATCCAAAAAAATTCAATTTTTTAATTACTCCTTCATATTAAACATAATTATTTCATATACCTCATTCAAAAAAATGCTACAAAAAATATCATTATCCACCATAAAATCTCATCATATTAACCATAAAAATGGTTGATTATGAATTTCAAATTTTGATCAATCATAATCATATAAACTCATGATGGTATCTAGAAATCGGTTTCTAAGATCACAAGAAAACATACTAATTTTAAATGTAATCCAAACCCTACTCTAATAACAACAATAAAATCCAGAAACAAAAAGTTAGCAATTTTATATTACAAAAAAATCCTTATATATTTTGATTTTAAACTGATAAAAGTAACCCAATTTTAAACATAAATAAAATTAATCATAACTATAAAAATAATAGATTATATACCACCCTAGTGACCTTTTAGGATTATAGTTTCTAAGAATTAGTAATACTCTAATATAATATTACCCATGTCATCAAGTGATTATTTTTATTAATATACCCAACATTTATTATTTAACAAATAGTCTTTGACAACTCATATAAAGTTCATAAAACACATATCTTTTATATTCATAATTCATT
This sequence comes from Viscum album, assembly GCA_963277665.1. NCBI lineage: Eukaryota > Viridiplantae > Streptophyta > Magnoliopsida > Santalales > Viscaceae > Viscum > Viscum album. The sequence continues at coordinate 1,258,347,407 of OY728134.1, forward strand.
TAAAATCATTTTATATAACCTAGTAAATGGAATACATAATAAGGGTGAGATAAAATTCATAGTAAGGGTAAAAATAAGAATTAAAATTATAATGTAATAAGTTTTCATAAGATTACCATAATTGTATGATTATATAATCAAAGAGTATGAGAATGTCATAATAAAATTCAAAACCATCAAAACCAAGTTAATTAAGACTATGAGATAGAATAAATAGTTATAAAGGGAATGGGTAATGAGAATCTATAATCATTATCCATGTGATGAAAATTTTGATTAAAGGAACCATTAATAACTCATATAAATCCTTGAAAAATAATTTGGGTGTCTTTGAACATTATATTCCAAACCCATGATCTCTCATGTTAGAAATAATTATAGCACAATTAAATTCATAAGAAAAAATCTCCAGTTTTCTCCCTCCTTTATTCCAAAAAATACAAGAAAAATTACCTGTTACAATAGAGAACTACATTAGGTTTACCTATCATATAATATATATTGGGATCACTCTTCATATAAGTTGTGTCAAGCTCAACCATCATATAAACAGAATCATCTCACCGATCATATATGTCTTATCAGGATCAGACATTATATATGAAATATCTGGATCACAAAACATAATAAATGTATTTCACGTATTTTATATGAATATAAAAAATTTGAGCTTTCAATTTTGTCACTATTATTTTAATATCCTTTTTAATAGCATTATAACATGATTTAATTCTGTAAATTGAATGATTTTAATGTAATTTTTTTATAAATATAATAACAATCCATCTAGAGAAATAAGATTAAAAAGCACATAATATCAATTGAAAATAGGAATCATTAAATGATGTTGAAATAACTGAAAAATATTAAAAACAAAATTTTAAATAATTCTTTTAAAATAATAAAATATAAATTTATCTTATAGTTCAATGAAAATATACAAATTTGATAAGCATTATTGAATGGATTTTATTTTCAAATAACCATGTAAATAAATAAAGGATTTTTCAATAAAATTATTGATAATGACGATTAGAAAATCCATTCATGATGTAAATGATAAAAATAAATAGAATTTTAAAATATTTATAAAGAGTGTAAAAAGGGAACCTTACAGAAATCATGAAGAAATTTAATTTTTAATTCATTTTAAAATAATGATAAGGTTAATAGAAATTGAAAATAGGATATCATTTAGGTTTCAAAAATAACATTATTTAAATGTATTAAATAAAATGTAGTAATAGTTTTTTTTAATGTATATGAAAACGTGAAACAAATTAATAAAAAATACATAATAACATTTTGAAAAAAGAACCATTACGATGAATGCACATAATAAGAAACATAAAACTAAATTAGTATAGAAATATTCATGATATTATACATAAAGTGTTATAAAATACACCATATAAATGAATATTGGTTCATAAATCAAAACATTCCTCAAAGAAGGAAGTTTAAAATGAGACACTTGATACATGGAATTCCCATGAATAAAAAATCCATTGAATAACATAACGTAATATTATTATGTTAAACAAATATTTTTTTGTAAAATAATTTTTTAAATACATTTATGGTTAAAAATTTCACCAATAAAAATATGTCATGGTGTAAAACATGAATCATATATCAATGTATAGAAATTATTAAAATGAAAACCATTGAATATTTTATTACATTTTAATAAATATCTCACCAAATATAGAACATAATGGTTTGTTTTAATATAATTTTAAAAGAGTCAATGTTGATATAAGATCTCAATAAGAATCATATATAATTTAAAATGACATGTAGGTGAATAATATGAGACATGTGCTAATAATACAATATTGTGATGAATAATCCTTAAAATGATAGTATCATTGATGTATAATTATTACCTAATGAAGGAAAATTTAATTATGAAGGCCCTTAGATTGAATCCCAACTCGATTCATACGTTATTTAAATCATATATAATAATGATTCATAAATTATTCATTTTTTGGAAATTTTTTTATTTTTATTATCTTACTGTTAAACAATTTATTTGATTTATTATAATTTAATATTTATTTAAATAATTGTTTATGTCCATGTCATGTATTTTTGAAGATGTTCATTTTGAAATTACAAAGTGACATTAGTGTATTGAACATGATAAAACTTGTTATTATTCTATCATATAATGATTAAAAATCATGGAATAATAATAATATTTATTCTTTAAAAGATAATTTTCATTCAATATATGAATATAGTACATGAAAAATAAATCACATCACTTCATGGAGGTGGTAAGACACAAGTACACAAGAATGATGTAAACATTTTCTGAATGATGGAATGCTAGTAAAAATGATTTTATATAATCTTTATATAATAATAATTATCTCATGGATATCATATATATACATAAAATAAATCATTATAAAAATAAATCAGTTGTAGTAATTTAAGAAAACACATCACTTCATGGTGGTGGTGGTCGACACATACACGTGAAGGATGTTTTTATACCTCATTTGATAGAAATGAAATAAAAAAGTGTTGAACCACAATTATAATATATATTCAGTATTGGGTAGGTGCTTATGTAATAATATAATTTTATTTGTATAAGATTCTAAGGAGGTATATGATTTGGTATAATTGAAATTCACATTTCGGAGTTATACTAATTTTTAAAAAACCCACATTTGGCTTACTCATTAATCCTACTAGTATGGCCCTCTAAATATAACAGTCCCTCTATGTTATAGAGAAGAATAATTTTAATGGATTCTGGAATTCATTTAATAATATATAGTAATCAAAATGAGTTAGGAAGTGAGGAGATAAGGTTACATTATATAATAAAAGAAAGTGACACCCTTCTAGTTACTTAAATTATTTAATTAATATAACTTAATTATCTACATCATTGGCCTATAAATTTAAAAATTTTGAGTATTGGATGAGTATGAGACTAAATAATCTCATATAATAAGCTTTCTAAAATTTTAGGTTGTTTTTACACCATTATATATTAGTTTTAACCCATGTTAACCCTTTTGACGATTATAGTGATATCATGGTGCTTATACAGATTTGGGGTAAAATAGATATTATATAAGGAATATAAACACAAAATTGAAAAATGGATTCTATGAGATACCATAAAAGTTTAATTTTAAAAATAAAGTACTTTTAAAAAATTTAAATAATTTGATAAAATAGTATTTAATAAATATTAACATTAAATTTATATTCAGGACTATATAAATAGATTTAATTTAAATACATAACGATAGTAATGGATATAAATATAATTTTTTAAAAATATATAATATTTTATATTTATCTTTAAGATTATTTTAACATAATAATTCAACCAATAAATATTACTTTTAGTGTTTTTAAAATCATTTACATTATGTTTCTTCTACTTACACACACACTATTTTAGTATTACATATCCATTAATGAACTTATAACATCAATAAAAATCAAAAAAATACATGATATAAGAAATACATTAATAATTAAAATAATCATTTTGAACTTATCAAAAACTATTTTTACCATAAGGAAAAATATAATTGATTTTAAAACAAAAAGAGTTACATTTGTTTTTTATTCAATATTTATAATCAAAATAACATAATTATCAAATGAAATTGGAATGAAAATGAGACATTTTCAATAAATTCATAGAAGGTTTCTAAAAAACATATACAATAAAATAAATAAATGATTTCGTGTGATTTTTTGGCCTTATCCGAATATTTTAACCCTTAATAACATGATTTAACCTTTCTGAGGTGACATATATTTACCACATTTAATATTAATAAAACCATAAATAAAAGTAAAATATTTACAATATAAAAATCTCTTAAATAAATATATTGAAAAAATTTCCCAAGATTCAATTACTATAAGTAATAGAAACCAATTATAATGAAAATTTATAAAAAAAATGAAAAACTATTGTTAGAAAAAATATTTTTATTCCTGAAATTTGAACTTATAAAAAAGATAATATATAATAATAATTATGTTTTTATTAATTGGATTACATATAAATAAGGGAATTATTTTTAATTTAAGATCAAATTCTAATAATAATGGGATTTTTCAATGTAAAAAATGGCATTTTCACAGAAATTTTTATTTCTCCATTATTTAGTAAAAAAATAATGTTTGACAAAAATTCAAAATTTCACTATAAGATTTTAATTTTATAATTTTTTAAAATTATATCGATTTTTGCAAATAAGATTTCAAATATAGGTATAAATTATTTATTTTAGTCACTTATAAAAACTAGGGAAAGGTGTTTTTGAAGAAAACCTATTTTGAAGCATAAAATGAATTTACTAGAATTCGAGTCACTATTTACTAATAATTACGCAATACATATTTATTAAGAAAGATAATTTAATTTGTATTTTGTACATTGAATAGCCTATTCAAACCCTCCATAAGAATTTATTGGTTATAACAGTCATATTTAAAATAATATTATTTTGTTGTTCATTTAACCTCTATGTTACAAGTATTGTACGATGTTGAACATATTATTATTTTAAAATATGGGGATATTATATTATCCCACCATTTAATAAATTATTCTCATGGTCAATATAGAAAATTTATTATTCATTTATGAACCAAATATCGTCAAATCAAATGATGTGGAATTAAATTGTTATGTTGATATATATGTTATTATAATAATAAAAATTACTTTTTTAATGATAAGAGAGTGATCCCATAAAACGTCCATAAAAAACTAAATAATTAATATATTTTTATTATATAGGAGTATATCAATGTATATAGTACACCGGGATTCAAGGTAAGGGGTTTCATAACATAATTTCCATTCATTGGGTTATACTTCTACTTTATTGATTATATAATGCCAATATATAGTTTTAATTAAATTATTATTTTATTATATTTTATTTCCAAATTTATTTGTGGTTTTATAATAATTACACATCTAAATTTCATTGATTAATTCTAATTTCAATTATATGATTATTTTTAGGATTATTCTTCTCAAAATTATTTCTGCGAGTCTTGACTTTTATTTTGTACATACATCATATAATATGGTGTATGTACTACATATTGAGATGATATATAATTAATAAATCATTTATCATGTTATTAAATGATATTTTTTTCTTTTATCTTTCATCTTGTACAGATTGAAATGCTATTATTATTTTAAGTATTTTTATAGAATCAATTTCAATTATTTGAGACATATTTAATGTTATACATGATGATTTATTTATTATGGTGTAATTATTACACATGAATGTGTTTTAAAAAATTATTTCATGGAAACAAAATTTTAAAATAATAATTTTTGCATTAATTTAGTGGGTTTTTTATTCATGTACTAGACAATATATAATTTTTTTTCATCTCAAACATCATTCTTTGACACATGTTTTCATTGATTTTACTATATTTCTAAATATGGTCCATAAACATAGTCATGATGCATAATATATTTAATATTTCCTCCTCATGGTATTTTATGTTTCTTCTTATGCTATTTCTTATAATTTTTTTTTATTTTAATAGCACATATAGAGTTTTTATTTAAAAAAGTGCATTAATATTTTTAAAAACATAACAATTATTTTCATCCACATTCTTTAATTAATTCAATAAATTATATTTTATAAACATAAATTATTTTATAAATTTATTTTCCATGACCCTTGACCCTCATTTATAAGGTTTTAAAATGAAATTTCATAATTTTTTCAACATGGTTCCATTTTGAATATCTTTTTGAATGTTTGAAAACAATATTTTGAGAATGGAAAAAATAACGTTAAAATATAATTTAATCCATTTCATTTAAAATAGAGTAAAATACGTTTTTATTTATGAATTTGATCTTTTTATTCATTCCATTTTATTTCTCGAGATAGATTATAATGATTTTTTTAAATAGATTTTCATGAAACCAATTTTATTCTGATAGTTAAATTAAGTTACAAAGGAATTAAAACTAATGGTAAATGATTGATAATAAAAATTAATGATTTCATGTGTTATATATATATATATATATTCTACTTATATATTTGTAATTATGTTGAATAAACCTATTTTTTTCCTTGATAATGGGTTAGACTGATATATCGTATATAATGGGTGAGCCTGATATAACATATACATCTTGTTATACGAAAATTTGTTATGTGAAGGGTGATAATAATATACTTCTACGATGTATTAGGTAATTTTAATTATAATTAATTGAAAAATTGATGGAGTTATACAAGGTGGTTTCTCTTATGGGTTTAATTGGTATCTAGTTATTTTTTACAAGAGTTAACACTATTTATGAATATTAATCTCTATGTGGCCTATTATGGATTCAATTTTCATAAAATTTTTTTGAAATGATTTCAATGATAAAATAATGATTTTTAAATTTGGAAGTGATTAATTATACATGGTCAACAAATAACATCAATAATGGTAAAAAAAATTGTGTTATTAAATTTTTCACCGGAATACAAGACTTGATACATTGAAATACCTCACTAAGGTTTTTATGCTCAGTCCACATTTTGAAATAATTTTTATATTGTTTAATAATGAGTAATGATAATGAAAAAATTCAAGTTGAATTTCATGAAATGAATACATGTTTTATTTTTAATTATTTAATGTTATTGTCTGTATGGAAGTTCAGTGGAAGTTTGTACTTCATAATGTATAAATTTTTTTTGAAATGTTTTCACCATATTCTTTAAAACTCAAAATGTAATATTCCTCAAGAAATTCATGATTATTAAATCTTTTTTTGATGTTTTTATACCTAATTTCACTTATATGGAATATATACTACCATTTTTCATATCATATAATGAATATTTTATACGTAAAGTTAATTTTTATAAATCATCATACTTTATATAAGGGGTTTCAGTTCAAAAGTTTCCAATGTGGTAAGGGGTTTTATAACTCAATTTACATTTTATGAGTTATACGTCTTATTCATTTTCTATTTTATTCATTTATTTAAAGTTAAAAGACCATTGATTGTGTTATTTTTAATTATTACATTATTTTTTTGGTTCTGCAATTAATATATATAATCACATCATTGGTTAATTCTAACATCAATGATGTGATCTATTAAGAGATTATCCTTCTAAATATTTTTTTATTTGATACATGAATTTTATTATACACCTATCTACATTTACAAAATTTATATATTGTCTATTAATATTTCATTCGATGAATTACTCTTTTGTCCTAATAATAAAATATCCTATTATGTTCTCTCTTTCAAAGTATATTGATTCAAATGTTATAAAAAATAAAATTTTATTCGTGGTCTCAATTTCAATTCATTGAATCATAATTTGTTCTATGCCACAAGATTAATTTTACTTGGTACACTTACTACCAATGAATATGATATAACATATTAAATCATGTAAATTTTGTGTTATATAGTATCATGTTATGTTCTATCATTTATTGGGATTTTGATTCATGTATTACCCCAAATGAAAGGGTGTTTAGTCTCAAATTTGATTATTTGAGACATTTTTTTCAAATGATACTATATTAATTTATATGATGTATAAAATTAATATTTCATATAATTTTATAAATACTTTTATAATCATGGTATTTTATGTTGCTTCATATGATCATGGATCAAAATTTTTTTTGGTATTAAAAGGGAATAAATGTTGTTTCATTAAAAACATTTTTAATGTTTTAAAATAATTTTAACCAAACTATACCTACATATCCTATATTATATGTCATATATGTTATATTATAATCATAAATTATTTCCTTATGTTATTTTAGGTGATCATGGGAATTCTTTTATGAGGTTTTATAATATAAATTTTTTATTATTTTCCACACTAGCCACTCTTAACTTTCATTGAGAATATATAAAAAGAATTATTGTTTTTTTAATTTCAATATGAATGAATTTTCATACCATCATTATCATTAACTAATTTATAGGTTTCGTTACTTGTTTTCATTTTTTATTTCAATTAAAAACATTACCTTGATACATAGTCAATATTAAATGTTTAATGTTACCCAAAAATTATATTTACCATTTTTTCCATGAAATGCATTAAGTGATAATTTAAACACTGGTTCATATGTGTCACCATTATTTAATGATTACTCATCATCACTAAGTGTGTGATCTTATCCATCATCTCTATTTGAATAGATTATGTGATATTTTAATATTATTTTCATGAAACATATTTCATTTGAAAATGTAAATAAAGTTATAAAGGAATGTCAGATGATTTTATGATATTGATGATAAAGATTCCAAAATTCTAGTGTTATATTCATGTTATGTACTTCTTCTATATAATATATGAATTCCAAAACTCTAGAAAAAATTAATTTTTCAATAAAAATTTAATCCTATATCAATAAATTTTAATTAGTTTTTTGCATTCGTAACTCAATTTCTGATTATGTTTTTCTTGTAACTAACATTAAATTAAAGAAATTTTTTATCAAATTAAATAATTTTGACATTAAATTTTCCCCCATGTCCATATTTTCACTTCTGAATAGAGTTATATAATTTATAAACCTAGTTATGTATTATTCTAGATGAATTTCATTTTTCTTGTTACCTCATTTAAAAAGGTTGTTCCATTAAACCTTATAATGATGCGGACTTATAGAATTTAATTTTTAAATAATAAAATGGTTTATGAAGGTATAATTATAATATTTAAAGGATTGAATTTATTATGGGTTTTTCATAACGTAATATCTCTATGCAGTAAATGATGATTGTGTTCAATAGCATATAAGACATGCAACTTTGAGTTTAAAAGAACCGCAAAATATTAATGTTTTAAAATGACTGTTATAACCTAGATGTTAAATTTCTTGGTATAAATATGATTGAATAAATTATTATATTTATATTTATATAAATGTCCTATTCAATAATAATTTATTTATTATAGAAAATGATTTATGCTCAAATGTTTTAGCAAAGTCCTTTTATTCATCAATAAAAAAATTTATTCCAAAGTATTATAAATTTAATTTTATTGTAGAGTATTATAATTATTTTTTGTAAATTTTTTATATAATATTTAATAATACGTTAATATTTTTAAATTCATACTACGAAAATTATCCTATGTATAAATTTTGGGATTTCTCTAAAAATAATTATTTTGTAACTAAATAGTAATAATATCAATTTTAATAAAGTTATCATTCCATTTATTTAAATATATACTAATGATATAGATTTAATTTTAAATTTAAATAATTCAACCTATGATTGATATAATATAATTAAATACATATTAATCGACATTATACATGATTTTGATATATGGTTTTAATGAATAAAATTACATTTTTTAGAAAACTATTATTATCTTTATAATGGATATCCATTTTAATTATATAAAGTAATCCCTCATAAATTATTTAAATTAAATATATAAATTATATATCTAAATATATGAATTTAAATTCATATTTTCTTTTTCGATAAATGACGGATTCATTAATGTCGAAAATCAGTAAACGTACAGACGCGAAGCCATGAAGGAAAATGGTCCAACCAGAGCTGGTTGTCATCAAATGGGCCAGATGCTGCCAGCATATGGGCAACATTATTTACTTCCCTTTTGGTAAAGGAGACGATTTAGAATGTAAAGCATTGACAGAGAGAGAGGATTTTCTGGATTAGAGATCCAAAGGACTGTAGTCTGCCATCGTTGAGGTTGATAGCATTGATAATGGTGAGGTAGTCTGATTCGAGTTTGATTTTATCCTATCCACGGTCTTTAGTGAGCATCATTCCAGTGAGGATGACAGCAGCCTCAGCAACCACTGGTTCCCAAAAAACGTGATGTGATTCATTTTTTGCTGCAATGATTTGACCAAGATGATTTCAGGCCAGTAGGCCAAGGGGAATAAGTTCATCCTTGGGGAGAGACACATCCACATAAATCTTGAGAATCCCTTCCTGTGGCGGGCACCATAGGGAGGAAAAGGAAGGGTTTCCAAAGGGATTATGTTGTCCATTGTGGTGTTGCCAACACTCAATCTAGGATAAGGCATGTTCAATCCAAAATCTGGGTGGTTTGTGAACTTGGTTGAAAATGGCATCGTTGCGGCGGACCCAAATGATCTAGGCCATGATGCAAAGTGACCCCTCTTTAGCCGATGAGAAGGAGGATCACCATCGCATCAAGAGAGAGGGGAGGATGAGCCCATGTTCATAGATGAATCTATAGTATGTAACCATTTATTCCAAATCTCCTTTGCCCCCAGGCATTGGATGATAGCGTGAAAGGGAGATTTTGGGACGTTCGTGCAGAATGGACAAAACCTGTAACTGGAAATATGTCGGAAGATGAGAAGGCTCATGGTAGAGAGGGTACCCATGTACACCTTCCACCAAAAGTGGTGGATATTTTTGGGAACATTGAGTTTCAAAAGAGATTTCTAGGGCCCCCTTCCCTAACATCACTCTGAGTTCCAATATTGAGCTGGTAACCGGATTTCACCGTATAGGCTCTGGAGAGGTCATTGATCCCGAAGATATGGTCAGGGCCTACGTCTGGAACACAGGGGATACTCAGGATATTTTTTTCCTCTTTCATTAAATCATGCGTGAATATTTTCCATGCACCACCCAAACCCCGGATCGGAAAAAAATCACCTAACTGTGGCATCTTCAAAACCTAGTTGGGTATGGGATGATGCTCACACCCCTTCCTTGTCAATATTCCAGGGATTGGTCCAAATGTTAATAGTTGAGCCACTCTCAATCCTCCAGCCCAACCCTTTTTCAGAAGACTTTGGGAACCCCAAATACTTCTCCAGAGGAAGCAAGGACTAGGGCCAAGAGAGGATTCGTGGAAGAACTTGTGGAGGAAGTATTTTTCTTGGGGAAACCATGCATAGGGAGAGGATAGAAAGTTTAAAAGGTACCAACCTTTCTTATCCATAAATGCATCATTGATGTGAAGGAGGTCCCGGAATCCCATTCCTCACTCAAATTTTGGTATGCAGAGGATCTCTCAGGCTATCCAATGGGTTCTATTCCTTCCATTATTTTTTCCCCACTAGAAGTTGGTTGTGCATGCGTGTAATAGTGTTTCAATAGTGACCATGAAGATTTCTAAAATGTGTAAATACCCAAATAATTTCCAATGGTAATGATCAATATAATATTTTACATAATCAAAATTACAAAATGTCAATCTCTTTATTTTAAATTTATCTTATATGATCATAAGAGATAAAAATATGATTTTTTATAATCAGAAAATAAAATTCATAAAAATGGATATATTTTTTGATGGAAAATTATTTATAATTCTATGTATTATAAAATTGCTTAAAAGTATTATACAACATTTATATACTGTGTGTGTGGGACATAAAAAAATTAATGGAAATGATTTTAAAAACCTAAAAAGTGAAGTTTTTTTGGATAATTTATGGTTTTATAATAATTTTATAGAAAATAATATTTTATATATATTAATTAATGAGTTAATATTCTAATTTCATACATGTATTAATGTTTTTATATTTAATATATGTGAATAATTTTTAAATTTCCATCAATAATATTATATGTTATAAAAAATATATTCGAAATTTAAAAAGAATTGAAAGATCGTTAGTGGAATTTATAGTGTTAGATGGTCTAAAATTTCATCCATTGTTCAAATATGAACCAATTATTACATTAGAGGTAAATTTATAGGGCTTAAATATTGAATATTTGATTACCATGGTTATTGACAGAAAGTATAAAAGAAAGTTAAAATAAAGACATAAAGATTAAAAAATATACTATACATACCCAATTTTTAGTATATTATAGTATATTGTCTCATCCTCATAATAACGTTTGAATAAATAAATTATATTCCACTTTAATATGAAAATTAATTTATTTGAATGTAATAATTTATGTTATTCGAAGAGTGCCCATCACCTCACTTATAAAGGATACATCACCTCATATTTTCTTACACCTTAGTCAATAGTTGATTGATCAAAAACTTACTATACAAACATTCTGAAATCCCTCACCAGAAACATGGGATCCTATTTTGTTCATAATTCCACGCTTAATGGGATTAAGGATTATAATAAATAGAGGTTTTCCATATAAGAAGAAAATATTTTAACAAAATGATTTAGTTTAATTTCATATTCTAGATCCGTAAATAATATTACAAAAACAATTTATATAATAAAATCAGTAAATAAAATATAAATATATGATATTTTCTTGATTTGTTAGCATAAATATATCTTTTTCATCATATAAATTTAAATTAAACCATCGTTCCTATATACAGAACACTAATACTCGAAAGAGTAATCCAATTAATTTTCCATCACCACCTTTCAATGTTAGTTTGATAATGGAATTATTATATATATATATATGTGTGTGTGTGTGTGTGTGTGTGATAAAAATGAAATTAATATAATTTTATAAACGTAATATATTATCTATATTATTAAATTTCCATTTTTTGAAATATTATAATGTCGTTTGTGCATATGTGTTGATTTCCCACACCATAGGGAAATATGATACATTTTTCGTCACAACACAACATAGAAATCATAAATAAGATTATTTAGATGTATAACATTATATTTATGATATAATAATAATTTTTTAATGATAAAATGGTACCTGCCTTCATTCCCATATGTATGATGTAAAATGGAAATGTTAATGATATGTACATAGATATTATCCACTCAAAGATTTTAATGTAAATAATTAGTCATAAAATTATTACATAGTTTTTTATAAATTTATAATTAATGTACTAAATTGATATTTATTCAATTATTATTATCAAGATAATATTAAATAATGAACATTTATAAATGGTTACCATATCGAAGCAATTTTATAATTCTAATCCGAAAGTCCTCAAAACAACATATCCAGACATAACTAATTATGAAATTAAATATTTTATTAAAATAGATGAATTAATATTTTTAATGATAATATGTAGAACCTAGAAACAGTTCTAGTAAATTTTTATAATTATTATATTTTCTTTATAATTCTCTTAAATGACATACATAGAATTTCTAGAGTCAAGGTAAGGGATTTTGTCTCAAAAACTATAGCATCCCATGAATCTCATACATGGATATTACATATTTATATATGAATATTAAATTGATTAAAAAAATAAGCATCAATACCATAAAAGCTTTTTTATTTGGAAACTTGTAACAGAATCTATTAATCTGGTGAAATATGTTCAACAATCCCCACAACGATTTTATCATTTTTTACCCTTTATAGACAAACACTAAATAAAACCATTCTTCACATCCAAGGGAAAGGAATCATAATAAATGGTGATATTATATTCTTAGTAATTGTAAACATAATAGCTATAAATCAATGATCTTTTGAGAGCGTAACATAATCATAAGGTTAAATTATAGTGAACATAACTTATGAGGATCATACCCAACCATTCAAAAATCAAAATCATGAGTCAATAATGGAATTCCATGATATATGAATCATAAGGGAATAAAAGAACATGATCAATCAAATAATAGAATTTGAATATAATATTTATTTTTGTTATATAAATAATCATCAAAAATCATCTATCATGGATACCTACCAAGACATTCATAACATGTTTGGTTCAAGAAAAGAACATGTGTCCTTTATTCAATATTGGGCTAAAAATACATGTACACTATTTTATGAGCATTTTATTACTAAACATGTACCATCCTTTCCAATCATAGGATAACAACCTGTGTAAATTCTATTTTGAGCCTCGGAGAACCACCGATTTTCCCCCCATTTCGATCATTGGCTAACTACTCATATTCCCTTTAAGATCTTAAAATATTTATTATTTCCCAATGCATTGGTGTATGATAGAATTCCTAACCATCATATAATATAAATCATATATATGTGTTCCAAAAGGTCATAAAACATTCATCATATAATTACCCATGAAATAAAATGGTTTTCATATATATCTCATGATATCATAAAATGTAGAAATGTGATAGGTTTCATAATCATTTCATAAATTCATAATTTAATAAAACATAAAAAAATTGGGTTTTGTAAGAATTTAATCATAGTATAACTTATTAAAGATCAATAGGTTTCATAAATATATTTTTATCATAAAACATTCATAAAAATAATATTAATGGTTTTATTGGATCATATCTTCAGTAAGGAATAAGTTACATCAAATGATGTTATTATAGATGGATTATAATTATGAATGATTACTGGGCTGATTTCATGAGGAAAATAGATTTTAATAGAAAATAAATTTCCAAATCATAAAACTATTTGAAAATATTTTCATTTTTAAATTTCCTTTAAATAATTAAAAGGAATATTTAAAAATAATATGAAATATTTCTCGAGGGAATTTTTTTTATCTCTTTAAAAATTGATTTTATAAAATTAAAACATTTTCAAAATATTTTTCAATTTGAAATAATTTACTTAAAATATAAAAATATACCAAATAATAAGTAAAACAATTCTTTGAAAATAAAATTGAAAACATCCAATGAAATCTTTTAATCATTGAGCAATCCTAACAGTTGGAGATACGATTCTTATCATGCTTATTATAAAAAGAATATTTTCATGTTTTTGTTAAAATCCAAACAATAATTATATAGAAAATTAAATCAATATTTTTTTAGAAATATTATAAATTAATAAATAGGTAAATATTTCATTAATAATTCATTTTATTAATGTTTAAATAATTAAAACCATTTTTGAAATCATGGTTTTTGGAATAAATTGTTTTTCAACAGAAAATATGATATTTATTAAATATATTATTATTTAACTCTTGTGTATATAAAGAGGGTAAATTGAAATAAAAAAAATTATTCTCTTGACATTACTAGGTGAGAGTAAAATTGATGATTTTATTGAGAGATAGATTATAATATTTCAAAATTGGAGGCATAATCATAAACAATTATGAAAAATGATGAAATTTTAAAAGTAACTCTTTACCACATTAGAAATATTGAATCATAAGACACATGATAGAATAACATTAAATAATACATTTATTATCATTAAACGAAGGGTATTAATTATATATCATGTCAATGAAGAATTGTATTCACCATACATATGAAATAAGTTGTGAATATGGCATGTGTCTCAAAGAAGCATAAGAGTAAGAAGGAAATCCCTTACCATATGTATTGAATTTTTTTATACAAGTTTTAAAATAATGTATAATAAATAAAAATTTATTATAAATTTATTTTAGGATAATACATATATATATATCATACTATATATTACATTCATATGACACTTAATTTCATCTTTATTAAAAAATCATGATATATTTATGTTTGAGGTAAGAACAGATTTTTTTTGTATATGTTTTGATTTGTAATTTTTGGTTATATTATATTGATCCTAATTTCATCATAAAAAAGGATAATATGATATAAATATAATATATAATTATTATAAATGTATTTATATTATTCTACAAAATATAGATATGGGAAATGAATGACACCATTCATGGAGACTATATGTCGTATGTAGACATGAACGTTATTTCCATTTTCTTTTAATATTGATAAAAAGAAAATTTAATGATATTTTTTCATTATAGAATCAATTTTATTTCATAAATTTTATATTTTCCTTAAAATCATCATTAATACAATGTATTTAATGCATGAACAAATTACATCGCTTCGTGGGTTGGTAGCCAACAATACACACAAGGGATGTTATTGTATTCCCAAAAAATGGAAAGCATGAAGGTGTGTGGGAGATAATAATTACAGAAACATTATAATATCATATATATCATATATACTAAAAAAACATTTTTTCAACTTTCAATGCTGGTAATGGAAAAATTAATGGCCTCTATTCACAAGGTTGTAGTCCTCCATACAAACAAACAATGATTTCATAACCCATTTGATCAAAGAGTAATTTTTGTACACTATTAAAATTATATAAAAACATATTATTATATATAATATAAAATTATTATTATATCAGCATGATATAAATATAATTAATGGGTATGGAGGAAGAAATAATACAAAAATTCCCATTGATAATCATTACTTCTTTGAGAATCCTAAATAGTTTTGGACTAAAATCCATCCTACATTTAATTTTTATGTATAATAAGGCTTATAAGATGATAGGAGGGATGTTGGGAAGTTATTTTGGACATTTTTTGTTGAGAATAATGGTCTTATATGGTGAAATGGTGTGAGTGGAGGGATTTCTCTTTTATAAGTGGGGAATGGGAGTCCACAATAAAATTATATGGAAAATTTCCAAAAGAATCCAAAATGATAAAGTAATTCAGGATAAAAAGAATCTAAATTAAATTATATCCTAAAATGGTTTTGAAAATGTTGATATATTTCTATCCAATAGAACTTATATATTTTTTAGGTCACATTTAATTCTTATCCTCTTAGTATAATTCCAAAGTGGATCGAATTTTACTTTAACCATGATAACTGATTTTTATGCTTCCACTATTCAATTTTGTCAAACATTTAGTTGAAATTATTATAAATTATAAATTATGATCATTCGGTTTATAGAGTCTATTTTTTAAAATTCAATTCATAGATGTGGGAAAATATGATTTAAAATTAATCATGTAGTCATTATGAGAATGTGGCTTTTATAGTGAAATTATTCACATGTTTATAGTGTTTTTGTATAAATATTCAATATAAAAATTACTCAAATGTACTAAATTGAATTATTTTATATAAATTTATCTAATCAATTGATAATAAAGATTCCAAATATAATTTATCATTATAAATTTGTTAAAAAAATGTAGTTTTCAATTAAAAAGCAATATTTTTCACTATTAATCAAAAAATGATACTTTTTAGAATACCCCAAAACATTTACACTAAGATAATTTTGATGTTATGATTTCAAATAATTAACATTATTTTTTCAAGTATATATTCTAAAATTTTTTGAAATTAATTTATATTATGAAAGAAAATAATTACTAGATGATATTTTAGAAAATTATTATTTTTCAAAAAACCATTATTTTTGTTCTAAATGATTACTATTTTATTTCTAATCAATAACTAAACATATTTTTTTTGATTGTTTTTTTGTTTTATTCACACGTTCCAATTTAATTTAAAGGTAAAAAAATTTATATTAAACAATAATATTAAAACGATCATTAACATTTTATCAAAACATAGTGATTCATTTAATGTAAGCTATCTAAAAATTTATATTAATTTTTAAAAAATAATTCATAAAAACTCAAGATCTCACATTATACCAAATTTAAAATTATATTTACCCTTGAAATAATCCTATATAATCAATTTATTATATTTTTAAAATTAATTTGCTGAATCCCACATCTTACAAATTAATATTAAAAATTTACTTAAAAATGATATGCCAGAAACATAAATAATTAATGAATTAATCAATAAATATGCTTCCATATACGGAGAACATTTCAAGGGTAATTAAAATATGTATTTGGAAGTGAAAACCACCTTCCATGGACTAATTTATATTTATTTAGAACATGGTCAATAGAATGTTAATGTAAAAAAAACACAGACCAAAAATGTTTTAAAATAGTATACTTATATCTTAAAAAAATTTAATAAGATAACATTTTATTCAAGGATAATGTTTTAAAATATATACATATTTTATTTATCATAATAATTCAAATATCACACTATATTCATTAAATGGTCAATTTAAACATTATGTTTCACATCAAGAAATAAATATGAATTTGTAACACATAAATGTCTAAAAGATCATAAGATACCTAATGTAATGAAAAGTTATTCATTATATCTCTAATTATCATCATAAAAAATGGCCAGAACGTGTTATCCAATAAGTGTAAATATACTCATGGTTTGGTAATACATTATCCTCTAAAACCTCATCTAATGATATAAATAAACCATTCTATAAATGGTTAGGCATATAATACATAAAAAATATGAAAATAAAAGACATTATAAAAAAGATCACTAATTTCCAAAAATCAATATTATTCATACAATTATCACCAAGTATCTCATGATGGTCACATACAAAATATATGAATAACATTATCATGTATTATCTTGAAACATGGTGATAAGATGAATTACTATAAAACAACATTGAAAATATTCATGCCTCCTTATTCATTTAATAAAAGAACATATTATTTAATATATTCCACAAATCCAATAATGTTGTAAACTCCATCGATGATTGTAACAACCGGAGATTTTATGAAAAATAATTTTTTAATTTCATTGATGTCTTGTGTTGTAAGATACAACAAGATTGCCTGGAACTATACGCAACACCGTATGAGCTTGTAGTATACACAACACTATTCATGGATCATGTTACACACAATTTTGATAGTAGTTATTCTACAAAACATTGAGTGTATATATATAAATATATTCAATTTATAAATGGAATATGGTTGGATTATATTATACGAAACAACGGAAGAGTCTTGCACAACACGCAACCCTGACTTGGCTTGCATTACACGCAATCACGACCTTCCTCGATAGTGTGTGTTTTACGCAATACCAGGTTTCACTAAACAACGATATATTGTTATAATATTATTATGGACGATCCTTTATTAATAGTATTACATAAATTTTGAATTTTATAAAATTATTATTCATCTTACACATTTTCTAGAATATGGTAAGATAACAAAATAATTTTTTCGTGTAAAATATATATTTTTAAAAAATTGCAGTTTTCCCGCCTTTTGATGATGCACCTACCATAAATCTTGTTTTGACATGTCTATAATTTAAATTTTACAAAATAAAATTCTTCTTTGGAATCAGGATATAAAAATTTACTTTGGATAACTTTTTCATATTATTATGATAACTTTCATATTTTAATGAATAGTGAAAACATGCTATATTTTAATTAAAAAAAACTTTTTCATCGCAATAATTTATATGGTTAGATTATATTTTTAATTGGTTTTAAAGTTTAATTAGAATATATTTTTACCATTTAATGAAATGTTGTTCATTGGAATTAATTTCGGTTTGAAATTGGATATAAACAAGTATCAATCTTTTGATTGTTTTTATTTCATAAAAACACGCTATTTGTTTTGATAACATGAATTAAATTTAAAATTTATTAATTCTACTTATATGTTATGAATTTTTAAAAATAGACATCAATTTTGAATTTGGAATATCAAATAAGGCTTAGCCTGAATTTTTGGTATTTTTTTGAAAAACATCGAATTTCGATGAATAGTGAAACCACTTAGTGGTAGTTAAAAAACTTACTTTTTTTAATTTAAATTAAATTTTACCACTTCTGTGAATTGAATTTCAAAATTACGAGAGACATGGTTAATATCAAGAAATAAAATGTGGTCCAATGAGATTAAAATAATTTTTGGTGAATATTAACTTTTTACTTTTTTACCACAGTTTAAAGTAAATAGGGTAATTAAGGGTAAAAATGATTTTATTATTACCCTAACACATGTCATAATTTTATTGGATAAGTTTAATTCGACTGAAAACAACCTTAGGAATAAAATATGACCATTTAGGGCCACTTAGAGTAGATTAGGACATTTATTATTAATTTATTTACAGAAGGGTTAAAATAGTCAAAATTAATGTTTAATAAGTAAATCATTTTTAATATAGGGTTATACATAAGATAAATTAGACTATAAATATTAATTACAAATATAAAACTATTTCCTACATAATGGTATTTTATTTTAAATTTTTGGACATTAAATAAGTTAAATTATTAATGACAGAATGATGATTCAGTAATTATCTTATTAATAAAATATTTACATAATTGATGTTATAAATACCAAAAAAAATGTAATTTTAGATTTTTTCTGAATTTAAATAATTTTATAGGTTAATATGTCATGTTGGTATTGATTTAATTAACTTATTTTGAACTAATAATTCTGTTATGAATTTTACAAAAATCAATTACCAAATAGTGTCAAAATTGACATAAAATAGTTATTAAAATATACCTAATATTATTAATTGTTATTTTATTCCTAAAAAACTACGGTTTGGCCAAATGACTTACATCCGGTTATATATATTCATAATAAATAACTTGTGGTTCTTTTGGCTTGTTATAGTAAGTTTATTAACCTTATAGTGTAAGAAAACAAGAAGACACCGTAAAAGTAAAATTATTTAACTTAAGGTTAAATCTAAATGATAAGGTTAAAATAGAAACCTAAACTTGTATAAATTCTATTGGATGAGAGGATTTAGACCCATACCCACATTAGCTTCGATATAAATCAATTTGCAGCTATTAAAAACCGAATATGATTTTATTATAAAAGAATATTTTTAGTTTTTCCAAAGGTGCCCCTCTCCTCCCTTATAAAAGGGCACATCATCTCTCTCTTCCTCATACCACATTGAGCCTTCAAGCTCGGCCAAACCCTGACAAATTATCTTCTCCACTTACATAGAAACATCCTAGAGGTTTTTGTCTTCTTAAAAGACCAATTTTAGTGCCATAAGAGGAGGTCTCAAAGAGGCGCTTCAAAGAAGAGGTAATGTCCGTTACCGATTCTTTCAACATTATTTCATCTTCCACTTCTTCTTCTTTAGATGTTTCATGATGAAGTAATAACAAATGTATAACTCATATAATGATATGATATTATAAGTATGAAACAACCCTATTTCACCATCTATCCATCCTACGGAAAATGAAATCACCACGCGTGCGGACGTACGAAATATCGTCTCCACGCTGTGGTGAAATCTGTTTTTCCACCAACACCTTACATGGATGGGAATAATGGTGTAAATAATAACTATATATGGTTATTATAACATCATAATGATTCTGATATATTATACCATTAACTCCAATTCTATTCAATAATTATGGGAACGATATCATCGCTCGTGCGTACGTACTGACTACCGTCTCCACGACGCGATGAGATTCATTCCCCATGTCAACCATACATGAATGATCATAATGTTTATATAATGAATAATAATGAAATATATGAAATAATAATTCTACTTGATTTATGTATATATATATATATTTATTTCATCTATTTAGTTTCATTCAATTCAATAAGGAAACAAAAACATCGTTCATGCTTACGTACGGTCTACCGTCTCCATGAACGGTGTATTTCATTCCTTTTATAGATCTATAATATATATATATGTATATGATGAATATATATTATATATAAATCATGTTTTACATTATGGAATTATTTATATCAAGATATAAGTAATAATATCAAGAACGACAAGTCGAAACACATACGATAAATGAAATAATTTTACCAAAAACGCTGATTTAACATGGAAATTAAAAACGAACGGGTAATATAAAGTCATAAGTGAAACATATATGATATCAAAACAATGAATATGATTCTATAATAAGTCAATGACATTATTTAAATCATTATACAGGAGGTTCAGATACGTACAGAGCATATCGTAACAAAGGTAAGGGGTAATTTTGCAAATCTCATTTTTATCCGAGATTGCTTATACTTAAGTATTTACTGGGGTTATTATTATCATCCATATCCATGTGTTGTAAATGTTTTTTTATGTATTTTTAATGTCCTTTTTACCCATTTTGACTTTTACTACATGGTATGTAAGGAATCATTCTTTTGTTTACGTATGAGGCACTTTTTGACTTTTCCAACAAAAGTACGACGAGAATGATTTTTTTAACTTATAAGGTGTGAAAAGATATTTACGGTTTTAAAAACCCTTATTTTCATGAAGCTTCCCCCAAAATTTTTCATGACTATTTTAAACAAAAGATTTTTCTTTTTAAATTTCATGACGTTTTGTGAAAAGAAATTGATTTTGAAGAGGAAAGGATATTTTCCTCAAGAATTAATTTCAAGTGTTTTATCAAAACAATTTTTCATCTAAGATGACATTGTTTCATATGTGAATGTTTCAAGTATCATGTCTCTATTATTTAAATGGTTACACTTTTCTTATTATGAAATGATATCCATTTCTTTTATATGGATTATGTGATGATGGGATGATGTTTATGAAACCCATTTTATTCATTGGGTTATTATGAATGATGTATGTTTATTTTGTGGCACAGGTAAGAATGATTTCATTATGAGATGGGTGGGACCTATATCTCCCTCCAATGTATTGAGTAAAGATTTATATCTCATGAGATAGACATTTCTGGGATGGTAAGTTAATCCGGTTCGGTAATATAGGACTGGAACGAGGAGTAAACTCAATTCAGAAAGGGACTTTGTCCACTAAGATGGTCATGGAAGCAATGCCTTGGCTACTATGGAAATCATATCATGTGATTAATTTTTTTCCACAATTAAAAGTTTTATTTACAAGCTATTTTATCATTATTGATGTTCTATTTTGATCTATGCCTTACGTACTTCGATGTTTTATGTCATTGCACAAGATTTTGATGTTTAATCATTATGTACATGTTTTTATGTTCAAATGTATATGGTTTGTTTTATTTTCTCCATGCTTATCCTTACTGAGAATTTGAGCTCACACTTTTTATGTTTTCTTTTCCCCAGGATATAAAGAAAGGTTTTAGGTAAAAAATGGGAAAGATATTTATGGGTGATGTTGAAGATCTTTCACCATGATTATAAGATTGCGTTCCAAGTTTCCAAAGAAACTAAACTATTATGGTCATTGTGTGTCTTTTTTTGTTATGTACTAGTTATTCTGCAAAGGTAATGTAATGCCCATGTACGTCAACCTTTGGGCCTCTACAGTTGGTATAAGAGGAAAGGTTTAGTCAAACATTGGAAACTAGGATCCAAGATCTTTAGTGAGATCCCTAGAGATATTTCTATGGTATGTATAGGGATGTCCCTAAGGTTAAGTATAAGTTTAGGTTATAGTCCTAGAATTATAGTAACGATCTTAGAATTAAACCTAAGATGTTAGATATTGAAGATACTCCCCCTTTAATATGTTTTTTTCCCTAGCATGATTTTTCCCTCTCACACTATTCTTTTTGGGTTTTAGACGATGGATAGAACCTTAAGGAACCGTGTTGATCAATGTAATGGACAATGAAATGATTGTCCTCATGAACAAAAAAATGTTATGGGAGATGGAGTGAAAAATCTTATTGTTGTACTTACACAAGCTATGAATCATTATGGACTTCCAATTGAGTATATAAGGGAACAATATTCTATTGAGTCCTTCATGAGGCAACGTCCACCTTCATTCAGTGGGTCTTTTGATCCACTTGTTGCTGAACAATGGATCAGTACCGCTGAAAAGATATTTTTCGTTCTTAAATGTTCTGAACATGATAAATTTATATTATCAGTATATCATTTGTAAGGTGAAGCTGATCAATAGTGGAATCTTATCAAGAATATGAGGCCAATAGATGAAATTGAGTCCATGGAATGTGATGAGTTCAAGAACTTATTTTTCAATAAGTACTTCCCTCGTATTCTTCAAACAATGATGGAGAAGGAGTTTCTTGAACTAAAGAAAAAGGATGATGAATTTGTTGGTGTATACGAAGCAAATTTTACAAGGCTTTCAAGGTATGTATCTGGCTTTATCATCCAACCTGAAAGTATAGTTGATCGATTCTTCAGTGGCTTAAAACCAAATCTTCGAAGGTTAATAGCTATAAGAGACTTCAGTAGAATTTAAGAAATTGTGCATTGTGCTATCAAGGTAGAAATGGAAGTAGTGTTACTTATCCATCTCATGGTTTTGACAAGAAACGAAAGATGGATTTCAAGGAGAAATCCTAGAATAATGGTGAAAATAAGATGAATGTTTTCTCATGCTCAAAGTGTGGAAAGAAGCATGTTGGAGATTGTCTTAAAGGGACTAGAAAATGTTTTATGTGTGGAAAAGAAGGTCATCGAGCAGCTGAGTGTCGATGTAATGGAAAAACGGTTGCTAATGACGTTAATAAAGAAAAGACAGCAGAGAACGCACCACCAACACTTCAATGCTTCAAGTGCAAGGAAATGAGGCATTATGCTAATAAATCCCCTAATCCAAGGGTTAGTGATGATCGACATGAGAAACCACTTAAGGCAAAGGACAAAGGGAAGTCACATGCAATCACTATTGGTGATGTTGAATATGACAACGATGTGGTGGAATGATTAGGTGTTTATGTAATGGGATTCCAAAATAATGTTTTATATAATATCGTGGAATATTGGAATATTTATGTATTGGTCAATTGTGGTTTTTAATAATTTTATGGTACTGGAAACCATCTAAAGTGATTGATATATTTTTGGAAAAAAGATGATATGCACATAATGAAGGGATGAGGAGAAAATGAAATGTTTTTCAGTATTCATGAGCTCATGACTGATATAAGGAAATAGTTATATCATGGTTTGAGTATATTGAATTTTGGGGTTTTGGTATGTGGAAATAGTTAACTTTTGACAGCACTCATGTTTTCACTAAGATTCAATGGGTATTCATTTTTCCATAGAATACATGATTAAGGCTTTCGAATGTTTGGAATGTGACCAACAAGACATATATTATGATATATGGGGATCAATGATGGTATTATCATTTTTGTTATATGAAATCTATAGTAATTTTTTTCACTATAATATGAGAGTGGACTGTAGTATTATGGATAAGCTTAAATATTGGAATGGATTATATTGGGCATAAGTTAGTATTGTTTAAGGATAGAAGTTTTTCCGAAATTGTTGATGGGATGTTATAGTGATGTAGTTTTAGAAAAAGGACAACATGCAGGATGGGTGACAACCCATCGTTTCAGACAAGGCTGTGGGAATCGAACCCACAACCGAAGTGCGACTCGCCTTCATCGCCTACCACTGGCCTACAGGAAGTCCCGGTTTAGTAGAAACTAGTTTTATTATATTAATCAGTGTGATATATGAAGTATAAGTTCATTTTAGGAACCATATATGATTAATCTCACTATATATGGACTTATGAATTTTTGATAACTTTTATATCCTTTTGTTTGAGACAGATGGAATGACCCATCATTCTATCACATGATCTGCTAACACTTCACGAATAACAAATTCAACTTCATTTCTTTAAGAGATGAAGTGGAAATTGTCCAATGAACGACCAATGATGAGACTGTACCAAAATCACGAAAGTATTTCTTCTAATTCCAATTTCATCAACTTTAGGGAAATGATCTTCGAAACCAAAAATGTTGTCCTAGTGCCCTTATATCCAATGAATCAGATGATACCTTAGATCATCACAAATCTATGGCTATGTGATTGATGGCTTTTTCATAGCCATGTTCTCTACCACTCTCCATCAGAACGTGATGGTTAGATTTTTCTTCCATGTCTATATTTTCACCCATTTTCTCCTATATGGAAACCTAGTGATGCATTTCATTGGGTAATCATTACATTTCATACTTTAGTTTTTTAAATTAAGTTTTAGTATTCATTTTTACGATGTGGGTTTCTACAAATAGTAAACGATTTATAACCCCGACAAATTTCGAGGGAGAAATTCATTTTAAGGGGGGTAGAATTTAACACCCTGAGATTTTATGAAAAATATTCTTTATTTTCATTGATGTCTTCTGTTGTAAGCTACAACACGATTGCCTTGCGCTATACGCAACACCGTATGAGCTTGCAGTATACACAACACTATTCTTGGATCATGTTACACTCAATTTTGATAGTAGTTAATCTACGAAACATTGAGTGTATATATATATATTCAATGAATACATGAAATATGGTTGGATTGTGTTATATGAAACAACTGCGGAGTCTTGCACAACACGCAGCCCTGACTTGGCTTGCATTACACGCAATCGCGACCTTCCTCGATAACGTGTGTTGTACGCAATACCAGGTTTCACTAAACAGTGATATATTGTTATAATATTATTATAGACTAGCCGTTATGAATAGTATTAACTAAATTTTGAATTTTATAACATTATTATTCATCTTACATATTTTCTAGAATATGGTATGAGAACTAAATAAATATTTCGTGTAAAATATGTATTTTTCAAAAAATGCAGTTTTCCCGCCTTTTGATGACGCACCCACCATAAATCTTGTTTTTGACATGTTTATAAGTTCAATTTGACAAAATAAAATTCTTCTTTGGAATGAGGATATAAAAATTTACTTTGGATAAAATTTTCATATTATTCTGATAACTTTCATATTTTAATCAATAGTAAAAACACGCTATATTTTAATTAAAAACAAATTTTGTCATCGCAATAATTTATATGGTTAGATTATCTTTCTCATTGGTTTTAAAGTGTAATTAGAATATATTTTTACCATTTAATCAATTGTTGTTCATTGGAATTAATTTCACTTTGAAATTGGATATAAACAAGTATCAATGTTTTGATTGTTTTTGTTTCTTAGAAAACATGCTATTTGTTTTGATAACAGGAATTAAATTTAAATTTTATTAATTCCACTTATATTTTATGAATTTGTAAAAATAGACATCAATTTTGAATTCGGAATATCAAATAATTCTTAGGCTGAATTTTTGTATTTTTCTGAAAAACTTCAATTTTCGATGAATAGTGAAACCACTTAGTGGTAGTTAAAAAACTGACATTTTTTAATTGAAATTAAATTTTACCACTTCTGTGAATTGAATTTCAAAAATATGAGAGACACTGTTAATATCAAGGACTAAAATGTGATTCAATGAGATGAAAATAATTTTTGGTGAATAGTAACTTTTTAAATTTTTTACCACGGTTAAAAGTAAATAGTGTAATTAAGGGTAAAAATGATATTACAATTACCCTAACACGTGTCCTAATTCTATTGTATAAGTGTAATTCGACAAAAAGCAAACTTAGGAATAAAATATGACTATTTAAGCCCACTTGGATTAGATTAGGACATTTAATATTAATTTATTTAAAGAAGGGTTAAAATAGTAAAAATCATATTTTAATAAGTAAATAATTTTTAATATAGGGTTATACATAAGATAAATTAGACTATAAATATTCATTATAAATATAAAAATATTTCCTACATAATTTTATTTCATTTATAATTTTTAGACATTAAATAATTTAATTTATTTATGACACAAAGATGATGTAGTAATTATCTTATTAATGAAATATTGACATAATTGATGTTATAAATACCCAAATAAATGTAATTTGAGACTTTTTTGGAATTTCAATAATTTTTTAGGTTAATCTGACATGTTTGTTTTGATTTTTTTTTGAACTAATAATTATGTTATGATTTTCACAAAAATCAATTATCAAATAGTGTCAAAATTGACATAAAATAGTTTTTAAAACAAATATTATATTATTAATTGTTATATTATTCCTAAAAATCTAAGGTTTGGCCAAATGACTTAGATACGTTTATATATATTTATAATAAAAAACTTGGGGTACGTTTGGCTTGTTAAAGTATGTTTATTAACTTTATAGTGTATGAAAACAAGAAGACACGGTAAAAGTAAAATTATTTAACTTAAGGTTAAATCAAAATGATAAGGTTAAAATAGAAACCTAAGATTGTATAAATTCTATTGTATGAGTGGATTTTGACCCATCCCCACATTATCTTCTAAATAAATCAATTTGGAGCTATTAAAAATCGAATATGATTTTATAATTAAATAATATTTGTAGGTTTTCCAAAGGTGCCCCTCTCCTCCATTATAAAAGGACACCTCCTCCCTCTCTTCCTCACACCACTTTGAGCCTTTATGCTCGGCCAAAACCTTCACAATTCTCTTATCCACATACATAGAAACATCCTAGAGGTTCTGGTCTTCTTAAAATACCAATTTTAGTGCCTTAAGAGGAGGTCTCAAAGAGGCGCTTCAAAGAAGAGGTAATGTCCGTTACTGATTCTTTCAACTTTATTTCTTCTTCAACTTCATCTTCTTTAGTTGTTTCATAATTAAGTAATAACATCAGTATAAATAATATAATGATATGTCATTATAAGTATGAAACAACCCTATTTCATCCTCTATCCATCCTACGGAAAATCAAATCACCACACATGCGTACGTACGGAATACCGTCTCCACGCTGTGGTGAAATCTATTTTTCCACCAACACATTACATGGATGGGTATAATGGTGTTAAGAATAACTATATATGATTATTATAACATCATACTGATTCTTGTATATTATACCATCCACTCCAATTCTATTAAATAATTATGGGAACGATATCATCGCTCGTGCGTACGTACGGACTACCGTCTCCATGACGCGATGAGATTCATTCTCCATGTTAACCATACATGAATGATTATAATGTTTATATAATGAATAATAATGAAATATATGAAATAATAATGCTATTGGATTTATGTATATATATATTTATGTCATCTATTTAGTTTCATTCAATTCAATAAGGAAACGAAGACAACGTTAATGCGTACGTACGGCCTACCGTCTCCATGAATGGTGTATTTCATTCCTTTTATCGATTTATAATATATATATATATATGATGAATATATATTATATTTAAATCATGTTTTACATTCTGGAATTATGTATATCAAGATATATGTAATAATATCAAGAACGACAAGTCAAAACACATACAATAAATGAAATGATTTACCCAAAACACTGCTTTAACATGGAATTTAAAAAAGAACGGGTAATATAAAGTCATAAGTGAAACATATATGATATCATAACAATGAATATGATTCTGTAATAAGTCAATTCAATTATTTAAATCATTATACAGGAGGTTCGGATACGTACAGAGCATATCATACCTAAGGTAAGGGATAATTTTGCAAATCTCATTTTTATCCGAGATTGCTTATACGTAAGTATTTGCTTGGGTTATTGTTATCATCCATGTACATGTTTTCTAAAAGTGTTTATATATATCTTTAATGTACTTTTTACCCATTTTGACTTTTACTACATTGTATGTAAGGAATCTTTATTTTGTTTACATACGAGGCACTTTTTGACTTTTCTGACAAAAGTACGAGGAGAATGTTTTTTTTAACTTATACGGCATGAAAGGATTTGTACGGTTTTATAAACCCTTATTTTCATGAAGCTTACTCCAAAAGATTTCATGACTATTTAAAAAAAATATTTTTCTTTTAAAATTTCATGACGTTTTGTGAAAAGAAATTGATTTTGAAGAAGAAAGGATATTTTCCTCAAGAATTCATTTCAAGTGTTTTATCAAAAGCATTTTTCATATAAGATGAAATTATTTCATATGTGTATGTTTCAAGTATCATTTCTCTATGATTTAAATGGTTTCACTTTACTTATTATGAAATTATATCCTTTTCTTTATATGGATTATGTGATGATGAGATGATGTTTATAAAACCCATTTTATTCATTGGGTTATTATGAATGATGTATGTTTATTTTGTGTCACAAGTAAGAATGATTTCATTATGAGATGGGTGGGACCTATATCTCCCTCCAATGTATTGGGTAAAGATTTATATCTCATGAGATAGACATGGCTGGAACGGTAAGTTAATATGGTTCAGTAATACAGGACTGGAACGAGGAATGAACTCGATTTAGAAAGGGACTTTGTCCACTAAGATGGTCATGGCAGCAATTCCTTGGCTACTATGGAAATCATATCATGTGCTTAATATTTTTCCATAATTACAAGTTTTATTTACAATCTATTTTATCATTATTGATGTTCTATTTTAATCTATGCCTTACGTAATTCCATGTTTTATGTCATTGCACAAGATTTCGATGTTTAAACATCATGTACGTGTTTTTATGTTCAAATTTATATGGTTTGTTTTATTTTCTCCATCCTTACACTTAATGAGAATTTGAGCTCACCCTTTTTGTGTTTTCTTCTCCCCAGGATATAAAGAAAGGTTTTAGGTAAAAAAAAGGGGAAGATATTTATGGGAGATGTTGAAGATCTTTCACCATGATTAGAAGATTACGTTCCAAGTTTCCAAAGACACTAAACTATTATCGTCATTGTGTGTATGTTTTTGTTATGTATTAGTTATTCCGCAAAAGTAATGTACTGTCCATGTACGTCAAGCTTTGGGCCTCTACTGTTGGTATCAGAGGAAAGGTTTAGTTAACCTTTGGAAACTAGGATGCGAGATCTTTAGTGAGATCTCTATAGACATTTCTAAGGTATGTATAGGGATGTCCCTAAGGTTAAGTATAAGTATAGGTTATAGTCCTATAATTACAGTAACGATCTTAGAATTAAACCTATGCTGTTAGATATTGAAGGTACTCCCCCTTTATTATGTTGTTTTCCCTAGCATTATTTTGCCTCTCACACTATTCTTTTTGGGTATTAGATGATGGCTGGAACCCGAAGGAAACATGTTGATCAATGCAATAGATAATGCAATGATTGTCCTCCTGAACAAACAAATGTTATGGGAGATGGAGTGCAAAATCTTATTGTTGTACTTACACAAGCTATGAATCATTCTATACTTCCAAATGAGTAGAGAAGGGAACAATATTCTATTACGTCCTTCATGAGGCAACATCCACCTTCTATCAGTGGGTCTTTTGATCCACTTGTTTCTGAACAACGGATCAATACCACTGAAAAGATATTTTCCATTCTTCAAAATTCTGAACATGATAAATTCATCTTAACAGTATATCGTTTGGAAGGTGAATCTAATCAATGGTGGAATCTAATCAAGAATATGAGGCCAGGAGATGAAATTGAGTCCATGGAATGTGACAAGTTCAAGAACTTATTTTTCAATAAGTACTTCCCTTGTATTCTTCGAACAAAGATGGAGAAGGATTTTATTGAACTAAAGCAAAAGGATTATGAATCTGTTGGTGTATACGAAGAAAATTTTACAAGGCTTGCAAGGTATGAATCTGGCTTTATCATCAAACCTGAATGTAAAGTTGATTGTTTCTTCAGTGGCTTAAAACCAAATATTCGAAGGGCATTAGCTATAAGAGACTTCAGTAGCTTTGAATAAATTGTCCGTTGTGCTATCTAGGTAGAAATGGAAGTTGGTGTTACTAATCCATCTCATGATTTTGACAAGAAACGAAAGATGCAGATCAAGGAGAAATCTCAGAATAATGGTGAAAAGAAGATGAATGTTTCCTTATGCTCAAAGTGTGGAAAGAATCATGGTGGAGATTGTCTTAAAGGGACTAGAAAATGTTTTAAGTGTGGAAAAGAAGGTCATCGAGCAGCTGAGTGTCGAAGTAATGGAATAAGGGTTGCTAATGACGTGAATAAAGAAAAGACTGCAGAGAACTCACCACCAACACTTCAATGCTTCAAGTGCAAGGAAATGTGGCATTATGATAATAAATTGCCTAATCCAAGGGTTTGTGATGATTGACATGAGCAACCACTTAAGGCAAAGGACAAGGGGATGTCACATACGATCACTATTGGTGATGTTGAATATGAAAATGATGTGGTGGAATGATTAAGTGTTTATGTAATGGGATTCCAAAAAAATGTTGTATATAGTATCATGAAATATTGTAATATTTATTTATTGGTCTATTGTGGTTTTTAATAATTTTATGCTACCGGTAACCATGGAAAGTGATTTAGATATTTTTGGAAAAAAGATGATATGCGCATAATGAAGGAATAGGGAGAAAATGAAATGTTTTTCAGTATTCATGAGCTCATTACTGATATAAGGAAATATTTATATCATGGTTTGAGTATATAGAATTTTGGGGTTTTGGTATGTCGAAAATTTAACTTTTGACAGCACTCATGTTTTCAATAATATTCAATGGGTATTCATTTTTCAAGAGAATACATGATTAAGGATTTCGAATGTTTGGAATGTGACCAACAAGACATATCTTATGATATATGGGGATCAACGATGGTATTAACATTCTTGTTATATGAAATCTCTGGTAATTGTTTTCACTATAATATGAGAGTGGACTGTAGTATTATGGATAAGCCTAAATATTGGAATGGATTTTGTTGGACATAAGTTATTATTGTTTAAGGATATAAGTTTTTTTTATATTATTGATGGGATGTTATAGTGATGTTGTTTTAGAAAAAGGACAACATGTAGGATGGGCGAAAACCCATCGTGTCGGACAAGGCTGTGGGAATCGAACCCACAACCGAAGGGCGGCTGGCCTTTGTCACCTACCACTGGCCTACCGGAAGTTCTTGTTTAGTAGAAACTAGTATTATTATATTAAGCAGTATGATATATGAAGTATAAGTCCATTTTAGGAACCATATATGATTAATATCACTATAGATGGACTTATGTATTTTTGATAACTTTTATAACCTTTTGTTTGAGACAGATGGAATGACCCATCATTCTATCACATGATCTGCTAACACTTCACGAATGACAAATTCAACTTCATTTATTTAAGAGATGAAGTGGAAATTGTCCAAAGAACGACCAACGATGAGACTGTACCAAAATCATGAAAGTATTTCTTCTAATTCCAATTTCATCAACTTTAGGGAAATGATCTTGAAAACCAAAATTTTTCTCCTAGTGCCCTTATATCCGATGAATCGGATGATACCTTATATCATCACAAATCTATGGCTTTGTGATTGATGGCTTTTTCATAGCCATGTTCTCTACCACTCTCCATCAGAACATGATGGTTAGATTTTTCTTCCATATCCATATTTTAACCTATGTTCTCCTATATGGAAACCCAGTGATGCGTTTCTTTAGGTAATCATTACATTTCATACTTTAGTTTTTTAAATTAAGTTTTAGTATTCCTTTTTACGATGTGGGTTTCTATAAATAGTAAACGATTTATAACCCCGATGAATTTCGAGGGAGAAATTCATTTTAAGGGGGGTAGAATGTAACACCCTGAGATTTTATGAAAAATATTCTTTTAATTTCATTGATGTCTTGTGTTGTAAGCTACAACAAGATTTCCTTGAACTATACGCAACACCGTATGAGCTTGCATTATACACAACACTATTCTTGGATCATGTTACACATAATTTTGATACTAGTTATTCTACGAAACATTGAGTGTATATATATATATTAATTTTATAAAAGAAATATGGTTGGATTCTGTTATACAAAACAATGGAGGAGTCTTTCACAACACGCAACCCTGACTTGGCTTGCATTACACGCAATCGCGACCTTCCTCGATAGCGTGTGTTGTACGCAATACCAGGATTCACTAAACAACGATATATTGTTATAATATTATTGTAGACTAGCCGTTATGAATACTATTAACTAAAATTTGAATTTTATAACATTATTATTCATCTTACACATTTTCTAGAATATGGTATGAGAACAAAATAAATTTTTCGTGTAAAATATGTATTTTTAAAAATTTGCAGTTTTCCCCCCTTTTGATGACGCACCAACCATAAATCTTGTTTTTGACATGTTTATAAGTTCAATTTTACAAAATAAAATTCTTCTTTGGAATCAGTATATAAAAATTTACTTTGGATAAATTTTTCATATTATTCTGATAACTTTCATATTTTAATGAATAGTAAAAACACACTGTATTTTAATTAAAAACAACTTTTTTCATCGCAGTAATTTATATGGTTATATTATCATTTTAGTTGGTTTTAAAGTGTAATTATAATATATTTTACCATTTAATCCAATGTTGTTCATTGGAATTAATTTTACATTGAAATTGGATATAAACAAGTATCAATCTTTTGATTGTTTTTATTTCTCAAAAACACGCTATTTGTTTTGATAACAGGAATTAAATTTAAAATTTATTAATGCCACTTATATGTTATGAATTTGGAAAAATAGACATAAATTTTGAATTCGTAATATCAAATAATACTTAAGCTGAATTTTTGGTATTTTTCTGAAAAACGTCAATTTTCGATGAATAGTGAAACCACTTAGTGGTAGTTAAAAAACTGACTTTTTTTAATTGAAATTAAATTTTACCACTTCTTTGAATTGAATTTCAAAAATAAGAGAGTCACGGTTAATATCAAGGACTAAAATGTGGTTCATTGAGATGAAAATAATTTTTGATAAATAGTAACTTTTTACTTTTTTTACCACGATTAAAAGTAAATACGGTAATTAAGGGTAAAAATGATATTATAATTACCCTAACGCATGTACTAATTCTATTGGATAAGTTTAATTCGAACAAAAACAACCTTAGGAATAAAATATGACTATTTAAGCCCACTTGGATTAGATTAGGACATTTAATATTAATTTATTTAAAAAACGGTTAAAATAGTCAAAATCAAATTTTAATAAGTAAATCATTTTTAATATAGGGTTATACATAAGACAAATTCAACTATAAATATTCATTATAAATCTAAATATATTTCCTAAATAATGGTATTTTATTTATAATTTTTAGACATTAAATAATTTAATTTATTTATGACACAATGACGATGCAGTAATTATCTTATTAATTAAATATTGACATAATTGTTGTTATAAATACCCAAATAAATGTAATTTGAGACATTTTATGAATTTCAATAATTCTATAGGTTAATATGGCATATTAGTTTTGATTTTTTTAGAACTAATAATTCAGTTATGATTTTCACAAAAATCAATTACCAAATAGTGTCAAAATTGACATAAAATAGTTTTTAAAACAAATATTATATTATTAATTGTTATTTTATTCCTAAAAATCTAAGGATTGTCAAAATTACTTAGATAAGGTTATATATATTAATAATTAACAACTTGGGGTTCTTTTGGATTGTTATAGTAAGTTTATAAACCTTATAGTGTATGAAAACAAGAAGACACAGTAAAAGTAAAATTATTTAACTTAAGGTTAAATCTAAATGATAAGGTTAAAATAGAAACATAAACTTTTCTAAATTCTATTGTATGAGAGGATTTCTACCCATACCTACATTATCTTTTAAATAAATCAATTTGGAGCTATTAAAAACTGAATATGATTTTATAATAAAATAATATTTTTAGTTTTTCTAAAGGTGCCCCTCTCATCCATTATAAAAGGGCACATCCTCCCTCTCTTCCTCACACCACATTGAGCCTTAATTATTGGCCAACCCCTGTCCAATTCTCGTCTCCACTTACATAGATGCATCCTAGAGGTTCTGGTCTTCTTCAATGACCAATTTTAATGCCTTAAGAGGAGGTCTCAAAGAGGAGCTTCAAAGAAGAGGTAATGTCTGTTACCGATTCTTTCAACTTTATTTCTTCTTCCACTTCTTCTTCATTAGTTGTTTCATTATGAAGTAATAACATCAGTATAAATAATATACGGATATGTTATTATATGTATGAAACTTCCCTATTTCATTATCTATCCATCCTATGTAAAATGAAATCACCACGCGTGCGTACGTACGGAATATCGTCTCCACGCTGTGGTGAAATCTATTTTTACACCAACACCTTACATGGATGGGTATAATGGTGTAAAGAATAACTATATATTGTTATTATAACATCATAATTATTCTGATATATTATACGATCCGCTCCAATTCTATTCAATAATTATGGGAACGATATCATCGCTCGTGCATACGTACGGACTACCGTCTCCACGACGCGATGAGATTCATTCTCCATGTTAACCATACATGAATGATTATAAAGTTTATATAATGAATAATAATGAAATATATGAAAAAATAATGGTATTGGAATTTTGTATATATATATATATATGTATGTCATCTATTTAGTTTCATTCAATTCAATAAGGAAACGAAAACAGCGTTCATGCGTATGTACAGCCAACCGTCTCCATGAACGGTGTATTTCATTCCTTTTATCGATCTATAATATATATATGTATATGATGAATAAATATTATATATAAATCATGTTTTACATTCTGTAATTATTTATATCATGATATAAGTAATAATATCAAGAACGACAAGTCGAAACCCATACGATAAATGAAATGATTTTATCCAAAACGCTGCTTTAACATGAAATTCGAAAAAGAACGGGTAATATAAAGTCATAAGTGAAACATATATGATATCATAACAATGAATATGATTCTTTAATAAATCCATGAAATTATTTAAATCATTATACAGGAGGTTAGGATATGTACAGAGCATATCGGACCTAAGGTAAGGGATAATTTTGCAAATCTCATTTTTATCCGAGATTTCTTATACATAAGTATTTACTGGGTTTATTGTTATCATCCATGTCCATGTTTTCTAAAAGTTTTTTTATGTATTTTTAATGTCCTTTTTACCCATTTTTTCTTTTACTACATGTTATTTAATGAATCTTTCTTTTGTTTACGTATGAGGCACTTTTTGACTTTTCCGACAAAAGTACGAGGAGATTGTTTTTTTAACTTATACGGCATGAAAGGATTTTTACGGTTTTATAAAGCCTTATTTTCATGAAGATTCCTCCTAAATATTTCATGACAATTTTAAACAAAATATTTTTCTTTTAAAATTTCATGAAGTTTTCTGAAAAGAAATTGATTTTGAAAAAGAAATGATATTTTTCTCAAGAATTCATTTCAAGTGTTTTATGAAAACCATTTGTCATCTAAGATGACATTATTTCATATGTGTATGTTTCAAGTATCATGTCTCTATGATTTACAAGGTTTCAAATTTATTATTATGAAATTATATCCATTTCTTTTATATGGATTTTTTTATGATGGGATGATGTTTATGAAACCCATTTTATTCGTTTGGTTATTATGAATGATGTATGTTTATTTTGTGGCAAAAGTAAGAATGATTTCATTATGAGATGGGTGAGACCTATATCTCCATCCTATGTATTGGATAAATATTTATTTCTCATGAGATAGACATGGCTGGATTGGTAAGTTAATCCGGTTCAGTAATACAGGACTGGAATGAGGAGTGAACTCGTTTCAGAAAGGGACTTTGTCCACTAAGATGGTAATGGAAAAATGCCTTGGCTACTATGGAAATCATATCTTGTGAATAATTTTTTGCCACAATTAAAAGTTTTATTTACATTCTATTTTATCAGGATTGATGTTCTATTTTGATCTATGCCTTACGTACTTCCATATTTTATGTCATTGCACAAGATTTCGATGTTTAAACATTATGTACATGTATTTATGTTCAAATGTATATGGTTTGTTTTATTTTCTCCATGCTTACCCTTACTGAGCATTTGAGATCACCCTTTTTATGTTTTCTTTTCCCTAGGATATAAAGAAAGGTTTTAGGTTAAAAAAAAGGGGAAGATCTTTATGGGAGATGTTTAAGATCTTTCACCACGATTTGAATATTATGTTCCATGTTTCCAAAGACACTAAACTATCACAGTCCTTGTGTGTCTGTTTTTTTATGTATTAGTTATTCCGAAAAAGTAATGAAATGTCCATGTATGTCAAGCTTTGGGTCGCTATAGTGATATCATAAATAGAATTTCAACAAATCCTTTATTAGTGTTTTTGTAATAAATATTATTTAATTTATTTTATACATATCAATCATGTCTTTATTGAACATCATTATCTCATCAT
Source organism: Viscum album (assembly GCA_963277665.1). Classification (NCBI taxonomy): domain Eukaryota; kingdom Viridiplantae; phylum Streptophyta; class Magnoliopsida; order Santalales; family Viscaceae; genus Viscum; species Viscum album. The sequence goes on from OY728134.1 coordinate 1,258,385,061, forward strand.
AAGGGAAATATAAATGAAAAAATTATGTTAATAAAAATATCACCTTGTGATTATTATTATATTCTATTAACTAAAAAAAATTACATATTCATGAAAATATGAAATACAAGACATATATTGAATAATCCTTATATATTTACGGATTTAAATAAACTAATCCTAAAACCCCAATACAATACATTAATCATATAATTTCATCTGTAATACATTAATTTGTTTTCAAGATCATATTCCATAATACCTTATTCCTTTCATATCCCACTTGTGATCTCATCATCGTTAGTAATAATACCATTACCCATTCCACCTTTATGATTATCTTCACAAGTTTCACCCTTAATACAATGATGTTTATAATCTGAATACATAAAACATTTATTAAATTCAATTGTCAATGATACGTTAGTGAAACCAATATTCCCATCCATTTCATTAACTGAATATTTCATTTTCTGTCAGTAATTTCTTACTCCATTCCCTTCTTCCCCAAATATATAACATCTTAGTTTTCCTTTGATAAATTCCATGGAGTGTTTTTTTAACATATTCAACATATATAAAACTAAATATTCCTTTATCCATGGTCACTACTAATAAAATCCTTATCAAACAGTTACTTTATCTTTTGTTTGAATATAGGAGTTAGTTAAGGATAACATTTTCAATCATGTTCAATGGGAACTAATTAGTCATAATCACAATATCCATTACTACAGTCATCACCCCATTTTTCTACTCATCAAAACGATGTCCACAACATTCATTGTTAATACATTTCCTATATTTTATAGCTATTGACTAAAACCAAAAAACATAGTGTGGGTAATTATAATAATAATTGGAAACAATATAATTTTTAAAATCACATATAGGATGTCTAAATCACAACACCTTTTTTAGTCTATGAATCAATAGGTTTGTAAGGGATTATTTGTTATAATCATCTATTCATATATTTTTTATGGTTCATGATTTCTTTTTGAATTTCCAAATCATATATCCTTTGGGTGTGTCAAACCAGATGTATAGAAAGGCCCAGGTTTGTTCACCAATTGCAAACCAAGTCATGATAAATATGGTTTTTTGGGTTTTTATCTCGTTGTACATTTTTTCTAAATAAAAATTCACTTTTTTTATCAAGACATGGATGCAATTTAATGGAAACAATATTATCTAAACATTAATAAAATCCTAGTATATTTTCATATTCATTGACACATTTATATAATTAACCTAATAGATACCCCTAAAAAATCCTTTGGAACATCCCTATGGATCTAAAAAAAATCATTTCTCATCCTTGTTTCCAATTATTAACTATACAAAACTCTGATTCCCACTATATTATCCCTTGATTCTCATAACCGTATATTATATATCATAGAGGAATATTCAATACAATACACTAACACACTTCATAGGATCATAATAGTTTAGAGTCTTTGGAATCCTTGACTATAATATTCAAATTTTGTGAATGATCCTTAATGTTTCCCACAATGATCATCCTATTTATTACTCTTTGTAGACATATTGTTGTATCCATAATTTATGGTATGTTACCCTTCATTTATTCTTTTTATGTGTGTAATATGGTTGGGTGATGTTTGGGATAGTTTGGTGAATTTTTTTGTGTTTTGGAGCTTTTCTAAGCCTACACGGGTGGTGAACAGTTGGAGACCATTAAACACTTGTAGGAAAACATGTATAATGATAAATGGGAAACAAGTAATGTGCAAGGTTGATGCACGGTTTGTCCTAACCATGTGGATACCTAGTAGAAACCATAAAATTTTATAGATGGATTTGTTCTATTTATGGTCGAAGCTTTGACACGATTATTGGAAGTTTTTTAAACTATGTGACGTGACCATGAAATTTCTCCCTTATGAGAGAAGCAGGATCATGGTTAGTGCATACTTTATCTAACCATGTGGATAAATCATTCTTGAGTCAATGTTAGATCCTCAAATTGTTGATCTAAGTCATTTTTTTCTTTATGTGTCCCATTTTTACCCCAAAATAGCCCTAACCCAGGATTTATCTCTTTAAAATGTTGGATAAATTCCCCTATGTGATTTGGAATCAATCTAAAGCCATTCCTTGGTGCGTCGATGCTCGATTGATGCGGTAAATCTTCATTATTCATCATTCTTGGTGTTTTTCTTAGAAATACTTCACTCGCTCTCCAGGTTTATTATATCTACGGTCGATGTGGTATATATAAGGTTTTGGATTCTAAATATTTTTATATTTGGTCAATTTTATGATAGGGGATGATATATATGGTGGGTTCTTGGATATTCAATCCGGTTACGTGAACATATTTCATGTCGTTCTTCATTTTATCTAAAACTCTTAAGGTAGGTGGCTTCACTCTAAACTCCTCTTTTTTATAACATCAAGGAATAGTATCAAATTGATTATGTTTATTGAAATTGACTATTTATTCACTGTAAACCTGTATTTGAAACCATCTTGATTGATGGGTTTTGAAAATTGAGAAAAAAAATTATTTTAAGAAAATTTCTTTTGATAACATAAATTTAAAATGATGATTTTAAAATAAATATTTGTTTTGAAGCACGGAAAAAATAGATTTCAATAAAATGAATGATGTTTTATTGAAATGGTTTGAACACACTTGGTTTTGGCATGGGTCGGCATGGGTTGGCTTGGTTTTTTGGCATGTTTTCTTACGTATTTTGATGGATACAGGTGTTAAGTACACCCATGAAAATGTTGGGATGTTAATGGTGTAAAGTACCCTTGCCATAGTGTCCCACTAAGTTATGTCTTAGTGGAAGGATGAATCAGAACTCTTGAGTATTGGGAGGTCCATGGATTACATGAATGGGTGGTTGTATGGTTGTGTGGAAAGGAATGGACTATGTTATAGAGAATGTTAAATGATTTAAAGAATTGTTTATTACCTTTCCTTATAAAATGGTTTGCATTGGATTTTTTTTATATGTTGATACAAAATGTTATAGAAAATTTTTTATATAAATTTTTGATATAAATGTTTCTAACATGTTCTATCCGACATTCACAATTAGAGAATCCATTGAGGAAAACCTACTGAGTTTTTGTAATCACCCATTATTTGTATCGTTTTATGATTTTTCAGATGTCATTTACTAAGACATGGGAAAAGGTAAATTATCGCACATATTTAGCAGTACCTCATGATACATGGAATTTTTGGGGAATATAGAGCTTGGAGTATGTGGATCATTGTAGTATTGTTGTTTTCTAGTAGTTTTACTAGTTTATCTTCGACTGTTTTTATTGACGTTAGTTATCTTCTGTTGTGGTGCACATTTATTGGTGTTATATAAATGAAATTTTTGTGTTTTAATTTAATTTTTTCATGCATCATGTAGTTTTTTATTTGGTTATGGTTTGAATTTGTATGTTTTATCTTCTATTGTAAAATCATCCCCCAACTAGTATTAAAGCCCTTCAACATTAATTTACATCCATTTTAAGATAAATGATATCTCTTGAGGCATAGTAATGTCTCACTACCCTATCAATCTAATGATAAGGGGGAAGGATGATACAAATAGTATCAGTTTTGTTCGATCAAAAATTTTGGTTTGAGACATTTTGTATTAGCTTGGTCCTTCCTTTGTGGAATAAGTGGTCCTCAGTTCCTCGATCATGGTGTCCAAATTAATTCGATCATTTTCCTTGTGTCGGGTCAGTATAATGGAGTAGGACTATAAGAATGTGAAATATTGAACATAAGTAGATGTCGCTAACCATTTTATACAATACTTCATGTTTCTAGGGATTTGGGTACATAATTGTTTTGGAGACACTTATAGGATTTTGAAATATCTTTGTCATGGGTTTATAAAATGAGACGATCATGGCATGAATTAGAGAAATAACATCCCACTATGATTTCATATTTCATTTTGAGTAATGATTTATTATTTTGGTAAAAAGTTTTCATTTATGAAAACTTAAAATAAAAACCAAATAATGGATTTTGAAAAAATAGAATGATTATGGTATTTTGAAAATAGTTTGATTTTTAAGAGAATGTAAATTTTTTTTAGAAAATGTATGACTGTGGAAAGGATTGTTTTGGAAATAATATGTGTGATAATTGATGTGATATAATATAAAATGCTAATCCATTAGTTTCTAGAGAGTGAGACTTATGGCGTTTGTTGTTGTTTAGAAAATTGAATGTGGTAAGCATCGTAGAAACCAATTGGATGAATCTGCAGAGAATGTGGTTTCACTTGAGCCCTAGGTGAACCAACAACTAGTTCATAGTATCATCCAATCATTCTAGGCTATGGACACTAGGAACTGGATGGATGAGTCAAGACAAGTGGAGTATTCTATCGAGTTCCATAATTAGAATCCACCCATATTTTGAGGATATTGAAAACCATAATTGGAAAATGTGTGGATGAATAGGATGAACCGTATCATCAATATCATCAACACATTGGTGAAGATTAATGTCAAGATAGTGATGTGTATGCTAGAGGATCTTGCATACCAGTGGTGGGATCTAGTTGTATGGGCTAATGTATTTCAAGGCCTTAGTTTAGAGAAATTTGATGAATTGATCAAAAAATAATATGATCCTCACACATTCATGATTTGGAGAATGATAAAAATCTTCATCTAGAAGCAAGAAAATCTCTCTATCATAGAATATGTGGCCAAATTTATGAATTTGGTATTGTTTTTACTCAAGGTTGCGGTTAGTGTGTCCATGAAGGCACAAATATTTGAATCAAGGTTGAGATAAGATATTCTGTCAAATATTTATGTTCTATTTATTAAGGACTATACAAACATTGTGAATTGAGTGACAGTGGCTAAATGATACATCTTGGGATTTAAGGGTATAGTAAGTATATTTATACCCATGAAAACGGGTGGGAACTCTAATACTGGATGAAAGAGGATGTGGGGAACCTAAAACTGAGGAGGGAGCATGAATCAAAATCAGATGTCTCGATTAGTAAACCTCCTTCCATAACCAAAGATCCAAGATGTATATTTCCAATGTGGTACCCTTGACCACCTGAATTGAGATTGTACAACCCCACTAAGAGCATTCCATAATTGAAACAAGATGGGGCATCTTTTGCGCTATTGTAATAGTGCATTGTGGTTGGGTGCTAGAGACACTAGTCAGGTGTCAAAGGTGCCATATGATTTGATGTTGTGAGGTAAAAAGAATTAATCTCTTCAATAGAATATATCTAGTCGTGGTAATTCAAGGAATACCATGACTCATTCACAAGGGAAATATCAATTTGGAAATAATAAACAGGGCACATCGATGAGGGGATTATATGAAGCCGAGAAGGTGATTGTGGATGATCAGGTTGGACCATCTATGATGAAATGAATGATTCATAAAAATTCTACCCTTATACAAGTGTTGTTGGATAATAATGTATCAAATTCCTTTATTTATTCTCATCTAGTTGAGTGGCTAAGTATAAATTTTGAGATGGGGGCCTATATATTGAAACATCAAACTTATTTTTGCAAAATAAAATGTAGAGAATTCCTATATAGATCATGTTCTATAACTATTGAAGAAGATTAGCTGAAATGGGACTTATCGGTTCATGATATGGATTTCTATCAAATAATCATGGGTATTGATTGGTTGAAAATGTTAATGGATCACATCGACTGTTATGAAATTAATATTTTTTTCTCAATTGGGGATGGTGTGGAGCATCAATTTAGAGGAGAAAGGGATGTAAAGGTAGGTGAAATGAGATATTTGGAACCAGGAGTGAGAAGGATATCTTACCAGTATCTGATGTTGACTTTGGAATTTATGAAATAGGTCCAAAATATATTTTCTCAATCAACCGTAGAAGGGTTCCCAAACATTTTTCATGTAAATTTCTCTAGGATACCACCGGTATAGGAAGTGGAATTTATGATTGATATCCTTTAGAGGACCATTCCTATCTCACTTTTGACTTATCGAATGGCACAAACATAATTAAGGTAATTGAAGGGGTAGTTGGAAGAGCTATAAAGCAAGGTTTTCATTCAATCTTAAGATGTTTACATTGGCAGCACTAGTTTTGTTCACGATGAAAGATGATTGAACTCTAAGGATGTCTGTGGATTATCACAAGCTCGACCAAGTTACAATAATGAACATGTATCCACTTCCACACATTGATGATATGTGCGATCAAATGAGGGGAGCTCATTGGTTCTACAAAATTGAATTGTGATCATGATTTCACTAATTGAGAGTTTGGAAGAAGGATATTCCAAAAACAATGTTCAAAAGCAGATATAGACATTAAGAATATGGGGTATTCCTTTCGGTCTTATAAATGAACCAGTGGTGTTTATGGAATTTAAGAACAAAATATTTCAAAAATATCTATATTATTTTTCTATGGTGTTTGTGGATGATATCATGGTGTATTAAAGAACTAGGGCTAAGCATGAGCAACACTTGGCGACAGTGCTGGAAATTTTGAGGGAGTATCGTCTATATACATAATTATCGAAGTGTGATTTTTTGATACAAGTGGTAAGAATTCATGGCCAAGGTATTTCTAATATATCTTTTTTAGTGGATTCATGGAAGATATAATTTTCAATATATATGCAACAATCAAAGAATGTATTCAAGAAAGTGAAGTATTCTTGGTCTCACTGGATATTAAAAGTGATTTGTACGTGACATTTCATGGATAAACTCACTAATAACAACTTTTACATAGAATAATTTTCCATTTTAATGAACCAAGGAATGCCATAAATCTTTTCAATAGTTAAATTTCCACTTTACATTAGCACCGATTATGATTTTTCCGAAATCGGGATAAGTATATGTGGTGTATTATGATGCATCATGATCTGGGTTGGGGTGTGTTCTCATGCAAGGAGACCATGTTATTACACAAGGATCAAGTCAGTTACACATGCCTGGAATGAATTACCCAACACATGATTTAGAGTTAGCTGCAGTCGTCCACGCTTTAAAGAATTGACATCATTATCTCTTCAGTGAGAAATTTATAGTGTGAACAGATCATAAGAGCTTAAAAAATGTACTCTCACAAAGTGATTGGATTTCGAGGTAATGAATATGGATGGAGTATCTTCAATTGATCGACATTGACGTGATGTATATTCAGAGTAAAGGAAACTCTGTGGAAGATGCATCAAGCAGAATGTCTTTTGAGAAGATGGAAAAGGAGGCTTCAGATGAGTGACATCTGAGGTCAGTCCTAGCTGACATTCATGTTGAATGTGAAGTATGAGGTGACGTTGAAGTGTTCCTTCCAGTTTCACATGTTCTTGATTTATTGAAGATGCTAAAAGGAGGAAATATTGTAACATGGCATTGATCAAAAGCGAAACAATTTGCATTTCTATTTCCTACATACTACCTATTACATTGGTAAGATAGGGTCAAACCACATGGATGACTAATTTTGTGCTTAATGAAAAAGAAAAATAAAACAAAAAATGTAAAAGAGCACAAAAAACATACTATGATTTGTGGCTGTAAAAATGTGAAGTAACTAAAGGATATTGTGTGAGTGAGTGAGTGAGTGAATGGGTGTCCATAGACAAAATAGGCAGACAATAGGAAGAAGTTATGAATTGACCAGAAAATCGAACAAGAAATGAAATCAATCAATATAGGGGTAGGGGAACAAACCTACAATGATTGGTGGTTGTGAAAATGTGAAGTAACTAAAGGATTTTGTGTGAGTGAGTGAGTGAATGGGTGTACATAGACCAAACAGGCAGACAATAGCATGAAGTTAAGAATTTACCAGACAATCAAACAAGAAATGAAATCAATCAATAGAGAGGTAGGGGAATAAACTAGTCGGTTGGTAACTACTCCTGTGGGTCTCGGTGAGGTTTCGAGTTCGAGTCTTGTTGAGCTCATCCTTGTATTGCCATTTGCATGATTTTCTTTGTACCATTGCCCATCTCCCGAATAAACTGAGGATTGAGCCTCAACATTTACTACTAAACTTTGATCCACACCCTGGATCGGGGAAAACAACAGTACTCAGATTGTCCATGTCCTATGAAATCTACCACAGTTCTTCGTGGGAAAAACCAAAACAATGACGTACTGGCTATCCATGTCACACTTGAGATCTACCACAATTCACAGTGGGAATCAAAAAGATTTAGAAATATTGAGTGAGGATATTAAATATCCTACAGTTATGCTCTGGAGTTAGTGTGTGTCTGAGAATAACAGAAGCAAACACACTACTCGAAATGTAAATAAACAATTCACAATAGAGCTAATAAAATTGAGATGCGATTAGAAGACTCTATGTGATGGAAATGCAGCTCTAGACTCCTTTTGGATTGAGTAGCTGTTGTTTGAGTCCTTCTCTGAAATTTGCCTGAGAAACATAGTATCGCCGTTTTGTTACATGACTACCTCGTATTGGGATTTTTGCTCGAGATTGTAGAAATCTTTGTAGCACAGCAATGTCCCATGGCTCCTTAGCAAAAGTTCTTATGTGTTTTAGCTCTTGTGCGTATCAGCATTCTGTCAGCACTGTGTCACCACCTTTTTCACATCCTCTATTTATTCACTGCTTTTGTCTTCCCTTTTATAGATCATGTGGTCCGACAAAAAGTATGATTACTTCTGTAGGTACGAGGTACAGTTTCCTGACATTCAACATAGATTAATTAATTAATATCAGTTGCATTAAAAGCACCAAATATGATCGTTGTTAACAAACAAATATAAGTAGGGTTTAAAGATATAGTGACTGGTTTCCATCGGTAGCTCTTAGTATCAGTGAGCTTGTGTCGGTGGACTTGAGTCAGTAGGTTTGTATTGGTAGCTGTTACTCTTTATAACGGTATACTATGTATCAGTGACAATGACTCTATATCGGTATCTCCCCTTATCAGTAGCTCTTCTGTATTGGTAGCATTCTTGTATCGGTGGATCTCTCCATCGGTAACTCACCTATATCAGTAGCTTCTTGTATCGGTGGCTCTCTCTGTATATCAGTGGCTCTATCTATATCGATAGACTTCATATTAGTAGTTGTCTGTTTGTATCGGTAGACTTTTATCGGTAGGTCTGTCTATTTGTATCGGTAGACTTGTATCGGTAGGTCTGTCTGTCTGTATCGGTAGACTTGTATCGGTAGGTCTATATGTCTGTATCGGTAGCTCTTGATATAACAATAGACTCTATCTATTAGTGATCATTTCTTATCGGTAGACTATGTCTGTATCGGTGACTATGTATCGGTAGGTCTATATCAGTGACTCAAAAACTTAATACTTATTTGTTCTATGCAAATCATATCCAGACTGAGTTAGTATTATTTCAAAACATGTATAAACATAGATAAACATTGATTAACATATTCCAATGAATATTTTGATATTTTTGTCAACATAATTTAACATATAGATAGGATTTTCAAAACATATTAAAAAAAAACTGAGATTATCAAAACAGGTCAGGTCAACAATATCCCCCCTTTTGATAATCACAAATTATGGTATTATAATCCAAAATAATCATTAATATATCAATATAAAATACATTTTGTTTAACTTCTCAGTGTGAGTAATGACATTTTCAAATGTATCAGAGAATAGAGTGTTACAAGCAAATGTATCAGAGGTATGAAACAACTGTATCAGAGGTAGAATTATAAAAAAAATGTACCAGAGGTAGAATATATTATGAATTATAAAACAAATGTACCAGAGGTAGAATATATTATGCCAATATTTCTCCCCCTTTGTGATTAGAAAAAATTAGTAAACAATGGATGATAGAAGTAGAAGAAGCTAAAAGAGAATAAGATCATATATATTTATTGGGGAAAAAAATACAGAGAAATGCAAAATTGAGGCAAAAAGAGTACAATTGATTCCTATCAAATGTCCTAGCCACTATTCAATCCACCCCCTCAGCATGTGGTTTGGATTTTCCCTTGGAATCAGAAGAGGATTTAGGCTGGGTAGATGCAGGTGGAGGCTTGGGAAAACTGGTGATAATCAGAGGTGGGTGAACTACTGATATAGTGTCTGGCCTATAATGTGGAGATCTCTGGGTGATCATAGGAGAGAGACTTCTGATTGCTTGAGCTAGTGTCATCTGAGGAATGAGAGCAGACTGAGCAGAGGCAGGCAGAGCTAGAGTTATAATGATAGGGGTACTGTCTCCATGAAAAAATGGTAGCAATAGATTCTTGATGTCCATAATGATTCCTCCTCCTCTTTCCATAGCAGAGATAAAGTATTCCTTGTTCTCCACAAACTTTTCTAGAGCAGGAGTCAACTCCTTGATCTTTCTTACTTGTTCTCTAAAATCTTGAGTGACTAGAGGTAGTTTCATGTTCTCTAACAGTATCATGAAATGGGTGTTGAGCATATGCTTGGTATAAATATTCTGAATTTAGAGATCAATCTTATCATTGATTTCTTTTTGGGAAACAGTAGCATCCCTCATATGCTCCTGAACAAATTTTCTGATATCTCTTGAGGTAGACAGCACCTGAGAATCAGCTGAGCTACTGGTACTAGCCTGACCAAGCTCCTCATTCAGCATAGTTCTAAAATGATCAATATCTACTGAATCACTGGATGAACCAAGAGGTTTGGCAGTGAATGCAACAGTTTCCTTAAAACATTGGGTCAAATTACTTATCAACTTCTTGACAACAAAATCCTGTGTACTAACATGCTCTTTGACAGTCTTCTTAAAGGCTTCAAACACATCCACAAACTGCTTTACTACACTCTTGATATAATTCATGTCAGCATCAACTTGAGTTTGAGAACTAACCAAGGTATGGAATGAATCAACAGATTGCTTCAAAGCAATAACAGCCTCTATCCATGTTTCAATCTGAGTATGACACACTTTGAATTCATTCACCGTCTATACCACAGAGCTTGACACAATACATCCAAGAGAGAGTTCAAATGATCTTTACATTTTTCTCAGCTCTTCAACAAAACAACTCTTTAAGTCTGCAACAGATGCAGTCCAAGTCTCCTTCAACTCAGCCTTTAAAGCCTCATGATCAACCTTAGTAACCAGATTTTCAGGAACAACTATAGGTTCTCATTTAGAAAAAGTATCAATATTTCTTTGGGGTTGGTCATCATCAGATCCTATGTAATCAATTACAAGCACCATGAATCCTAGATTTTAAGACCAATCCTCTATCTCAGGAAGAACTGGGACAGATCTAAAAATAGCAGGTTTCTCCCCCTCAAATGGAGCTTCCTCTTCTTCACCATGAACTAAAACTATCTCTTCCTCAGAAGAATCATCAACAACTCTATCCACATCAAGTGTCCCAACCTGAGGCAATTGAGGACTAGATGTAGGTCTTTCTACTTCAACAATTTCCTCAGTAGGCATTGAGGAGTACCCAATCAATGGACTGAGACTCAAGGAGGCAGAAACAGTTGCTTCATTTTTAGATTCATGTTCTTCCTCATTCTCTGGAGTATGCTAGTCTTCCTCATTAATAGGGGATTTTTCATTCCTTACTCCCAACTCAGATTCCTTTCCAGATGATACAACATCAGCAACTGGACTTGGAGGCAAGTCTGGATCCCCTCCATCAGCTACATAGGTATCCTCCTCATAAATATCATCACTATAATGAGGTTCCTCTTCATCAGGTCCTAGACCTGGATCTCTTCTGTCTATTTCAATATTGGGATGGTCAACATGGTTGAACTTATCATACACCTTCTCATCATCAACAACCCATTTCTTCCTCCATGGGTTCCATCCAATCTTCATATACATACAGATTGTGCTTGTGATGCAAAAATTATTCCTCAAAACTACTGTCTTATCCTAAGACTCAGCTACTCCTTTCAACTTGATCATTACCAAAATAAACATTGCAAAGAATAAAGCATTGGATTTTGACTTAGGCCTGGACATATCCTCAATTTGGATCACCAGAAGCCTACACAAATTTACCTTGACACTATGACTCAACAAATTCAACAAATAAATATCTTGGTCTCTTAGATTTGAAAAGTCCCCTCTTCTTGAACTTAGCACATGTTGGATGAATTTGAATAACAACTGGTTTTCTCCATCCATCTCAGCAGCCACAACCTTTCATTGTTTGCCACTACTGGTGAGATCTTCCAAAGAAACCTCATAGTAAAAAATATCACTGGTAGGAGGTATTGTCTTCGAGGTATACCCAAATACACCCTCATGCCAGACTTTCAGACATTCAGCCCATTTAACAGAAGAAAAAGAAATTTCCTTTCCTTTCACTAATGAAACCATTTTGTTTTCTTCTTTATACCTATCAAAATGAACAAAAGAATAAAACTCCTCAACCAACTTCAGATAATGAGGTCCATTGTTGTTTTTAAAACATCCGAGCCATCCATGTTCCTCTAATACTCTTAGAACCAATGACTTTCTAGGAAAGAGCCATTCCTCACTGAGTTCCTTTTCTATTACTATTTATCTATTATGCAAATGTGGGTTCACTGCACGCTTCCCCGAACTTGTTCTACTTTCACTTCCACTACCTTCAGGTCATGTTTTATACTTCTTCTCACATGGCACATCACTATCATCCCTGACTATCGGGAGTCTTGTTCTTTCCATCTCTAATCGAAGAACTTAGGGTTACTCGTAATGCGGGGGTTTGAGAAGTGAGGATTGAAGAGAGGAGAGTTTGCAGTGGATTGAAATGTGACTAAGGTTTAGTTTTTATCATTTAGGAATAAAAATTTAATAAAAATAATTATAATGAAAACAATAAGAGTTTCAGCTAAAGATAACTAAAATTAGACAGCGCATGACATATTGGTGACAATTACCGATGAGAACCCTGACAGTGAGGTTTATCTATCGTTGAGGTCTTCTAGAGATGAGGTGTCTCTAGAGGTGAGGTGTCTCTAGCGGTGAGGTGTCTCTAGTGGTGAGGTGTCTCGAGCAGTGAGGTGTCTCTAGCGGTGAGGAACTCTAGCAGTGAGGTTTGCCTAAAAGTGAGAATTTGGATAACAGTGAGGATTTGCTTAACAGTGAGGATTTGGATAATGGTGAGGATTTGCTTAACAGTGAGGATTTGGATAACAATGAGGATTTGCTTAACATTAAGGATTTGGAAAATGGTGAGGATTTTCTTAACAGTGAGGATTTGGCTAACAGTGAGGATTTTCTTCTACAAAGTCTATCATTCCTAACTCGTGTCCAATGTAACTTAACATATTTGAACTTAAAGGCTTGGTGAATATGTCAGCTAATTGATGTTCAGTACCTATAAATTCCAGATTAATATCACCCTTTTGGTAATGATATCTCAAAAAGTGGTTCCTTACATCAAAGTGTTTGGTCCTAGAGTGAGATATAGGATTCTTTGAGATATTGATCGCACTAGTGTTGTCACAGTTTATAGATACATGTCTAAACTTATATTCATAGTCTAATAATGTATGTTTCATCCGTAGAATTTTTGCACAACAACTACCAACAACAATATATTCTGCTTCAGTTGTAGACAAAGTAATAGAGTTCTAATTTTTACTACACCAAGATATCAGGGTCTTACCTAGAATATGACATGTTCCAGAAGTGCTCTTTATATCTAACATGAAACCAGCAAAGTCAGAATCTGAATAAATTATTAAATCGAATGATTGACCTTTTGGATAAAATAATCCTAAGTTATTAGTATGTTTAAGATATTTGAAAATTCTTTTAACAGCAAGCAAGTGTGACTCTTTTGGATTAGCTGGAAATCTTCCACACATACACACACTAATCATAATATCTGGTCGAATAGCAGTAAGATAGAGAAAACTTCCTATCATACCTTTGTAGAAGGTTTGATCCACTAGTTTTCCAGTTTTATCAGCATCCAATTTACAAGTGATACTCATGGGTGTGTCATTACCCATACTACTATCCAAACCAAAACATTTTAAAATATCATTTGTATATTTACCATGATTTAATATAATACCATTTTCATTTTCAAAAACTAGAATCCAAGAAAATATTTTAGTTCTCCCATTAAACTCATTTCAAATTCATATTGCATACTCTTTGAAAAAATCAATACACAAATCATTTTTAGAAGATCCAAAAATAATATCATCAATATAGATTTGTACTATCAAAAAATATTTGGAAATTCTTTTAATAAAGAGTTTTGGATCACCAATCCTTTTAGAAAAACCTTTTGATATAAGAAAACTACTAAGTCTATCATACCAAGCTCGTGGGGCTTGATTCAAACCATAAAAAGCATTAGAAAGCTTAAAAACTCGATTTTAAAAAGGAGGATTAGTAAATCTAGGTGGGTTTTCAACAAAAACACCTTCAATTATAAAACCAGTTAGAAAAGAAATATTAACATCCATTTGGTATAACTTGAAATTCCGATGAGCAACAAAGGCAAGTAGAATCCTATAAGCTTCTAATATTGCTATAGGTGCAAAGTTTTCCTCATAGTATATTCCTTCCTCTTGAATATATCCTTGTTCAACTAGTCTTGCCTTATTTCTAATGATATTTCCTGATTCATCAACTTTATTTCTAAAAACCCATTTAGTGCCTATGGTCAAAGTGTCCTTACGTCTGTCAACTAAATCCCAGACTTTGTTTCTTTCAAATTGATTTAATTCTTCTTGAATATCTATTACCCAAAATTCATCATTGATTGCATCATTGATATTTTTAGGTTATAACTATGAATGAAAGGCTTGATATTCAACCTGATTTCTTAGAGAAACTCTAGTTTGGGTTCCTCTATCTAAATCTCTCATAACAGCATATAAAGGATGGTTCTTTAGAATACTAGTTGGTCTGGTCAAGGTAGGACTAGAGAATTCAGGTTCTTATGTGGGTTTGGTTCAAATAGAATCGGGTTCTGGAATATTTCTAGAATTATTTGTTTTTACAGCAGGTTCACTGCTTTTATCATTAAGGTCCAGAACAGAAAAATCTTCTTCAAGATTTTCAATAGTGGTTTTGGATTCATGTGGATCAGTTTCAACAAATTTGATTTTAACATATTCTTACATACACTTGGTTATTTTATTAAAAACTCTATAGTCTTTTCTAGTTAAATAATAACCATGAAAAATTCCTTCATCATTTTTAGATGAAAATTTATCCAGATTATATTTAGTATTGAGAATAATGATTTTGCAACCACAAACTCTAAATTAACTAACTTTATGATTCCTATTATTGCATAGTTCATAAGGGGTATTTTTAAGAACATGTCTAATCGACACTTTATTTATAATATAACAAGATTTATTTATGGATTCTACCCAAAAGTAAACAGGTAGGTCATACTCATTAAGCATAGTTCTTGGAATTTTTTGAAGGGTTCTATTCATTCTTTCACCTACACCATTCTGTTGAGGTGTCCTAGGGGCAGAGAAATTGTAATTATAGCCATTTTTTGAGCATAATGATTCAAATGCATGATTTTCAAACTCACGACCACAGTCACTTCTCAAGGTTTTAATATTATGACCACTAATGTTTTCTACAGTCATGGAGTATTTAATAAAGTATGAGCAAGCTTCACTTTTGTGAGCTAGAATATATACCCAAGTAAATCTAGAAAAGTCATCTACTAAGACATAAACATAGTGCTTCCCATTCAAACTAGAAATTCTAGAAGGCCCTAACAAATCCATGTTAACCAAATCGAGAGGTTGAGAAGTTGAAACCTATTTCTTTAATTTGAATGAAACTTTATGTTGCTTTCCCTTTTGAAAAAGCGTACAAACATTGTCTGATGGGAATTTTATTTAAGGTAGGTCTCTAACTAAATATTTCTTAGTCAGTTTCTTATGTGAATGAACATTGCAGTTTCCTAATATTCTATGTGAAATCCAAGACTTTTATGAAAATCATTTAAACAAGTAACCTTTTTCTTGGCTAATGAATTTAAATTTACAACATATACATCTTCATTTCTCAAGGTAGTAAATATCAAATCATTTTTAGAATCAAATACATTGCAAACAAAATTTTTTAAATTTAACATTGAAACCATCATCACACAACTGAGAAATTCTTAATAGGTTGTATTTTAATCCATCAAGAAATAATACTTTAGAATTTAAAATTGAACCAGTGTTACCAATTTGGCCTAAGCCGATGATTTTTCCTTTTGAATTATCACCAAAGGTGACATGTCCTCCATCAACTTTGATTAATCTTTTGAAACATGAGTAATATCTAGTCATATGTCATGAACATCCACTATCCAATTACAATATCTTCTTATAGGAACTCTTCAAGCTAGTCTCCTACAAAACAGGTTTAAACAGAAAATGATTTTGGTACACAGATTTTCTTGGGTCCAGACAGGTTAGCAAGAAAAACTTTTAGTACCCAGATTTGTCTAATGAGTTTCATATAATCAATAGATTCAAAAGATTTTAAAAGATAAAATTTATTTTATCTATAACTATGTGAATAGCTGGTTGAGACATAAGAATTACAAAAAGTCGAACTAGAAGCATACTGTCCATATTTAAGAATAAATCCATTCTTTGAAATCTGTCTCTATCTAGGCTGATACCATAAACCAGTAATATATTTCGGTGCTACTTGTTTTCTTAGAATTTGTGTAAGAGTGTTCTTTCCCTTAGTGAATTTTCCTAGATCATTCTTGAGTTTCTCATTAGAAAATTTCAGTTTAGTATTTTATTTGAGTAGTTGAGAATTCTTTTCCATTTCTACTTCTAGTGCATATTTGACAGTGCTAGTTAAATAATACTATTTCTTTAAGGTTTTATACTTATCTTTTAGCTCATTGTTGGTATCCACTAACATGTTACAATATTCCAATAAATCATCACTAGACATGTTTTTAGAATCATAATCATCTCCAAAATAATAAGAATTTAAAGCAGGAGTATCCAATGTTACCTCAGATGTGTTTTCCATGAAACACATATTAGCTTTTTGAGATTTTTTATCCTGAGTGGAATCAGAATCACTTGAACTGTCTTCTGAAGCACTCTAGTTTTCTTTCATAGATTTCTTATATTTTTTGACCTTGTACTCATATTTCTTCTTGTATTTTAACTCTGGACAGTCATCTTTCACATGTCCTTTCTTCTTGCATCCATATCAGACTATGTCATCACTTTTATCATTCCTTTTCTAATCCTTCATCCAATGACCTTTATTTTCATACATTCTCTTGTAATTGGATTTTCTAAAAAACTTCGTCATTCTATAAGAATTCTTAAATCATCTGGCTATCTGAGCCATTTTAGCATCGTTGTCTGATGCACTTTCATCACAGATTGACCTATCACTTTCACTTTGAATTTCCCTTTGTCCTTAAGTTTTTAAGTAGAAGTCTTGAAAACTATATAATTCTTCCTTGGTTAGTCACCTTATTCCTTGATTACTTTTAGTTATTCTTCATACATAATTAACTTACCAATGAGTTCCTTGATGGGAAAAGTACCAATATCACAAGATTCTCTAATTAAAACCGATGTACCTCTCAATATTTCTGGCAGACATCTGAGTATTCTCATGATTTGCTCCTTTTCTGAAACAACTTTTCCCAGTGAGCTCATAGTATTGGAAATCTCATTGAAACTGAGATACATGTTAGAAATAGGTTCATCAGGACTCATTTTAAAATTTTCATATTTAATAGTGTAAGTGTTTAAACTCATTTCTTTCACATTGGTTGTTCCTTCATGAGAAATAGCCAAAGTCTCCCAGATTTCATGTGATTTTTTACAAGAAAAAATTCTGTTAAACTCTTAATCTCCTAGAGAGTAGTAAAGGGAATTCATGGCTTTACAATTATTGTTGTAATCAGATTTTGTAGCATCATACCAAGTAGTTCTAGCACTCTTTGGAATCTCACACTCAGATTCTATAGAAGTCCAAATATCAAATCCTATACTTTCTAAATGAATTTTCATTTTGATTTTCCATTGGGAATAATTAACACCATTAAAGAAAGGTGGCTTATTGGTACCAACACCTTTTAATCTATTATCCATAATTAGATTTTAGAAAATAAATTTAATGATATAAAATTTATAACTAAAAGAAATTTAAGATCATTAAGATACAACTAAAATCAAAGTTGAAAAATAGAGTGTTTGGAAATCCATTATTAATAAAAATCCTCTAATACCTAATGTTGGTTGGATTAGATACACAGGAGGGGGTGAATTTAGTTCCAATTAAAATTTCTGTTAAAAATTTTTTCAATAAAATCTCCCCAAATTAAATAAAAATTAAACTGTAGTGAATTTATAAAGATTGAAAGGTTTCAATTAGTTTATCAAAGATTTATTTTTTTTCTCAGTTAACATAATCTAAATATTAAGTTATATTTTGAAACTAACATACTGGCTAACAAAAATTACAAACAGTTGCTAGTATAACTATCAGAGTTACATTAAAACAGATTTGAATTTCAAAGTAATTAGCAGAAGAATATAAGATATGGTTAAAAATGAAATAGGATGCATAATAGGTATAACCAAGAGGTTCAGTCTTAAGCCAAGACTTATTCCTCTCAAACAGTTTATATAAACATTGATCCACACCCTGAATTGGGGAAAACAACAGTACTCAGACTGTCCAAGTCCTATGACCTCTACCATATTTATTCGTGGGAAAAACCAAAACAATAGCACACAGGCAATCCAGGCCACACATGACCTCTACCACAATTCACAATGGGAATCAAAAAGATTTACAAATATTGATTGAGGATATTAGATATCCTCTAGTTATGCTCAGGAGTTAGTGTGTGTCTAAGAAGAACAGAAGCACGCACACTACTCTAAATGTAAATAAACAATTCACAATAAAGATAATAAAATTGAGATGTTATTAGAAGGCTCTATGTGATGGAAATGCAGATCTATACTCGTTTTGGATTGAGTATATGTTGTTTGAGTCCTTCTATGAAATTTGTCTGAGAAACAGAGTATCATATTTCTGTTCCTTGACTTCCTCGTATTGGGATTTTTTTCTCGAGATTTCAGTAATCCTTGTAGCATAGCAATGTCCCTCAGATTCTTAGAAAAAGTTCCTCTGTGTTTTAGCTCTCGATCATATCAGCTTTCTGCCATCACTATGTCACCACTTTTTGCACATCCTCAATTTATGCGCTTCTTTTGTCTTCCCGTTTATAGATCATGTGGTCCAAAAAAATTATGATTACTTCTACGGGTATGAGGTATAGTTTTCTGACATTCAACAGTCATTAATTAATTAATAGAAGTTGCATTAAAAGCACAGAATACGACCATTGTTAATAATCAAATATAAGTAGGGTTTAGAGATATTGTGACTGGTTTCCATCAGTAGCTCGTAGTATTAGAGAGCTTATATCGGTGGACTAGAGTTAGTAGGTCTGTATTGGTATCTATTACTCTTTATAATGGTAGACTATGTATCCGTAATAGTGACTCTGTATCGGTAGCTCCGCTTATCGGTATCTCTTCTGTATAGGTTGCATTCTTGTATCAGTGGATCTCTCCATTGGTAACTCGCCTATATCTGTAGCTGCTTGTATCAATGGATCTCTCCATTGGTAACTCACCTATATTGGTAGCTTCTTGTATCAGTGTCTCTCTCTGTATATCGGTGGCTCTGTCTGTATCAGTAGACTTCATATTAGTAGCTATCTGTTTGTATCAGTAGACTTGTATCGGTAGGTATGTCTGTCTGTATCAGTAGACATGTTTCGGTAGGTATGTCTGTCTGTATCGGTAGCTCTTGATATGATAGTAGACTCTGTTTATTAGTGATCTTTTCTTAACAGTAGACTATGTCTGTATCAGTGACTCAAAAACTTAATACTTATCTGTTCTATGAAAATCATATCTGGATTGAGTTAGTATTATTTCAAAACATGTATAAACATAGATAAACAATTATTAACATATTCCAATGATTATTTTGATATTTTTGTCAACATAATTTAACATATATATAGGATTATCAAAACATATTAAACCATAATTTAGATTATCAAAACAGGTGAGGTAAACAAATCATTATATTAACAAATTGAATATTATTAAATTGAAAATTAATTAAAAAAGGAATTAATAAATTGAAATAATTAATAAAATAATTAATAAATATATTTTTAAATCCAAATACATGAGATAATAAACGAATTAATGATTAAAAAAATAAAAAAAAAGTGAAATCAGAATGAATTAAAAAGTTATAAAATTATTAAAAATAAACAAAATAATCAATAAAATACATAGTTTACACTAAAAATGATTATTTTACACAGCAATGTACAAAATCCAAACAATTGTTAATTATTCCAAAAAATTAAAAAAAATGAAATAAAAAAGTCAATTAAAATTTAAAAAGGGTTGTAGAAAAAGTAGAAAAAAACAACCACATCATACTCTCACACACTTAAGACATTGTTTTCCTTAATCAAAAGCTTGAATTTGTCTTAAAAAACATGACAAATGATTTGTGAGATTCAGTTCATAAATTGCATGATTAAACATTAATAACCAGATGAATAGGTCTAGGCAGCAGGTTAGGTTTACCAAAGGCGTGTTCATAAGTGGTCCTTCCTATTTTCAAAAACTCACTTATAATCAATCGAAACTCAAAATAATTGACTTCCAAGGATGTCATGACTTCTATATGAGATCATTAACTGTCATACTCTAATTTCCAATTCAAGTCCTAATGCAAGGATTGGTGATAGGCAAGATCAAATGGAATTAAAACCTTGACCAAAGGCAACCTCAATTCTAACATTCTCTTAGTTTCCAAATATTAATGTCTATTTATTTCATCACTTTATTGATTCAAATCAAATAAATTTTAACTAGGTCCATTTCACCCTTCTTAACGTGGATTCAAAATTTCCCTAACCTTAATGAGTTCATTTTTTACAAGGGAACTTTATTTTACTTTTTTTTTTCTAGGAACATTTCTTGTGCAAGGCATTGTGCATAGCACTTATTCAAATTAAAATTGTCTTTATTTATTAACTGAAATACACCTAGTTTACCTTGTCTTAGAGACTCACCATGGGATCTCATTTTCCCATTATACTCCAATTATAAACAACTTAAATAACAATCATTCATGTTGACTTCATAAAGTGATTAAATAATTTATTTTATAAAAAAGGGGAGTCCCCTAGTTTCCAGTGTAAATTTATAGTTTCCATATGTCATGATCCTAATTCCACAAGAACTATCCTCTCACAGTCCCTTCCTATATTCCTATATAGAAAATCCTTAGAGACTGTGAACAATTCCACTCAACAATCACTAATCCTCAACGGTTTCAGACTATGTGTAGCTCTTAATAAGAGGAAGTAGTGATCCACTAAGAAGGAAATAATTTTAGTGACAACTGAACTCAAATGACCCTAAGGTGATGAATGAATTCGAAAATATTGATTTATTTGGAAAAAAATGGAAAATAAAAATTTGTTCATTTTTTAAAAACAAACTTCAACAAAGGGAATTTGAAATGACCTACAAAATTAACCCTCTCCCCCACACATAAAACTCAAAATTTTCCCCAATATTGATTCCTATGGTGGGAGAATGTAAAAAATTTTTGAAATAGTTTTTTAAGGGTGACATAAATGTTATAAAAATATTAGTTCCCACACCAAAAATAAAAGATATATATATATATATATATATAAGAAAACAAAAAGGGTGATGAATTTTTATATTCTTTTATTTTTTTTAAAGAAGTTTGTAGCATTAATAATTGCACAATGTAAATAAAATATGAATGTAATGTGATGAATAAACAATAGTAGTTGAATCAGAATGAGTACAGTGGGTGCAAGAATGTTTTTCAATTCAGTTCATCATAAGTTTCCAACTTGATAGTATTAAAGGATCTATGCACCCATGGAGAAGACAATTCACATCAATTAACAATAAACATTGGGACTCCACCACAATTAAAATTATGTAGGAGAGAGAAAAGCATGAGTAGAAAAAAATGGGAAAAATAAAAAAACATTTCCCTAAAATAGTATACCCTTGACATTTAATGTTCATTCAATATTTCCTCTTTTGCAAAACCATGTAATTTCTCCTCTTAATTTCCTACAAGATCAGAAAAATAAGTATAAGAATACATAATTTTAATCTCATTAAAAATCAAACCATAGGATTAGTGAATGAAATTTTATCCATATGATGCATTAGTGGACTTCTCCCTTGGTTTTCCCTTCCCGAGATTTTGGCAGCAATAATACTCTCAGGCAACATAAGTTCATGAGGTACCATTAGAAAGATAAGATAACACACTAGAGAATCAATTAGTATGAGTTATTTTTATTTTAAAACAGAAATAAAATAAAAATTACATAAATACCATGGGTGAGTTCCTATGAAACACTGTTTTTATAGTCCTATGTTAGACTTGAAGTATCCCATTCTTCTAGCATAGAGATGAAAGACAATCCCATTGGCCTCCCTTTAAAGAAATGATTAATTCTTCGACCATTGACCTAAAAGGGTGTATTCTATTCTCCAAGTATCTCCACGACTCCATTAACCAATACTCTCACAATGGTAAAGGTTCCTGACCACATGGTATTCATCTTATCTAAAAAAAATTTCAATCAAGAATTGAATTGCAGGACCTTCTCACCAACCTTGAATTACATTTTTAAATGATTGAATCATGAAAATCCTTGTTTATTTGTTTATAAATTTCATAATTTTTATAAGAAACTATTCAAATCTCCTCCATCTCACTCATCTATGAGAGCTTTCTCTCAGTAGTAGATTTGAAATCAATGTTCGAGGCCTTAACTGCCCAAAAAGATTATTTTTGAAACTCAACAGATAGATGACATGTTTTCCCAAAAAGCAGCATGTATGGTGACATTCCAATGGGAGTCTTATAGGCTGTTCTATATGCCCACAAAACCTCATCTAACTTTATTAACCAATCTTTCCTAGAGTTAGAATCCATTCTCACCAAAATCTATTTATTCTCTCTGTTTGAAACTTCTGCCTTCCCACTAGATTGTGAGTCGTAGGTGATTTGAGTCCTGTGTGAGCAACCATACTTTTCCATAAAACTCTTAGACAAAAAATTCTAGAAATGAGTACCATTATTAGTGATGAATTATCTAGGAATACTAAACATGAAAATTGTTTTACTTGATAAACTAGACCACACATGCAACCAAATTGTTAGGTAGAGACACTTCCTCAACCCACTTGGACACATATTCCATAGCAACCAGAATGTAATCATTCCCATAAGAGGATAGGAATGGTCCTAATAAATCTAATCCCCAATCATCAGTGATTTAATCCTCCATAATTCCTTTTTGAAGCATATCCTTCCTTCTTCCAAAATTTTTCATCATCTAACACTTTTCACAGCTTATTAAAAAAATCTTAGAATCCTTGAACAATGTTGGGTAGTAGAAACTATCCTGTAGAACCTCTTGATCATTCCTCTCTCCTCCATGGTGGTCACACCATGGTGGTGAATGAAAAATCTCAAGTATGAGAAACATCTACTCCTAATCCACACATCTTCTCAAAATACCACCATCATACCTCTTAATGAGTAGAGGGCCATCACAAAGATAATATTTTTATTCAGAGATGAACCACATTCTTTGGTTGTGTGAGAGGTCCTTGGGAATCAAATCTACTTCCAAAAAGTTGGCATAGTTTTCAAACCAAGCAGACTACTGCATAGAAGAATAAAATAATTGTTTATTAGTAAATAACGTGTTATTCTCTCTTGGATCATCACTTTGGGTGTTTGAAATCTAGATAAGTGGTCTTCCAAAACATTCTTGACCCCCTTTTTATCCTTGATAACCATTTCAAACTCATGTAACTGTAGGTTCCATCTCATCAATCTAGGATTTGAATCCTTCTTAGCAAGAAAGGACATGAGGGAATCACGGTCTATGAAAATGATAACTCTAGATCCTATCAAGTACTGCCTAAAATTTTCCAAATCAAACATCATAGAATATGGCTCAATTTTAGTGGTTGAATAATTCTTTTGTTCATCATCCAAAAAATTCTGGCATAATAAAGCCCATGCAGTTTCCTATCATTCCTCTTCTCTGAAAATAGATCCTACCTCTAAATCACTAACATCACACATTACTTCAAATGGATGTTGCCAGTCATGGGAAATGATCATAGGTGAGGTTGTTATCTTCATCTTAATAAGATTAAAGGCCTCTATAAATTTCTCATCAATGACAAAGGGACTATACTTAAATAGAAGAGAGCATAATGGTCTTGTAATCTTAGAGAAATCCATAATGGACGTCTTGTAGAACCTTGTATGACTCAAAAAAATCCTAATTCCTTTGAAATTTTTTAGTTTGGAGTAACTTTTGAAAAACCAAAAAATTATAATTATCAACGTACACCCCACTAGTACAATATTTGTGACCAAAAATTACGCCTTCTGTGGCCATGAATTGGCACTTTTCCTAGTTTATGACCAGATTGGTCTTGTGTCATCTCTCTAGAAAAAGTTTCGGATTTTACAAGAAGCTCTCAAAATAACTTTTCACAATAGATAAATCATCCATGAAGACCTCAATTATCCTTTCAATCACAATTAATTTTTTTCATCATACATTCTAAAAATGTGGTAGGAGTACCACACAAGCCAATGGGAATCCGCCGATAGGTGAATGTACAAAATGGAAAATTGAAGCTGGTATTCTATTAGTCCTCATGTGAAATGGAAATCTGATTTTACCCAGAATAACTATCAATAAAGAAGAGGAAATCATTTCATTCTAAACTCTCTAACACTTGTTCCAAAAAATGGAATGTGAAAGTGGTCCTTTCTTGTGGCAGTATTCAACTTCCTATAGTCCATACAAACTCTCCATTTTTTTACTACCCTTGTTTCAATTTTGTCATTATTTTCATTGGTGACCACTATCAATCCACTCTTTTTAGGGACAACCTAAATAAGACATACCTAGGGGAAATCAAAAATGAGAAAAATTATTCCAGCATCAAGCAACCTAATCACCTATTCTCTAACAACTTCCTTCACTTTTGGGTTTAGTATCCTCTGGGATTCTACTCTAGTCTTACACTTAGGATTCATGGGAATTTTGTGCATGAAAAAGGCTGGAATTATCCCCATTATATCATCAATTTTCCATTCCATGACAGACTTATACTTCCTCAAAACACTCAACTAGCTTTTCTCTTGACTTACCTCAAGATTAGATGAAATGATTAGAGGAAGTGTGGAAGCCTCTCTTAAAAAGGAATGATTGAGAAGGGAAGGGAGGGGGTTGAGTTCAAGGATTAGTGGTGACTCACTTGTGGGAAGAAACATGGGCCTGGGTGGCCCAAGGTCTTTATGCTGCCTCTTGAAGAAGTCAGTAATGAAGGATTCTACACCATCAGTTTAATTTAAATAGATGTTTTTCTAAAACATGGACTCCTCTCTTAGTGAAAGAATATGTTTGAATGAAAACTCATCTAGGTGGTCGAAAATATATCCCTCAACCTCATCATAGGTTGTATGTCCTTACATGAGATGATCCGCATGCATTTGGTAGTAGGTATCTCAAGTTCACTATTAATATCCTCTATCATCCATAGAATCTTTTCTTCCACCTCATCAGTAACACTCTTAGCTATTAGCATATCATCCTTGGGAATAATTGGGTTGGAGGGTTATTTTAAATTCTTAAACATATTGAATTCCTATTTTTTTCACCCAAGATGAAAATAAAATTCCCTCCCAAACATCTAACATAGCTCCCCCTATGGCTAGGAAGGGTCTACCAAGGATGATAGGAACCTCCTTGTCATACTCTATATCATGAATGAGAAAGTCACCAGGCAAAAATATTTTTTCTACTCCCACTAGTAAAATAGTAACCCTACCCATTGGATGATTGATGTATCTATCATCATGTTGCAACACAAAAATTTTAGGTTGGTGGACTACTACTCTCAGGTGTTTGAAAAGTGACAGAGGAATCAGATTAATTCTAGCACCAATGTCACAAAAACTGTTGAAATTAACACCTCTATCCCCAAATGTCTAGGGGATGACAATGATTATTGGGCCCTGAATCTTAAGAGGTATCATATTTTTCAAAACAACACTAAACTCCTCTATCAAGATATAGGTGGAAAATTATTCCAATGTATTTTTTTTTACACAGATATTCTATAGTGATTTTAGATATGGTGGGATTTGAATGAGTGTCACGACCCGTCCTCAGGGCCCATGCCATGACTACCCCAATCCCGCCTTCCATAGGCCAGGGGCTGGAGACTAGCACCGATGGAATAAATCCTGATAACTAGGAAGGTATTGCCTTTATAAAAGTAAACAAAACACCATAGAGTACAAGTGGAAGTAAAACACTAAGTACAAAAGAAAGTGATGAAAAGTAAATGGGCCAGAATACAATACCAACTGAAAGTACAAATACAACTGAATGAAAGTACAACAGAAAAAGAAAAACAACTGGAAGAAAGGAAGCAACTCCGGGGTCATCTTCCTCGGATCCTACCTGAAGGGTAGGTACAGATAGGGATGCTTCCGGATCGTCCACCACGGATCCTACCTAAAGGGTAGGTACAGATAGCCTCCACAACACTCTCTCCTGTCAACATCCTCCGAGTGTCGTCTTGCCGTGAAGCCCACCTATGGATACTGACTCGTCGTGTGGTCCACCTCTGGGTACCGTCCAGTCCTCGAACACTCGGCCTCTGCCAGCGTTTCCCATCATCTGCAACCAACACAATGAGGTGCGGGCATAGCCCGTGCAGGGGTGAGTATACGATACTCAGTAGGGACCCCAGGACCCTCAAGGTCTCACTAAAACCAACAAGGATATCCACAAAGAATATCTCAACAGATAACCTCTACTTAGGTAAATGACAATACATATACCAAATTTATCAAGTAACCCATCTCAATCATGAGGAAACACAAAGATTATGTAATCAACAGATAACCACTACCCAGGTATATGCCCATACATATACATATGTTATCATGTGACCCATCTCAATCATGAGGAAACACAATGATTATGAAATCAACGGATAACCACTACCCAGGTATATGCCCATACATATACCTAAGTTATCGAGTGACCCATCTCAATCATGAGGTATACAAAAATATTATAAAATCAACGGATAACCACTACCCAGTTATATGCCCATACATATACCTATGTTATCATGTGACCCATCTCAATCATGAGGTATACACAAAGATCAAAGAATCAACTCAAACTAGGATTTTCATTATCGAAACCATAACTGCTGAAGAACCCCGTCTCTGGAGTGTACAGTGATCATGTCACGACTCCGAGATACTGCTCACTAACCTAAGACTGCTGAGGTACTCCTCCTATCGAGTACTGCGGGTTAGCCACCCAAACACAGTAGTGATTCCCGTCGGGGTATGCCACCCAAACACAACAGTGCACACCCTCAAATAGCCTGTAGAGGTACTTTCCGGACGAGTACCACGGGTCTGCACTGTCACATAGGTAGTGCTCCATCCACCATGGGTATGCACCCAAATAAAGTAGTGCTCCGTCCACTGGGCTAGTCGACTCAGTCCAAGTCGAGTCGGTCAAGCAGTCATCAGGTCTCAGTCGGCTACACAGTCTCCGTACTCCGTACGCTTGCCTCTAGGAGTGTCCGCTCCACGAGCTATAGGTCGATACTCCAAGTATCTCAATGTCCCACTAAGAAGTATCTTAAAGGACCGCCTCATCATCAGGGTCTCAACGCAACATACGGTGCGTCAATCAGACGGCTCGTCTCTGAATTACTAGCCTTTTTGTCCCAGGGGCCCGATTGGTTTCGTGAGCGAACCAACCCAGTCATATCTCAACTATACCCCGAAAACTCATAGTGTATGCTCATAGGGACTGTTAGTCAACGTGATCACCAACACCGCTGATGGTTTTTCAAACATACGTCCGGTCTGAAAGTTATCAGCTTTTCCGTTCTAGGGGCCCGGTTGGATTCGTGTGCAATCCAACCCGACCACTATCCAACTGCAACCAAACCTCATTTGAAGTATTCCAAAAATTTCTTCTCATCAAGAGGAATTCAACGAGACAGATGGCGCATCAATCGGATGCCCGGTCTGTGAGTTATTGGCTTTTTCGTTCCAGGAGCCCGGTTGGTTTCGTGAGTGAACCAACCCGACCGCACTCCGACGGCGTCCAAACCTCGAGCGGAGTAAGCCAAAAGTTCCGTCTCATCAAGAGGAATTCAACAAGATAGACGGTGCATCAATTGGACGCCCGGTCTGTGAGTTATTGGCATTTTCGTTCCAGAGGCCCGGTTGGTTTCGTATCCGAACCAACCCGGCCGAACCCAAAGTTCTCCAAAACCTTGAGTGTAATATACCGAAACGACCGCCTCGATCCAAGGATCGCTACGCAACCAACAGTGTGTCGATCGGAAGTCTTATCCCATGTTATGGGAAAAATACCGAAAGAGGTCCGGAAGTGGGGGTGTCGAGCCCGGGCCGACACGGCCCGAGACCCCCAGGGTCGGCCCGAACCAGGTCGACCCGAACCGGGTCCGGCACGCTTGGGCATGGCCCGGCCCAGCTGGCGCGGCCCAGCATGGCAGTCCGGTCTGGCTGCGCGGTGCGCTGGCGCACCGGCCAGGAGGCTCGGCCGAACCGACCGAGCATTGAGACGCGGGTGGGGGGTGCTGCCCCTGCTTGCTTCGCTAACCGCGGCCCCGCGTGGGGCAGTCCCTTGCCACCGGACGCGGCTGAGCGCCACATCCCACCTCTCCGGTCCCGCGTAGTCGTGGAACCAGCGGCCTGCCGCCGCGGCTTCAGGCGCGGAGGCCCTCCCCGGCAGCACGCCAGCGGTATTTTCCGTGGACCACCAGACGCGCTGCGGTTGTCCGTTTTCCTCGCCGCCTTCTCCAATGGTCCGCCCGGGACCCGACCTTCACTACGGAGGATTCAAAATTACCTTGCGGCCTTGTTTTTCTTCGCCCGTAAATCTGTGCTCAACGTCCAACTATTGGAGTCTTCGAATCGCCTCCATAGCCCCGACTCCGCCCGTGGGTTCGTTCGGCCTCAATGACACGGCGCGACGTCGCCGCGCTTCTTCACCCTGTTCTTTCTCATGTCTGCACGGTGCCCTTGCACCATGCCGCCTTTGTTCGTGCCGCAACTAATCAAAACAACAAAGGGTGAGGAGAGTCGGTCGTGTTCGTACGGTCTCACCTCCTCCCGTTAAGTTGGTATCAAGCAGCCCAAAAGACGAAGAACAACAAGGATTTTTCACGAACAAAAGAAAACAACCCAAACAGCTTTTCCCGCAATTTAATATTCCCAACCATCAAAAAGAAATCTTTGACGGATCAACTAGAGGATGTGTTGATCTGAGTTCTTTTTTTTAAAAGGAATAAACCATGAGAATATAGACATACACAATAAAAAAATAACCCCTACCTCAACGTTGTCATCGAACGAGAGTTCATCGCGGAATTAACCATCACGAAAGAATAGGATCGTTGCGAAAGAGAAGGATCGTCATGAAAGAAAGTGTCATGGAAGGAACGTTGTTGGCGTTGCAGTATTCGGCGTTCTACTCGACCTTCGTCAGAGGTCGGCGTTCTTCCCATTCTTCGCATTCTTCACGTTCTTCGTCGAAAAAGAAGATCTTCAAGCCCCTTAGACTTTCTCCCAAAAATCCTCTCAATGCAACAATACCAACTAAATAAACTAAGTGGTGTCTTATTTTATTTACACACAAACCAACAATTGAAAAATTTCAAAATGAAAAGAAACAATAAATTAATTGAGGGGTTTAAAACCGCCCAATTAATAGAGCTGTTTATTAAAAAGTTTAAACACAAGAGTTGACTTCATTTAATAGGGGGTGCAGGTGCGTTATTTAAGAAGAAAAGAAATGGTGGGGCTCGTGTGGGCCCCACCCCACCTTAATCCTCTCAAAGGTAGTTATCGACAAGTGGGTCCCACCCCTAACTCCCTTACATTGGTTATAACCACATAAGAGAGAGGAAAAGTGTTTAATACCCATATTTGAGCAAAAGGAATTAAATTCCAGATTCTCAAATTCTCCACCATGATCACTTCTTAATGAGATTATATTGAAACCTTTTTCATTTTGAGCAGATTTGCAGAAACTTTCAAATAAATTAAAAGCTTCATTTTTAAATTTCAAAAAGAAAATCCATCTAAATCTTGAATAGTCATCAAATAAAACATATACATATATTTACCAGCTATGCTTCCTACTATTGAATGTCCAAACAAATCCATATGAATATGTTCTAGAGGTTTAGATGTAGCAACCTTATTAACAGATTTGAAGGATGATTTGTGTTGCTTTCCAAGTTGACATGCATCACAAAATCTGTCACTTTCAAATTTGAGACAAGGTAAATCAGAAACTAAATGTTTCTTGGATAACTTATGTAAAACATATACATTGCAATGAATAAAGTCTTCTATGCCAGATCCAGGATTCACTTAGTTTAGTATTCAAGCAGTTTACTTGTTGTTTACACAAGGAATTTAAATCCAAAGTATAGACATTTTCAGTTCATGGTGCTTTAAATTTAAACAGTTTATCTTTAGAAAACGTACAACAATTGTTAGTAAAATCAACAGTATATCCATCATCACAAAGTTGAGAGATACTTATCAGATTTTGTTTTAGTCCTTGTACATAAATTACTTTGTTGATTGAGACAGTTTTTGGATCTCCAATAGTTCCAATGCCAATGATTTTTACTTTGGAATTATCACCAAATGTGACAAGTCCTCCTTCCTTTTGAGTGAGTGAAGAAAAATTCAATGAGATTCCACTCATATGTCTTGATCATCCACTATCCATGTACCATATATATTTTCTTCTCTGGTGACCTGCTACTTGCAAAGACATTCAAACAAATTGCTTTGGTACCCATATTTTGTTGGGTCCAGGAGTGTTAGCTAGCAATGATCTGGGTATCCAGATTTGATGTGTTCTTTTAAAATTAGCTAAATCATATAAGTCTTTTGAAACATAGGCATTCTTAATACCACAAATTTGAGGTTGTCTTAAGAAACAGTTTTTAGCTACATGTCCTGTTGCCCCACAAAAATTACAATTAATCTTTTTAGAGCTAGGAACAAAGTAATTTTTATATAGCTTTGGTTTTTCTCCTTTACTGCCAATTCCAAATCTCTCCTTTTTAATGACAGTTTTTCCAAGAATTTAATTTAATGAATTCTCTCCTTTTGTAAAAACTAATGCATCCTGTTGGTAAGATTCTACTTCATCCTGTAGTGATTTTATTATTGATTCAAAATTAACATAGTTAGTGTTAATCAAATTGTATTAATCATTTAATTCTTTATGTTGTTTCAGCATTGTGTTTATTTCATCTGAAACGAATTTATGTATATTTTTTAGTGATTTATGTTTCTTAAATAGTGAGTCATTTCTTTCATCAAGAATATTGCAGTAGGCTGCAATTTTTTCATTTGCGTAGCTTGATTCAGAATGTGATTCAGAGGAGTAATACGAGTGTACCTCATCAGTTTCTGCCATGAAACACATGTTTTCCTTTAGATTGACTTCTTTTTTCTCTGATCTTGATTTAAAAGATCTACTAGAGTCTTCAGATACACTCCAATTGGCTTTCATATCTTTCTTGTCTTTCTGCTCAAAGTCATTTCTTTTAAAACATTTCTTCTTCTTTGCATCCTTTAATTGTGGACAATCTGGTTAGATATGTCCCATATTTTTGCATTCATAACATCTCACTTCATTATTATCTCCCTTAAAGGATTGTTTGAAGCCTCTTTTCTTGTTGTAGAATTTTCTAAATTTTCTCACTAGTTGAGCCAGTTCTTCATCTGAGTTGGATGAGTTAGAGCTTTTTGATTTATCTTTGACTTATTTTCTATTCATCTTTCTATTCTTTTGTAGTGAAGTTACATTCAGGTAAGTATCTTCTCTTTTGATAAGTACTTCATGTTCATTAGCTTCATCTTGCATTTCGGCTTCATACATCATCAGTGTACCAATCAGCTCTCTCATAGTTAGATCTTTGACAGGTATTGATTTTCTAATTACAGCAGAGATACCATTCCATCAAGTAAGAAGTACTCTCAATACTTTTAATGCTTGATCACCCTGCTTGATAGGTTCTCCTAGAGCAGTTATGTTATTGACAATTTCTGTCAATCTCCCATTCATTTGGGTAATTCTCTCACCATTAATCATTCTGAATGTATCAAATTTCAGTTTGGAAATTTCATATCTCATTTTCCTTACATTATTTTTTCCTTCATATTCCACAGCTATTGTTTGCCACATCTCGTATACTGTCGGGCACTGAGATACTCTGTTAAATTCATCCGGTCCTAGAACACAAATAATTGCATTCATAGCCTCCGAGTTCATATCGTACTCTACCTCTATAGCAGCACTCCATGCCTCAGGATTTTCAAGAATTTCATAAGGAGTCAGAATCTTTGAATAGACTCTATATTCGAGGTTTTTCTGATAGCTTATCTTGCGCAATTTCCAGCAACCATAGTTGTCTCCATTAAAATATGGTTCTCTAACCATCGACATCCCTTCTCTTTTATTAGTAATGACACTCTGTTGTATAATCCTAAAATGATTCTATATTTTTAAGGCTCTGTCAGAAGCTCCTACTTTGATACCAATTGTTGGATCTGAATCTATAGATTATACACAAGAGGGGGTTGAATTGTTTCTTCTGCGATTTTTTCAATAACTCTTCTTTTGAACGAGTTCTATCCTTTATATTTTATCAGATTTGATCGTGCATCAGAAAATGTAAAAACAAGAACACAAATATGTATAGTGGTTCGGGGAACTGAATGCCCCTAGTCCACTCCACCAATGCTCTATTCCATGAGCTTGGTGATTTTCACTATTCGGTCCTCTTTTCCACAGACCGATTCACAACTGAGTACATGTAGTTGACAACTTTACAATCCAAGGAAAAACAAAGCCTTCTGGTTCAAACACGAACCTACACATCTTAGAACGAGAAGCTGGTTACTCAAGAATAAAAATAATTTCAGAAAGAAATTTCCGGTTGATCTTCACAATTGCAACAGAATGCAATTGACAGCAGATGCATCGAAGTCTCTAGAAATATTGATATTCAAGACGAAGCAGTTCTGAGTTGATCTAGTTATATTAGATATAGAGATATAGTTCACAGCCTCAGCAGTAGTAGATCTACAGTAGATATTCGATGTAGAATAGGTGAATCTTCTATCGAGTTTCTTCTTCTGGAACAAACAGAGCTTTTATGCTCCTATTGAACATGCAGATCAATCGTGAATAGTTTCAATCTCTATTTTCCACCTTTTTAAATAATAGATCAATCACACCATCTTTTTTTTTGGTGTTTCAGAGAGAGCATATATAATAAAGCATATCTCCTACACATTTAGATCCATAAAAGTCTCCATCTAATTCACGATATTCAAAAATTTGAATTTACAGAGAAGTCATAACTTCCCTTAAGGATCGGCATAAAAAGCTCCTTTTAATTCGATTCTAAATCCCTTAATAAAACGGCTTTGAATCTGTCAAAGTCATAATTTAGAAACGACTTTAAATCCGGCTTGAAATCTACCTAGAAATCGGCTAACTGATCGTTGTACATAAAAACCGTTTGCCGAAAATTCTGACGCCAAACATAAGGTTGATGACATGGCCTCCAAACTTAGGGTTAATAACATAGTCTTCAAATGTAGGGTTGAAAAAGTAAGGTTGATAACAAATGTAGGGTTAATAACATAGTCTTCAAACATAGAGTTGACAACGTAAGGTTGATAACAAATGTATGATTTATAACATAGTCTTTAAACGTAGAGTTGACAACGTAAGGTTGATAACAAACGTAGGGTTGATCATCCATACTTTTTCTTCAACATTCAAACGTACGGTAAAAGATCCATACTTTTACTTGATCCATACTTTTCCAAGAACGTATGGTTGTTTACAAAAGTAAGGTTGATGAACGATACTTTTGAGAAATAAATGTAACCTTTAGAATTTACGTACGGTTCGCCTTCCATACTTTGCTGATAACCAAAACGTAGGGTTCCTTCCTAACTTAAGGTTCTTCTTCCATACCTTGCTAAAAACGTATGGATGTTTAACCATACTTTTCTCTTATCTCAAGAAGTATACATGCTTTTCATCCTTACGCTACGTTTATCCACATTGGGTATGAACAATGATTCCAGAACGTGCTAAAACAGATTTTGCGCTATATTCATCTACGTAAGATGTGAACAGTGCTTCTAGAATGCGCTAAAACAGATTCCGCGCTATGTAATAAATTCTCGTTATTTCAAGAGTAAAATGAATTAATAACCTCCTGCAAAATACTAAGTAAAATCATTAGAAAATAACTAAGGGTATTTGTGAGCATCAAAATTATCATAAAGAGATAGAGTATTATTTTCATTAATCTCCTCCTTTAAATAACAATAATATGCATTGGTGAAAATAATACTTTGCTAAAAAAAGAGAGAAACTTGAATACAAATAATTGAGGTAATAAAGACTTTTTAATATCATGAGAATAAATGTATTCATGATATACTATGTTAATGTACATCAAATACACCATATAAATGTGATTTGGTTTATAATAACAAAGGAGTCCCAATGGAATGTAAATTGAGAGGAAATCTCTCATAAAAGCTGTATCCTTAGGTTAAGGATAAATCAACGACATAATTATATGTGAATAATATAAATACACTCAATATGATTGGATATTATGTGTAATACAATCAAAGTACATTCACACATATTCTTGTAAAAACAATAACAATGAATAAGATGTTTAACTCAATAAATGGAGATTGAGTTAAAATCACCCCTATCAAGTTCATATCGATGACTTGAGAATTTATCAATGGAGTGATTATGTGTATCAAAATTATATCCACAGAATGGGGAGTGGAAATTATGACATAATCAAATGAATGGTGATGCACACATAATCGTGGAGTAAAATAATCAATGAAGTATGCGTAAAGCCGAAGGAGTGG
This sequence comes from Viscum album, assembly GCA_963277665.1. NCBI lineage: Eukaryota > Viridiplantae > Streptophyta > Magnoliopsida > Santalales > Viscaceae > Viscum > Viscum album. Next base: position 1,258,420,174 of record OY728134.1, read on the forward strand.
AAATTGTAATTTCAAATTCCCTTATCAATTTGGTAACATAAGAAACATACACCCATGAAATAAGGATCAAACAATGATGATGTAATTATCCATTAATTAAATTATATTACACAATGAATACAATCATGGGAAGTACATACACCACATACAATAAATAAGTGGTGAACAATGGAAATCCCACGAAATTAAAAGTGAGATAAGAAAACCCTTACTTTGTACTTTTTCCTTGGTCGAAGTTATGTTAATCTCCTGTATAATGGTGAAATAATTGTTATTTAATTATAAAAAAATCATTTACATTAATATGATATCATATATGATCTTTTAACATTGATTTGTTAATAATATCTTAGTATTATCGTCGTTTCAGGTGTTAACGGATTCGTTTTCCTTTATATTATTTGTTATGTGAGATGTATTTGTTATGGATGGGATGTATCTTATTAATATACAGAATGATATCATGTCTCTAAAAATTATTATTATTCATCAAATGAAATTTAGTCTTGAATGGATATGATGGGGAATGAATCTCATTGCGTTCGTGGAGACGGTAATCCGTACGTACGCACGAGCGACAATATCATTCTTTTTATATTAAAATAATATACAATTGGATGGTATAACATATATAAATAATAATTATCATGTTATATTTATTATTTACATGAATTATACATCATTATTATACCCATCTAAATAATAATATATTGAATAACAATTACACCACAACGTGGTGACGGTAGGCCGTCTGTACGCACGTATGGTGACATGTCATTTAAGGGATGGATAAAATAATGAATTTGTTTGTTCCATAATTATAATAACATAAACTTATATAGAATATACTGGAGTTATTATTTTAGAATGGAAATTACAAGGAAAGAAGAAGTTGAAGAAGAAAGGAACTTTAAAGAGGGTGGTGAAGACGTTACCTCTTCTTTGGGTTATTCCTTTTGATTTGATCAAAAAGGATCCTTAGGTTGGGGTTCTGATCAAAATAAGGACTCTAGGTTGATGTGAGGTAAGTTGGGAGGATATTTGGGAAGATTTTGGCCGAGAAAAAAGGCTTTGAAGGTGTGAATAATTGGTTAGAAGTGATGTCCTTTTATAAGGTGGAGGATGAGCTCTTTAGGAAAAACATAAAGTATTATTTTATAATAAATTCATAATTGGTTTATAATGGCTCAAAAGTGGATTATTAAAAGAATAATGTAGGAATGGGTCTAAATCCTTTAAACCAATAGATTTTAGATAGTTTTGGGTCATTATATTAACCTTATCTTTTAGTTTTAACTCTCGGTTAATTAGTTTGACACTTACCATGTCAATTTTTATTTTTATAGTACACAGTTAATAAACTTACTATATACCTCCAAGAGACCACCAAGTAGTCCATTAATGATACAAATATAATGATACAAGTTCTCTGGATGATCCTTATATTTTTTTAAATTTAATATAAATTAAAAATATAATATTTGTTTTAAAAACTCTTTTATCTCAATTTTGACACGATTTGGTATTTTATTTTTTTGAAAATCATAAAAACTTGATTACTTCTAAAATACTTAATTAAATCAATCCTAACATGGCATATTAACCTATAAAATTTTTGGAATTCATTAAAATCCTAAAATTATATTTAGTTTGTAATTTATAATATAAATTATTTTAATATTTCACTAATAAGGTAATTACTGCATCATCATTGTGTCATAAATAAATAAAATTATTTAATGTCTAAAAATTATAAATAAACTACCATTACGTATGAAATATTTTTATCTTTCTAATTAATATTTATAGTCGAAAATATAACATATATAACCCTATGTAAAATTTTTTTTTCTAAAAGATATAGGCTTATGTCATTTTTGTATTTACATTTACTTAATTAATATTAAGTGTCATTGTTACTTACAAGTGGATCCATGGGGTCCTAAAATCGACCCACATAATCCCATGGTCGAACATATATCAACCAATTGGGTTAGGACACGTTCTAGGGTAAATTAATATTATTATAATATTATTTTTTTACCCTTATTTACCAGATTTACCCTTTAACCCTGATAAATAAAATATTTACCGAAGTAATTATTCAAAATGTCTAAAAATAAGCGTTACCTATTAACATGATTTGGACATCCTGATTCCAAATATGGAATCCATTTTTTCAAATTCAGAACACAGAAGTGGCAGAAATTAATTTAAAATTCACTCCTGCTGTCAAAACAACAGACATGTTTTTAAGAAATAATAACTATCAAAAGATTGAAACTTGTTTATGTCTGGTTTAAATGTGAAATTATGTACAATGACCAAAATTGTATTAAATGGTAAAAATATATTCAATATATACTTTAAAACCATTCAAATTCATAATTTAGCATTATTAATTATTTCGATTAAAAAAGTTGTTTTTAATTAAAATTCAGTAATTTTCACTATTCATCAAAATATGAAAGTTATCCAAAAAGTACCAAGATTTCACCCTAGGATAATTTAAATATTCCAAATCCAAAAATGAAGTTCATTTTGAAAGATAAAATGTATAAAATTTCAAAAATTTGGTATTACTATTCATAACGGCTTGTTTTATTAGTTGCTGTGTGTGTTAGAACTTGATGTTGCGTACAACACACACTACTGTATTATTCAGTGAGAAGCGTACCGTGGATGATTGGGGTGTTACATTCTCCCCTATTTCAATAAATTGCATCCTCACCGTTTTTAGATTTGGGATTGGGAATATAATGGAAAGTCCCACATCGGAAAAAGAGTCAATAAAACTATCACTTTAAAAGAAAAAATAGAGAAGTACAAAGGTCACCTGAGATAACTTATAGTAGGATTACATGTATAGAAACCTGGATATGGATGATAAACTAAGTTTCATGTTCTGATGTAGAGGGATAGAAAACATTATCAGGAGAAAGTTAACAATAAGAAAACCCCAAAATTGGGATGTGACAAACGGTCATTAGCTTCCTAGTAGGAAAAGTAAACAGACAACATTTTTATAATTTTTTTTAAGATACATTAAATAAAGATGAGGAATTCATTTCTGAGATTGACTGAGAACATAAATAGATGTACTTAATTTTTTTTAAAGTTTCATTCTTTATCAAATTCTCACTACTAACTCATTTTTAAACGATGAGTATTTAAGAAGACTTGGGCACACTGGAAGAGATAGAATAAACTTCATATATAATCACATGATCCACGAAGGATAAACTATATATTTACCTTGTCTTTAGAGATTAATCAAAACCAAAATGATTACTATAAGATATGATGATCCCCCAAAAGGATATTACATTAAAGAAACACTAATCTTAATTTCTAAAATTAAACCAACAATACCCCAAAGATAAATAAATACCATTCAATAAACAATTTTCCATAAAATCCTTCAATATAATCCAAACCAATATTGAAACCCAAAACTTAGAAGAATTTGGTTATGTAGTCTTCCATGTTAAATTGTATCTCCAAATGACATCAACTAGTATTAAAGTCACATACTTAAAAGTAATAAACCTAATCACATATTCTCTATTATAGGTTATTTATTTCGATAAATAACCCAAATCACTATAAATCCACAATATAATCATAGATAAAAATCCACCATTACTCCTCAAATGAATTCCCATAGTATTCTGTTTTCATTGGGCATATAGTGTCTCCAAAAAAGCAAACATCTTCCAAAATAACATTTATCACTTAATCACCAAATCATTTTCCTACACTAAGGGAATTCACTTGATAAGAAATAAGATCCCAAATAAAATTATTATTGATCAATAAAATCATTTAACTAAAAATAATTAGTCACACTAACCAGGGACTTCACGTAGTCCAGTGGTAGGCGATAAATCCCAATCTCACATTGGTTGTGGGTTCGATTCCCATAGCTTTGTCCGACGCAATGGGTTGTCACACGGTCTGCGTGTTTTCCTTTTTCAAAATCTATATTTTATAACATTACCAAAATGAGATAAAATTTCAAAATAACCATAACATAATTTAACCACAAATTCCATCTCATACCTTGCATTTTCAACCCAAATTTTAATAACATGTAATTTCCTCAAACCAAATGATCATACAAAACCAAATGGTTATTTATAACTATATCCACAAGAGAAAAGATAATTCTTCCTCAAATATCATTCTCACATGGAAAAATGGAGTGTTACAAATAAAAGAGAAAATTATTCCAAAGTAAACCCATAAAAAAGAAGCACTAATACTTTTTAAACATTTCTCCAACCATTTATTTCCACATAGATTCTTCTTTGACCAAGAAAATATCATATAGAATAGGGAATTCACTTGGGTAATGATGAGGTCCCCTACATTTACAGAAAATGAATGTAAATGGATTCTTGGGACCGTTTTTATCTTCTCCCATAGTACTCTTCATTTGACTTCGGCAATTCTTCACTTTATGTCCTTCCTTCCCACACGTAAATCATTTCATTGTACCATTGAGACACTTTCCTGGGTTTCTCCTTCCACATTTCCTGCATGATAGAAATTGAGAATTCCTTTCTCCATGGTCTCCACTAGTAGAGCTGTTATCATTCATCCCCTTTCTCTTCTTTGTTGAGTCTGAGAATTGGTTAATATATATATTGTTGATCATGTTTTTGGAAAATTTCTTTGGCATGAAGATGATATCTTTGACGCCTATCAAAATTCCATTTTGTTGCTCATTTACACCATCGTTCCCACCTTATACATCATTATAAAAGTCACTATGAATTCTTTGGAATCTAGCCATTGACTAAAACCAGAAAGCATTGTGTGAGTAACAGTAGTCATAAAATCATTTAGAGAAAATCATGTCACCATATTCTCAATTTGAAACACATTAGGATTAACCAAGGTCATTTAATCTCATCTTATATATAATACTTCAAATTGGTTTGTAAAGAAAATGTAAATTATCCTAAGCATATCCCCCGGGAATGTCATAAGCAAGAGTGCAGCAATGCCCATTGTTGTGCACCAGTTCCCGTTTGAGTCTAACTCAAAGTGGTGTTTTCATGTTTTACCCCTAGGTACATCTGTGCTAGAGCCGCCTATACCTGCTCATATCCAGACATGGATGTATTACTCAGAAAATTCACAAAATATCTACAATACCAAAATTCTAGGAAGTTCTTATATACTAATCTCCAAATTTCATCTTAGGTCTATGTTCTCTAATCAGAGTTTATCTAAATATAGTTTCCAAGGTTTGTACAAAACTTTCTCTGATACCAACTGTAACACCCCGACCCCAGTTACCCAGAGTTGGTGCGTTATTACATATCATTGTCTTGATCATAAAGGATCATGTCTCTAAAGACCGATTAGTTTAGTAGTCTTGGAAACACTAGATATATTCATAATTCTTAAATTAAATCATAAGTTAAATAAATTACAACAACATCTTGTCTTCATATCCCCTCATACTATCCCTGCAGGTCATTCATAAATTACTTCTTCACATCCTGGGAAAAATAATACATTGAAATGGGTGAGCTCAGATGCTCAGTAAGGATAATAATATAACAGAAGCTTTCATAGATAAGCATAAACACTTAAGGAAATGTATAACTAAAACAAAAGCTTTTCAAACGTGAACTTCATCATAACATGTAAAAGTTAAAATGAAAAATTCCATTTAATTATTCACATGGATATTCTACTAGTCGAATAACCACATGCAATATCAATAACCACTTTCATAATGATGGAATGCATAATGCTAGCCTATCATAACCACGTATCCAAGGCCTCGTGCCAAGATTACAAATAAGATTTTTGTCAAGGTCTCCTACCAAGACACTAGTTTGTCTCATGAGACTTACCGATGCATCGAGGATCTATAGCATGATCCACTCATTACTTACTAAGTCCAATGAATTCCTCATATGAACAGTTTTAAACATAACATAAACATTCGTATTAAAACTAGCATACGAAATGTAAATACTTTAACCACAAACCATGAATGGTATAAAAATAGCACATCCACAGTGAAACATAACTCATTCGATACAATATGGAAGATTGTATTGTATCAGATTAACCTCAATCGAGAATAATGAAGGATATTTACATAGATGTAAATAATCATCAAAAAAATTAGAGAGAAATATCCCCCTTTTTCTTGAAATCATTTAAAAGTCACACTATTTGTCAAGAATCCATTTAAAAATAGATTTTTGAATCAAAGTGTCCCATACCACTTTGAAACTTTTAAAAGGAATTTTGATTTGAAAACATTAATGTCCATATAAATAAATACTTAAAACTATTTTTAAAACATGGACATTAATGAGAAAGATTTAGAATAATAAATCTTCAAAACATTTTAAAATGATACTTTAGTTAGAGTTCCTAACAAAAAGAGAGACACTTGAATACAAATAATTGAGGTAATAAAGTCTTTGTAATATCATGAGAATAAAGGGATTCATGATATAATATGTCAAAGTACATTATATACACCATATAAAAGTGATTTGGTGTATAATAACAAAGGAGTCTCCATGGAATGTAAATTGAGATGAAATCTCTCATAATATATGTATCCTTAGGTTAAGGATAAATCAACGACATAATTATGTGTGAAAAATATAAATACACTCAATATGATTGGATATTATGTGTAAAAAAAACAAAGGACATTCACATATATTCTTGTAAAAACAACAACAATGAATTAGATGTTTAACTCAATAAATAGAGATTGAGTAAAAATTACTCCTATCAAGTTCATATCGATGACTTGAGAATTTATCAATGGAGTGATTATGTGTATCAAAATTATATCCATAGAATGGGGATTGGTAATTATGACATAATAAAATGAATAGTGATTCCACACATAATCGTGGAGTAAAATAATCAATGAAGTATGCGTAAAGCCGAATGAGTGGAAATTGAAAATTTAAATTCCCTTATCAATTTGGTAACTTAAGAAACATACACCCATGAAAGAAGGATCATAAAATGATGATTTAATTATCTATAAAGTAAATTATATTACACAATTATTACAATCATGGAGAGTACACACACCACATACAATAAATATGTGGTGAACAATGGAAATCCCACGGAATTAAATGTGAGAAAAGTAACCCCTTATTTTGTAATTTTTCCTTGGTCGATGGTAGGATAACCTCCTGTATAATGGTGAAATAATTGTTATTGAATTATTAAAAAATCATTTAAATTAATATGATACCATATATGATCTTTTAACATTTATTTGTTAATAATATCTTAGTATTATCGTCGTTTCAGGCTTTAAGGGATTCATTTTCCTTTATATTATTTGTTATGTGAGCCGTATCTGTTATGGATGGGATGTATCTTATTTATATCCAGAATGATATCATGTCTCTAAAATTTATTTTTATTCATAAAATGAAATTTAGTCTTTAATGGATATGATGGGGAATGAATCTCATCGCGTTCGTGGAGACGATAATCCGTACGTACGCACGAGCGACAATATCATTTTTTTGATATTAAAATAATATATAATTGGATGGTATATCATATAGACAGAATCATTATCATGTTATATTTATTATTTACATGAATTTTACATCATTATTATATCCATCTAAATAATAATATATCGAATTACAATTACACAACTACGTGGAGACGGTAGGCCGCACATACGCACGTATGGTGACATGTCCTTCAAGGGATGTATAGAATAATGAATTTTATTGTTCCATAATTATAATAAAATAAAAATATATTTAATATACTATAGTTATTATTTTATAATGGAAATAATAAGGAAATAAGAAGTTGATGAAGAAAGGAACTTTAAAGAGGGTGGTGAAGACATTACATCTTCTTCGGGTTCTTCCATTTGATTTGATCAAAGTGGATCCTTAGGTTGTCTTTATAATAAAAATAATGCCTCTAGGTTGAGTTGAGGGAATTTTGGAGGATATTTGGGCTGAGTTTGATTGATAAAAAAGGATTTTTTTGTGTTAATAATTGGATAGAAGTGATGTCCTTTTATAAGGGGGAGGAGGGACTCATTAGGAAAAACTTAAAGTATTATTTTATAATAAATTTATATTCGGTTTCTAATGGCTCAAAAGTAGATTATTAAAACCCTAAAGTGGGGATGGGTCGAATTCCTTTAAACCAATATATTTTAGATAGGTTTGGGTCATTATATTAACCTCATCTTTTAGTTTTAACTCTTGGTTAATTAGTTTGACACTTACCATGTCACTTTGTATTTTTATATTATATAGTTAATAAACTTACTATATACCTCCAAGAGACCCCCAAGTGGTCCATTAATGATACACATATCATGATACAAGTACTTTGTCGGATCCTTAGATTTTTAGGAATTTAATATCAATTAATAATATAATATTCGTTTTAAAAACTCTTTTATGTCAATTTTGACACTATTTGGTATTTGAATTTTTTTTAAAATCATAACAGCATTATTACTTCTAAAAAAGTTAATTAAATCAATACTAACATGTCATATTAACCTATAAAATTCGTATAATTAATTAAAATCCTCAAATTATATTTATTTGGGTATTTATAATATCAATTAGTTTAATATTTCACTAATAAGGTAATTACAGCATAATCATTGTGTCATAAGTAAATTAAATTATATAATGTCTAAAAATTATTAAAAAAATACCATTATGTAGTAAATAGTTTGATCTTTCTAATGAATATTTATAGTCGAAATGATAACATATATAACCCTATTTAAAAATTGTCTTTCTAAAAGATATAGGCTTATGTCATTTTTGTATTTGCTTTAACTTAATTAATATAAAGTGTCATTATCACTTAAATGTGGATCCATGGGGTCCCACCATCGACCCAAAGATGCCCATAGTTGAAACTTTATCAGACAATAGGGTTATGACACGTTTTAGGGTAAATTAATATTATTATAATAATATTTTTTACCCTTATTTACCGGATTTACCCTTTAACCATGGTAAATAAAATATTTACCAAAGTAATTATTCAAATTGTCTAAAAATCATAGTTACCTATTTTCATAATTTGGACATCATGATTCAAAATACGGAATCCATTTTTGAAAATTCAGAACACATAATTGGTAGAAAATAATTTAAAATTAACTCCTGCTATCAAAACAAAAAGCGTGTTTTTAAGAAACAATAACTATCAAAAGATTGACACTTGTTTATGTCTGGTTTAGATGTGAAATTATGTCCAATGACCAAAATTGTATTAAATGGTGAAAATATATTCAATATATACTTTAAAACCATTCAAATTCATAATTTATCATTATTAATTTTTTCGATTAATAAAGTTGTTTTTAATTAAAATTTAGTAATTGTCACTATTCATCAAAATATGAAAGTTATCCAAAATGTACCAAAATTTCACCCTGGGTTAATTTCGATATTAAAAATCCAAAAATGGAGTCCATTTTGAAAGATAAAATTTTAAAAAATTTCAAAATTGTGTATTAATATTCATAACGACTAGTTTTATTATTTGTTGTGTGTGTTAGAACTTGAAGTTGCGTACAACACACGCTACTGTATTATTCAGTGAGAAGCGTATCGTGGAATCTTGGGGTGTTACATTCAATCTTCATTCTTCTTAATGTTTTTCCTATATCTACTTCACACTCTCTCTTGTTTTCTTATATCCATGCTGGTTTTTGGTAGATCTAAGTTTGTGGATGCCATTTTTTTTTAATTTTGGACTCATTGATGATAGGTGAAGAGATATAAGGTGGGTTCATAGAGATTCAACCTTATTTCATGAACAATATTCATGTTGTTTTATATTTTCACCAAAAATCTTGAGGTATGTGGATTCACTATCAACTCTTCTATTCTAGAACAATAAATATTAGTTTCAAACTTTTTATTTTGATTGTAATTGATTGTTTATTCATTGTGAAATAGTTGTTGAAACCATCTAGTGTGACGTTTTGTGGAAATTGGGAAATTTGGTGTATTATTGGAAAATGTTTTTGATATCATGATTTTGAGATGATGATTTTAAAATAATTATATGTTTATCTATATTGAAAAAATGATTTTCAATAAATATAATGATGATATATTTAAATTGATTTAACATACCTAGTTTTGGCATGGAATGGCATGGTTTTGTTCCATTTGTTCCTATGCATTGGGACAGAAAAGGGCATGAAGTACCCCTTCAAAAGGTTGCAATGGATAAGGGCATGAATTACCCTGGTCAAATAGGTCCACTTAGTGACATATTAGTGGATGGATGACTCACCACTCTTGATTATAGGGAGTTACATGTATTGCAATCATGGTCATTTGTATGGTTGTGTTGTAATGTTTGGGATTATTCCAAAGAGGATGTTAAATGATTTAAATAATTGTGTATTCCCTTTCCTTATAAAACTGTTTGAAATGAATTTTTTAGTGTCTCTTATATAAATATTAATTTAACATTGAAGAATATTTATTAAATAACCAACACCATATAGGTTTAGTGTCATTAGAAACTTGGAAACCTAAACAACTGGTTCATAAAAAATCCACATTGTCTCCTATTTATTTCTCCATAACTAGAATCCTTTTTTACACATCTTACTTAATACACATCTTCATGACATTGAGAAAAGAAACATATGAAAGGGTGATCTCAAATGATCAGTAATGGTAAACAAGGAAAATATTATTCATATCATAATCATAAGAACATAACATTTTAAAATATTATACTCCATTTAAAAGATCATAATATAATGTCATGGGATAAATCATAAAAGTGAAATGTAATCATAATAGTCATAAAATATGACAATAAATCTTTTGGCATACACACATAAGAATATATAATCATTTCAAAATAGTCAAAGCTCATTGTCAAGACCATCATAACAGATAATGTCCATTACTGAATCGAGTTCACTCATTGTTCCAACCCTGTATTACTGAACCATATTTACTTTCCATTCTAGTAATTCCTATATCATGAGATATAAATCTTTACCCATCGCATGGGAGGTAGATATAGGTCCCACCCATCTCATAATGAAACCATTCTTATTTGTTCTACAAAAACATAAAAAAATTGCTATAGAATATCCCATGAAATAAAATGGGATTCTTAAAATTCATTACATCTTAATTGATATAAATCAAATGGATTTCCTAAATAACATTCCATAATAAACACAATAAAATTATAGTAACAACAGGGATATAAAAATAAACCTATTTAAATAGTTTCAACTTATATAGAAAATAATTTTAAGAGAACACTTGAAATTAATTCCTAAGGAAAATATCCTTTCTTCTACAAAAACATTTTGCTTCCTCAAAATGCCAAAAAAAATTAGAAGAAATAATTTTATGTGAAAATATCCTTGTAATATTATAGGTGAAGATTCAAGGAAATAAGTCATTATGAAAGTGTAAAAATTTGTTCATGTAGTACAAGTTAAAAAACATTCTTTTCATACTTTTTCAGAAAAGTCAGAAGTACCTCGTACAGAAAATGACAAAAGATTGCATTCATACCAATTAGTAAAAATTTACCAATAGGTAAGAATTAATATTAAAAAACATATAAGGATATAAAAAATATTTTGATATACATATTTAGGAAACATGGACGTGGATGATAAATATACCTCAGTAAATATTTATGAATAAACCATCTCAGGTAAAAATGAGATTCAAAAATTTATCCTATACCTTAGCTCAGATATGCTTCATATGTATCCTAAAATATTGTATAATGATTTAAATATTGTTACTGATTTATTCCATAATCATAATCATTCTTATGATAACATTTTTGATCATATTTTCCTCAGTTTGTTAGTAACATTTCATTGTAACTCGTTATTTAGGTATTAACAACTTTATATTCTTATGCATGTTTTGTCAGATAAGTTATTATTCCAATTTTTAGGTTATAGTTATATCATTTATAGAATGATTTTGTTATACTATATATCATATTTATTCATTCAATTCATGTATATAATTATGTATTAATGAATATCATGTTGAATGAATCGCATCGCATCATAGAGACGGTAGGCCGTTCGTATACACGAGCGATGATATCATTCCCAAAAAATTTTAAAAGGTAGTGAAGTGGATGGTTTATAATATTTCAGAATCAATATAATGTTATAATAATCATATACAGTTATTATTTCCATCATTATATGTAACGACCCAAGCATTCATTAATGAAAATCCCTCTTGGTCTATTTAAATGTCTTCTTATTTAAAATGGTAATGTAAAACGTATTCACTTATTTGAATTTATTTTTTTGATTTTAAAATACCTTTAATAATTTTTACCATTGCTAATATATCCATTGAACAGTGATCACATAATTAGTATAAATATAGAGCTTTAATAAATCCAATTTACTCAGAAAAAAGAAGTGATGGCCTCATCTAGCAGACTTTCCCCATACGAAGCCCATTTGTCGGAGCTCATAAAGGAGGTGGTGTCATTGGGATTCACTCTTGACCAATCCCATGCCGAGCTTGAATAAGATAATCTTGAGCAGAACAACATATGAGAGGAGTGGAAGTTGATAGGGATTACTACTCAAGTGACGTTATCCGAGCCACCCCAAGAGTCAGTCACCATCGCGCACCTTACCCTAAAGTCATATACGGGTGTTTTAAGGGGTTCTGTAACAAGACCCTAGTACTATGACGTTATACATTATTTTTTTATAAAAACTATACATTCATTTTATTATTATTACTTTGTAAATAGTTTTTAAAGCACAAATGATATTTTTATTTAATATTCAACTATGAAGTCTATCTTTAAAAATTAATGGATTTTTATAATTAAATAATATTTTAATAAAATATTATTATTATTAAAATATGTTTTATTAAAATGATCTTACAATTTTTATGAATACAATTGTAATTTTTATTATGGTTTGAAAGCTATTTTTTTCAAAACCAATGAATTTTTGATAAATATTGGATTTTATTTTAAAAGTGAACATTCACATATTTAGAAAATTATTTGGATAAAATGAATATTATTTTTGGAATTAGGATGTCGAAATTATATAATGGTTAAATTTTCAAAATTTTCTGAGACAATCGAATTTTTGGGTAAAAATTAAATACCGTTTAAATATATAATGTGTTTTATGACATCATAATGACCCAATAGTGATGTAATAAAACACTATAAACATTATTTTCGGATAATATGTGTTTTAACAGTAAAATAATTTGATTTTAGGTTTATTTTATTTATTTAACAAAGCCTTAGTGGACCCTCCAAGACTTAAAAAACATTTTAGCCTTTTAAATTGATTTCCTTGAGAGTGTGACTCACCTCCACATAAGAAACCCTATTACTTTAAGAATTTGAGCCATTGTAATTATAAAAATATATTTTTACACTCCACTTTGGAAAAAACCATCGGAAAAAACTATGTTATGGTTTATGGTTTTGATTAGTTTAAGGTGTAGGGTCCAAATCCTAAATAATAAAGAATTCCTTCTCCATTCCTATATAAACCCACCCAAGATCCCACTTAATTTTCACTAAAAGCCTTTATATTTCGTCCAACCTCTACCCTCATCTATCTAGAATCCTCCCAAGGTTCCCCAAGCTCCCATGAAGGCTCTCTCAAGCCTCTCCCAAGCCTTTGGGATCACACTTCCAAGTAAGGGATTTCCTTCCTTTCTCATTTTATCCATGTTTCTTAATATTGTTAGGCCTCTTTATTTTCAATTATAAATGTTGGGGTATGATTTTTAACCTCCCCTATATTTTTATTTTTATTTTTGAATAATGAGAGACACCCTTTCTCTCTCATTAATGCCTCCCATGTACACTTGTTACCATGCCAAAATTCCAAAAGGAATTTCTCTCTCCTCATTTACATTCAAGAAGTTCTTTTGTATCATGACTCTAAATTACATTAAAATTATTTGGAAATGTATCTATATGATACCCTTTCTGTCTATTTCATGTAAATATGATGATGCCCCCTTTATATCTCATCAAAATGTTTTATAATTTTTATGTCACACCGTTATGCTGCTGAAATTGCACCACAATTTTCCAAGCCAAAGTCATGGTGTAGTGAATACCATGCTAATTTCTCTATTAGGGGTATTCACCATTATGAATGTATTCCATGTATGTATTCCTTTATTGTGGAATAAATTATTTTTTTGAATTATTCCATGTTGTATGATCCATGTGGCACACTTATGCATGAAATGAAATGTTTAAGAATGGTGCACCCTGATAGCGCTCCAATGTTTTGGGTAAAGATTAGTACCATGATACATCAAATGAAATGAGGGTTTACTCATTCTAAATCAAGTTAAATGGGGGTTTACTCATAATCCATGTGTAATTATCCTTGGATCATTGTGATACCATGTTAAGTGTTGTTTCCACATTTCCATGTTATGGTAATCATGTTATATCATGCCTCTATGTTCATGTTTTTCTTGCACTCCATTTATATTTTTATTTCCCAACTTGTATTGTAATCTTCATGATATGCCTTGTTTTCTCCATTATTGGGATTTATAGCTAACCCATTTCCATTGCATGTCCTCAGGTTATCCCACGCAATGCTAAGTACGAGGAAATGTAGTGGTAATGTAAAAGAAGTTTTCAATAAAGATGCTTTGTTTCATGTTTTAAGTCATTATGTAATGTTCCTAAGACCCAAATACACAGGAACTCTCAATATTCTATGTTTTATCAAGTGAATATTTTATGTAAAAAATTGTGTTTAAGTGCGTAATAAAAATCAAGGTTTTTATAGTTGGTATGAGAGGATAGTTTTAGTTATTATTGGGATTAGGATTAGAAAACCCTAGTGAAAGCCTTAGGGATAAGACAAATATAATAAAAACATTCCTCTGTTTTGGTGAGTATTCAGTAAGTGGTTTATCAATAAAATACATCCATGTCTTGATATGAGCCGGTAGAGACTTCTCGGGTATAGATGTACCTGGGAGTGAAAACTCCGACAATGAGTTTCGGCTAGACCTGATGTATCCTGGTACATGACAATAGGCCTTGCTGCACACTTGATTATGATACTACCAGGGGATATTCTTTGGTAAAATCACAAGATTATTATGAAGCATTATTAAGTGAATAAAAAAATCCACTAAGAATATATGTTGGGATGTAGATCATGGATAACAAATATTGAAGATTATAGATTCATAAGCTAATGAAATAAATGTAATTTATAAGTCATCCATTTTTGTCTATGGATTTCCCTTTATATGTTATCCCTAACATTCTTTTCATTCCAGCCAATGGCTGGTAGTAAGAGCACTCGAGCTAACAATCGATGTGAAGATCAATGTGATGATTGTTCTAATGAGATCCCCAATCCGATGGGAGCAAGAATCATGAAATTTATCATGATACTCTCTTAGTTAACTCAATCTCTAAATAGAAACATGTGTCAAGAGGAATGCTCAAACCCCCCTAAGAAACAAAAATTCACTATCAAGTGCTTCATGAGACAAAGGACTCATACTTTTAATGGATCATCTGATCCCTCAATCGATGAACAATGAATCAACTCCATTGAAAAGATCTTCTCCATCCTTCAATGTTCCGAATAAGAGAAGGTTCTCCTAGCTGCTTATCGTATGGATGGTGAAGCTGATCAAAGGTGGACATTGATAAATAATATGAAGCTTGAGGAGGAGATAAAGGCATTGGAATGGAAGGATTTTTGTAAGATGTTTTTTGATAAGTATTTTCCATGCACCCTCCAACTTAATATGGAAAGGGACTTCCTTGCCATCAAGAAAAATTATGACGAATTCATCAGAGCATAGGAGGAAAACTTAACAAGGATTGCACAATATGCCTCTGACTTTGTTGTTTCCCCTGAATGAAATATTTAACACTTCTTTGGTGGGATGAAACCTAGACTATGGAAATCCCTGATAATCTGTGACTTCGATTTCTATGAGGAAATTGTCCGATGTGCCCTCAACGTCGAAATTGGAGATAGGAAAATTTCATGGGTATCATGGGGATAGGAAGCATAATGTGTAATTCAATTCAGGTAGTCTGATGGACAAATCCAACAGTGCTAAGAAGATCTAGCACCACACTTTCCAAAGGTGTAGAAGTAAGTAACCCGGAAATTGCCTGAAGGGGATGAGGAAATTATTTAGGTGTGGAGGAGAATGGAACCTAGCAGTTAACTGCCGATAAGAGAAACCTGTGATTGTGACAGAGGAGTGGAATGCTTTGTTCAACCCTCAACACATTGTTCATTACTTCAAATGTAAATAACCCAAGAAACTTGCAAATCAGTGCCCTAATCCAAGGGTTTTCAGAGGAACCCATCAACCTCTAAGGAAGCAAGGGAGAGATGTTTCCATCACTATTGCCGAATTGAACCCCGAAAATGAAGTGGTGATAGGTACTCTAGTTATTCATTCAAGAATAGAGAATGTAATTTATGATTCTGGTGCTACACATTCTTTTATATCCCAAAAGTTTAGTAGAACAATCCCAACACCACCACAAATCATGGAATTAAAGATGTCAATGAGTATGAAAACTGGGGCAATCATTGCATCCCATGAACATAAACCCCCCTATCATAATTTTGGATTTAACATCCCAATGAACTTTTAATACTCCCTCTGGTGGGATTTGATGCAATTCTCCTCATGGATCGACTTTCCTTATATAGAGCTAACATAAATTTCCATGAGAGGGAAATCACTCTCCATGAAGATATTCGCCCCCTGATTATATACAAGTGAAAAGATGAAGATGTATATTCTTTAGATCCATCATCTAAAGCATGTAAATTACTACCCTAGGAGCACATGTATCTAGCTCAGATGATTGAGTCAACGGAAGCAACCATTCTTGAAGACATGCCTATTGTGATGGAATTCACTGAAGTGTTTCCCAAGGAATTTCCTGGTCTTCATTCTTAAAGATATGTTGAATTCCCAATTGATATTATACCTGGGGAATTTCCAATATCCAATACTCCATATATAATGGCTATTATGGAGCTTGAGGATCAGAGGAAACAACTATACGAGAATCTGGATAAATGGTTTATACACCTAAGTGCGTCACCATGGGGTGCACCAGTCCTCTTCGTCAAGAAGAAGGATGGTTCAATGCGCCTTTACATTGATTATCGTGAGATCAAAAAAATCATGACAAAAAAAAAGTATCCCCTTACATGAATTGATGACTTGTTTGATTAGCTAATCAGAGCACAATACTTATCCAAGGTGGATTTGTGGTCAGGATATTACCAAGTATGGGTGAAGAAGGAAGATATCCCCAAGACTACTTTTCGTACAAGATACGGGTACTATGAATTCATAATAATTCCTTTAGGACATACTAATTATCTAGAAAACTTCATTGAATTGATGGATAGTATCTTTAGAGATTACCTCGTCAAATTTATGGTAGTATTTATAGATTATATTCTATTATACTCCAAACCCATGTAATAACATGTGGAAAATCTAAGAACTATACTAGAGACCTTGCGAAAGGAAAATCTCTTTGAAAAGTACAAAAAGTGTGAGTTCTTGTTGAAGGAGGTCTCATTATTGGGTCATATCATCACAAGCAATGGGATACATGTAGATCTCTACAAGACAGCTACAATTAAGGGATGGTCGAGGCCAACATCGGTAATGGATATCCGTAGCTTCTTGGGGTTAGCTAGATATTATTGCCGATTTGTGAGAAATTTCTCATGATTGTCCAACCATCTCACAAAGCTAACATGGAAGGGAGTAAAGTTTTCTTTGTGTGATGAATGAAAAGAGAGATTAAAGAAGTTAAAAATGAGGCTTATCACTGTACCGTTCTCACATTACCCACGAGTGTAGAAATTTTTGAGGTATTTAGTGATTCTTAGATGAAGGACCTGGGTTGTGTGTTGATGCAGAATGATAAAGTGATAGCTTATACCTCAAGGGAACTGAAAATATATGAGCAAAACCATCCACACATGATCTAGAGTTGGCGGCTGTGATCTTTGCGTTGAAAATCAGGAGGCATTATCTCTATTGGGAGAAGTGTGAGATATATACCGATCACAGGAGCCTAAAATATATATTCACAGAAAAAGAGATTAATATGTGCAAATGAAGATGGATATAACTCATTAAGGATTATTACTACTCAACCCACTACCACCCCAGTAAGGTAAACATGGTGGAAGATGATCTAAGTAGAAAGTTTTCTACATCGTTATCAATGATGAGAATTGAAAAGGATCAAATCTTCTTAGAGTTGTAAAGGATAGAAATGGGAATCATTAAGGTAGGAACATCATCAATCCTTTCACAAATGATTTCTCAACCATCCCTCATTGATGAAATAAAGGATTCTCAAATAAAAGATGTAGAAATCATAAAAAGGATGGATGCTATCTAAAATGGTAAATCCTTAGAGTTTGTGGTTGACAAGGATAAAATTGTCAGATTTGGGTGAAGATTATGTGTACTATTTTATCCAGAGATAATGAAGGAGATTATGAATGATGCACATAGCTCAACCTTCTCTATTAACTAAGGGAGAAGAAATATGTATCAAGATATCTGAGAAAACTTTTTGTGGGACAATATGAAAAGGGAGATTGCTGAATATTCATCAAGGTGCCCGGTATGTCAGCAAGTGAAGTCTAAGAAGAAAACGTATAAGGGGATAATGTAACCACTACCAATACCAACTTGGAAGTGGGACAACATTACCATGGACTTTTTCACTGGACTTATAAGGACATACAAAGGAAATAATGCTATATGGGTCATTGCGTATTGTCTTATGAAGACAAATCACTTTATCATGACTTGAGAGGAATTCTAATTAGATAAACTTGCATGGATTTACATCAAAGAAGTTTCAAGGATACATGGATTAATATTATCTATTGTATTTGACTGTGATCCTAGATTCACCTAAAAGTTCTGGAAAATTCTCTAACATGTTCTATGCACTGAACCGAACTTCAGTACGACCTATCATCCTCAAACTGATGGCCAATTTGAGCAAACTATTCACACACTAGAAGATATGTTGAGATCATGTACTATAGGCTTAAAAGGAGGATGGGACCAAAATATTCCAATTGTTGAATTCTCCTACAATAATAGTTTACACTCGAGCATCCAAATGGAACCATATGAATCCCTTTATGGTAAAAGGTGCAGAACACCAGAGTGTTGGGATGGAGTTAGTGAGAATAAGATACTAGGACCTAAAATGGTTGAAGAAATGGTGGATAAGGTGAAAACCATTCAACAACATATCAAGGAAGCCCAAAGTTGAAATAAGAGTTATGCAGATAACCATCAACAAGACCTTGAGTTCAAAGTTGGATACATGGTGTTTCTATGCATATCTCCATGGAAGAAGTTCATGAGGTTCAGAAAGAAAGGGAAGTTAAGTCTTAGGTACATAGGCCCCATTGAGATTCTTGATCATGTCTGGGTTGTGGCCTATCGACTATCACTTCCACCCAGCATGGCCAAAGTATATGATGTCTTTCATGTATCTATCTTAAGGAAGTACATACAAGAACCTTAACATGTAATATCTTTAGAGGTAATATAGTTAGAGGATGATCTTTCTTATGAGGATCAACTAGTGAAGATCTTATATCGTAGAGAAAAAATTCTACGAAATAAGACAATGCCCCTCGTCAAGGTGTTGTGGAGAAACAAAATTTTTTAAGAAGCGATGTGGGAATATGAGGAAGTGATGAAGCAGAGTTACCCACATTTGTTTTAGTGTGAGAAAATGAAATTTCGAGGGTTAAATTTCTTAAGGGGGGAAGATTGTAACGACCCAAACATTCATAAATTAAAATTCCTCTTGGTCTATTTCAATGTATTCTTATGTAAAATTGTTATGTAAAATGTAGGAACTTATTTCGTTTTATTTTTGGGATTTTAAAATACCTTTAATAATTGTGACCATTTCTAATATTTCTGTTGAATAGTGATCACATGATTAGTATAAATATAGGGCTTTAACAAATCCAATTTACTATGACAATGGAAGCGATGGACTAATCTAGTAAAAATTCCCCATAAAAATCCCATTTTTGGAGCTTGAAATGGATGTGGTGTCATTGGGCTTCAATCATGACCAATCCCAAGCTGTGCTTGAATA
Organism: Viscum album; assembly: GCA_963277665.1. Taxonomy (NCBI): domain Eukaryota; kingdom Viridiplantae; phylum Streptophyta; class Magnoliopsida; order Santalales; family Viscaceae; genus Viscum; species Viscum album. The sequence goes on from OY728134.1 coordinate 1,258,440,394, forward strand.
CATTAATCTTGAGAGGAACCTCCTACGGGAGAAGTGGAAGTTGATAGAGATTACCACTCGAGCGATGTTATCCGAGCCACCCCAAGAGTTTGTCACCATCATGCACCTTACCCTAATGTCTTATGTGGGTATTTTAAGTGGTTATGTAACAAGAACCTAGTACTATGACAATGTACATTATTTGGGTATAAATAATATACATTCATTTTATTATTGTAACATTGTAAATAGTTTTTAAAGCACAAATAATATTTTTAGTTAATTTTCAACTAAGAAGCCTATTTGGATAAATTAAAGGATTTTTGAATTAAAAAATATTTTAATAAAATATTATTATTATTAAATTAATTTTTATTATAATTATTGTATATTATTTATGAATACAATTGTAATTTTTGTTTTGGTTTGAAAGCTATTTTTGTCAAAACCCATGAATTTTTGATTAATATCGTTTTTATTTTTAAAAGTGAAAATTAACATATATAGAAATTTATTTTGATAAAATTAATATTATCTTAGAAATCAGAACATCAAAATTATCCAATGGTGAATTTTTCATAATTTTCTAAGACAGTCTAATTTTTGGGTAAAAATTAAATACCGTTTAAATATATAATGCGTTTTATTGCATCATAATGACCCAATACTGATGTAAAAAAATACTATAAACATTATGTTTCGAAAATATACATTTTTCAATTAAAATAATGTGATTTTAGGTTTGTTTATTTATTTTACAAATCCTTAGTGGACCCTCCAAGACTTATAAAACATTTTATCTTTTTAAATTGATTTCCTTGAGAGTGTGACTCACCTCCACCTAAGAAACCATATTATTTTAAGAATTTAGGAAATTTTCCTTATAAAATATTTTTTTCCAATACCATTTAGAAAAAAACATTCATATAAACCATGGGAGGGTTTGTGGTTTTGATTAGTTTAACGTTTAGGGTCCAAATCCAAAATAATAAAGAATTCCTTCTCCTTTCCTGTATAAACCCACCCAAGATCCAACTTACTTTTCACTCAAAGCCTTTGGAGTTATTACCAAATCTTCCCTACTCTCTCTAAAATCCTACAAATGTTCTCTGATCTCCCAAGAAGCCTCTCTCAAGCATCTCTCAAGCCTTTGGTATCACACTTCCATGTACGGGATTTCCTTCCTTTCTCATTTTATCAAAGTTTATTAATATTGTTATGGCGTTTTATTTTCTATTATAAATGTTGGGGTATGATTTTTAACCTCCCTTATACTATATTATTTATTTTTTATTAGTTAGAGACCCCATTCCTTTCACATTAATGTCTCCCATGTACACCCATTATCATGCCGAATTTCCGTATAGAATTTCTCTCCCCTCATTTACATTCAAGCAGTTCTTTTGTACCATGAATCTAAATTCTATTAAAATTTTTGGGACATGTATCTATATAACCCCCTTACTATCCACTTAATTTACATATGAAGAGTCATGCCTTTATCTCTCATCAACCAATTTTTATGAATTTTTATGTCACGCTGTTATGCTGTCGAAATTGAACCGCAATTTTCCAAGCCAAAGTCCTTATGTAGTGAATACCATGCCCATTTCTCTATCAAGGGTATTCACCATTATGAACATTTACTTATTTTTTAAAGAGTTTCATATATATATTCTGAATTCCTTTATCGTAGAATAAATGATTATGTTGAATGGTTCCATATTGTATGATCCACGTGGCAGACTTATGCATGAAATTAAATGTTTAAGAAGGGTGTGCCCTGATAGCACTCCAATGTATTGTGTAAATATTAGTATAATGATATATAAAGTGAAATTATGGTTTAAACATGATAAATAAAGTAAAATTATGGTTCACTCATACTCCATGTGCAATGATCCTTGGCTCATTCGAATACCATGTTAAGTGTTGTTGTCACATTTCCTTGTTATGATAATCATGTTATATCATGCCTTTATGTTCTTGTTTCTCTTATGATTTATTTATATGACTATTGACTAACCTATATTGTAATATTCATCATATTCCTTGTTTACACACTTAATGGGTTTATATCTCACCATTTTCTTATGCATTTCCATAGGTTATCCCATGCAATGCTAAGTACGAGGGAATATAATGGTCATGTAAAGGAATTTTTCAATAAAGATGTCATGTTTCATGTTTTAAGTCATTATGTAATGTTACTAAGACCCAAAAACACTAGACCTATCGGCCTTCTATATTTTATCAAGTGAATATTTTATGTAATAAATCATTTTTAAGTGTGTAATAAAAATAAGGGTTGTTATATTATACCCGTCCAAGTAAGATGGTGGTGAAAAACAGATTATACCATGACATGGAGACGGTAAGTCATACGTACGCATGTGTGGTGATTTCATTTTTCATAGGATGGGTAGAAGGTGGACTATGGTTTTTTCATATTTATAATAGCATATCAGAATATGGGTGATTCTTATGTTGTTACTTTATAATTGAAAAATAATGAAGAGGAAGTAGAAGAATAAAGAAGTTTGAAAGAATCAGTAGAAGAGATTTACTTTACCTCGAATAGCTTCCTATAAATCTATTATTAAAGATCTTTAGTTGGTCTTTGAATATGATAAGAACCACTAGAATGAAAATATGTAAGTTTATATGGAAAAATTCCAGGGGATGGCTGAGATTTGATGCTCAAAAGTAAGTGAATAGGTGAGGGAGGAGGTTCCCTCTTATAATTGAGGTGAGGGTCACTTTTGGAAACTCCATAAATAATAATTTATAATAAAATGAATCCCTACCTTAAAACCTCGAATATTTCCCAATTTAGAATATGAGATGATACAGGGTTGTAATATTACAAAAAAATAAAATTTGGACAAGTTATTTTGTCAATTTAAACCACATATTTTTAATTGACACTTTGTTATTCTATTTAATTTTAATTATAGTAATAAAATTATAAATATTTAATGGTTATAAATATTTATTTATATGGTGTTAATTGACTATAAATGGGTATTTTATGACAATTGAGATCTTATATTTATAAATTTTTAAATTTTAAATATTTTTTATGATTTTTAAATAATTTATTAAAATGTTATTTTCATAAAATATCATTAGTGTCAATTTTGACACTTTTCATTTATTTGACTTAAAATAAAATCCTCATAAAAGAAAAATTAGAAAAAAATATTTAATACACTCATAACAATTCAAATTAACCTATAAAATTTGCAGATAATATTAATTAGTTCAAATGATATTTAGTTTAATATTTTTGAAACTATTTATTTGATATTTCTATTAATAAAATAATTTTTACATCACTATTGTGTCATCATTAATGGTAATTATATAATATCTAAAAATTATAAATAAATTTATATGATGTAGTTAGTTCATTTAAAATTCCAAAGACTATCTATATCTGATATTTTCTCCTAGTTATCCATATATAAAAATTAATATACTTATATAAAATGAGAATGTGACATTCTGTCACATTCATTAGTTTTTATTATATTCTTCTCATATTCATTGGTAAGTGGCCATTAAGTGATTAAAGTTCAAAAAATATATGATAAGGGTCTAATTTAGTCATCCAATATGATTTTTATAGGTGTTAATGTAATTTTATAATATTATTTTTACCCATAATTACTTGATTTATTTTTAACCATGGTAATAAAAATAATTACCAAAGGTACTATGCATAATGTACAAAAATAAAAGTACTCTACTAATATAATTTGGACCTAATAATTAAAAATATGGAATCCATTTTTCAAAATTCAAAAAATATAAGTTTTAGTAATTATTTTAAAATTAATCCCTTTATTGAAATGACAAAATGAGTTTTAGAAGTTAAAACATTGCATAAGATTGAAATGTTTTTATTTATGAATTCAATGTAAAATTAATTATAATGACAAACATTATATTTAATGATAAAAATTTATTCTATTTATACTTTAAAACTACTCAATAATATAATTTAACCATATAAATTATCTCAATGAAAAAAATTGTTTTTAATTAAAATTTACCATATTTTTACAATTCATCAAAACATGAAAGTTATTAGAAAATATTAGAAAGTAATCCAATGTAAATTTTTATATCCTTCTTCAAAATAACATGTTTATGTTTTCATATAAAAATTATTAATTTTTCAAATTATTAATTTAAAAGGGGTTCACCATTCAAAGGTGTAAAATTAAACATAAAAAATAGGGTTTTATACATCAAATAGGGTTTTATTCATATTGTATGACTAAAGTATCCATTGGATAAATATAAAAAAAATTATAAGTATATAACATATATATATCTCATTAATTTCATTACCAAAAGTAATTCACTCAAAAATAAAAATATTTAAGTGATTTATATTTTTCATAAATAATTGATAGCCAATGAATTCAAAATTCATTTTCATAAGATAATTATAATTATTCCTGAAATCCTAACAGTTAGGATATAATTGTAATTTTATAATAATATAATCTTTCTGTTCATTTAAAATCACAATTGTGTTAAAATAATAATAATTAATAATAAAAAATATTTAAATAAATTATTTCATAAAAATATCATTGTGTTACATTCTACACCCTTAAACTGAATTTCTCTCGTAAAATTCATCACTTGGAAATAAAAATATGAGGATAAATCTTTTTCATAATATCCTCAAGTTCCGATGCAACTTCTGAAAATTGGTGGTTCCTCCTTAAAACATTAACCAAACAAGTGGTTATGTTTCGTTGAACTTTTTCGCTACGATCTAGAACCTCTATCCATTATTCTTCATAAGAAATATCTTTCTCTAGCGGTACATATTTTGAGATTAGTACATGTGAATGATAAGGTATGTACATTCTATGGAGAGATACATGGAAAAATCATGAAATTAAGAGAGATTCAGTGAAAGTGCCAATCAGTAATCTACCTTCCCAATATGATCCAAAATTTCAAAAGGAATGATATACCTAGGGATCATGTTGACCTTATTTTCAAATCTCATTACTCTCTTACAAGGAGATATTCGTAGAAATACCTTATCACCCACTTCAGACTCTAGGTATTTTCTTCAGTTTTTAGAATAACTATTTTGTCGAATCTGAGATGATCATATGTGTAGTTGAATAGATCTGACATTTTATGCCATTTCATCAATAATATCAGGTCCTAATAGATTTCTTTCTCTAAATTCATCCAAGGAATTTGGAGTTCTACACTTCTTTCCATAGAGGTATTCATAAGGATCCATCAGAATAATAGTGTGAAAACTATTATTGTAAGAAAATTCCACCAAATGTGGCTGTTGATCCCAACCACATTTGAAATATAAAGAGAAATCTCTCAACATGTATTCTAGAGTTTGAATTACCCTCTCAGACTTACCGTCTGTCTAAGGATGATAAGCAGTTATAAAACATAACTTTGTATCCAGAGCATGCTGATGGATTTTCTAGAACTTCAAGTTAAACCTCAATTCCTAATTAGATATTATGGAAAGTGGTATACCATTTAATCTTACCACTTACTTTACATATATACTATAAATTGATCAAGAGATAAATCCTATCTAATATTAATGAAGTGTGAAAACTTTGTAAGGAGATAAACTATAACCAAGTTATCATTTTGCCTTTGGATGTTTTGGAAAATCCGATGACAAAGTCCATAGTGATGTTTCCCATTTCTATTCTGGTATGGTTAATGGTTATAACAACTCTTTAGACTTCTGTATCTCAACCTTATCTTTCTAACAAATTAAGCATCAAGGGACATATTTGGAAACATCTCTTTTCATGCCTTCCCACCAGAAGTACTATTTTAGGTCCCTATTCTTCTTTTTTGCTTCTAGTGTGAATAGAGAATGAAGAAATATGATCCTCATCTAATAGATCCTTAATTATTTCTAGTAGGGGATAATACAAACCCAGTTCTTGAACCTTATTATTTCATTTCAATCAAGGTTGAATTCAGGAACATTTCTCACCTTCTTTTTTAACTCTACATCTTCCTTCTATGCCTCCTTAATCTTCACTTGTATATATGGTTGAACATTCATTTGATAAAGATAATATTTCTCCCCTTCCATTAAAATTTCAAGATCAATTCTTTTCAAATCCATAAATATTGGATCTTTTGTGATCCTCATCATGGATAAGATAACATGGTATTTTTTACTCAAACCATATGCCACCATGTTTCCTTTCCTAGGATGATATTGTATTGAGAAATTGTAATCATTAATCAACTACAACCATATTCTTTATTGCATATTAATCTCCTTTTGTGTGAATATATACATTAAATTTTTATTATTAGAATAAATATCACACCCTTTACTATAAGGATAATGCCTCTATACCATTAATGCAAATATTACCTCATCTAACTCCAAATCATGAGTTGGGTATTTTTTATCATGAATTTTCAACTTCCATGAGACATAGGATATCACCATATAATTTTTCATGATATGAAACTCATCCCCTTATTGGATGTATCACTATAGATCACAAACATTTCTCCACTACAAGGTAGTGTGATCACATGTGAACTGACTAATCTTCTTTTTAGATCTTTGAAATTATCTTCACATTCCTCCATCCAAATGAACTTTACTCCTTTGCGAATCAACATGGTGAGTGGAATAGATAATCATGAAAAATATTTCACAAAACGTCAATAATATCCATCCAAACCAATAAAACGTTGGATCTCTATTAATGTTGTTAATCTCGACCATCTTTTAATAACCTCTCTTTTTTTGGATCCACAGATATCCCTTCTATTGAGATTATGTGACCCAAAAATGATACTTTTTGAAGAAAAAATCCACAATTTGTAAATTTGGAATAAATATTATCCTTTATTAGGGTCTTCAGTATAATTATCAAGTGATCTTATTGTTATTACATTCTCTTTTAATAGAAAAGAATATCGTCTATAAAGACTACCACAAACTGAACAAGATAGTCTCTAAAGACTCTATTTATTAGATCCATGAAGATAGTTGGGGAATTTGTAAGACCAAATGGAGTCACTATAAATTCATAGAGTCTATAACATATATAGAATTATGTCTTTGGAATATCCTTATTTTGACCTCTAATTTATGATCTCCTGAATGAAGATCAATGTATGAAAAGTATTGAGATCCGCATAGTTGGTCAAATAAGTAATCAATGCGGGGAAGAAGATATTTGTTATTGATAGCGATCTTGTTATATTCTCGATAATCAATACAAAGTCTCATTGATTCATATTTCTACTTAACAAACAGAACATGTGCTCCATAAGGTGATGCACTAGGGAATACGAATCCCTTATCAAGATTATCTTAGAGTGGATTCTTCAATTCCTGTATCTCAATTATGTCCATTCTATAAGGTGTCTTTTAAATAGGCATAGCTCTCAATGTGAGATCTTTTGAAAACATAACATCATTATTTAGTGGATGACCTAGAAATTACTCTAAAAATACATAATCAAAATCTCTTACAATGGGAATATTATTAATCATGAGTTTCTCACCAACCATTTGAGATAAATAACCTTCATTTATTATAATCAAGACCCATAAGATGGAATAAATTTATATTGGATGGTTAAAATCATCCTTGCATCGATAGATGATAATAGATTGATGTGGAATATGAAATGTGAATTAACTTACATAGAAATTGATATGATCTACAAATAGAGAAATCCAATCCATTCAAATAATCAAATCAAATTCTACTATTTGAAGGATCACAAGATTTACAGGAAGCACTTTCTTGAAACATCAACCATTGAATAATTATAAACATTTTATGTGACTTTTGTGCCATTATGAGTTGTCATAGATAACTCAACATTTAATTGTTGAGGTAATATGATGATACTCTTATAAAATTATTCATAAATAGAAGAGTGTCTATATTGAGAATCAAATAAAACATTTTCTACTTTAGAGTGGATGGTAAGTGTACCTTTTACAACTTCACTATCTTACTCCACATTTCTGATAATGATTGAATGTGACTTTCCATTGTCTTTGGCCTTAAGAGTTTTTTTGATATCGATCATCATCAATAACCCTTGGATTAGGGAATTTATTGGCATAATTACCCATTTTCTTTTACTTTTAATAGTGAAATGTAGGAGGAGCATTCTGTGTAGCCTTTTCTTTGTTCGCATCAGTATACATATTTTTCTCATCACTTAGGTATTCAACATCCTGATGACCTTATTTTCCACACTTAAACATTTAATATTCCCTTTAATAAAATTACCTCCATGATTCTTTCCACACTTTGATCATAAGGGAGAACACATCGTCTTTTCAGGGCGGTCTTTAGATTATTATTTGAATTCTATTTTTATCTTCTTATCAAACCCATATGACTGGTAGGTTACTCTAATATCCATCTAAACCTTGAGAGAACATTAAAAAATTTCCTCAATGTAATTGAAGTCCCTTATGGCTAATTACTTTTGGATACTTGGTTTTACACCCATAAAGAATTGATCAATTATACTCTTACGTTGGATAATAATTCCATAAGCATGCCTTGTCAGTCTAGTAACATTTTCTTCATAGGTACCAATGGATTCATCATCCTTATTCTTATGTTCAAGGAACTCATTCTCCATCTTTGTTTGAAGAATAAGAGGAATTTACTTATTGAAAAATAATATCTTGAACTCATCCCATTCCATAGACTAAATTTCATCTCTTTGCCTAATATTCTTGATAATATTACACCATTGATCCGCTTCGCCTTCCAAATGATATACTACTAAGAAAAATTTTTCATGTTTAGAACCTTGTAGAAATAAAAATATACTTTTAGTGGTACTGATCCATTATTCTACCACTAATGGATCAGAAGACCCGCTGAATGAATGTGGACATTGTCTCATGAAGGACTCAACAAAATTTTGCTCCCTCCTTTTCTCTTTTGTATGTTTTTCATGATCCATATATTAATAAAGTTGTGTGAGCTTGGATAAATTATTTTTCATTCCATCTCCCATAACATATGGTTTCTCATGGGGACAATCATTGCATTTCTCGTCGCATTCAACAGTAACGTTGTTCCTTCAGGCTCCAAAAATTAACTAAAACCAACAAGCATAGTGTGAGAAACACTAATAATAATAGGAAAACCCCATAATCAAGAATAAAAATTTAATTTAGGAAACATTAGGTTATATCATAGGTTATTAATGAATATCTCTAAAACACTAGGATAATATTGTAACCTATACATAGACATATACTTAGGGGTCTTACTAAGGTTCCCTTATACTAGTTTCCAAAGTTTAACTATACCTTTTCTCTGATATCAACTTTAACAGACTATACATTACATATATATATTACTTTAACATTAAATAATATTTATTACATAATATAACAAAACCATGCCTGGACTGTATAGGATTTGTGTCCATAGAAACTAGAAAACATAAAAAACTGGTTCATAAAACATCCATATTATCTCTCGCTTATTTCTTCATAACTAGAGTCATTTTTGAAATATGTTACATAATAACATTCTCCATAACCTAGGGAAAATAAGCATATGAAAGGGTGAGCTCAAATGATCAATAAGGTTACACAATGAAAATATCATTCATATCATAATCATAAGAACATAACATTTTGAAAATCTTATCCTGTATATAAAAGATCATAATATCATGTCATGAGATAAAGCATAAAAGTGAAACATAATCCAAATAATCATAAAATAAGACATGAATTTTTTTATAGTATAATAATAATCATAGAAAATCATTTCATATTAGTCAAGGATCATTACTAAGACCATCATAGCGGACAATGTCCATTATTGAACCAAGTTCACTCCGCATTCCAGCCCTATATTACTGAACCATATTTACTTGTTGTTTCAGTCATGTATATCACATGAGATTTAAATATTTACCCAATGCATTGGATGGAGATATAGTTCCAACCCATATCATAATGAAACCATTTATATGTTTTCCACAAAAACATACTAACATTTACCATAGAATAACCCATGGAATAAAATTAGTTTCTTAAAAATCATTCATTCATAATTGATATAAAATAAATAGATTTACTAAATAACATTCCATCATAAAAAAAATATTAGTAATAATAGGGATATAAATATAACTCTATTTAAATAGTTTCATCTTAGATGGAAAATTATTTTGAGAAAACACTCTAAATTAATTCTTGAGGAAAATATCCTTTCTTCTTCAAAAACATTTTCCTTCCTCAAAATAACACACAATTTTAGAAGATATAATAATATGTGAAAAATAAATTAGAAGTTTATAGGTTATGTTTCAAATAAAAAAGGAATTATGGAAGTGTAATAATCTGTTCATTCCATACAAGTTAAAAAAACATTCTTCTCGTACTTTTGCTAGAAAAGTCAAAATTATCGCATACTGAAAACGACAAAAGATTCCATTCATACCATTTAGTAAAATTTTACCAATGGGTAAAATTGAATTTTAACAATTATAGAAGTATATAAAGAATATTTTGAAATAAATATTTAAGAAGCATGGACATGGATGATAAATATACCCCAGTAAATACTTAAGAATAAACCATTTAGGATAAAGATGAGATTTTCAATTTTATCCCTTACCTTAGGTCTGATATGATTCATATGTATCATAACCTCCTGTATACAGATTTAGATAATGTTAATGATTTATTCCATAATCATAATAATTTCCACGATAACCTTTATGATCATATTTTTATCCATTTTTTAGTTACATTTCATTGTTACTCGTTATTTGGGTATTAACTACTTTATGTTCTTATGGATGTTTTGTTGGATACGTTCTTGTTACTAATTTTAGGTTATAGCTATATCATTTACATTATTATGTTAGTTTAATATATATCATATGTATTCATTCCATTCATGTATGAAATCATGTTTTAATGATTATCATGTAGAAAGAATCACATCGCCTCGTGGAGACGGTAGACAGTACATACGCACGAGAAATGATATCATTCCCAAAATTATTGAATGGTATTGAGTTGGATGGTGTATAATATTTCAGAATCAGTATAATGTTATAATAATCATATATATTTATTATTTCTATAATTATACCCATCCATGTAAGGTGGTGGTGAAAAAAAGATTACACCCTGGCATGAAGATGGTAATCTGTACATACACATGCATGGTGATTTCATTTTTCATAGGATGGGTAGAAGGTTGACTATGGTTGTTTCATATTTATAATAAAATATTCATATATGAGTGATAATGATTTTATTACTTTATAATTAAACAACTATTAAATATGATGTAGAAGAAGAAATAAGTTTGAAAGAATTAGTAAAAGGGATTACCTCTTCCTCGTCGCGCTACCTCAAAATCTCTTCTTAGAGCACTAGATTTGGTCTTTGAAGATGATCAAAACCTAAAAAAAATATGGAAGTTTATATGAAAAAAGGACATGGAATGTATGATCTTTAAGTCTCAAAATTAAGTAAATAAGTTAGGGATAAAGTGCCCTTTTATAATTGAGGTGAGAGGAACTTTTGGAAACTCTATAAATAATAATTTATAATAAAATAAAACCCTTCCCAAAAACCTCAAAAATGTCCCAATTAAGAAGATGAGACGATACAGGGTTGTAATATCATAAAATGATAAGTTTTGGACATGTTTTTCTGTCAATTTAAACCATGTCTTTTTAATTGACACATAGTTATTCTATTTAATTTTAATTGTGGTAATAACATTATAAATATTTAATGGTTATAAATATTTACTTATATGGTGTTAATTAAACCTAAATGGGTATATTAGGATAGTTTTGATCTTATAATTATCACTTTTTAATTTTGAAATATTTTTATTATTTTTAAATAATTCAATAAAATGTTATTTTCATAAAATATCAATAGTATCAATTTTGAAACTATTAAATTAATAGAATTTAAATAAACTCCACACAAAATATAAATTGAAAACAAAATATATAATGCACTCCTAAAATTCCATAGTCCCCAATAAAATTATTGGATATAATTAATTAGTTCATATGAGATTTATTTTAATATTTTTAAAAACATTTATTTGATATTTCTATTAAAAAAAGTTTTTACATCACTATAGTGTCATCCTTAATGGTAATTATTTAATATCTAAAAATTATAAATAAATTTATATGATGTTGGTAATTATTGTAGATTTATAGAGACTATATATAATCAATATTATCTTCTAGTTATCCAAATATTATAATTATTATACTTATATAAAATGATATTGTGACATTTTTTCACATTCATTAGTTTTTATTTCATTCATGTCATATTCCTAGGTAAGTGGCCATTACGTGATTCCATTTAAAAAATAGATGATAAGTGTTGAATTTAGTCATCCAATAGGATTTTTACAAGTCTTAATATAATTTCCTAATATTATTCGTACCCGTAATTACCCGATTTACCTTTTACCACGGTAATAGAAATAATTACCAAAGTTTCTATTCATAATGCCCAAAAAATAAAAGTATCCTATTAACATAATTTTGACCTACAGATTCCAAATATGGAATCCATTTTTCAAAATTCAAAACATATAAGTTTTATTAATTAATTTAAAATTAATCTTATTATTGAAATGAGAATACTACATTTAAAAGTTAAAACATTGCAAAAGATTGAAATGTTTTTAACTATGAATACATTGTAAAATTAGTGATAATGAATGATATTATATTAATGATAAAAATTTATTCTATATTTACTTTAAAACCATTCAATATTATAATTTAACCATATAAATTATCTATATGAAAAAATATGTTTTTAATTAAAATGTAGCATATATTTACTATTTATCCAAACATGAAAGTTATCAACAAAATATCAATAATTTATCCAAAGTAAATTTTTATATCCCGCTTCAAAATAAAATGTTAATGTTGTCATATAAAAATTAATATTATGTCCAAATCTTAATTTAAATGGGGTTCTCCATTCAAAGGTGTAAAATTAAACATAAAAAATTAGTTTTTATACATCAAATAGGGTTTTATTTAGACCCTATGACTAAGTATCCATTCGATGAATATAAAAAAATATATTTTATTAAGTATATAACACATATATATCTCATTAATTTCATTACAAAAATTAATTTACTCAAAAATATAGATATCTAATTGATTTATATTTTTCATATATAATTGATAGCCAAGGAATTCACAATGAATTTTCACAAGTTATAATTATTCCTGCTATTCTAACAACTAGGATATAATAGTAAATTTATAATTAGAGAATCTCACAATTCATTTAAACTCACGATTGTGTTCAATGGTACTGGAGAATAAAAATTATTTAAAGAAAATATTTTATAAAAACCTCCAAGTGTTACAGATTATGTTCATATGTTTATAAAAATTATTTTTGTATAGTTTGGTTTTGGCTTAGTGGTAAGAACCCTTTAATCCTACATGAATAATTTGGGTTTAAAACCCATTGGGAGCAGGTACTATAGCATCACTATAGCGTACTATAGCAGTGGAGACACTGTAGCAACAGTGGGCACTGTAGCGGTCGCAGGTCACTGTAGTGGTGGAAAGGTATTGTAGCAGTGGCGGGTACTATGCTGCACTGTAGCAACACGGGTACTGTAGCAGTACTATTCAAAAAATGGGCTTTGGGAAAAAAATTGGGCTTACGGGTCATGTAATGGGCTAAATGCCCACCGGGCCTTCGGGCTATGTAATGGGTCACCCAGTACCTAGTTAAAGAGGTCTTTGCTTTCCTTTAATTATAAATGAGGCTTCAGCCCCAACCTTAAAATACATAAAAAACATTTTTTATAAATTGTTTCATATAAATGTTGGTAACATGTTCTATCATAGTGGCATGAGTAGGGATGTCTTTGGGGGAAACCTACTGAATTTTAGTACTTAATCCTTCTTTGGAAATTTAGTTATTTTGCATATTTAATCTTCTAGGACATGGGAAAAGTAAAATATCACACATATTTAGAACTACCTCATGATACATGGGATTTTAGGTGAAGTTGGATTGTGGATAATATGGAGAATTAGAGTCTAATGGGTGTCTTATACTTTTATTAGTTTGTCTTCCTATATTTACTTTTATGTTAGTATTATTCCATTGTGGTACTCTTTAATTGGTTTGATATAAATGAAATTTTTAAGTTGTATTTCATTTTATCATGCATCATGAAGTGTTTTTTTATGTTAGATGTTTTATCTTTTAAGGGAAAAGAAACCCCCAAATTGTCCTTAAGTCCTTTAACATCTATTTACCACCTTTGGCTTCTTTTCGATTTTTCTAATGGCCTAGTAATGTCTGACCACCCACTCAATCCAATGATAAATTGTAGAATTTAACGCATACCCTATATAAAACATTTCTTCATAACATGGGGAAAATAAAAATATTAACATGTGTTCATGATTTCTTAGTAAGAGAAAACATAATAGATATCATTCTATGATCATATGAAATATAAGAAATGAATAATGGTATGTGATAATGAATGTAACATATCAAGTTCATAAAAAACCATTCATAGATCATAAAGGGGGGAAATTTCATAAATATTTGAAATTCATAAGACAAAAACCATAAAGTTATCAATGAATAAGATGTATTATACCATAACATTTTCATACAATATAGGTTTGATTAATATACATTTTTTTAATATATTATGTCATAGAAACCCACCAATATATACAAAACATGTTATTCTAGAGAGAACCACTGATGTACCTTCTTCCAGCTTCCAGTAACCACCCATATACCCTTCTTTTTTGGGATTGGGCTAAGCACTCATGTACCCTCTAAGCTCATATAACATTAATAATTAAATAATGCATTGAAAGGAGATATAGGTCCCACCCATAATGTAATGAAAATCATATATATGTTTGACATAAGATCATACAAAATTAAACTTAACATAAAAAATGAAATTAAAGGGTTTTCATAAACATATCACCATATCATAACTCGTGGAAAAGTGACAGGTTTCATAATAATTTTATCATTTCATCATAGTAGAACCTCTAAAAATATGTGGGATTCATTAAAATTTCATCATGGTATAAATCGTGGATTAAATGGCATCTCATTAAATTATTTTCAATATGAACCATTTAAAAAAAGAATTATAATTGTTTAATGGGTTCATATCACCAGTAAATAATAAGTTAAATCACTAGATTCCATCTTATATGTAAAATAATATTGAAATGTTAAATTTCAAATTTTTTTTGGAAAATATATTATCTTTGAGAATCAAATTTCAATGACTAAAAAATATATAAAGACATTTCATTGAAAATATAATTGTAAAATTATAAATTAATTAGTCAAAATATTTTTAAAAAATTTATGAGGCAAATATCTTTTCTATTTTTAAAAACTAATTTTAAAACATAAAACTCTTTCAAAATCACTTTCATTTTTAAATCATTTAATGATGATCTAAATGTGTTAAAAATATTTTTGAAAAATTTTCATTTAAATTAACATTTAAAACATTTAAAAGGTACATTAAATCCTTGAGTGTTCATGAAAGTAAAAAATACTATTCATTCCATGCATATTAAAAATAACGATTTATTTCACAATTTTAAAAAATGCAAAAAATCCATTATTTGGAAAATAAAATGAAGATTTCATTCAATTTTTTTAAAAAAAATAAAAAATAGTAAAATTTTATTTAATAAATTTAATGAATAATTTTAGTAAAATTATTGAAAACATTATTATAAAACATATTTTATGGAAGGAAAATTATTTTTGAATAAAAAGTTGAATTTTCATTATTTTTTTTGATATTTTGAGTACATAAATTGAGGAAAATGAAAGGAAAAAATATATTCTCATGATATTAATGGAGGATAATAGTATTCAAGGATTTTCTGAGATATATATTATAATATTTTATCATTTTTAGAATAATCATAAACAATGCCAATAAACATTGAGTTTGTGACATAACCTATTTCCCACATTGGTAACATTGAATTGTAAGCCCGATGAAATAATAATATTAAATGGAACAATTGATATAATTTAAATTAGTATATTTATGATATAACTTGTTAAAGAGAGAATATATACACAACCCCAAACAAATAGGTGGGTAATATTGCATGCGTCTCACAAAATTAAATAGTGACCAGAAAATCCATTACCTTAAGTATTAAACTTTGTTGTACACATTAAATCCTTCTATATAATAAATAAAATATTATTTTATATATGTTATAGAACCACACACAAACATATATATATATATATATATAATACCATATATGATTTTATTATGTCTATTTATTAACCATAAATTAACAATTCAATGTTAATGTTATGTTTTGGGGAATAAATTAATTGTTCTTCATATAAATATTGATTTATAATTTTTTATTTCCTCACACCGATCATGATTCAATAATATCAAAAAATTTAACCGTGATATAAATATCATATATAATTAGTATATATTTATTTTTAGTATTTTAAATAAGGTAGATATAGGAAATGAAATACATCCTTCATGGAGATGGTAGGTTGTACGTACACATGAACATTGTTTCCATTTTAATATAGGATTATAATATAAAAAGTAAAATGATATTTTATCTCTAAATAATAATGTTTATGTAATATATTTTATATATGTATTTTAAATTATAATTAATAACATTAATGCAATGCGTATCACATTGCTTGGTGAGAAAGTAGTTCATAGTACACACGAGCGACATTATGATATTCCTGAAATATGGAAAGCATGAGGGTATGTGTGTGATATTAATTATAGAATCAAAATAATGTCAAAATAATCATATATAAACAAAAAATACTTTAATATATAAAAATAATATATTTTGTAATATAAAAATGAATGAAATTGGGTTGCAAAGAGATAATCCGCCACACACACGAACAGTGATTTTGTAACACATTTGATGAAATAGGATATGGTTGAAGGTTATGAACCTAAAATAATAATAGGTATGAATATGAAAGATACCATTGATATTATTTCATCATTTTATATTAATAATTTAAAGGGGTGATGTAATAAATAAAACAAAAACACATATTGATGATCGTTACATCTGAATTGGGTATCCTCTTTAGTTTTTCATGAAAATACTTACTAGGTTGGATTTCATCTAAAAAAATGCTTAATGTATGAGATTATGGATGTTTTGAAGTGATTTTGGAAGGGTAGGACAATTCCATAGAGACTTGGTAGGTGTGAATAAGTTAGGGGGGGTGGTAACTTTTATAAGTGGGGAAGGGGGATCCGATTGTAAATTACATGGAAATTTCCCAAAATTATAAAAAATGATAAATTAATTCACACAAAAATGCTTCAAAATGAAAATAGATTTTATATAGGAAAATAAATTGCAAAAATATATTTCTCTAATCATATTTTCAATTGTGTTAGTCCATTTTTAACTCTTTTACTCTTAGTTTATGAAAGATCCCAATATTTTCTATTGTTATTCCGAGTGATAATTCTAGTATGTTTTGTTCTTATTTATGTAACTTTGTTTGGGGTTATGGCTTGGGGTGTGTTTGGGTGTAGTTTAATGAAAAATTTACGAGAACAGATATGTTCATGATTGGCACATGGTTAGTGAAAATCGTGTTCCCAAACGCTGGTAACTGTGTGGCCTTGGATAGTGAGGGCCACATGGTTGGTGCATGGTTTCCCTAACTGTGTGCCCCTACCTAGAAAAATTGTCTGTGCATTTATTTTTCACTCAAAAAATAATTTTCAAATCTCATGAACCCTCGAAAAACCTTCTATTCTACCTTGGAATGGGACTAAATGTTTTAGGGGAACTAAAAAGATTTCTGGAGCAATTCTAAGGCCATTCAACTTCTATTTTTTGAGATTCGATTCCCAAATCAAAGATTCACTCTTCTCTCGGTAGGTGGATTTCATCCCAATGATTCTCCTCTCTTCTTCCTTGATCTTTTGATGGATGATATTACATGTTTCTATAAATATAAATCTTTTTGGTGATATCTATATCTAGAGTGATATGATATTGATATCCTTGATCTTGATATAGGGATTTAGATCCAGAACTCAGATCTACATCAATGTACTTCCAGGATGTTGGGGACTTCCATTGAGTGAACATGAACAATAAATTGAGTTAGGTTTTCTAAAACATAATACTCATTTTAAATGAGTTTATAAATATATGAAATTTTTTTTAATAACTAGATTTCCATATCAATTGAATTCTTAAATAGGATTAATTAGATTAACAAATTGATGTATTGAAGCATTGTTGAATTAGTTGATTATTTGAGTAGATAATCATGAAACTACGAGGCTACCATAGCAGATAATTAATTTGGGGAATTTATTGTGAGATTTAATGGTGGAAACCTTCATAACTAATCAGGGGAATAATTTTGAGACACAGAATTGTCTAGGTTGAGATAATTATTGGTGAAATAATTGTGTGCCTTGATTTTAGGATTTAGATAATTAATTGTGGAAATAATTTTTATGAGTTGGGATTTAGAATGAGATAATTAATTCTAAAATATCAATTATGGGATATGAATTGTTTTATTGATTAATTAACTGATGAATTTATTAATGAGATTAGTGCACTTAATTAATTGGGGGGTTAATTAATGATATTAATGTATTTAAATAAATGTTAAATATATAAAGGATAAATGAGATGGATAATTAATTGTGAATTAATTATGTGTGAAATAATGTTAACATGGTCATTCCAGATTGATAAGTATATTTGTAAACATGGTCATCGTTCTTGTGAGTGAATGAATTGGAATGTATTCATTCAAATGAGAAGTACAAATGGTAACATAGTCAATGTACTTATATGTAATGGAATAGTAACATGGCCATTCTCATGAGAAGTAATAATGGAAACATGGTCATATTACTTATGAATTTTTTATTAGTAACATTGAGATTTATATGTGAACCTAATGTATGGTAATAAAGGAACTCCAAGACATGGCCTCACATGAGAATAATTCAAACTCCGACATGAGTCGAATGAGGTATTGAGATATCATATCACCATTGAAAACTTCGAGATTTGGAATGTGTCAAAGTTGGTATTATGATATGATTTTACCTTGGGAACACTTCGGGCTCTAGTATGATCCTAATCTAGTATTGAGGTATGAGTATCCATGGGAACCCTGGAGTTAATATGATAAAATTAGGAATAAATGATAACGTGATAACAGTTTATTTGTGCATTGTCTAGTTTTATTTATAGAATTTAATAAAATATCTTTTTACTAGACTTGTTTTAGATATAGTGGATGTTTACCAATAAGTTACACTCACACACTATTTAGGGTGCTAAACCAGTAACCAAATAGATATTACTATTGCAGGACAAGTTAAGGGAAAGGGCTCTGTGTTAGATTGTTGATTTGGATTGGAGAATGGATGAGGGGACTAGATGTGATTTGAGACTGGCTTTGGAGTTGTTAGTGTCTTTTGTAATCATATTTCAAGGAACTTTCACATATATATATATACATGGAATGTTCCCCTCACAGTTGATTGTTGTATTCTATGTTTCGATTTCCTATTAACATTGGTATTATTCTAGTTATATTACTCCATTTTTTTTATCTATTTTTACTAGTTGTTTAATCTAATAAAATTGGTTATAGTATTACCAAGAATGACTTACCACACCCTCACTAATAGTTGAAAACCTCTAGCATACAAGAAAGCGAACATGAGGTCAGGTGATGATTGGTTCAGGGCACCGTTGCATGGCACCTGGGTCTGGATGTTAGAAAATGGCATCAGAACCCAGTTTTATTTCTTTTTTCTTTTTTCTTACATTTTTTGGAAAGGTAGACAAAAGAATTGGAATATTTAGGGAATATTAATATGATCATGCATGGGAGTTGAAAACCCATGTATGGGGGAAAACCTGCGTACTCAGGGTGGTATTATTGTTATTGTTGTTTACTATTATAGTTAAATATTATTTCACCATGGGGGATGCACTTGTGGTGTGATATGAATATTATTTTAGGAATTTATTGAGTATTGATTAATGTACATTAATGGAATGATTTTTGAGTCTTCTTATATCATTCTAGTCATTTTGGGTTATTTTTACATGCATAATTGTAGGCACAAACTGGAAAATGGGTTATGGGTATGTTGTTGAACATAAACTGTTGTTCTTTATCCTGAAATTGAAATGAATATTGTTCCAAAAATGAATTAATAAAGATTAAAAAATGATGAATACTGAGAATATTTGGGTTTTAAAATGAGAAACTTGTTTATGATAGTGTGTTTTCTAATGTTGACCAAAACCTAGGAGTAAGATGGTTAATAGTAGTGATGGAGCCTATGTTTTGACTGCATGGTGAGTTTTGGGAAAATAACTTTTCTGAAATGTTCTGGGTTTTCCTATTTAGTAAATTTTATATGGTTTTGTTATGAGACCTAAGATGTGTTTTTGGCATTTTAGATAATATGCATCCATTATTCTTGTTGAGATGGTGATCGAGGGTCATGGATGAGAACAGACTTCTAGTCAGGAAACTTGAGGAACCAATGGTTCCAACTGAAGATAAAGATAGATGTTCTGAGTGAAATTTTATTGATTCTTGAAATTCACTAAAAGACACCCATCGTCTATTGTGAAAATCATGCCTGAGTAGACAAGGGAGTTTCAGTTTCATCACCCTATGACATTAATGGGAGATAGTGGACCTGAGGGAGATGCATTTTGGGTTGATTCCATCGATACAATACTTGAAAATTTTGAGACTCTTGTGAAGAATAGAGTAGTTTTGGTGGCTTACATGCTTTGGGGATCAGTGAAGCATTGTTGGGATGTACAGGTGAACACTAGATAGACTTAGGGTATGCTATAGAGGGACTTCTTGGACTAGTTCATAGAACACTTTTACCCAAGAACATTGATGCATGAAAGAGACAATGAGTTTATGAGGTTGAATCAGGAAAACATATTTGTGATAGAATATGTTGGATTATTTACAAATTTACAAGAATTTTCTCAAACATTGGTGGAATATGAGGCCACATCAGAAAAACAATTTTTGGATGGATGTAAATGTGAAATTAAGTTCTATTTGAATATCTTTAGGCTGATGATGATCCTAAAAGTGGTAAATCAAGGTCTCATTTTGGAAGGGAACATGAAAGAGGATTCTAGTGATGGATAGCTGGTTTATATTGGATGGTCATGAGATGATACTTTCGATAGCAGGAAGCACCATTTCAATAACATTATCTAGGGAAGTGAAAAATATAGTGTCTAGGGGAAAGGATAGTTATACGGGACCTTATTAGAGTGATATGTCATTAGTGTGGTATGATGGGAGACTATCATGGACATTGTCCATGAACATTATTATAGTGCTAATATTTTCGGAATATGGGACATCTACAAAAGTTCTGTAGGTTTCATCCATAGACTACTGTTAAGGGTGGATTTTCGTAGAGTCATAGTGTGGGAAAGGGGTCTTCTACACTATATCAGACTAGTAGCTAGAGCTTTACTAGAAAAAGTGGTGGAGGCAGTGGACGTGATGCTTCAGGGATAGAGATCCCTTATCAACAGATTGGTTAAACTCAGGGGAGTCAAAAAACATCATAGGAAATAAGGGTAGGCTATTTACATGTAGTGTAGCCTACACTAGTGGAGAGTGAGGCTGGGATGTCTTTATTGAGATGTACTATTCTAGTTTCTTCTACTTTAAATAGTTCCTTATTTGACACTCTGGCCTATCATTACTTTATATATGTAAAAACTGTTAATGGTTGGAGATAGAAAGTGGAGTAGTTAAGTAGGGTAATGACTATAGATACACCTTTTGGAGTAATATCTAGATACATTTATATGTGCAAGTGATGTTCTCTTGATATTGGGGAGTACTGTTTTCTATGGGATCTATTTATAATTAACTGGATAGGCGTTGACCTAATTATGGGAATATACCGGTGAATCGTATACTAATACCATATAGAATATTACAATAGTATTGTTAAATTTAAATCTCATAAGGGTGACTTGTACATTCATCGTGGAGAGGGAGATATCCAGGCAGGCTGACCAGGTCCAATTACTCAGCAACTGTGAGAGCTCATAGCCCAAGTCAATAGTCTATTTCTAGATTATAGGGGTGTTAGAAAAGATTTCAATACACCAATAGTAGAACTATTTCAGGATGTATTTCTTGAAGACTTATCAGAGATGTGGATTTCACAATTGATCTCATTCCAGGGGTAGCTCCAATATCCTTTTCACCATACCGAATGGAACAAAGTGAGCTTTAATAGCTCAAGAATCAACTGGAAGAGTTGAAGGATAAGGGATTTATCAGTCCAAGTACATCGCCCTGAGGATCACCTATTTTGTTTTCAAATTAGGCAGACATGAGTTTACGATTATGTGTCAACTACGAGAAGTTGAAAAAAATGACTGTGAATAACTGATATCTTCTTCCATGTATTGATGACCTGTTTGACCACTTGAATGGATATTGTATTGTGTCAAAGATCAATTTGAGATCAAAGTATCATCATCTAAGATTTTTTAATTATAATATACCCAGGACTATTTCCCGGAGCAGGTATTGAGTTTATGAGTTTTTCATAATGTTTATTTGGATGATAAATGAACCAGAAGTGTTTATAGATTTGATGAACAAGATATTTCATCCATACATAGATCAATATGTGGTGGTGTTCATGGAAGCAATTATGGTGTGATCTAATACTCATTATGATCATTCCCAACATTCTAAAATCATCCCGAGTAAACCGAGAGAGCATTGGCTATACACCATGCTATCTAATTTTCAATTAAGGATTGATCAGGTACACATCTTGGGGCACATCATCTTGGAGGAATGTGTGTTAGTGGACCAAGAGAAGGTTTGATTAGTGGTTTGTTGGTAGTGTCCAAATATTATTTTTATTTCTAAAGATTTTTGGGTTTATCGGAATATTATCGGATATTCATCCAAGACTTCTCTAATTTTGCAGTGCCAATTTAAATACTGTCCAAGAAAGGGATAACGTTTTAGTGGAAGGAAGCATTCAAGGATGATTCTCAAGATTTAAATAATCATTTGACATCTGCAATATTTTTGATCCTACTTGAGTTTGGTGTGGAGAATAATGTTTTTTGTGATGCTTTTAGGATCAGCCTAGAAGCATTGTTGATGTAGGGAGACCGAGTTGTGGAATATGGGTCTCAGTTGTAGAGGCCACATTAATAGAATTCCCTTATGCATAACCTTGAGTTGGCAGAAGTGGTTTATGATTTGAAGTGTTGGAGACACTTCCATCTGGGTGAAAATTTAACAGTTTATATAGATCACAATAGCTTGATGTATATATTTTCACAGTGTTAATTGAGTCTTGAGCAGTAGAGGTGGGTTGAGTATATGTATTTGTTTGATTTTGAACTATCATACACACTCGTGAAATGAAATAATATGGGCGAAACTTTTTGTAGGAAAACCCAGACTTAGATGGTTCATTATTATAGTGTAGAGTGGAAGATGGTGATATTTATATCTAAGATGCACATTGTAGTTCAATAAATATAGGATCAGATTACATTTCTATTAGTTTTAGGGGAGTTGACACTTTTGAGACGAATCAAGGACATGCACTATGAGGAACCAAGGTGTCTAGCCCTGTGGGAAATCATTGAAGGTGGGATAAACCATCATTCTAGATGATAGATAAGGATGGGATTATATATTTGATGAATTGGGTTGTTCTGCCTACGAGCATGTGAGATGAACTAATGGGTTAATTTAATCCCTTCATGTGGCTGCTACATCTAGGTGTCACAAAAATGTACCGATACCTACAATGACAGCTTTGGTGGTTAGGCATGAAGAAATAAATAGTTGGGTTTGTAACACAATGCATCACCTATCAGTAAAAGAAGGTAAAGAATCAATGACCTATAGGTTTACTATATACTTTTCCCATTTCAAAGTGTATGTGGGATGACATGACCATGGGCTTTGTGGTAGTTATCCCATAGAAACTTAGGAAGAATGATTCTATTTGTGTCATTGTGGATTAACTGAATAAGGTAATGCATTTAAAACAAATAATGGAAACCATTACAGTAGAACAATTGTGAGAAATATATGTTTGGGAGATAGATCATCTGTATGGGGTGCCATAGAACATAGTTACAGATCATGATTCAAGCATTACATCATACAATAGGAAACACTTAAAAAATGGGTTTCGAACACATGTGTTGTTGTGTATAGCTTTCCACCCACAGACAGATGGTCCGTCGGAGCATAAAATATAGGTGCTTGAGGATATGGTATGGGAATGTGTGGTTTAGTTCGGTGGGTCTCGAGAGAATCACATGGATTTCGTAGAGTTTTCCTATAATAACAGATGTTAGGAAACTATACAGATGGAACAATATGAGGCACTTTATGGTAGGAAATGTAGATAACCACTATGTTGGATGGTGGCTGGTGAGTCAGAGATTTTGGGACCGAGTCTCATGCATGAGACATCAAAGCAGGTGCAGTTGATTTGGAAACATATGGCTATGGATCAGAGTAGGGAGAAGTCATATGATGACAGAGAGAGATGACCCCTAGATTTTACAGAGGGTGATCATGTATTCGATTGGGTGTCACCTAGGATGGGTAACCGTTGGATACAGAAAATGGAAATATGGATCCTGGGTTTGTTAGACAATTTGAGATCATAGAGAGGATCGGTCAAATGCCTTACTGATTAGATCTAGCGTAGAAATACTGCACTATGCATGGAATTTTCTATATATCACAACTACAACGGTATCACCCCCACACTTCTCATGTGATTCATGTGGATGATTTCAATCTTGAGATAGATGTGTCCTTGGTGGAGAATATTATTCATGTGTGGGATTTCATTGAGAAGGTTTTGAGGGGAAATATTTGAAAGATAGTTCATGTATTATGGAAACATGGGCATGTGCAAGAGGATACATTTGAAAGGAAGGATTATGTAAGGCCTCAATGGACTGATATTTTTGGTTCAGAATCATCGAAAAGTTTGGAAGTTTATCTTGAGGAAGAACTATTATAATGTGGGGATATTGTAAGATCCCAACATTTTTTGGAGTTATTCTGGGAGAGAATTCATGTACTTTTCATTCTACATTAAGTACCATTGTTTGGAGTTATGTATCATCGTGTGTTTGGGTATAGTTTTAAGAAAAATTTAATAGAAATGGGATATGCATGGTTGGCACATAGTTAGTGAAAACTGTGCACCCAAACCCAGGTAACCATATGACCCTTGACAGTGATGGATACATGGTTGGTGCACAGTTCCCTAACAGTGTGCCTCTGCCTAATCAAACCATTGACGTAGTTTATTTTTCACCCAAAAAATTATTTTAAAATTCACAAAACCCTAATGCACCTCATATTCAACATTGGTCAGGACTAAATTTTTTAATGAAATTATAGTTCTTTAAGGAGGAGTTCTAAGTCCATACGACCTCCATTATTCGAGATTCAAATCCCGATTCGAAGATCCTCTCTTCTCCCAATAATTGGATCTCATCCTAATACTAATCCTATCTCTTTACATAACCTTTTCATGGAATATATTACCTATTTCATTAGATCTAATTTTTTTAATGAGATATAGATCTACGATTACAGATCTTGATCTAGAGAGATAATATCTTTATATCCTTGATCTTGATTTAGGGATTTAGATTCATAACTCATATCTACTTCATTGTACACCATATATTTTTGTGTTTTTTTAGAGAACATCCTCCAAAAATTGAGGTAGGTGGTCTAAAACCTAATTCCCATAGTTATGGATTTAATTCATGAATGAAAAAATTGTAGAATTTATAGCTTTAATATGAAATTGAATTCCTAAATTGGATTATACAATTGATATATCAAAGAATTGTGGAATTAGATGATTAATTGAGTAGATAATCATGCATCTAAGGGGTTTACCAAGTAGATAAATAATTTAAAAAATAGATTGTTATATTTAAGGTTGGTAACCTAGATAATTAATCAGGGGATTAATTATGAGATATGGAATGGCCCATGTTGAGATAATTAGTTGTTAATTAATTATGTGCTTTGATTTTATGATTTAGATAATTAATTTTGGAATTAAGTTTTATGATTTGGGGTTTTGAATGAGATAATTAATTTCGGAAACTTAATTAAGGGATACGAATTTTGTTATTGATTAATTAATTTATGAATTTATTAATGATATTGGTGTACTTAATTAATTGGGGATTCAATTAAATGTAGAGACCATAAGCATGACGTACATGGACATTACATTACTTTTGCGGAATACTTACTACATAACAAAAACCCACACACAAGGATCGTAATAGTTTAGTTTCTTTGGAAACTCGGAACGTAATCTTCTAATCATGGTGAAAGATCTTCAATATCTCCCATAAAGATCTTCCCTTTTTTTACCTAAAACATTTATTTACATCCTGGGGAAAAGAAAACATAAAAGGGTGAGCTCAAATGCTCAGTAAGGGTAAACAAAAGAGAAATCAATCACATCATATTCATAAGAACATATCTTTTGGAAATCTTAACCAGCAAAAGAGAGCATAATTTCATAACATGGGATAAATCATAGTAGTTAAATAAAATCCCAATAATCATAACTTAAAACATGAAACTTTTTGGCATACACACATAATCATAGAGAATAATTTCTTGTTAGTCAAGACTCATTGCCAAGACTATCTTAGTGGAAAAAGTCCCTTTCTGAATCGAGTAACCCTCGTTTCAGTCCTGTTTCACTGAACCGGTATAACCTACCATTTCAGCCATGTCTATCTCATGAGATATAAAATCTTTACCCAATGCATTGGAGGGAGATATAGGTCCCACCCATCTTATAATGAATCCTTTCTTATGTGTGCCACATAATCATAAACCATACATCATAGCGTAACCCATGTAATAAAAATGGGATTCTTAAACAACATGACATCATAAAACAATTCATATAAGAAAAAGGAATTCATAAATATATTTCCATCGCAACATAATCAAACCAATGTAATAATAGGGATAAAAACAGAACCCTTTTATTATCTTATATGGAAAATAATTTTGATAAAATTCTTGAACTCCATTCTTGAGGAAAATATCCTTTCTACTTCAAAAACATTTTTCCTTTCCTAACATGTCATACGACTTTAAAATAAAAGAATTTGATTAAAAATAAACTTGAAAACTTGTAAAGGATTTTTCTTGGAAATAACGTTTTAAAAATCCATTCATTCCGTATAAGTTAAAAAAACATTCTTCGTACTTTTGTCTGAAAAGCCAAAAAGTACCTCGTACGAAAAAAACGACAAAAGATTCCTTTCTTATTCTTTACTAAAAACTCACCGAAGGGTAAAATTGGATTTAAACTATTGTAAGTGGATGGAAATAATATTACATATTGATGAAACATGGATGTGGATGATAAAATACACCCCAGTAAATACTTTCGAATAAACAATCTCGGATAAAAATGAGATTGTGATATTTCCCTTACCTTAGGTCCGATTTGCTTTGTATGTGTCCGAAGCTCCTGTATAATGGTTTAAATAATGTTATTGACTTATTCCAGAATCATAAATATTGATATGATATCATATATGGTTATATTCTTAGATTCTTGTTAGTAATATTTCATTCTCACTTGTTACTCGGGTCCTTATTGTCTTTTTTTCTTATTCGTGTTTTGCCGAATAAATTCGTATTCTTCTTTTAAGGTTATAGATACCATATATCCAGAATGGTATTAGTGTAACATATATCATATTTATTCATTCAATTCATTTATATAATTACTATGTAATTATGATCATGGAGAACGAGTCGCATCACATCGTGGAGACGGTATTCCGTACGTACGCACGAGTGATGATATCATTCCTATGATTGTGGAATTGTATTTAAATGTATGTATACTATTTCAGTATCAATATCACATTATAATAATCATATATAGTTACTCATTACACAATTATACACATCCTTGTAAGGTGATGGTGGAAAATAGATTACACCACGGCGTGGAGACGATATTCCGTACGTACGCACGCGCAGTGATTTCATTTTTCCGTAGGATGGATAGAAGGTGAATTAGGGTTGTTTCATATTTATAATAACATATCAGTATGTAAGTAATACTGATGTTATTACTTTATAATGAAACAACTAAATAAGAAGAAGTTGAAGAAGGAAGAAATTGAAATGATCGGTAATGGATATTACCTCTTCTTTGGAACGCCTCTTTGAATCCTCCACATAGGGAACTAAGATTGGTCTTTCAAGAAGACCAGTACCTCTAGTATTATTCTAGGGAAGTGGAGAAGAGAAAATGGCAGGGGTTGGCCGAGCTTGAGTGCTCAAATTGGTGTGAGGTGGAGGGGGAGGAGGTGCCCTTTTATAAGGGAGGAGAGGGGCACCTTAGGAATATCTCAAAATATTATTTTATATTAAAGACAAAATCGGTTTATAATGGTTACAAAGGGTCTTATTTCGAAACTAAAGTG
This sequence comes from Viscum album, assembly GCA_963277665.1. Classification (NCBI taxonomy): domain Eukaryota; kingdom Viridiplantae; phylum Streptophyta; class Magnoliopsida; order Santalales; family Viscaceae; genus Viscum; species Viscum album. Next base: position 1,258,469,059 of record OY728134.1, read on the forward strand.
GGGATGGGTCGCAATCCTATCATCCAATAGGATTTATACAAGTTTAGGGTATTATTTTATCCTTATCAATTAGATTTAACTCTAAGTTAAATAATTTAACTTTTACCGTGTCTTTTTGTTTTCTTCCACTATATGGTTAATAAACTTACTATAACATGCCAAACGAACCCCAAATTGTATATTATTAATACATATATGCTTATCTAAGTCATTTGGCCGAACCTTAGATTTTTAGGAATAAAATAACAATTAATAATATAATATTTGATTTAAAAACTATTTTCTGTCATTTTTTACACTATTTGATATATGATTTTTGTGAAAGTCATAACAGAATTATATGTTCGAAACAAGTTGATTAAATCAACACTAATATATCATAGTAACCTAGAAAATTATTGGAATTCATAAAAAGTATAAAATTACATTTATTTTTGTATTTATAATATCAATTATGTCAATATTTCATTAATAAGAGAATTACTGCATCATCTTTGTGTCATAAATAAATTAAATTATTTGATGTCTAAAAATTACAAATAAACTAAAAATATGTAGGATATCTTATTAGCTTTCTAATGAATATTTAAAATCGAATTTATCTTATGTAAAACCCTATATTAAAAATGTTTTAGTAAATATACTTTGATTTTAACTCTTTTAACTCTTCTTTGAATTGAATAATAATAAATGTCCTAATCTAATCCAAGTGGGCGTAAATGATAATATTTTACACTTAAGGTTGTTTTTGGTTGAGATACACTTGTCCAATAGAATTAGGACATGTGATAGGGTAATATTAATATCATTCTTACCCTTAATTACCGTATTTACTTTTATCCGTGGTAAATAAAAGTAAAAAGATACTATTCACCAAAATTATTTTCATCTAATTGAACCACATTTTACTTACTGACATCAACCGTGTCTCTCGGAGTTTTAAAATTCCATTCAAAGAAGCGGTAAAATTAAGTTCTATGAAAAATTCAGTTTTTTAACTACCACTTAGTAGTTTCACTATTCATAAAAAATTGGTGTTTTTCAGAACAATGCCAAAATTTCATCATAAGCTATATTTCATATTCCGAATTCAAAAATGAAGTCAATTTTACCAAATTCATAACATAGAAGTTTCATTAATTAATTTTATAATTAAATCCCGCTGTTAAAACAAATAGTGTGTTTTTAAGAAACAATATCTATCAAAAGATTGACACTTGATTATGTCTGGTTTAAATGTGAAATTACATTCAATGACCAACATTGTATTAAATTGTAAAAATATATTCTAAATATACTTTAAAACCACTCAAATTAATAATTTATCACTATTAATTATTTCGATTAAAAAATTTGTTTTTTAATTATAACATAGTAATTTTCACTATTTATCAGAATATGAAAGTTATCCGAAAAGTGCCAAAATTTCACCTTAGGCTAAATTCGATACTCCGAATCCAAAAATGAAGTTCATTTTGAGAGCTAAAATTTCTAAAATTTAAAAAGTGGTTATTACTATTCATAACGGCTAGTTTTAATAATATTTTAATAGCATATCGTTGTTTCGTGAAACTCAGTATTGCGTACTACACACGCTATCGAGGAAGGTTGTGATTGTGTGTAATGAAAGGCAAGTCAAAGATGCGTGTTGTGCAAGCTCCTTTTGGTGTAGCGTAAAACACAAGACATTAATAAAATTAAAAAGAATATTTTTCATAAAATCTCGGGCTGTTACATTCTACCCCCCTTAAAATGAATTTCTCCCTCGAAATTCGTCGGGGTTATAAATGGTTTACTATTAGAAAGTTTCTTTAATAGAAACCCACATCGTAAAAAGGAATATCAAAACCAATATTTAAAAACAAAAGTATGAAACGTAACGGTTACCCAAATAAACTAATCACTGGGTTTCCACATAGGTGAAAATATGGATATGGAAGAGAAATCTAACCATCATGTTCTGATGGAGAGTGGTAGAGAAAATGGCTATGGAAAATCCAACAATCACAAAGCCAAATATTTGTGACGATTAAAGGTACCATCTGATTCATCAGATATAAGATCACTAGGACAACATTTTTGTTTTTCAAGATCATTTCCCTAAAGTTATAGAATCTGAATTAGAATAAATACTTACTTTATTTTGGTACAATCTCACTATTGTTCGTGCCTTTAACAATTTCCACTTCATCTCTTAAATAAATGAAGTTGAATTTGTTATTCGTAAAGTGTTAGTAGATCATGTGATAGAATGACGGGTCATTCCATCTGTCTCAAACAAAAGGTTAGAAAAAATTATATACATATGTCGATCTATAGTGAGATTAATCATATATGGTTCCTAATATGGACATTATACTTCATATATCATACTTCTTAATATAATAAAACTAGTTTCTAATAAAAAGGGACTTCCTGTAGGCCAGTGGTAGGCGATAAAGGCCCGTCGCACTTCGGTTGTGAGTTCGATTCCCACATCCTTGTCCGACGCGATGGGCTGTCGCCCGTCCTGCAGGTTGTCCTTTTTCTAAAACTATATTACTGTAACATCCCATCAATAATATTGAGAAAACTTCCATCCTTAAACAATAATAACTTATGTCCAACATAACCCATTCCAATATTTAGGCTTATCCATAATACTGCAGTCCACTCTCATAACATAGTGAAAACGATTACCAGAGATTTAACACCATCGTCGATCCCCATATATCATAAGATATTTTTTGTTGGTTACATTCCAAAAATTCAACGTCCTTAATCATGTATTCTCTTGAATAACTTAGTGAAAACATGAATGCAGTTAAAATTTAACACTTTCCACATACCAAAATCCTCAAAATTCTATATACTCAAACCATGATATCACTTAGTCCTTATATCAATCATGAGCTCATGAATACTGTTAAACATTTCGTTTTCTCATTTTCCCTTCATTATGCTCATATCATCCTATTTCCAAAAATATCTCAATCACTTTGAATACCACATTAGACCAATACATAAATATTCCAATACTTTATGATACAACATTATTTTGGAATCCCATTACATAAACACTTAATCATTCCACCACATCGTTATCATATTCAACATCACCAATGGTGATCGCATGTGACTTCCCTTTGTCCTTTTCCTTAAGCGGTTGCTCATGTCGATCATCACTAACCCTTGGATTAGGGCATTTATTAGCATAATGCCCCATTTCCTTTCACTTGAAGCATTGAAGTGTTGGTGGTCTGTTCTCTGCAGTGTTTGCTTTATTCTCATCATTAGAATATCTTTTTCCATTACTTTGACACTCAGCTACTCGATGACCTTCTTTTCCACACTTAAAACATTTTCTAGTACCTTTAAGACAATATCCACCATGCTTCTTTCCACACTTTGTTTATAAGGAAACATTCATCTTCTTTTCACCATTATTCTGAGATTTCTCCTTGACCTCCATCTTTCGTTTCTTGTCAAAACCATGAGATGGATATGTAACACCAACTTCCATTTCTACCTTGATAGCAAAACACATAATTTCTTCATAGCTACTAAAGTCTCTTATATCTAATGCCCTTCGAAGACTTGGTTTTAAGCCACTGAAAAATCGATCAACTTTACTTTCAGGTTGGATGATAATGCCAGATGCATACCTTGCAAGTCTTGTAAAATTTGCTTCGTATATACCAACAGATTCATCATCCTTATGCTTCAGCTCAAGAAACTCCTTTTCCATCTTTGTTCGAATAATACGAGGGAAGTACTTACTGAAAAACAAGTTCTTGAACTTGTCCCATTCCATGGACTCAATTTCATCTCTTTGCCTCGTATTCTTGATAAGATTTCACCATTGATCAGCTTCACCTTCCAAACGATATAATGCTAAGATGACTTTATCATGATCAGAACATTAAAGAACTGAAAATATCTTTTCAGTGGTACTGATCCATTGTTCAACAACAAGTGGATCAGAAGACCCACTGAAAGAAGGTGGGCGTTGCCTCATGAAGGACTCAATAGAATATTGTTCCCTTCTCTGCTCATTTGGAAGTCCAGAATGATTCATTGCTTGTGTAAGTATAGCAATAAGATTTTGCACTCCATCTCCCACAACATTTGTTTGTTCGGGAGGGCAATCATTGCATTTTCCATTGCATTCATCATCACAGTTCCTTCGGGTTCCAGCCATCGTCTAAAACCCAAAAAGAATAGTGTGAGAGACAAAAATCATGCTAGGGAAAACAACATAATAAAGGGGGAGTACCTTCGATATCTAACATCTTAGGTTTAATTCTATGATCATTAGCGTAATTCTAGTACTATAACCTATACGTATACTTAACCTTAGGGACATCCCTAGACATACCTTAGAAATATCTCTAGGGATCTCACTAAAGTTCTTGCATCCTAGTTTCCAAAGGTTGACTAAACCTTTGCTCTGATACCAACTGTAGAGACCATAATCAAGACGTACATGGACATTACATTACTTTTTCGGAATACTTAGTACATAACAAAAACACACACACAAGGATCGTAATAGTTTAGTGTCTTTGGAAACTCGGGACGTAATCTTTTAATCGTGGTGAAAGATCTTCAATATCTCCCATAAAGATCTTCCCTTTTTTTACCTAAAACCTTTCTTTACATCCTGGGGAAAAGAAAACATAAAAGGGTGAGCTCAAATGCTCAATAAGGGTAAAAAAAAGAGAAATCAATCACATCATATTCTTAAGAACATAACTTTTGGAAATCTTAACCTGCAAAAGAGAGCATAATTTCATAACATGGGATAAATCATAGTAGTGAAATGAAATCCCAATAATCATAACTTAAATCATGAAACATTGTGACATACACACATAATCATAGAGAATCATTTCTTGTTAGTCAAGACTCATTTCCAAAACTATCTTAGTGGACAAAGTCCCTTTCTGAATCGAGTAACCCTCGTTTCAGTCCTGTTTCACTGAACCGGTATAACCTACCATTTCATCCATGTCTATCCCATGAGATATAAAATCTTTACCCAATGCATTGGAGGGAGATATAGGTCCCACCCATCTTATAATGAATCCTTTCTTATGTGTGCCATATAATCATAAACCATACATCATAGCGTAACCCATGTAATAAAAATGGGATTCTTAAACAACATGACATAATTAAACAATTCATATAAGAAAAAGGAATTCATAAAAATATTTCCATCACAACATAATCAAACCAATGTAATAATAGGGATAAAAACAGAACCCTTTTATTATCTTAGATGGAAAATAATTTTGATAAAATACTTGAACTCCATTCTTTAGGAAAATATCCTTTCTACTTCAAAAAGATTTTTCCTTTCATAACATGTCATACGACTTTAAAATAAAATAATTTGATTAAAAATAGACTTGAAAACTTGTAAAGGATGTTTCTTGGAAATAACGTTTTAAAAATCCACTCATTCCGTGTAAGTTAAAAAAACATTCTTCGTACTTTTGTCAGAAAAGTCAAAAAGTACCTCGTACGAAAAAAATGACAAAAGATTCCTTTCATATTCTTTACTAAAAACTCACCGAAGGGTAAAATTGGATTTAAACTATTGTAAGTGGATGGAAATAATATTACATATTGATGAAACATGGATGTGGATGATAAAATACACCCCAGTAAATACTTACGAATAAACAATCTCGGATAAAAATGAGATTGTGATATTTCCCTTACCTAAGGTCCGATTTGATTTGTACATGTCCGAAGCTCCTTTATAATGGTTTAAATAATGTTATTGACTTATTCCATAATCATACATATTGATATGATATCATATATGGATATATTCTCTAGCATTTTGTTAGTAATATTTCATTGTCACTTGTTACTCGGGTCCTTATTGCCTTTTTTTCTTATTCGTGTTTTGCCGAATAAATTCTTATTCTTCTTTTAAGGTTATAGATACCTTATATCCAGAATGGTATTAGTGTAACATATATCATATTTATTCATTCAATTCATTTATATAATTACTATGTAATGATGATCATGTAGAACGGGTCGCATCACATCGTGGAGACGGTATTCCGTACGTACGCACGAGTGATGATATCATTCCTATGATTGTGGAATTGTATTTAAGTGTATTTATACTATTTCAGTATCAATATCACTTTATAATAATCATATATAGTTACTCATTACACCATTATACCCATCCTTGTAAGGTGATGGTGGAAAATAGATTACACCACGGCGTGGAGACGGTATTCCGTACGTACGCACGCGCGGTGATTTCATTTTTCTGTAGGATGGATAGAAGGTGAATTAGGGTTGTTTAATATTTATAATAACATATCAGTATGTATGTAATACTGATGTTATTACTTTATAATAAAACAACTAAAGAAGAAGAATTTGAAGAAGAAAGAAATTGAATTGATCGGGAATGGATATTACCTCTTCTTTGGAACGCCTCTTTGAATCCTCCACTTAGGGAACTAAGATTGGTCTTTGAAGAATACCAGGACCTCTAAGATTATTCTAAGGAAGTGTAGAGGAGAAAATGGCAGGGTTTGGCCGAGCTTGAGTGGTCAAATTGGTGTGAGGAGGAGTGGGAGGAGGTGCCCTTTTATAAGGGAGGAGAGGGGCCCCTTAGGAATATCTCAAATATTATTTTATATTAAAGTCAAAATCGGTTTATAATGGTTCCAAAGGGTCTTATTTCGAAGCTAAAGTGGGGATGGGTCGAAATACTATCATCCAATAGGATTTAGAGAAGTTTAGGGTATTATTTTATCCTTATCAATTAGATTTAACTCTAAGTTAAATAATTTAACTTTTACCGTGTCTTTTTGTTTTCTTCCACTATATGGTTAATACACTTACTATAACATGCCAAACGAACCCCAAATTGTATATTATTAATACATATATCCTTATCTAATTCATTTGGCCGAACCTTATATTTTTAGGAATAAAATAACAATTAATAATATAATATTTGATTTAAAAACTATTTTGTGTCAATTTTGACACTATTTGATATATGATTTTTGTGAAAGTCATAACAGAATTATATGTTCTAAACAAGTTGATTAAATCAACAATAATATATCATAGTAACCTAGAAATTTAGTGTAATTCATAAAAAGTCTAAAATTACATTTATTTTGGTATTTATAATATCAATTATGTCAATATTTCATTAATAAGATAATTACTGCATCATCTTTATGTCATAAATAAATTAAATTATTTGATGTCTAAAAATTACAAATAAAAAACCATTATGTAAGATATCTTTTTAGATTTCTAATGAATATTTACAATAGAATTTATCTTATGTACAACCCTATATTAAAAATGTTTTAGTAAATATACTTTGATTTTAACTCTTTTAACTCTTATTTGAATTAAATAAAAATAAATGTCCTAATCTAATCCAAGTGGGCCTAAATGATAATATTTTTCACTTAAGGTTGTTTTTGGTCGAGATACACTTGTCCAATAGAATTAGGACATGTGTTAGGCAATATTAATATCATTCTTACCCTTAATTATCCTAATTACTTTTAACCGTGGTAAATAAAAGTAAAAAGTTACTATTCACCAAAAATTATTTTCATCTCATTGAACCACATTTTTCTTACTGACATCAACCGTGTCTCTTGGATTTTTGAAATTCCATTCACAGAAGCGATAAAATTAAGATTTATGAAAAAAATAATTTTTTTAACTACCACTTAGTAGTTTCACTATTCATCAAAAATTGTAGTTTTTCAGAAAAATGCCAAAATTTCACCCTAATCTATAATTGATATTCCGAATTCAAAAATGATTTCTATTTTACAAAATTCCCAACATATAAGTTTCATTAATTAATTTTATAATTAATTTCCGCGGGCACAACAAATAGCGTGTTTTTAAGAGATAATAACTATCAAAAGATTAACACTTGTTTATGTCTGGTGTAGATGTGAAATTACATCCAATGACCAACATTGTATTAAATTGTAAAAATATATTCTAAATATACTTTAAAACCACTCAAATTAATAATTTATTACTATTAATTATTTCGATTAAAAAAGTTGTTTTTTAATTATAATTTAGTAATTTTCACTATTCATCAGAATATGAAAGTTATCTGAAAAGTACCAAAATTTCACCTTAGGCTAAATTCGATACTCCGAATCCAAAAATGAAGTCCATTTTGAGAGCTAAAATTTCTAAAATTTAAAAAGTGGTTATTACAATTCATAACGGCTAGTTTTAATAATATTTTAATAGCATATCGTTGTTTCGTGAAACTCAGTATTGCGTACTACACACGCTATCGAGGAAGGTTGCGATTGCATGTAATGAAAGGCAAGTCAAAGATGCGGGTTGTGCAAGCTCCTTTTGGTGTAGCGTACAACACAAGACATTAATAAAATTAAAAAGAATATTTTTCATAAAATCTCGGGCTGTTACATTAAAGATATTGATGTATTTAACTAATGGTTGAATTAGTAAACGATAAATGAGATGGATAATTAATTATGAGTTAATAATGTGTGAATGAATGGGAACATAATAATTCATCATTGTGATGTATATATCGTAAAATGGTCATCATACTTGTAAGTGACTGAATAGGAACATGGTTATTAAAATGAGAAGTAAAAATGGTAATTTGGTCCTTGTACTTATGAGTAAAGGAATGGTAACAAGGTCATTCTCTTGAGAATTAAGAATGGTAACATGGTCATATTACTTATGAATTTTTTGTTGGGAACTTTTAGATTTATATGTGAACATAAAGTATGTTAATAAAGGTAATACAAGAAATGGAATCACATGAGAATAATTCAAACTATGTCATGAGTTGGATCAGGTACTGAGATATCATATCACCTATGAACGCTTCGATCTTTGGCATGAGTCTAAATAGGTATTAAGATATGATATTACCTGGGGAACACTTCGGGATCTGACACGATCCGACGCTAGTATTGAGGCATGTGTATGAATAGGAACCCTAGAGTTAAAATGTTTAAATAAATAAAAATGATAATGTGATCTCTGTTTATTTATGCATTGTAATTTTTTCAATATAAAATTCCATACACTATCTTTTGACTGGAATTGTTTTAGACATTGTTAGTGGTGACCTACTAAGTTGTACTAACACTCTATATGCACTGCCTGATTGGAAACTTAATAGAAATTGTAGTAGCAGGACATGTTATGGGAAGGGACCCTATGTTAGATTGATTATTGGGATTAGAGCTTGGATAAGGGGATTAGATGTGGTTCATGACCTTCTTGGGAGTCATTAGTGAATTTATTTTTAGTTGTGTTTCTAGGAACATTGAAACTTATATATATTCATGGCAAGTTTTACCGCCTAGTTGATTATTATATTATCTATTTTGGTTACCCTATGACATTAGTATTATTATGGTTATATTACTTTCACATTTGTTTATTTATTTCCATTGGTGGTTTAATCTGATAAAAGAGGGTACAATCTCACCAAGACTAACTTACCAGACCCTCACCGCAAGTCAAAAACCTCTAGAATATTGGGAGGTGCACTTGAGGTCATGTGACAACCAGCTTAGTTCACCATTATGTGGCACTCCGATCAGGACATTACAATTTAACACCATAGTAAATCAATTTTTACCTTAAACATGACAAATAATTGTTCATTTTTTCACTATAAATTTTTCTCAAAAATAATTTTTAAATTATTAGAAAATAAAAATAATACTTATTATAAATATGGAATAAATATTTACAAATTAAATTTGTAGAAGTGGTAACTTTTAATTAATAAATAATCCCACATATGTTACAAGAAAGTAGTTTTTTAGAGAGAAAATGATGAAATGTTCATAATTTTTCAGTATCAAAGTTCGATACTAAAATTATTAAAATGACCTAAATTAGATTATTAGATATAAATTCAATCTAATTTTACATTACAATCAATTTAAAATAAAATGTACCATTATATATTATTTAAACGAATAGGCAATTCTCAATTAAAATTCAATATTTTCACTATTCATCAAAAGATGAAACGTTTTAAACAAATACAAAAAATTAATAGTAATATAATTTTGATATTATGATTAAAAAACTGAACATTATATTATAGAATAATTTTTTTATAATTAAAAAATATATAGATTATGTGAAGAAAGCCCAACTAGACAAACTTTTAGGAAAAGTACAATATTTCAAAAATCATTTCTTTTTCCTCTAAATGATTATCATTTTATAACTAACAAATAATGAAAAATATTTATCATATTTTATTTAGTACTACTCACACAGTCGAATTTAAAAGATATATTATAAATATTATTTTAAATATTAATATTTAAATAATATTTCAAATTCCATCTAAATCCAGAGTTTCATATAATGAAATGTATCTATAAATTTAATTTAACATGAAAAAAATATTTAATAAATTCTCAGGATGTTACAATATACCTTAATTAAAGAATATTTATTTTCTAAAAAATAATTTCATTTATTTAGTGTATATACCTCCATTTTACATTTCATATCCTAAATCCTTTATATGTTATAGTATTTTTTAATATAATTCATGTTACTTCAACCATGTGGTATCAATTCAAAAGTTACCAAATAGCTAAGGGGTTTGTTAACTCAGATTTATTTCATTAGGTTATATCACACCTTAATTGATTATATTATTCAAAGGTAATATGTGAAATGATGTATCTCTATTTATGTTCTATTTCATAGTGTTTTTTATTTGCATTTGTTACACATATTCTCCCCATTGATTAATTTTCAAATTCAATGATGGTATTTTTGTAAGGATTAATCATCTCTATTTATCCTTCCTTTTCACATATATTTTTTTACAAGGTGTATATAATACCAATTTATATTTTATATCATGGATAAATATATTTTCAATGTATTTTTAGTTTCATTTTAATTCATTTATTTCATTGGAATATGATTCAAAACATAGAGAAAATGGTATGGATTTTTATGATGTAATATTATATTATTATATGATTTTAAATATTCAATGTTCCATTATGAGGGATCATATGATCTTATTTTATAAAAAGATATCTCTTTTCTTATCCTATTTTATGAATATGTTTTACATGTTTAATTATCTATTTCTTCCCATATTTACAAATGAATCACCATCAAAAAATTTTCTTGGGATATTGATATCATATATTTTTTAAATAATAATCATTTCTCTTCTACATCTATGTTTTCTATTTTTTTTAATGATTATACTTATTTACAAAACATAGTTTTATTAAGTCAATTTTCAAGTATCTTTTACATTATAATTGGTTTATAAAGGAATAATTTTTCAATATTTTTACAGTACATCTTGACTTTCTTTACCAAACTATGAAAAAAATATTTTATTTTTACTTGAAAAACATACCTACCATTTTACACCATGATAAATGTTTTAGGCATCATTTGAATGTTTCTAACGTTATTTTGAATGAAAATTAGTTTCTTAATAAACAATAAATATTTTGTTTTATAATTTTTTTTCAATTTTGAAAGGGTATCTTCCCATTGAATGTTTTCAATGATCGTTTAGATGTATTTTTTCATCAATAGGAATAAAAAATTGATTTTAGATTTTTTTTACTAGGTTTATTTTTTAATTATTTCACTTTTATTATTTCATTTCATGGACTATGATTTTTTTGATGTTATTAATATATAACTCAATTATTTTCCACGTGTAAATCAGGATAAATAAGGGAAATGGTAATTATTATGTTGAAAATTGAAATATTTTAATTTTATTTATCGTCATATGGTATAAGTTTATTCTTTAAGAAATTTATAATGGGGATTGATCCCATATATGTAACACCTTGAAAATCTAATGTATGAACCTTATATTCAATAGAATGCATGACCCAAGACACCAAACATGTGAGAGAATATAATACCCTAATAATTTATAATATATTTAATATTATAAATAAATTTAATTTAATTTATCACTTTTAATGTATTTTATAATTAGTTAGTTTATGTTACATTCAACAATGAGTCTCTTCAAACACAATAGTATACATAAAATACAATATTTATATAAAGGTAGTTTTGCACATTGTAATAGAGAACCCATTTTAAACCCCATTTTGACCATTTTAAAAATTTGATATTTCAAAATTAACTTCATTATTAGAAGAGAGACAAAATAATTATCTTAGAGGAAATTTTAGGTATTTTTATATGAAGTTTTATTTCTTAGTGAATAATGAAAAATACTAGAATTTAATTCAAAGCTAATTTTTCATCTAATTAATTTATATGGATAAATTATATATAAATTTTTTAAAAGTATATTTATATCATATGTTTTAATTTATTCCAATATAGATTGTTAGAATGAATTTTAATTTTAAAATGACTATAAAAACATACCAATCTTTTGGATGTTTTTACTTTAAAAACTCTCATTTTCGTCCTGTTAGTGGGATTAAATTTAAATTTATTTCTAATATTTATGTGATTGCAATTTAGAAAAATTGATTCCATAATTGGAATATTTATAATTTCTAATATCTAATAAGGCCAACATTGGGTTTTTCTAAAAATAATAGTGAACGTAATTGAAAATAATTACAATTATTAAGGAAAAATTTAGATTAACAGGGGACTTAACCTTAAGCTAAAAGGAAAGAATGACCTAAACAATTGTTAAAAAAAAGTTTTATGGACCAATTTTTTCCCTTCACCTAATATTATTGTGTTTGGTTAGTTTTTAATGAATTTTTTTTGGTATTAACATTGGCCCACCCAACTTGTTTTCAAAATTTCCAAGTGAGTCCTTTTCCTCCTCTATAAATAGACACCACTCCTCCCACTTACTCACACCTCTAAAATCACTTAGGATATGAAATTATCTACCCCAATATATTATAAACCTCACAAACCACATCATATAATCCTCTACTTGTGAAGGAAGCAATCAAAGGAAGCCATTTGGTTCAAACAAAAAGGAGTTACCTGATTAAGTGGTAACATATTTACTTAAGCTCCCTTATTTTATTTCTTATTCCACAATTACAATTCTATTCATTCCATGATTATATAAAAATAATTATCCTGAATATACTTATATTTTTTTATATTAAGGGTTCTACCTACAAATACACACACATCCATCTAATAGGTAACGAACATACAATTTATGTGTACGGTGAACTACCGCCTCATGAAACAATGATTGTTCATTTTCTTTTAACACATCTCATGATAAGAATTATGATGGATACTGTATTTATCTATGTTATATATTATATATATTATTTCTTTATTATTATATAATTATTTTATTACATATAACATTTTACTTTCCATATTATGTAAATGTGATAACAATGTTTGTGGAAATGTGGACTATCTCCTCCACAAAGCGATATGATTAATTCACACAATTCATGGAACATATAAAGGATTGTATTAATTAAAAATCTATAACATAATTGAAAAGTATATTATATTCATGAAATAATTTCCTTTTTATAATCATATTATATCATTTTCTATATTAAACATTACACACCAGAAAAAGTGATAACATTAGTCGTGGATGTGTAGACTACCGCCTACACAACATGATGTGATTCCATTTACATAAAAATAATTATATATATAATTATATTTTATTATATAAAAATTTATTTATGATATTATTATTATTATGAAATTATATAGTGTCACTTACCTTCTTTACATATTGATCATTGAATAATGTTAATGTTACTGATATGTACGTAGGGTCTACAGTCTTCATGATTGTAATGATGGTTTATTTTTCATAACAATCTTTTTTAATTTTTTATAAATGTATAATTTATGAATAAATATTATAGTTATTTTATGACTATTATTTTTTATATTTTATATAATGACCCATTTCACCATAGTTTACCTACAAATGTTTTCTTGGCACATAAACCGAATTTGGTCAAAAACACCCTTTGTAAACTTAATTGTATAAGTTGATATATAAAACATAGTAATAAGTGAAATAAAAGTTATGATAAACATGAAAAAGGTTATAAATCAAGTAAATAATTAACATATGTTTATTATCCTGGAAGATAAAGACACATGTGACAAGTCTAAGTCAAGGTAAGGGACTTTCTTCTCAATTTACATTCTATTGAGACGTTTTTGTTATTATTCCCCAATTAACATTTATTTGGTATATATAATTACTTTTGAAAATTTATATAATGAAAATCCTTAATCGAATGATATTATAGGTTTTATTTAATATTATTCCTTCATGTTGATATTGATTTAAATGTTTTATAGTGGTATGTGACACTTTGGAATGTTTAAATGTCATTTTCCCTAAGAAAGTTTTAATAATCATTCAATGACATCAACGACCCTTGTTCATACTTATAATTCATTTGGTAATTATTGATAAATTTTTATCTTTTATTTAATATATATATGTTCATAATCCACATTATTCCTTAATATGATGAATTATTTGGACTGGTACGACACGAGCATATCCCAATTAAAGATATCCACTTGATTCATTGATCGTATAATGAGACGAATTAGTCAGCCTAATCAGAGAGGTTTTTACCCAATATGTTTTAAAAATTCTTTTGAATTGTATATTTTTTAAATTTACCATGTACCTATGAATCATGTAATACAATAATTACGCAATTACCTCAATTATATTTAGTTATTATTCATCCAAGAGATTTTGTGACGACATATCAATGGATACATTAAATTATCATTTTATTGATTTAGCTGGAATGTGTTTCATTTTCATACCTTTTCATATTTATATTTACATATTTATTTAATTTTAAGGCATGTGTTATCATTTATTTACCTTACCATGTTGGTTTATTTCATTGATTCATTATTTATTTTTCTTTACATACCCTTACTAATAATTTTAGTTAACCCATATTATATTTCCTTTCCATAGGTTATGAAGACGAAATCATTGACTAAGAATTCAAGGATGTAGTTTATTTCATTTTATTATGTATCATGTTTTTATTTTCTATTTAGCAATTTATTATCAGTATCAGGTATGTAATCTAGCTTTCCAAGACTGCTAAACTAATCAGTCCTTCAATATTTAATTCTATATAATCAGTCCAATGTAATAAACTAATGCCCCGACTATGGGATTCTAGGTTTGGGGCCTTACAAAATTGTTATTTAAAATTTTTTGGTATATAATAGGTGGGATTGTCATATACCTCCAATGCATAGGGAAATTATTTTTTGGTTAACTAAATATAACTATCTCATTATATTATATATATATATATAAATATTGTTAAAAGGTTTCTTTTAAGAGTTAATCAGTATTACCAATGTATGGTTAATCCATCAATAATGGTTCATGTAAGGTTTATAAAGAGATAATTTTACAATATACCAGCACATTTTCACTATTTTTTCTTAGCATATACAGTGGATACATTACTCCATGATAGTTTTCATATGACCGATGACAGTTAGCTTATATGACTCTTATCTCATGTTAATGATTTATTCTATGTTTCATGATTTATGATCCATGTTTTTATGTGAATGAATTCAAAGATGTTATTCTCATACACATCAATTATTTTACCGTAAATATATTCTCATAATATTCATAATGATATAATTCAATTGGTAATAATTTTGATTACCCTTACAAAGAGTTGGATCTCACCAACTTTTGTTTCCATTTCCCCTGGTTATGATGAATGATGTTAAATGATTTTTTTTGTAGAATGGATTCAAATGAAATGAATATTATGGGATATTTATGTGGATTGCTCTAAAATAATAAAACATTGATGTATTAGGATTAATAATAACATTCCATAGTTGGTATTTCCATGTAAATGCTTTTTATAAATCTCTACAAAAATATACCTAAAATATCCTTGGGTTTGTAAATGATAAAATATGTCCTTTTGGTGTTTTATGTTTTTTATAGATAAAATTGTTACATTTTAATAAATATCAATGCATTAAATGTAATTTCTATGTTTCTAGCATGATATCTGGTTCTTATAATATTTTAAATCATCATTTCAACATTAAATTTGGTATTTTTTTATCTAAATAATTAATTTTAAGTCAATAGTAATAATACATATTTCTATAAAACATTCATTTATTATCTTTAAATAATATAATTTAGAAATACCATTCCATATTTTATTTTCTTTTAACTCGATATATGTTCCATTTGATTTAAAATCATCTATATAACTCATTTATGAGCAGGATTTTAAAATTCCTACAGAAGTAATTTTTTTAGTGTAAGGAATTTTTTTTCTTATTTTTTCTATTGAATTATATGAAATTATATTAAAATTAGTTTATTCCACTTATATGAATTCAATCATTAAGGATCGATTCCATATTTTGAATTAGGTGGTTAAAATTTGGTAAATTCTTCCACTTTATTTTTAGGCATTTTGAATAGTAATTAAGTTAAATTTATCACCTTAGTAAAAGGAATTCCATGTAATTAATGTTATTAATATTGTGATTTTCCATAGATATGAGATATGGTTTTTTTATTCCCATTTTATAGGTATGGAGATAGAAAAATATTATTCTATAAATATAATAACATATTATTATATGGGGGAAAATAGTGTTTTTGGATTGGATAGCTAATGAAATAATTGAACATGGTAAAATATGAAGTGAAATGAAATTTGATTGCGAATATTATTACCCATTTTAAACACCCTTATCCTTTTTATTAATGTAACACCCTTATATTTCAAGATATATTTCTTCAAATTTAATCTCATTGATAACCTGTGATATATGCAACAACATTTCTAATTGAACTGTAATTTCGTATACCATTATTACATAGCTATTAAACTTTTGGGTATGAATAAAACTATATATATTATGTAAATTGTGTGGTTTAAACAAAAATAAATTAAATTCGTTAGTAAAAAATGTAATATAATATAAACTATTTGAAAGTAAAATAAATTTTTTTATCCATAAAATGTGTTTATGTCTTAAAAAATTAAATTAATAACTATTTTTGATTTATTTTAATGAAATTTATGTATTATATATTCAATAAACTATTTTGTCATTCAACAATTTCATATTTAATAATGATAAATGAATAAATATATTTTTTTAATAAAAATATTTTTTAAGTGCATATGTTACATTTTGTTGAAATATTTTAAAATTTAATTTTAAACATTAGAATATTTATTTTATAATTTTTAAGATACCAAAATTTTGGAGATGTCATGTGACCAATTTTTTTGTTTTATTATTACTTGTTTGGGTTAATCCATTGGTATGTTTTTACGATTATTTTTGGTGAAATTTGAGAAAATAGGATGAAAAATAGGTTGGGTAAAATTGGAGAAACATTAGGGAAATCCATGGGGCCTACCCTATGAAACCAAGTATTATATTTTCAGTGGTGCACATTTGGGAATGGTTGTGTCAAACCGTATGACCTCCATCCCAAAACAATAAATAACCTGAAATATTGGGTTTTAATGGTTGGAAAATGGTTTTTTAAACTATGCACCCTCCATGGAGTAACTAGATACCGTTGTAGGAGAGGCACACTATTAGGGAACATGGTTTGGTAAACCATCTTCCCTATTATAAGAAACAATTTATAGTAGTTTTTAATCCCTAAAAAATTTATAAGAAATTACTAAATCCCCTTCTATTTACCCCTATTTTCCCACACTTAACCCTAACCCTATTCCTATAAAATTGGAATCTCCTAAAAGGATTAAAAAGAAACTCAAACCATATAATTGATGAATTAAAGAATTTATTTAAGGATCGACTCGTCTATTGTATCTCCTCTCCATTTTATTTCCTCACCCTCTATCATAATTCTTTATAAATGAAGGGAAATTATTTTTCCTCATTGGAAACTGTTTTGATCTCAGTTTTAATAGATTATATTCCTTTAGATCTTTAACTTAGGTTTTAGTCCAATATCATTCATCCTAATGTGACCTTGATCATTCCACACCAACTTGGGAATTTTGGATTTGATAATGTTCATCATCAATCATAAGGGAGGTGGTATAAATTTTAAATACTAATGTATTGATTATAATTACATTTATATAATTATAAAATTTTTAATTTCCTCATTGGGGAATTTCATCCAAAATTGAATTAATTAATTAAATGTTTCTCTCATGTGAAAAAGTAATTGGTTGGAATTATGATTATAAAATTTAATAACAAAAGGATTAAGAAAATGGTAAAAAATAGAAAATAAGAAATTATTGAATAATTACTTATTGAAATTAGTAAAGAAATTTAATTTTCATGTGTGTTTCCACCCTTGGTGTGTGTTGATAAACTATTAAAGTGATGATTGGTAATTTATGCTTCCATGATATATGCAATTGTGAAATCGTTGAATAATTAGTTATGGAAAATGATGTTAAATCATTAGAAATATTGAACTATGTAATGTGGATGATATATAACATGAAAAATTATGTTTAACCATGATATATTAATATTGATATATGTCAAAATGAGTGTGGTAGAAGTAATGAAACTCCATGTACCCTTATGTGATAATTAGTGTGGAATAGGGACAGATTCTACAATTACCCATAAGAAAAAAGAGGTATGTAACATGAATTGATGCTCCTAAAACCCATTGGGTGTTAGACATGACATTATAAGCCCAAGAAATTATTATTGGACCAATGTTCCATGTATACATGATATGAAATTGGAGTTAAATGATAAAGTAGAGGCCATGATTTAAGGAATGGTCATATTCCCTATGATATGCAATTCATACATCATCATGGGATGAAGTAGGTATTTATGGTTGAGGTCTCTTTGTGTACCAATATATTTGTGTGGATAATTAAGAATAATTAAATATGTAAACTATTTACTATATCACTTGAATTTATTCTTAATACATATTATAACATAATTATAGATTTGATATAGTATTATACTCTGTTAGTGGTGGTCTAATATGTTTTACTCACAACCTACTTGGGATTCCTAATTGGTACCCAAATAGGTTTCATATTTTTGGGACATGATTAGTGTAAGGGCCTTATGTCAGATGGTTGTTTTTGAATGTGGCATGGATGAGGGGACTAGACAAGATATTAGGACCCCCTTGGGATTTGCATATAACTTTTATGTTGTTTTTTTATTTTAAACTTGAAACATATATGGGATGACATATATATTTCTTAGGTTTGGATATTTTATTACTATTTTATTTTTTCAGTTGATATTGGTGTGTATTGTTTAATAATAATAATAATAATAATATAGCTATTTTTTGTTCATTTATGCAGTAACTTTAATTTTATAAATAGGGTATAGTCTCTTAAAAATATATATAAGACTCTCAATTCTAGTCAGAATTCTCTAGAATATGGGGACGTAGGCTAGAGGACACATAGCACATCAGCTCATGGAACTGACATGTTTCACCCAGGTTGGGATGATAAAAAGTTTTATAAAATTTGGTTTTCCTTTATATTATTTTTTATTACATTTTGGGAAACGTGTACAAGATACTAGGATGAGCCAAACCCTGGTTATGAGCTTGTGCATGGGAGTATCAAACCCATGCATGGGGGAAAATAATAGTACCTAGGGTGGGATCATTGTTATTGATTTATTATATTACATTTGAATTTTATTTCACCTTGGATGATTCACTTGTATTTAAAACATTGTTTTATAATATTTCACTCATGGATCATTATGGAATTAATTTTTTTTGTATATTCATCATTCAAGAAACTTAGGGTTTTATTAAAAAATCCATCATTTTAGGCACACATAGAAAAGAAATTTTTGTTTGAGTTTTTTAAATGAAAAATAATTTCATATTTGGATAAATTAAAATAAAATTGTGCCTGATATAAACATGAATATTTTGAATTTTAAAAAATGTAAAATTTTGAAATGGAAAAATGGGTTCATGATGAGAAAGTTGAAATTAAAAGCGTGTACCCTATGTTGGTCATGACCAAAGTGAGGGATGATTGATGATAGTGATAGCGATTCAGTTTTGACTATGTGGAAGGGTATGGGGGATACCTTTTTATTGTTTTTTTGAATTCCTATTACATAAATGTGATAATTATGTGTTATGTTCCCTAATACATGTGTTTGTAATTAAAAATTATGTCTCAATGAGAACACTTATTGATAGAATGAAAGGAGATCATGGATGGAACCAAAGGCTCTGATAGTTTTAGGTGAAGATATAGGATAGAATTTCAATAAGATCCTAACTCGTTTATGTAGTTTATGGAGATATACACATGAAGAGATATTAAAAATATGTCTGACTTAACATGGGTGTTGTAGTTGTGGTACCCTCCGACACTTACTAGAGAGGATGGGCCTGAGGCATCTGAGTCCTAGATTAAGACCATCCATACTATAATGACCATTTCAAGACTCCTCCTGATAAAAGAGTCAAGATTTATTCTTCTATGTTATGAGGATTAGAAAAGATATTTTTGAATATATATGATCATGATTAGTAGCTAGATAACATGGTATGTAAATACTTTTAGGAAATGTTTCTGGAATACTTTTACCCCAAGATGATCTTGTTGGAGTGAGTAGATGGGTTTATGTGGTTCCCCCAAGGTTGTATTACAATGATGGAAAATTATTTTCACTTTACTAATTTTCAGTTCTTTGTTCCATCATTTTAAATGGTTGAGGTGACATAAGAGAAGGGTTATTAGGATGGTACTAAATGTTAGATGATTCCCTAGGTTAAAATATCTCTGTTGACAATTTTTTGTGATGTGGTGAATCAGGTTATCATTTATGAGATGAACCTAATGGAGGATTCAAGTGGAGGGAAGGTGGTTTCTAATGGATTAATAGAAGGTACATCTTTTAAAAGTAGGAAACACTGAACTATGTGTGTGAACCACAATGTTTGGAACCACAGTAGGCATAGAGAAGGATCAGTTTCTTAAGGAAATACATGAGCGATTTTCCATTCATGTGGTAGGCTGGGTTGCTATAAAAAATAGTGTCCTTGACCCCTAGTAGAGTGCCGGTATTGCTGAAGGATTGAAAAAGTAGATCATTTCTATTAAAAATTGACATTTTATGGGTGGTGATAGAGGATAAATAAATAATAATAGTTCTAGAATGGGGTCTTATACCCCATATCATTGATGTATATGGAGAGCATATGGACATGGAAATTGAGAAAGTGTATGTGTTTTGTACAGGAATTAACACCTTTATTAGCAGAGTGGTAGAGATCAGGGGACTTAAACAACATCACAGGGATGAGGGGAACAAAATTTTCATGCAGTTCATCATATATTTAGGGGGAGTGAGGCTAAGAACTAAAAAATAAAATGTATTGTTATAGTAGTATATACATATGCTAGTTCCTAATTTGATACTAGGGTCTCTCATTATTTATTATATTCCCTACTTCTGAATGTATTGAGAAAATAAGAAGAGTTTTTAGTGGGGTTATGATGATTGAAATACCATTGATAGTGTGGTTGAGGGAAATTTATTTATTTAAGTGGTGTTCTATCAAGGTTGCAGAGTATTGTTTTCCTTGGGATATTTATGTGCTCAACATGTCATGTTTTTCCTTGATTTTTGTTATGGAATGATTAGTATCATACTGATCACATATATATTATTACCACATGAGGGTTACCTTTACATCACTATAGGTTAATGGTTATGTTCATTGAGGTGAATGGGATATCCAAGAAGTACATGAAAGTCCAAATCCTCAATAAATGGGGAACTCACCACCTAGGGTGAATGTTTCTTTCTAGGTGATGGGGTGTGAGGAACGATGACTTCCCACCCATAATGAATCAGTTTCAAGACATGTTTCCAAAATAATACATAGGGATTCCAACTTAGAGGGAATTTGAGTTAACAATTGAGCTCATACCTATAGATGATCCATGGTCTATTATACCTTATATACTATTACCAAATGATATTCAAGAGCTCAATAATCATCTATAATAGTTTATGGAAAAGGGGATAATCTGTCTATGTACGTCAAATTGGGGTTCCCCATTTTTTTTCTATTAAGGCCAATGAAAAATTATGCTATTTTTTTATTACCAAAAGTATAACCGGATGGCTATGATGAACCTGTATCCTCTTTAAGGAATCAATGATCTCCTTCACCACTTTTTAGGAATTTTTGTTTTCACCAATATTGATATGAGATAGGGGTATTATCGTTTGAGAGTAAGGACTTCTAAAATTCTACAAATAGTATTTAAAAGCATATATAGGATTTATGAATTTGTAGTGATGAATGTTGGGATGACGATAACTCTTGGTGTGTTTATGGGATAATTATCTGAATATTTCACCTATAACTAGATTATTTTTTAGTTATTTTTGTAGATTAAATCTTACTATACTTCATGTCCTATGGTGATCATTCAAAATATTGTGACACTATCTTGAGTATACAGAGGAAGAATCATATATAACCTTTGATATCTAAGTTCCCATTCTTGGTCGATCAGGTACAATTCATTGGTCACATCATCTTAGTGGAAGGTTGGTCAAGGGACCCTTATATTGATCATGAAGTGGTTTCATGGGAGCAACACACTGATTTTTTTATATCGGTTATTTTTGAGATTTAGTGGGATTTTATCGAAGTTTCATCAAGTACTTTACCACATGTATGATCCATATTAGTGCTTGACCAATTATGGGATCAAGGTTCAATAGTATGGGTAATGTGAGAATGATTTCCAATAGTTGATGAATCATAAACTATTGCACCTATTTATATCCTACCAGATCCAGATGAAGAGTATCAAGTATTTTTGGAGGCTTCCAGGATCATACATGGAGTAGTGTTTATTCAAGGAGATTGGGTTGTGATATATTAGTCACAAAATTTGAGACCTCATGAAGGGAATTACCCAATACACAATATATAGTTATCTATGGTGGTTTATACCATAAAGTGTGGAAAATTATCTATTGCATGAAAATATTAGCATGTATACTGATTATAATATCTTACCAGAAATATAGGAGCCGGTGAAAGCTGGTCCTAATAAAATTAAATAAAGAAAATGAAAAGAGTTAAGCATACAATGGAATATTACATAAACGTGTGTGCACCACCCCACACCTATCTGCCTCCACTAGCAAGACACAATAATCTGGGGTCGTGAACAACCACATCTCTCTAGTATCAGTGAGCGCCCGCTTTTCCAACGTATCCGCCACCTGATTAGCCTCTCGGTTGACATGTGAGACCTCCACCCGTATCCGAGCAATCTCACTAAGGAAACCCACCCACTACGGCAGCACACACCAAGGGACCTGACACGTCTTGGTGCTCAAGGACTGGAACGCAGACAGAGAATCAGATTAAATCCATATATGATTCCAATTAAAGTGGACAACGTACCTAATGGAATAGATCATTTCCCAAAGTTTAGCTTCAAAGGCGGTACCAATTCCAACGGCGCGGTGGAAGCATCCTTTAACAAACCCACGGTAGGTGCAGAAAACTCCTATACAACCCGATGGTCCTGGAGCTCCCAACGAAGCCCCATAAACATTTACCTTGAGGAAAGGTCCGATGGGTGGGATCCATTGGATTTACATTAGCATCTAAGGCTTGCTTGGCCGCCCCAAAACACCAAGCACTCGCAGAATTTTAAGATCAGCAACTGCATTAGACATTGCGCCATCCGACATAAGATAAGTAGCATACACATCTCTATGAATGACCATAATGCCCTGCTGAACTGTGGGGCGCACACCATTGAAGACAGCCTCATTTCGGGCTTCCCAAAGTGCTGCAATAGTAGCAGAAATTGTGGCCAAAAATAGATCGTAATTCTGTTCGCTAAAACTGCTATGAGAAGCAGCAGATATCATTTGAATAACCAGTACGAAGGTGCTAATAGCCACCCCAAACACAGATCTAAGGTATGCCCACAACTATTTTACATGATAACAACCCATAAAAATATTCTGAACAGAATCCTCATCATTATTACACATAGATCACATGGAGGCCATCTCAAACCCATCCCTCTTGAGAGCATCAGTTGTGAGTAATTGATTTTTCCAGATCCTCCAGATCAGAGAAAATATAAAGGGTCTAATAAATCACACTATAAATTTCAACAGCCATGAAGGTGTAGGGGATTGTCCCCCACATATGATCGTGTAGTAGTCCCTACTATTGAATTGTCATGTTTTTCTATGCATCCAGAACCGAGTATCCTGTTCCATAAAGACATAGTCACTGATTTCATTCTCCACCTACACGGGAACACTAAAACAAGCAGTTTGTATCTGTGTGAGGAAGATGGAGATTGACAAAGTGGCTACCTCAAGTGACACATTTAAGTCACAAAGAGGCTGTGTGAGACACTTTGTGCTCTAGCAATTCAGTGTGGAATCCCTGCAAACCATCCATCGGGTATCATGCATGATTCTGACATATGCCTCCTTGATAGTGGCCCAAACCGACGAGGCAAGGATCGATTTTTATCCATTCAAGAGCCTCCTTATGATTCTGTTTGAGAAAAAATCATCATCAGCTTCATGAGAGATCAAGTTCCAGGTGAAATTCCCAATAAATCCATCATTAAATGTCCAGAGATCCTTGAGTCCAAGGCCCCCCAGCTCCACAGGCTTGATGCACTCCTTCCATGCCACTTTTACTAGCTTCCTCTCATGTGGTTACCCTGTCCATATGAAATTTTGTACCATTATATGAAGTTCCTTGAGAAGACCCCTCGGCCATCGATAGATGGAGAAGGAATAAACAAACTTAGATGTGATTACTGAGTTCACAAGGCAAACCCTCCCTGCCAGGGACATAGCTTTCCCTTTCCAGCTATCCATCTGATGAACAATTCTAGCAGATATTCCTTCCATGTACTGTCTTTTAAATTATCCCCAAAAAAATGGGATCCTAAGGTATTGGAAAGGTAAGGCACCCATCCTCACCCCAAGAAGTGTGACAATTATTTTCCATTTTCCAACTAGAATTCTATTTCCAAAAACAATGGATGATTTGTCCCAACTAATGGCTTGTTCGGACACCTCCTTATAATGACTGAAAAGGGATTTAATAGATGAGATGGTTTTCCTTGACTTCTGACCAAGAAGAGAGATGTCATCAACATATATAAATGATATGGGGAATGTTCACTCACGCCAACCCGTATTCATTTATAATGTCCCATTTGGGAAAGATCATTAATACACCTACTCAAGTAGTCCTCTACCATTGAAAAAAGTAGACTAGAGAGTGGGTCACCTTGATGCACCCCCCCTGGTGCATGGAACGAAGCCCCTTGGGGCACCATTGACAAGAACAGATAACCTGGAAGACTCCATAATGATACAGATCAAATTCACGAAGCCATTTGAGAAGACATACCTTTTAATAACATGAAGGAGAAATCTCCACTTAAGGGTGTCAAAAGCCTTGGATATATCAATTTTGATGGAAAAATTTATGTCCTTTGTCTTCCTTCTCATAAGATTTACACTCTCAGAAGCCATAAAAAGGCACTTTTGGATGCTCTTCACAGGGACAAATCTATATTGATTCATAGTGATTATGCCATTAACCAACCCACTCATCCTGTTAACCAAAACCTTTCTAATAAGTTTGGGTATTGTGTTCCCAAGAACAACTGGTCTGAAGTCCTTAATGTCATGTGCATTATCCATAATGGGGATAAGAGCAATGAAACATGAATTCAGTCCATGGGGCATATATGAGTGTGAGAAGAAATCCTTGATTCCCTGCACACTGTCATTCTGTAGGATGTCCCAATAGAACATAAAAAATTTATTTGTGAACCCATCAGGAACTGGGGAACTCTCAAGATTTAGAGATAGAAGGATGATATCATCTATTTCATGAATCATGTTGTTGTTACTATGATCATGAGAGAAGTGTTCATGTGTGAGTTTCATGTCTCGAAGTGGTTAGTGAATTTTGGTTTGACCAAAATGTAGCGTGACCTACATGAACATTATTTGTGTACTATCATGAAAAGGGATATTGTAGGGTTAAAAAATGATGTTACACCTGTGAGAAGGTGAATCTTACCTGATGGTTTACTACAACCATTTCCCATTATAGAATGGATGTTAGACGATGTTACCATTAACATCATGGGAGGACATACCAGGAAACCTCTTAATAATGATGATATATGGGTTAATATGGACCTATAGATGAATCTAATACATTTATTTCCCATATGGTAGAATTTTCCAGTGGATCATATGGGGGACATGTACATTTAGGAGATTGTTCATCTAACTATGGTGTCGTGGAGAATTGTTTCAGAACATGATCTATGATTTACTTAATGATTTTGGAATGGATTATATAAGGAACTTGTTATGTTGTTATTTATGATTAATTCATTCGATCCATATAAAGATAGGAAGATGGAGTGTACTATATAGGAATTAGAGGATATGATTCTTGTGTGTGTGTAAGACTTTAGTGGGTCCAAGTAGACACTCTTAGCACTAATTGATTTTTCCTATAAGAAGGGTTATCATGAATGTATTTAGATATAACCTTATGAGGAACTTTATGGTAGGCCATTTAGATTGTAAGGACCTGGATATTCCTTTTCAGGTATGTTTTTACCTTTTCACGTGTTTTTGAGAAGAAGAGGAGTTTATGGAAAAGATTGAAGTACACGTCATGTACTTGGATACCACAAGTAGCCGTGTTCTGGCCGTGTAACGTATCTTCACACGACCGTGTGTGGTGAACTAAAAACCGCCTAATGCGAGGGGCGGTAAGGGAAAGTACTTGTCATGTACTTCTAATTTACACATCGTGTACTTTCTTCTTTTCATTAAACAGATTTAGGTCGCGTCTGACAGACATAATTCTCTCCTTCTCGACCTTTTTCGTCCAGGAGTACTGTATGGATGATGATATTTCCCTGATCCCCTAATTGAGCATCTGTTCTTTGAATCATCCACCATAGATTGTGTTGGGATCGCCTTGGTAAGATCTTCCTTCTTCCAGATATTCGTTTCTTGATTCTTCCTCATTCCCAAGTTATCTTATATTGAACATTTTATAAATTTTTGTATATATAATGATTTATAGGGAGATTCAATGTCCTGAGACTCAAGTATAACGATTTATCAATGCCGAGGTAGGTGGTTTGCACCTTTCTGTAGATATCCTTTGAATATTATGTGCAAAAGTTCCCAATACCCTTGATCAGGGTGTTGAGTGATTATGGTTTTAACCATGTTAATGGCCTGCTATGCTTGTATTCTTGACTATAGGTTAATTGAATGTGAATATGTTCAATTGCTATGCTTTGGAAGTGTTTGACCATGCATGATTTTTTTATGACCATTTGGTCATGGTTAGCCTGTTAGGCCGCCTTGTTTTCCCATTCCTAGTTTTGTAGGATGGTGTGGTTATTTTTTTTGACATACTATTATGATGTAGAATGTTATCCAATTAGATCTTGAGGTTTACTTTGGCTGATATTCATTGCTATTCTCATTTGACTTACACAGGGCTCTAGGAACCTGGTGTAATAGAAAATAGGGAGAATAGACGTGAGGTATTCTCTAGAGGGTCTATCTTTACGGTTACGATGTGACACCATATGGGGAATTGATGAATGTGCTTCCTTAGAGTGTCTATAGTTCCTTCATGTGGGACATAGGGGAATGAGACGTAAGTGCTTCCCCAGAGTTCCTTTTAGTTACTGATACGAGACTATAGGGGGAATTGATGGCAAGTGCTTCCTCATAGAGTCTTTTCTTAAGTTCGACCAGAGGGGCTAAACTTTGTGTACCACCCAGAGGGTTTATTGTTCTTGTTTGGTTGAACCAGAGGGGTTAGACTATGAGTACTTCTAGAGGATTACCTACTTTGATTAGATGCTTTCTTGATACATGATTTTTGAATGTATTGAAACTGTAGTAATGTTTGATTTTGATTACATCCCTGTTTACTGCTTCTTTTAGAATATTTCCTACCATATATATATATATATATATATTCACTTAATTTTTAGCACCTATATTCTAGTGGTTTCCTATTGGGATTAGTCTCAAACCCTATTTGGGTCATGCTTTTGGGCCCAAGAAGATTATATTATTGTAGGTATAGATAAGGGAAATCTTCCATTTACTTCAGGTACTTGATTTCTGAGGAATTGGAGAGCACGAGACGAAGTAGAGGCTTGCGATGCTACTGGAGTTTATCTGTTTTCTTTTGTACTTGGGTTATTTCTGTATTCCATCATTGTGACTTGTTTGGATGCTTTCATAGACATATGCATTATGCATCATCATTATATATATGTGCTCCAGTTTATTCTTTCAGCCTTCGTTTGTTTACTACTGTATGGTATGTTTACTGATTCTGCTATTATATATCTATATTACTCCCGCTATGTTACTCTTTCAATGAGGTAATAGTTTCCCCACTATCACACCCAAGACCCTCACATCTAGTTAGAAGCCTCTGGTGTTCGGGGAAATGAACTTGGGGCCATGTGACCAACTGAGTACGGGGCGCCATTGGGTGGCTTCTGGAACCGAGATGTTATGAAGTGGTATTAGAGGAATTCTTTTCTTATTGAATTACTGTTTGGAGACTATAGTTAGGGATAGGAAGGAATAGGTACTTGGTAATAAGCTGTGCTCCGGAGTAGCTAACCTGTGTACAGGGAAAATCCAATCTACCTCATTTATAGAATTGTTTTTGGTTTTTCAATTTTACGGTTGATTTGATTTCTCTGTTGGGTGATTCACATGTTTTGTGATGTTACCGTTGATGTTGTTGAGGGTCTATTTCTATTTCAACCTAATAAGATGAGGGTATATATTCCATTTCATGCATTATATAGGCACGTGCTAGAAATCACATGTCATTCATTTTTTCCATGTAATTTAGGGTGCATTAATGATTTTTTGTTGCTGTGATAGATTTTGTGTTAAATATGCATATTTTTGTGATATATTCCTTGATAAAATAACTTCTATTTGATAGGGTATTGTATTATGTAAGGTCTTGTTTGAATGAATGCCAAACTTTGGTTCATGATGTGTTATGGGCCCTCATGAATTATAATTTGGTGGATCATTGATTTGTTTTCCACGTATATGACATGTATAAGATGAAAATCATTGATTCACAAGGATGATGGGCCCTCAAAGATCAGAATTTGGAACTTTAATGTCTGTTTTAGTGTTTTTCTAGGTTTCAAAGTAGTTTCTATGGATTAATGTCTGGAAAAACCGGGAATACATGGTGTGTAATGTTAAATACACCCCATGATTCATTCTATTCAGGAATGAACTATTTTTCTTATGTACATGACATGTATTGTATATACACATCATGTAGTCTCTAACTGTGTATCAGACTGTGTGGGAAGGGACATGAGGTTCGAAAATCATTAGTAGGACACGCCGTGTACTGGATATACACGCCATGTTGTAGAACTATGTAAGCGACCATGTCACGAACAACATGAGTTAGTTGAGTCTTTTCTAATACACGACGTGTCCATCTGGAACACACTGTGTAGTATAGCCTGAGTATTTGACCATGTAATGAGAAACACAGGTCAGCTAAATATTCTTGTACGCGCCGTGTATGGTATAAAAACGCCATGTATAGTCAGCAGTGTGTTCACCTGTGTGACTAACAACACGGGTAGTTGAAACATAAGTAGTACATGCCGTGTCCATTTGGAACACACCATGTAGGGTGAGCCATGTAACTGGCCGTGTGATTAACAACACGGGTTGGTGAAGATCGTCTATTACATGTCGTATCTGGCACAAACATGCTATGTAGTCTTGTTCTAGGGGAACCGTGTGGCTTAGCTGTATAGAAGAACTCAGGTAGGGGAAGAGGATTCAATTACACGTTGTGTGTTAGGACAACATACCATGTGTATGGGGTGTTACACGGCTGGTTTTGGAATAAGTACACGTCCAGGTGAGGGATTAAGGGGAATACACCGTGTAGTTGTTGTACATTCCATGCATCCATGTTTTGAAAAAAAACATGAATTCTTTCTTTCTCTAGTTCCCTTATTATACTTCTAGTTTTTAGTCCTTGATAATCTTGATCTAAGGTGTTCATTTGACCTTGAAACGTCATGCCACCATGATTTCCTTTTGTTGTACACCAGTAGTAAGGTGATGAACATACATCAAACATGGATAATCAGGGACTACCGGTAGATCCACCACTTGTGCCAGTCTTGGCACCAACTATCATTCAAGACACAGGTGCTGATTCATAGTTTCGAGAGGGCTTTATGAGGTTCATGTAGACCTTTTGAGGTGTACCGCATCTTACCCCATCTATAGCAGAGCTGACGTGGGTTTTCTAGAAGCAGTATACTCCCACCTTCATAGGGGAAGGAGGACCTCAGGCTGTAGAGTCATGGTTAGAATCCATGTTGTCTATCTTAGAGCATATGGATACGCCTACAGAGAGGAGGGTGAATCTTGCTATGTATATGATACAGGACTCTGCCACGAGATGGTGGTATGTGATCTCACAGGTGGTATGCCAGCATGTCATGGCTTGGGATGAGTTTCAGTGTACCTTCTACGACTACTTCTATCCAGAGACTTTGAGGGCCGATCGAACCTGAGAGTTCATGATTCTGGATAAGGGTACTATTTCAGTTATGGAGTATTCTTCTCGCTTTACAGAGCTGCATAACTTCATGCATATTCCAAGAGGTGATGAGTTATTCTTGGAAAGGAAGTTCAAGTATGGTCTCAAGAACGAAATCCGATCACAGGTGAACATATTCAAGTTGAATTCCATCACTTCTATAGTCAATCAGACACTGATCACAAAGCAAAATATGAGGGATTATAGAGTTTTGATCTAGGGAGTCTCGACATATGGAGTTAGTATCCCTCCTATTGACAACAAGAAGCACCACAGGGGGTCTTCGCACAATGATCTAAGGAGTCGAGACACTTCTTCTGGTATCCATGTGGTGTTCTACCAATGCGGGAAGAGTGGGCACACGAGGCCACATTACCCAAGAGTCCCAGTGGAGTGCCGATATTGCAGAAATATAGGCTATCTTCAGTGCTTCTGTCATATCATCTCCCTAGTAGTTGGTGATAGGGGTTCTTCTATAACTCCTCATTTAGTAGAACCACCACCATCTTCTTACCAGTATGGGAACTGGAGTTCTTCCAGTTGTCTGAGCCGAGGTGGAGGTTATGGACATGGTAGTCAGTCACTAGGCTTCCAGCGACAGCAGGGTGGATCAGCACAGAGTGGTCATGCAGGGTCATAGGGCCACAATATAGGCCAAATTTTTTTGTAGTGGAGCAGACCCAGTAGGATCAAGATCCCAGACCCTCTACAGTTCGAGGCACAATTCTACTTTCTTCCATTTTATCTTCTGCTCTTTTCGATACAGGTTCTTCCAATATTTTTATATCTGTTGATGTTGTGGAGAGCCTTGGGATCTATATCTTTTCTTGTGATGATATATTGAAGCTAGACACAACATTTGGGAATATAACGACTAGTGTATGCCAGTGCAAAAAGTGCCCTCTAGAGGTTGGTGGGTGTCACTTCTTTTGGGATATCTATGTCTAAGAGATGACAGACTGTTATGTCATTCTCAGAATGGACTGGTTAGTTCCCTTCCAGGATTTTTTCAATTTCTATCGTCGTAGGGTGAGTTCCACATCACTGGAGGTCATATTATTTCTTCATAAGGGTGAATGGTATGTCGAAGCAAGCAGAGCTGGACCCGAGCATCATGGGTTGGCAGTAGTTACAACCCAGATTTCTAGTCTATATCTGGATGACCAAGGGACTTCACAGATGGACTTTCCTCAAGTGGTGGATAATTTCAGGGATGCATTTCTAGAGGTATTTTCAGGTTTTCCTCCAGAGCGTGAGGTAGAGTTTTCTATTGAGCTTATTCCAAGAGTGGCACCGGTGTCCATTCCTCCTTATAAGATGGCTACACTAGAGTTGTAGGAGCTCAAGAAGTGGTTGGATGAGTTTCTGACAATGGTTTTTATCCGACCCCATACTTATCCTTGGGGTTCACCTGTCCTGTTTGCGATGAAGGCAGATGAAACCCTCAGAATTTGTGTGGATTATCAGAATTTGAACCAGTTGATGGTCAAGAACCGATATACCTTACCTAGTATTTATTATCTCTTTGATCAGATTCAAGGATCTCAGGTGTTCTTGAAGATTGACTTGAGATATAGTTATCATCAGTTTCATGTTAGAACATCTGATATACCTCTTACGACCTTCCAGAGTAGGTATGGTCTATAAGAGTATGTGGTTATGCCGTTTGGTCTCACGAACGCACCTGCGGTTTTCATGGCACTGATGAACCAAGTGTTCCATCCATACATGGATTCCTTTTTGGTTTTATTCGTGGATGATACCTTGGTGTACTCTCACACTCAACACGACCATGCTACCCATCTTGAGATCATTCTGAGTACACTAAGAGTGAATTAGTTATATGCTAAGCTCTCAAAATGACACTTTTGGATGGATCAGATTCAATTATTGGGTCATTTTATCTTAGAGACAAGAGTATCAGTAGACCCAGAGAAAGAGAGAGAAGTCATTTCCTAGGATCAGCCGAATAATTTCTTTAATATATAATGTTTTCTTGGGATGGATGCATACTAAAGACATTTTATACAGGACTTTTCACACTTAAAAACACCACTGACAGGTTTGATTAAGAAGGGTGTGAAATTATTATGGTCAGATTCTTGTGAGTCTGCCTTTCAAGAGATTAAAGTGAGGTTTAATTTATCACTGATACTAGTATTTATAGAGTCGGGTAAGAGATATACTATTTACTGTGAAGATTATAGTATCGGTTTGAGCGTTGTGATTATGCAGGAGGAAGGGGTCGTTGTGTACAGGTCTCGGTAGTTAAGGCCACATGAGAGGAACTACCCGAAACATGATCTCGAGTTTACTACTGCTGTTTATGCATTATGATGTTGGAGACATTATCTCTTGGGAGATAATTTTGTGGTTTTCACCAACCACAAAACTTTCAAGTATATCTTCAGTTAGTGCGATATGAATTTGAGATAATGAAGGTGGGTTGAGTACCTTCAGTCTTTTGACATTATTCTTGCCTACATACCTTGGAAGGGAAACAAAGTGGCTGATGAGTTGAGAAGGAGGACTCTGATACTTGCAGTTCAGGAGACTAGTAGTGAGTGGAAGATTATGGCTCTACTATCTAAGATGCATTTGGAGGTGCATGGTAGACATGGGCAGACATTTATTTCTTTTGTAGATGTTATCTATACTCTTCTTGATCAAGTGAGAATAAGGTAGCTATCATATTCATAAGGCCTAATCCTATGGGAAAATGTTTCAGGAGAGGACCTTATTCCTGGGTGGACTATAGGCTAGGATAAAATCTTGCATTTCCAAGGGAGTGTGTGGGTGCCAGCAGACATATGCGAGGAGATGATGTGAGACTTTCATTCCTTAGTTTCAGCTATTCATCTTGGTGTCACCAAGATGTATTGTGATCTACACCATCAGTATTGGTGGATAGGTATGAAGGGAGATGTTTCTAGTTTCTTTATGAGGTGTTCCACCTGTCATCAGGTGAAGGCAGAGCACTAGGTACCAGCATGGCTTTTGCAGCATTTTCCCATCCACAAGTGGAAGTGGAATGATGTTGTGATAGACTTCGTGACAAGTTTAATGAGGTCTCCTTGAGGGAATTATGTAGTATGGGTTGTCATTGTCAAACTCACGAAGGTTGCACAATTCTTTCCGATTAAAGATATCTTCAGTGTTGATGAGTTGGGAAGGCTGTACATCTGAGAGATTGTATGTCTACATGGGGTTCCACACTCTATTGTTTCAGATAGGGGCACAGGTTTTACTTCTTAAGTCTGGAAGGGGCTACAAAAGGCTCTGGGCACACAGGTACTTCTGAGTACAATTTACCACCCCTAGATAGATGGCCAGTCTAAGTGTACGATTCATGTGCTTGAGTACATGCTTCGAGCATGAATCCTGGATTTTGGAGGTTATTGGAAGAAGCAATTACCTATTATGGAGTTCTCCTAAAATAATAGTTTTCACGAAACTATTCAGATGGCACCATATGAGGCTTTCCACAGTAGGACATACTGATCACCTTTATTTTGGCTGGAGGTAGGAGAGGTAGCTATGCTGGGACCTCGTCTTGTCCAGGAGACCATAGAGCAGATAATGTTGATTTAGAGAAGAATGACTACTATACAGTCACAAAATAAGTCTTATTATGATCGACGGAGATGACCTATGGAGTTTGAGGTTGAAGATCAGGTTTTTCTTCATGTCACACCATGGTTGGGACACATGAGGATTATGAGATAGGTTAAGCTTTCATTGAGGTATTTTGGGATGTATGAGGTTTTGGAGAGATTTGGGCTGGTTGCCTATCGGCTGTAGTTACCTTAGAGGTTCCGGGATATGCATGACGTATTCCATGTTTCTCAGCTTCGACATTACTTCTCAGACCCATCTCACGTTTTTCAACCTGAGGAGGTTGAGTTAGAGGTGAATACATCATTCGAGGAGAATCCTATCTGGATTGTTGATCGAATTAAGAAGCTTCACCATGGCCAGTCTATTCCTCTGGTACGAGTGATATGGCAGCACAGGTGAGTATAGGATGAGACCTAGGAGAGGGAGGCCGATGTAAGATTATAGTTTATAGATCTTTTCAAGGAATATTTTTATATGTCGCCTTGCTATGGAAATTCGGGGATGAATTTCATTAAGGGGGGAAGTTTTTAAGGACATAGATCTTATTTTTCAGGTATTTTTTCCCTTTTCTAGTGTTTTTGAGAAAAGGAGGAGTTTCTGGAAATTTTTGAAGTACACTCTGTGTACATTATAAGTACACACCGTGTACTTTATAAATACACACCGTGTACTCAGTTATCGCAGGTAGCCGTGTGCTTTCCGTGTAACAACTATACACACAACCGTGTGTGGTGACCTAAAGACAGCCTAATTTGGGGATTAGTAAGGGCAAGTAAACACCATGTACTTTAATTTTTTATTAAATGGACTGGGGTCACGTCTGATGGATAGAACACTGTCCTTGTCGACCTGTTTCATCCAAGAGCACCGTACAACCACTGATCATTCCCTGAGCCCCCGATCGAGCATCCTTTCTCTGAACCAACCACCGTAGATTGCATTAGGATCTCCTCAGTAAGCTCTTCATTCATCTAGAGCTTTGTTTCCGGATTCTTCCTCTTTCCAATGTTATCCTCCAATGAATGTTTTAGATGTTTTTGTAGATCTACAACATTCTAGGGAAAATCAAGGCCTGATACTGAAGTATAACGATCTCCCAGTGACAAGGTATGTGGTTTGTGCCTTTCTGTAGATAGGCTTTGAATATTATGTGCAAAAGTGACCAATACCCTTGATCAGGGTATTGTGTGTTTATGGTTTTAACCTTGTTAATTTCCAGCTTTGCTTATATGCTTTATTAGTGGTTAATTTAATGTGAATAGGGTCAATTTCTATTCTTTGGATGTGTTTTCCCATGTATGTTTTGTTTATGACTTTTTGGTCCTATTAGCCTGTTAGGCTGCCATGATTTCCCATGCCTAGTTTTGTAGGATGATGTGATTATTTTTCTGACATGCTGTTATGTTGTAGACTGTTAGCCAAGTCGTTTTTGAGGTTTACTTTGGCTGATATGCATTTCTATGCATGTTTGACTTACACAAGGCTGTGGGAACATGGTGTAGTAGACCTTAGGGAGATTGGATGTGAGGGATTCTCTTGAGGGTTTGTCTTTACTGTTATGATGTGAGACCATAGTGGGAATTGACAAAAGTTCTTCCTAAGAGTGTCTATAGTTCCTCAATGTGGGACACATGGGGAATGATACATTAGTGATTCCCCAGAGCACCTTTTAGGTACTAATGCGAGACTATATTAGGAATTGACAATGAGTGAATCCTCAGAGAGTCTATGCTTAAGCTAAACTACAGGGGTTAGACTGTGTGTACCTCCCAGAGGGTTTCTTGTTCTTTTTTGGTTAAACCAGAGGGGTTAGGCTATGAGTACTCTTAGAGGATTACCTACTTTTAATAGATTCTTACTTGATACATGTTTTTTGAATGCATTAAAACTGTAGGAATGTTTTCTTTTGAGTACTTCATTGTTTACTTCTTCTTTTAGATTATTGCTTGCCATATATGTATTCAATAACTGTTAGGCATAGATCTTTTGGTGGTTTCCTACTAGGTTTAGTCTCACACCTTGTTTTTGTCATGATTTTGGGTCCAAACAGATTATATTTCTGTAGGTATAGATAAGGTAAATCACCCTTCTACTTCATTTACTTGATTGCTGAGGAGCTGGAGAGAACGGGACCAAGAAGAGGCTTGCGATGCTGCTGGAGTTTATCTGTTTTCTTTTGTACATGGGTTATTTATGTATTCCAACATTGTTACTTGTTTGGATCCTTTCCTAGACATATGTATCATGCATCATCATTATATATATGTGCTCTGGTTTATTCTTTCAGCCTTCCGCTATTTACTGTTTCATGGTATGTTTACGGCTTTCGCTATTGTATATCTGTTTTACTTCCACTGCGTTACTCTGCAAATGAGGGCATTGTTTTCCCAACATCACACCCATGTCCCTCGCTGCTAGTCGGCAGGATTTGGTGTTCGGGGAAATGCGCTTGAGGTCATGTGACCAACCAGGTATGAGGCACCTCTGGGTTGATTTTTGAATTGGGATGTCACATAGATAACCTCTAGGTTGGATGGAGGCATGTGAGTCTATGTTTTTAGAACCAAGCCTCATGGAGGTGACATAAGAGTAGTTATAGAAGATTTCGAAAAGTAAGGCTAAAACTCAGTGTAAGAATAATTCATATACTAATAAACCTCGATGACCTCTTAAGTATATGTTGGGGGATTAGTTATTACTTTGATTGTCACCTAGAATAATTCAACATAGGATTCAGATCCTTAGAAAATTGACACCATGTTTTTTTAGACGTTTTGATATTGTTGAGAGTATCAGACCAGTGGTGTGCTGATTGGATCTCCAAAATAGGTATAGTTTTATGAATGGAGTTTTTATCATGTCATAGCTTCGGTAGTATCAACCTGGACCATCTCATATGAATAATGTTGATGATATTAGGATTGAGGATGATTCATCCATTTAGGATCATCTGATTCATGTTATAGATCGCATCAAGACATTATTATTTGGATTGACCTTCCCTATATTTGAGTATTATTTAATCACATGCGTGTTCAAAAGTAATCACTCGATAAAGAAGTAGATATGATGGTCCAATGTCCCAACCTTTTTACCTTGGAATCATAGAGATTCATTGGGATATTGCTTTAGGAAAATCTATTACAAGGTTGGGAGATTGTATGATCCCTACATTTATAGATATATCTCATGTTTGATTTTTAGGTATAATATTTACTTGTTTTGGTTTTACCATGGGTTGGATT
The DNA here is from genome assembly GCA_963277665.1 of Viscum album. Classification (NCBI taxonomy): domain Eukaryota; kingdom Viridiplantae; phylum Streptophyta; class Magnoliopsida; order Santalales; family Viscaceae; genus Viscum; species Viscum album. The sequence goes on from OY728134.1 coordinate 1,258,506,658, forward strand.
GTATCAGAGTTTTTTGGGATAATAGTAGAGAATTGGAAGAAAATGTGGTTTTTCATAGAGAGAAAAATATGAGGAAAACTCTGTGGATTTCCCCAGGATATAGTTCCCCTTTTTTACATGTCACATATTGCCATGCGATTGGGCCAAACCATATGACCATCCTCACAAAACTTTGAAAAACAAGGCAGAGTAGTTTTTCCTAGTTAGATAATAGTTTATCAAACTGTGTGCCTTCATAGTAGTATCCATAAACCACCTAAGGGGAGTCATAAAGGTGAGGTGAACGATTTTGAAAACTATTTTCCCCATCCAAGGAAACAATGCGAGTGGGATTTTAATCCCATAAAAATTTATAAAAAATTACCAAACCCCCTATATTAACCACTATTATCCCTCACTTGAAATTAAACATATTCCTATGATTTTTCAAGGTCCCAAAAGTATTGCAAGTATCATCAAATACCTCTCTTGTTGAATCAATGGTCCTATTGATTTATTGATTCCTCTATTATATGTAATATATTCCACGTTTTCATTCAAATTTCTGAAATTTCTCTTTACAGATGAAGTGGAATTATTTTTCTCCATTTTTATGGTTTATATCTATGTTTTAAGTATTTAATTTCCTTTAGATATTGATTTTAGATTTTTGTCCTTGTTCTCCCACACCATTTTATCCTGGACTTTCTTCTTCAATTTAGTGATTTTGGATTGACAAACATCTATCAAAGATCATGAGGTGGATGCTCTAAATTGAAATTCCCATAGTCTTGATTATAATTTTTTGTTTGTAATTGTGATGTTTTCAATTACCTTTTTTGGAAATAAAATATTGAATTGAATTAATTAATTAATAGATTCTTCCATGTGATAATATAATTGGTTAGAATTATGATTTTGTTGTTAATAAATAACAGGGTTACGAAATTGGTGAAAAAATACAATTTAATAAATTTATGTATAATGGGTTAAAGAAATTGTTTGAGAAATTGTATTATGATGTGGTTATCCACGATTGGGGTGTGATGATAAATTTTTAAAATGATGATTGTTAATTGGTTCTTCAATGGTAAATGAATGTGTGAAATGTTTTAATAATGAATTATGATAAATGATGAAAAATGGTATAAAATATGGAACCATATAATGTGAATGATTTATATGATGTTTAAAAATATTTAAACATGAAATATATATTTTGATTTATGCAATGGAATGTGTGGATCAAGGAATGGCACTCCAAATAACCATATGAGATAAAAAGAGTATAACAAGGATTGATGCTCCAAATACCCATATGATCAATGATGTGTGGTATGGGGATTAACCCTCCAAATTCTCACGGGGTTCTAGAAATGAAATTTTAGGCCCGATAAAATGAAATTGAATGGATTTTCCAAGTATACATAAAAATAAATTATAAGTAAATGGAAAATAAAATCCCATGATATAATAAATTATTATTTTCCCTACGATATTTGGTCCAGACACCCGAATTGGATGAAAGAGGAATGGATGGTTCACATGTAATCATGATCCAAAAGACTTATTTGGGTAATTAATTAATAATTAAATATGTAAAATATTTACATTATCTATTTTATTTATTCAATATAAAACCACATACATTGTTATAGGCTTGATATTTTTTAGGTGCATTTGGTTGTGGTCCACTATGTTGAACTTATAGCTTAATCGGGCTACTAAATCTATAATCAAATAGGCATCAAATTTGTAGGATATGATTATATAATTATCTCTATGTTAATGGCTGAGTTGGGATGAATCATGGTAGAGAGAAATAAACTTGATTTTATAAATGGATTGGGATTTGTCAGTGGCATGATTTTTGGTTTTTCACTTGACACATGGAACATATATGGCTTGACATATCTATTACATTGTTTTGGATATTGTTTTCATGTTTTGTCTTTTCATGTGATATCAGTAAATACTAGTTATTGATTTTTATTATTATACATCAATTTTGTATTTTTAATTTTATACTTACTTCATCGAGGGGTTATAGTCTCCCCATGACAAATATTATACCCTCTCAGTTAGTCGACATCCATGGGTGTTTGGGGAGGCACACCTAAGGGAAAAAAGAGCACCGTAATAGGGAATTTATGTGCGTCACCTAGGCCAAGATATTAAAAAATTTGATTTTTTTGAAATAATAATCTCATGGTAATATTATTTGGAAATTTTTATATATTTATGAAAATTTTATTTTTTCAGTGAATTGTGAAAATTAAATATTTTTATTGGGAAATTACATTTTGATTAAATCATTTAAAAAGATAAATTTGTTATAAAAATGCATTAAAATAATTTTCTCCATTGTATTACAATTAATAAAATTTTGGTAATTGGAATAAATTTTATATTAAGTTATGATATAAAAACGTTTTATACTTAAGAATACATTTTCTCTATAAAACTGATTTTCATTACTTATCTAGGGTTGAATTAAATTCTATAATCTATGAATTTTATTTCGTAAAATGTATTCCATATTTATAATAATCATAATTAACATTAGTTAATAATTTCACATTAATTTATTTTCTTAATGAATAGAAAAAATAATAAAAATTAATTATTATAGTTATGGTTGTAACAGGTTTACCTTGTGCATAAACCAAAAGATAACGGTATAAATGTAACAATAAATTGAAAAAACTATACTAGATTTCCATATTTTAGCATAATCGTATCCCCCCATTGAATATATATACATTTTAAATCATTATTGTTGGAAATAATTTTATTATTTTTCTATCTTGTTTGAAATGTCCAAGTGGGTCCCCTCCCCTACATATAAAAGGAGACACTCCACTCCACTATCAACAATTCAAGAGCCTTTTTCATCACCCATTCATTTTAAAAAATAACTTTCTTGCATCCATAACCATTTCTTATAGTCCCTATATTCATCCTGAATCCTTCCTAGGAATGATTTTCATATAAGCCAAAAGAGGTTCTATGAAGAAGTGGTATAGTTTTAGACTATGCATAATTATTTTGTTTCATCATGTACACAGTTCAAATTATCTCCAAATGTGATAAAATAAAAAAAAAGTTTGTTCCATATACATATATGATATTATGTGTATGTAATATTACATAACCATCCTCTCATCCCTCAAAATTGTAACAAAATATTCAATCATGTGTATGGAAGACAATCTCCTCACAAATCGATGCAATTCATTTTCCATCAATACATCTCATAGATGAATTCAATGAAATATTTAATATATATATATATATGATATTTTATTCCTAATTTTACTTATGGAATCTTAATATCACATATTCATTCATACCATCGATTTATTAGAAAATGATAATGTCACTCTTTCCTACATTTAGATCACCAAATCCACAACACTATGTGATATAATTACGTTTTTTTATTGTGGATTGTAATGAATATTGAATTAATAAATATATCATAGATATATGATGTTTAAAATATTATAGAAATGTGAATTATTATTTACGAATCATTCAACCCATCCTTCAAAAAAATGGAATCAACATGACATCGTACGTATAACAGAATGTCTCCATGAATAATGTAATTCATTTTTCTCAATTTTAATATTATAGTTACACAAAATAAACATATAATTAATATATATGATAATTATATAATTATTATAATTATTTATATGATGTAACCTTGTAAATACATAATGGGAATAAAATATTAAACCAAAACAAACTTCAAATATGAAGTAAATATTTCCCACAACAATAATTTTAACAAAGAGTTGATTATAAAGGGTGATAAATGGTTATAATAAATAATATATGGTAAGATATATATTAACATAGTTTTCAAATATATCAATAACACATCAAATTTTTTTATACAATAGGGCTAGACACATTCAATAGAAGAATAATCATGAGGTAAGGGATTTCTTCAAAATCTCATCATTATTAAGGATTGTTTATGTTTAAGTCTCAATTAGGGGAATCATTCCGCATTTAGATAAAAAAATAAATATTAGCAACATTTATTTCAAATAAATTAACCTTTTTACTTGAAATTTCATCTATTTATGTACTCTTGATACCAAAAAATGTTTTAATGTAAAACAATCATTACTTTTATACTCGATTGGGAAGCATTCTCTCCTTTATATATATTTTTTAATAAATTGATTAAATGGATTTTTTTATCATTATGTAATGATTTTTTAAAGACACTTTTACACATGATTTATTATTTTTCTTGAGGTTAAAATGTAATCTTCATTTTATTTCCTAAATAATGTTATTTTTCACACCATTAAAATTGTGTGATAGGATTTTTTATAACATCATGTATGAAATTAATTAACATCATGACAAATCATTAAAATATATATTTTTTGTATTTTTTAAAGATTCTTTTTAAATAAAATGGATTCCAAAATATTTAGTGCGTATTTCAGTATATAAATATTTTACTTCAATGTGAAAAAATTATTTTAACCAAAAATAATTCTGGAAATCCTTTAATGTGTAATCATCTATATTAAAAATCATAGGTGAATATTATGGTTTATAAGAGATGTAGTATTTTTATACCATTCTTCATATTACTCTGCATGGTTTATGTTTATTTTTATTTATTTTGTAAAAATAATTGAAAATATTATTCTTGTTTTTTAATAAGCTTGTTTACATCGACTATGTAATACCACTTTTATGCAATGAATGCCTTGGAATTAATATGTTATGGGTGGTTCATATTATGTCCCTTAGAGGAAATAAAAGGTCTCATGAGAAAACCCATTTTGGGTATTTGGTCTAGACCTTACCCATTTTTTATGAAGCCTTAGAATGATTCCTTGAAGGTAAGTTTATGATGGATGACATTATACATTGAAGAATTTTGAAAATTATTATTAATAAACATTTATTTATTTATATTTATATGTTATCAATGAAATAGTTATCTATTTTATGATATTATTCTTGTTGGATTATTTCATTATTTTATATCTCGGCCATATTATTTTTTTTTATTTACATGATGAGAACATCAACTATACATAAACCCTTACTAAGAATACGATTATACACTACTCTTATGATTCCATTCAACTTGTTTATAAGAAGTGTATTATGATTGATATACATGGATATTATATAGGAAAAAATGGTGTTCTGAAAAAAATATACTATGTTCTATCTATAGTTTTCTTTTGAAATAAGGGATTCATATAGGTATCTAGTTTTAGATAAGTAATAAACTATTCAAAACATTGAGATGTGATTCTTTGAATACAGTGAAGATGTATTAATGTACTCACAAAATCTAGGCCACTAGGGTCGGGGCCATTGTTTTTCAAATCATAGTAGGTTTTGTAATAACATTAGGAACTACATTTAGGAAATGATATATTAGGTAATATAAACCTATGGATAACATGGAGAATATGTGTAGTTATAGGAGAATATATGAATGTTTTTGTATGGTAGATATTTTGTTGTTTTCTTATAAATAAATCCATTTCTAGAAACTAATAGTAGGCATTATTTTGGAATTAATTCATCAAGGGTTGATATCTCTGAAATGAGATAATTAGAGTATATCTCACCCATAATACATGTGCACAAATATTTTCCTCTTACTACACACCTAATTTGACAACCCTTAGGGATATAATTATGTTAATCCATATTTTTGTTAAAAAATATTATAATTGATTTAAAAAAATTATGTTTTGAATACATTCACAATGTCACCATGTTTATGTTTCCATGGTTAGTTATGGATAAGTGTATATTGATTTTTATGTGCCGATTTTTTTATAAGTTATACATTACATTTAAAAATTTTATTATATGATATAGTATATTCCATTGTTTATAGATGGTTCCTATAATAATAAATTAGAACTATATCATTACACATAATCCATGTAGGTATTTCTATCGTAGGAATGATAATTATAACTAATCTAGAGTTATATACAGAGACAAATAAATTATATATATATATATATATGTAAACATGACTCTTTTTATGACCCATAACCTTTCCTATATAGATAATCCTACTAATCTAAAACATAATGCAACAATTTTTGATTAATTCATTCACAAAAAACATCGAAGACTTAATTAGACTATAAATCCATTTTGAGCTGATCCATGGATTCATTCAATGGAGAATACATTTATCCCTTTAGGAAGTAATTAAAGGTAGAAGGATATCATGGTAGTTTATCATATCTCAGGTAATTTGGATAAATGGTTGACATTAATTTTAAAAAATATTTATTAATAGGAAATAGATGGCATGGAATTGAATGATTTTAATGTTGGTTTCCTAGAAAAATATTTTTCTCATGAGCAACATGTGGATATGGAGAGACAATTACTATGTCATTGAAAAGATAGATGAAAAATTTTCTATGTTTAAACCCATATTTATAAGGTTATAATGGAATACAATAGAGTACCTACATTATATGAACACTAATATATACCATTTCATTTATTGGCTAAATTAAGAAACTAAAAGTCCACTAGTATGACAAAACAAATTTATTATATGAGGATATAATATCATGTTATGTTATGATAGAATGAGAATTTTTCATGACTTATGAATTTGAAGAAAACTAAGATTAGATGAGTGTAGATGAGCACCCTAGAATAATAAATAAAGAGAAATAAGTGATGAGAAGGTTTTAATTTCCATTTTGTAATAAATACTGAAAGAAACTCCATGGAGTAGTAATTCATGTAAAATAGTTTTGTTTCAAGGGTTGGAAGGGATTTCCACTAAAACCATTATTATAAGGTTAAAGAAAGGGGATAAGGGTTTTAAATTCATCAAATGAATGGATTTGGGGTGATATTAAAATCATTATATAATTCATCAAGGGAATTTTACTTTTAAAATTCCATGGAAGTAAGGGCAAGATTATGTGACCCCAACACCAGAGGTTGAAGTTCCTAAATATGTTTTGTAAATTAATTTAATCATATCATCCAATTTATTTAATGATTTATTTTATTTTGGACCTTCTCTCAAATTTATATCTTCCATGATTTCCATAAAAATTATATATTTATCTAGATCCATTAGAAGGGAGTTATCTATCAGGGAACCTACTAGAAGTCTCACCACAAAAGAGATGTGTTGGTTAGTTCCCATAATGAAAGTTAAAAAGACTGTATTTATTGACATCAATATTTTAGATATGGTTGATTTTGATATAACATTTTCAATGTAATATATTTCAATATATGATACCAAAATTTATTACAAATAGAATAAAATTATTATTAATGAGAGAAATACGGAAATACATATCTTTAGAGGAAAGAATTCATCATCTGAGACATTTATATATCCACTTCTAGTAGATCTTATAAATGGTATTAGTTTGGAATAAGGGGTTTCAAAATATATGGATGAAAAATGTAATTTTGAAATTGAGGATGTACCTATTGGACAAGAATGTATTAATTTATTTACTAAGGAATTACATGGACATACACCATAGCATGAAGTTGATGTTTCCATTAATTTAATACCTAATGAAAAATTATTATCAATTAATCCATATACAATGCACTCTATTGAATTTGTGTAATTGAAGAAAAAATATATGGGTTTTTATAAGGTATTTATATTCCATAGTGTTTTACCTTTGGAATGCCCTATTATTTCCATTCTCAAAATAGATAGATCAATGATGTGGAGAATTAATTATAGATAGATCAATGATATTATGATAATAAATAAGTATCCTCAACCTTACCTTGATGACTTATTCAATCAACATCAAAGAGCTCAATATTTATCAAAATATGGACCTTTATTTTTGGTATCGTAATTATAGATAAATTACCAAGATATTTCTTTGAAATAATTTAAAATAAATTATAAAAATTATGAGTTTATCGTAAATATATTTAGATTAAAAAAATTTACCCTCTATTTTTATATATATAATTAGAATAGTTTTTACAGATTATACTGAAAATTATTTGCGTATTTATTTTGGTTATCATAGTTAAATCTATGACCTATGGGGACTATGAAAATCACTTACAAATAATTCTTGAAATCTTTAAAGAAAAGTGTTATTTTGAAAATTTAAAAAGTATGAATTGTAACATAATAATGCATCTTTTTCATGATCATATTTTCTCTAAATATGGAATATTAGTTGATAATGTGAATAAAATTTAATCCAATAATGGATTACTGTAATAAACATAATTTTGGTATGTGGTTTCATTGGATTAGAAGTTTATAATTGATGATTTGTTCAGAATTTTCTACATTATAAAATATGTTCACCAAGATTTCCTGTAAAGGGTTTATTTTCATATGAAAAAATTAACGTGAAGAGTTTTTTGAAATAATTTTGAAATTGATTGGTAAATTCTTTGATTTTGATACTTCTTCGGGATGTTAGGGATTTAACACATATTGTTATGCATCGAAGAAGGGACTTGGTTTTGTATTAATGTTGAATGATATATTTGTTTCTTGTGAATCACAGATGTTAATGATATATAAAGAAAAAAAATCCAACACATGGTCTTGAGTTTTTATTATAATATTTTCTTTTAAGATATATAGACATTATCTCTATTTATAAAAATGTGATATATGCAAAAATTATGATATTTGAATTATATCATTTTATAAAAATAAATCAACCTGAGATAAATATTATGGATTGAGCTACTAAAGGGTTACTATTCCTCAATACACTACCACCCATGGATTGAATAGAAGGTAGAAGATACATTGAGATGGAAATAACACCGTGTTCTGGCCAAAATGAGGAATTATAGGGATCTTAAGTTCATTGATCTTGTAATTTTGTATAAGGGAAATATTTAGGAAGAGGATAAATTAAAACATTTCCAATTGATTGTGAAATAATATTTTGTTGGAATGGTTAAATATTTCTCAACCTAAATATGAGAATTTTAAAAATAAAATTAAATTCATGAATTTTTAATAATTTGAATACTTCATTTGCGAAAATTTCATTTTGAAATATGGTAAGAAACTATGCGTTAAATAAATAATAGAGCTAGAGAGTTAATTTTAAGATGATACTCATAGTAAAAATTAATCTATACACCATGGAAACACCAATATGTATATAGAATTTAAGGGAAATTTTTTTGTGATAATATGTAGAGTGAAACTACTGATTATGTGTCAAGATTTTGGTTTTTCAATAAGTATAGGATGATAGATATCATGTTAGAGGAGTCAATAAATCTCTAACTATTCTTATATGAAAATGGGATCACATTATTATATATATTTTTCACTAAATTACCAAATAATAATAAAAATAATTATGTGATATGTGTTATTCGTTATCACCTCAACAAATATATATATTACCTCAATAATAGTTATGATTTACCTCCTTATTGCATTGCATGAATTCATATTAATGATGTTATTATAAGTTATTTCAAACCTCTCTCAATATTTTCATTTCATAAGCCAATATCTTCATCATAAATCATAAAATTATTAAAAAGTATCTTTAAAATAAGATTCATTTGGGCACAAATTGTCACCCTAAAACCAATGGATACTCCAGAAAGAATATTAAACCATTAGAATATGTGTTGATGTAATTATCTCTTGTGTTTCATTTTAAGTGGGATCAATATTTATCTTTGGATGATTTTTACTATGAAAATAGTCTCCATTAATGCATTAAAATGGAACCTTATGATGTATTATATGGAAGATGATGTCGTACTGAAGCAAGTTCTGATGTATTTGGTTAATGGAATCATGTAGGCCCATAACATGTATAACAGACAATGGCCAAGGTAAAGAAAATTCAAACTGATATCAATGTAGCTAAAAGTAGGTAAATTATAAATACTGATAACTGGATGAATGTTTGGAAATTTCAAATGAAAGATGATTTTTTCTTGAATGTATCCCTCTGTAATGGTTTTGTAAGGTTCGATAGGAATGGAAATCTGAGCACTATGTATTTCACAACTTCAATTTTTTTTTGAAAGAATTGGTGTTTTCCTTGAAATTTGGCATTATCATCGAGTCGCTCCAATTTAAATGATGTGATCCATATATAATTATTAATGAAGTACATTTTAGAACCAACAGATTTACTCACCATAGAATAAATATAATTGGAAGTAGATCTATCTTACTATGAAGATCATGTACAACTTCTTGACAAAATAAAACATTTATTGAGGAATCAAGTGAATCAATAGGTATTGGTACATTAACGAAATATTTAGATAGATAATGATTAATGTGAACATTATGAAATTATGATGGAATATTAACCAAATCATTTCATGATGAGGTAATCTAAAAATTTGGATGTTTAATTTTTTATAGATAGATGAATGAAAAAAAATAATATTTTATGATATATTTATTTTTATTCAATCTCATCCATTTCATGTGATACACAAAAACCCAAGTCTAAATAGTCAATAATATTTTATACCTTTATAACCTAACCATTAAAATTTTGTGTATTAATTTGATTGACTAAATTATGAATATCATATGGTTTATACATGATTAAAATAAATTTATTTTTAAAACATTATGAAAAATAAGTTTCATCCAAAATATATAGAAATGATTTTGTGTACACAATGTGCTTATATGTTAATATATAAAATTAATCAATATTTTATAATTATTTTAGTTATGATTATATAAGATATTTTACAATAAAGAATCTTCTAATATATCTTATATTTTTTAACCATGATAGTCGAATAAATCCAATTCCATTCTTAAAAATTGTATATTTCTAAAAAAAGAATACACCAAGTTTTAAGAACATATTTTAACATTATTTTTTTCCCATAACTGAAAAAAATTATTTGAAAAACAGAAGAAAAATATTCAATTTTTTTGTTAATTTTTTTAGAGTAAATTTATTGAAACTTTCTAAAACGATTAATTTTTCAACGAATGGAGAAAATTATAATTTATATTGTTTACATCATTTTTGTTTAAAGAAAATAAAATTTTAAATTATCATTAATATTATTTGAAATGTAAAAATAGTTAAATTTTATAATTATTAATCCAACTAGGTCTTAAGATTACTTTTTTTGTTGATTTATGATAGAAAATATCTCTATACTTAAGAAAACCTTTTCTTTTGAAACACGTAATTCATCGTGCATGTAGGTAAATATTAAATTAAATTCCTCACATTTTTTATATTTATTTTAACAAAATAGATTCCAAATTTTGAATCATGATCACTAATATTATGTAACTTTGTAAGATATGTTTTTCGTAAAATAAAATAGTTAAAAGGGTAAAAATTATTTGTTCGAGTAAGGTTACTTCGGGTTTATCATTGGTTAATCCAATTTATAATGACATGATTACCAAATAAAGATGTCCAAATAATTTTTTATAGATATATTTAGATATTTTAATATCCAGAATTTTAATATATTTCTGTTTTGAACAAATTTTAATGTCTTATAATTTTTTAATTTTTATTCTTTTAAGAAATTTCCTTGTGAGTCAACTCCCCCATGTATAAAAGGACAGCTCATCCACTATAATCTCTAAAAAACAAGTTCCATTTTGGTTGGGGAATACCTAACCAATTTTATTCTATAAATCCCTCCCCTTGACCCAGTGTCCCTTGTTTTTCTAAAAAATCATCTTATTAAGGATTTGGTATAAACTGAAAGAGATTCTTTGAAGAAGAGCTATAGTTCATTCGAATGAATCACTATTTAATTTCTTCCTCACAATCTTAATATATTCTAAAACCATGAATAAATAATATCAGTATTTTACAAATACTAAGATGTTATTTTCTTATTTTTATTACAAATATCAATGCCTTATTAAATCAAATGAGCAACAAAACTATCGATCATTATTAGGTTAGAATATTACCTCACCAACTGAAGTGAATCAATTCCATAACCACCATTAATGTTTTGATATATTAGGGATATAAGAAAAAAAAGATATTTATGAAATAAAATTAATTCTATAATTATCAGTTCATTTCTACCTTATTATTATCCTACTCATTGTAAAATGATAACATTTCTCATGCATATGTGTGGACTACAATCTAAACGAAGCGATGTGATAAATTCCTCATTTTTTGACATAGATAATAATAAATATAGATTTATTTATTATATATGATACATATTATATAATAATGATTATACATGGGGGAATTTATATTTATCTTTTTTTGTTCCACCCATTGAAAAACTAGAGACAAAGTTCATGTATACATACGACATACCTTCTACATGAATGGGGTAATTCATTTTTCCATCTATAACTTTTATTTATTACTATAAATAAAAATATGAATAATATAAATTAAATTTATACCAATATAAAAACTCTAGATATTATGGAAGCATGACTAATGTAAATGGATGGAAACTACTAAACCAAAATATACATGAAAAATGATATAGATATTACAGGAAACTGTAAATTTAACAACAAATTCTTATAAAATGGGTAGTAAATGATTTTAAGTAAATCATATATGGTATGATATATATGATTATGGTTATTGAATATAAGTATAATAAAACTAAATTTATTATAACTTACGTTCTAACTCATATGATGGAAGTGATACTAGAGTGGAGGGTTTATTTCACAATGTCATTATTATTTGAGACTGTTAATGATTAAATATACACTGGGGGAGTTGTTTGATTTTTTTCACATTAAAGATAAATATATTATTCTACCTTGGTTATTACTATAATTTACATGTTTTACTATTTATTTCTTATCATTAAGTACTAAGTATACCAATATGATTTTTTTTAAATAAAACTAACATTTCCTTACTATTATGTTAGGAATTAATATCTTTAATGTCTATATTTTATTTAAAATTATTAAATGAATGTTATTTTGATTCAAAAATGAATTATTAAAGTAATTATTAGACATTTTTTAAAATTTTCATAAAATTTTTAAGTTCAATCACATTGTTATTTTTGAAATTAGGTTATCGTTAACATGGTTCAATATTGTGAATGTAAAATTTATTATTTCCATGTAATAAATTACCAAAAATTATAAAAACACATTTAATTGAATCAAAACTTACATGATTACAGGTTATATGTTAAATAAAATGTTTTCAATATTATTTGGTAAGTATTTTAGACTCTAATAATTCATTTCAAAGGGGAAAGTGTATTTTACTAAGTAAACATTCTAGTTATCATTTTAAGGTATATTCATCTATGTCATCAATAATTGGTGAATATTATGGTTTAATAGGGAGGTAATATTTTTATATTATTAAACATATTACCCATTATTTTTTATGATTATTATTATTTTTTATTTAAAATTATTATCGTTTCACATTCTAGTTTATCCGTATGAATGTTTATATTGATTATATTAAACTATTTTCATGTGATGAATAGATTATACTTACTATGTGATGGGTGAGGCCCAATATAGCCCCTATTTTAATATTTAGGTCTCATGAGACAAAATATATTGGGTATTTCTCTTATTCCATACACATTCACGAATGATGACATGATATGAATCCTTTATGGTGAATTTATGATATCTTTAATTATGCATTAAATAATTATGAAACTATTTTTTTTATCCACGAGAATATTTAAATTTTTATTTTATCAATTTATTTTGTCATATATTATGTGGAATTATTCATATGGAGTATTTAATTAATGAATATATCATTTTTATTATTATTTTCTTTATTAGTTGATGCAATCTTTTTTTCACACATACTATTTATGAGAAAATGAGCTCACTTTTTTTGTATAGATTCTTTCCCATATTTCTAGTAAGTAAATTTTGATTGATATGTCATGATTTTATAAAAGAAACAATGGTGTTCATAAATAAAATACTACTTTTTATCTTAATTTTCATTTGTAATAAGGGATTCATATATGAATCATGTTTTCAATGAATACTAAACTATTCAAGCATTCTGAATGTGATTTGCTGTATTTAGTTCCAATATAACAAATTAACCACTAACACTATCCTACATGCGTCCAGGTATTTACTGTAAAGACCCAGATATTTCAAGGAATTTTGTTTCTTAATTCTTTGGAATTTTACGAGTCTGCGGTTTCTGACGACACTTGATTCTGAAGCCCGGCGTGCCCAGAATCAATTTCTGATGTTTTGTTCGGGTACATTCAGTAAAAGTATGTGTAGGTTTTTCTATATTTTGAACCGGTGCTCGGAATTGAAATCTTAGGGCACTGATTAACTCGTAGCACTGGTATTCACTTAAGGGGACCTTTACCACAGCTGCGTTTTATGCGGGTTGGATGTTAATTTTGGAGATCTAGAATAAAATAAATAAAATTGCGGAACACAATTTTATTTTATAGCCAGTAGTTATATCCTACAAGGGGGTGTTTGATGGTGGGACCCACACCCACATGACCTACCATGAGAGGATATTTATGAGGTGGGGCCCACACGAACCGCTAACTCCTCACCTTCCCTCAACTCCCCAATTAATTCCCCTTGCATTTATTATGACAGCTCCTCTTTTAATTGTGACTCTTCAATTCATCCCCTCTCACCCATTAATTTGTGCCAACTCTTTTAATTATAGAAATATTTAATTATTTAATCTAGTTTTGAGTTATTCTGAATCGGTTGAAATTTCTTTAATGTGGGAGAAATCTATTTTGATATTTGTATAGAAAATATTATTTGTGGGGGAACCTCTAGAGAAATAGAAGAGCTCCCTTCTTCCACGAAGAACGGTTCTCCTTCCGATGGTTCACTGACGAATGACACTCAAGCCAGGATCGAAGGCACATTGCGGGAGTGATGAACACCAACGATCGTCGACACCTTCATCTCCTCCCTTGTGACGATGTCAACGAACCGATGTCCACCTTTTCGCGATATCATCAACGAACGACAAACCATGATGTAGGGGGTTGTTTTTGTATAATTATATATATATGTATTGTACCTTTGTACTTAGGCGTTCTTTTATGATGAATTATGGTTTGAGACTCTAACGCGGAGGGGACGAACTAACGAGAAAGTCCGGACCCTTGGCTAGTTGTTTGTCTGTGCGTGGATTGATGGGCGACGACGAAACATGACATCAACGACGATTTGGAGCTTTCGTAGTGGAGTTCGGGTCCCAAGATGAACATAGGCACATACGGTGGGTGAAACGGACCAACGAAGCGCGTCCGATGGTCCGCGGAAGGCGGTGGTGGAGAACAGCCAGAGCAGACCACAGCGGTGATGGGTGGAACTAGAACGACAGAGCCATTTTGGAAATAAAGAGGCATGACATTAAGCCACGCTAGCTGGACGAGCCAGCCCCCCCCCCAACCCCGGCCAGGCCGGGGCGGCCACGTGGGCCGGGCCATGCCAGCCAGGCCACACACTACTGGGCCAGACCCGGACACGGGTCGGGTCGACCCTATTCAGGTCGACCCAGGGTGGGTTGAGCCGGGTCGGATCGGGCCCAGACCCCCTTTTTCGGACCATTTTCGGTTAATTGACCATAATTTGAGCTACAAACCTTCGATAGATGCACTGTCAGTTACGTATGATTCCTCAGATCGAGATGGTCGTTTCGGTCTATTGTACTCAAGGTTTCAGAGAAGTTTGGGTATGACCGAGTTGGTTCGAACCCGAAACCAACCGGACCCTCGGAGGGAAAACACTTATAACATAACGACTGGACGTCCGATTGACATGCCTTCAATTACGTTGGATTCCTTTTGATTAGATGGATCTTTTGGAATACTCCAATTGAGTTTTGGATGCCTTTGGATTATGGTCGGGTTGGTTTTAGATTAAAAACCAACTGGGCCCCTCGAATGGAAAAGCCAATAACTGTCAGGCCAGACATCCGTTTGACGAACCGTCAGCAGCGTTGGTAATCTCGTTGAGAAATGGATCCTTTGAGTATACCACATGGGAGTATGTGGTACAATTGAGATACGGTCAGGTTGGTTCATACACGAAACCAACCTTCCCCCCAAGACAAAAAGGATAATAACTCACAGACCGGGCGTCTGATTAACGTGTCGTCTATGGAGTTGAGACCCCTATGACGAGGCGGACCTTTGTGATACTTCTATGTGAGAATTAGTGACACTTTGATTATGGAACAGTAGCTCGTGGAGCTGATCCTCCCAGAGACGAGCAGACAGAGTGCAGAGACCTAGTAGCTGTATACTTGGCGACTGCTTAACCGATTCCACTCGGAGTGATTCGACTAGACCAGTGGACGGAGCACATAGTTTGGAGACCGACCCATTGCGGACCGAGCAATTGGTTTGGTAGCAGACCCACGGTACTCGACCGGAGGAGTACCTCTGATGACTATTAGGGGGAGTGCCCGGTTTGGCGGTAGACCCACATCGGAGGAGCACACAGTTTGGCAGCAGACCCACGGTACTCGACATGAGGAGTACCTCAGCAGTCTAAGGTTAGTGAGTAGCACCTCAGAGTTGCGACAGGGCCACTTTACTCAACACATGATGAGTTCTCTAGAAGTTGTGGTTTCGATAATGAAAATCCTGGTTTGAGCTAAGTCATTGTCCTTTATGTTTTCCTCATGATTGAAATGGGCTACTTGATAACTTAGGTATATGTATGGGAATATACCTAAGTAAAGGTTATCTATTGATATCCTTCTTTGTGGTTTATCCTTGTTGTATTTAGTGAGACCTTGAGGGTCTCGGGGTCCCTACTTAGGATCGTTATACTCACCCCTGCACGGGATATGCCTGCACCTCGTTGTGCTGGATACAGACGACAGACAACACAGACCGAGGAAGAGTGTATAAGGACTAGATGGTACCCGAAGGTGGAAACATGGAGTGACGGCACATAGAGCAGACCGATAGACGTGGAGTCTAAGGAGGACATATGTACCTACCCTTTAGGTAGGAACCCGGAGGACGATCCAGGAGCTTCTTCACCATTCAGTTGTTTGTCTTTTTAGTTGTACATTCTATCAGTTGTACCTGTACCTTTCTGTTGGGCTTTTATTTCTGACCCCTTTGTACTTTCAGCACACTTGTTATACTGATTTGCTTATTGTTTGCTTCTCCATGATCTCTAATTGTGTGTGTGTTTATGTTTTATAAAGGAAATGCCTTCCCAGTTCTAGGGAATTATGCCTTTGGTGCTAGTCGCCAACCCCTAGCCTATGGAAGGCAGACTTGGGGTAGTCACAATGCGGGCCTCGGGGGACAGGTCATGATAAATTGGTATTAGAGGAGTGGGTTATACCACAGAACATAGGACTCTGATATTTTCTTTTATATGAAGCAATATTGTTAAGCATACTGAGTGTGGTTTTTAGTTTAGGGAGTCTAGTGTTGGTGCGACGGCTGGCGTATCCATACACCAAGACCCTAAATTCGGATTTCCGACTCAGTGCATTAAAATAGTTATTGTGTGTGTGTTTTCAAAATATTTCTTTAAGTTAGCTCAACAAGGTCAGATCACCATGTTTAAATCATTTGACCATGTCACATCTATTCAAGATGCCTCCACGCAGGTAGTTAGTTGGAGTTCTGAGAGAGTACCCGATGACGGCCCACAGAGAGACGAGGCTCTGGTGTAGATCCCTTTTTTATGTTGGCACCATCCGGTGGTGTACCAGCAGCACCACCACCCGGTGGGCCGCAGATGACACCAGATGTACTAGAGGACGGTGTATGCTAACAGAGCATGTTGCACGAATTCCAACAGTAGAGGCCCCTGAGGTTACAAGGCGAGGAAGATTCCCAGGAAGTAGTGGGCTGGATGGAGGTGATTTCTAGAGTTCTACACCTAGTTTAGACACTAGTAGAGCAGTTACTGATCTTAGATACTAGTGTTTCCCAATGAGTGACCTTGAGGTTGCTCCGCGTAGTTATGAGGCTTCGATACATGGATCGATGCCTGAGATAGTACCTTCGGGTAGTGTGCCATCTATATAACTACCTATTGGTCAGTAGTTACAATCGGTGGTACTAATAGATGACACATGTAGGCTTAGTGCCTTACATGTGTTTCAGCATCAGATACCCCTCAGGTTCCGAGGAGAGCCTGACTCACAGGTGGCTGAGGACTTGCTTGAGGAGGTGGCTGGGAGTTTTCTAGAGCTTATACAGCTTCAGAAGGACTACATCTCGGTAGATGAGTATTCATCGAGGCGTACCAATCGTTCCTGGTACTTGATGAATACAATACGATCAACGATTTAGAGCTCAGACCTCAGAGCGAGGTGTGTTTAATGGATATTCGAGCAATCAATTTTCCTCTATGCATTCCTAATTATTCTAGGGTTTAGGAGAGAACCTTTTTGGTTGAATGTTCTTTGGATGAATGGATACAGCTAGAGAATGTTAGCAGTGGGAAAGCAGGGAACTGGCACTAGTCTCGGAGACCTGGGAATGAAAAATGTTTCAAGAAGGGGAAGTGTTAAGGATAGATGAATCTGCAGAGCAGCAGACGTGGAAGCAGAGCTAAGAGAGCAGCATGTGGTGGTGTACATTTCAACATGTTACAACCACCCGCCTTTGTTGTTCCCACCAGGCTTAGGGATATGGAGGGTAGGGGAAGAGAATAGTTGCATGCAGTCATGAAGTGTGACCCAGGGGCTCTAGGAATGATTCGAGGTACGGTTTGTGTCTACTATGAGCTGTCGTATCAATAGACATATTTACAAATCATTACTTCCTTCCATGGATACTGTCCCAGACCTAAAGATTCTGGTTAAAAACATTTACTTGACCCTCATGTCTTGAGATACCTTTAGGAGGAGACTTGATAATCACACTTACGCTAATGATGTGATCTGACCCTTGAGGCGAGTGTTTCGGTTGGAACCTCTTGGGGGCAGCGTCGAGACCTTACGACTTTCGTTTGGGTATGGACTGGGCAACCACAGTTCATACACAGATTGACTGTGTTAGGAAAAAAGGTTATAGTTTATCTACGCCATTGGGATGAGGTTTATCCTTGGTCGGTGAAAAGGGAAACCCAAGAAATAGAGGATAAACTCATGCTTAGGAGGGTGCGGCTGATTACTTTTGAGTCGGCCAGCCTTTCCCTCGTGGTAGTAAGAGTTTTGAGTATTCAATTTCTCCAGGACTATGACTTCAAGATAGTCTATACTCCTGGGAAGGGGAACATTGTGGTGGATGCGCTCAGCAGGAGGACAAGTATTCTGCTGCTCGGAGAGGTGACAGAGCATCTGGATACCTTACATATATCCTTTGTGGATAAAGATGGTGCATCCTAATGTCAGTCTCTTACAGTCACTCCTTCACTTCATCAGAATAGTAGGTGAGGTGGCTTACCGCCTGGACCTTTCATCTCAGTTGCACCAGGTGCACGACATCATCCACGTATCTCAGCTGAGGAGATGCGTGCTCAGTACCCCCTTTTGTTTCCCTAGTGTATGTTATAGATTTACGGGGACATAAATCCCTAATGTGGGAGTAATATAAAGACCTGGAAATATTAAGGAATTTTTATATTAATTATTTGGAATTTTATGAGTCTGCAGTTTCTGACGGCACTTTATTCCGAGGCCTGGTGTGCCTGAAATCAATTTCTCATGTTTTTTTGGTTACGTTCATAAAACATATGTATGTGTTTTTCTATCTTTTGAACCGATGCTCAGAATTGAAATATGAGGGCACCGATGAACTCGTATCACCGATATTTTCTTAAGGTGACCTTTACCGTAGTTGTGTTTTATGCGGGTTGGAAGTTAATTTTGGGGATTTAGAATAAAATAAATAAAATTGTGGAGCACAATTTTATTTTATATCTGGTAGTTATATCCTACAAGGGGGAGGTTGTTGGTGGGGACCACACCCACACAACCTCCCATAAGAGGATATTTGTGAAGTCGGGCCTATACAAACCCCTAACTCTTCACCTTCCCTCAACTCCCCAATTAATTCCCCTTGCATTTATTATGAAAACTTCTCTTTTAATTGTGACTGTTCACTTCCTCCCCTCTCACCCATTAATTTTTTCCAACTCTTTTAAATAAAGAAATCTTTAATTATTTAATCTAGTTTTGAGTTATTTTGAATCTATTGGAATTTATTTTAAGTGGGAGAAATCTATTTTGATATTTTCATAGCAAATATTATTTGTGGGGGAACCTCTGGAGAAAAAGAAGAGATCCCTTCTTCCGAAAAGAATGGTTCTCCTTCCGACGGTTCACCGAAAAATGACGCTCAAGCCTGGATCGAAGGCACTTTGTGGGTGCGACGAATGCCAATGATCGTCAACTCCTTCATCCCCTCCCTTGCGACAACATCAACGAACCGACTTCCGCCTTTTCACGATATTGTCAATGAACGACGAACCTCGAGGTAGGGGGTTGTTTTTGTATAATTTTATATATGTGTATTGTAACATCATACTTGGGAGTAATTTTATGATGAATTATGGTTTGAGCCTCTATCACGGAGGGAACGGGCTAAGAAGAAAGTTCGGACCCTCCGCTGGTTGTTCTTATGTGCGCGGATTGATGGGCGATGACGAAACAGGACCGTAACGGTGATTTGGAGCTTTCACAGTGGAGATCAGGTCTCGAGATGAACATAGGCATAGACGACGGGAGAAATGGACCAACAGAGCATGTATGGTGGTCAATGGAAGGCATCGACATCGCGCCACCATCGCAGACCACCGCGGATGAGCTACGGCGGCGGGTGGAACTAGAACTACAGAGTCGTTCCGGAAATAAAGAGGTGCGACATTAAGCCGTGCCAGCTGGCCGAGCCACCCCCCCTGCCCCCTGGCCGGGCTGGGGCAGGCCACGCAGGCTGGGCCACGCCTTACCGGGCCGGACCCAGACCCGGGTCGGGTTGACATGGTTCGGGCCGACCCAGGGTGGGTTGGGCCGGGTCAGACCGAGCCCAAACCCCCCCTTTTCGGACCATTTTCGGTTAATTGCACATAACTTGAGCTAAGGACCTCCGATCGATGCACCGTATATTGCGTAGGATTCCTCGGATCGAGACGCTCATTTCAGTATATTACAATCACGGTTTCGACGACGTTTAGGTACAACCGGGTTGGTTCGAACCCGAAACCAACCGGGCCCTCGGAGCGGAAATGCTTATAACTTAAGGACCAGACGTCCAATTAACAAGCCATCAATTACGTTGGATTTATTTTGATGAGATTGATCTTATGGAATACTACAATTGAGTTTTGGATGTAGTTGGAGTACAGTCGGGTTGGTTTTATCTTAAAAACCAACCGGGCCCTTGGAATGGAAAAGCCAATAACTCTCATACCGGATATCTATTTGATGAACCATCAGCGACATTGGTAATCGTGTTGAGAAACATTTCCTTTGAGTATACCCCATCAGAGTGATTCGACTAGCCCAGGGGACGAAGCACCTAGTTTGGTGGTAGACCCATGGTGGACGGAACGCCTGGTTTGGCAGCAGACCCGTGGTACTTGACAGGAGGAGTATCTCTGACAGCTACTAGGGGGAGTTCCCGGTTTGGTTACAGACCCACAGCGGAGGAGTGCCCAGTTTGTAGCAGACCCGCGGTACTCGACAGGAGGAGTACCTCAGCAATCTACGGTTAGTGAGTAGCACCTCAGAGTCCCGACAGGGCCACTATACTCGACAGAGGAGGAGTTCTCCAGTAGTTTCTGTTTTGAAATTGAAAATCCTGGTTTTAGCTAAGTCATTGACCTTTATGTTTTCCTCATGATTGAGATGAGTTAATTGATAACTTAGGTATATATATGGGCATATACCTAAGTAAAGGATATATGTTGAGATCTTTCTTTGTGGTTTATCCTTGTTTGATTTAGTGAGACCTTGAGGGTCTCAGGGTCCCTACTGATAATCATTATACACACCCCTTCACAGGCTATGCCCGCACCTCGTTGTGTTGGATGCAGACAATAGACAGCGCTGACCGAGGTAGAGTGTACGAGGACAGGACAATACCTGGAGTTGGACACTTGGCGTGATGACACACGGAGCAGACCGATAGACGCGGAGTGCTGAGGAGAACATCTATACCTACCCTTCAGGTAGGAACCCGGAGGAGGATCCATGAGCTTCTTCACCATTCAGTTGTTTGTCTTTTCAGTTGTACTTTCTTTCTGTTGTAGTTTTACCTTTCCGTTGGGCTTGTATTTCTATCCCCTTTGTACTTTCAACGAACTTGTTATACTGCTTTACATAGTGTTTTCTTCCTCTTGATCTCTGGTTGTGTGTGTCTTTACGTTTTATAAAGGCAATTCCTTCCATGTTCTAGGGAATTATGCCTTTGGTGCTAGTCGCCATCCCCTGGCCTATAGAAGGCGGGCTTGGGGTAGTCATGATGCAGTCCCCAGGGGACGGGTCATGACATTTATAGTACAGTGGATGATATTCCCAACACACCAACGCAAGGCCCCATATATGGTGTTCTAAATGATTTTTTAGTGACATAATATGTTATGAAAGATTCATAATAAATAAGTACCTCATAAAAAATAAATGATGTGGAATAACATGAATTTCGTCTCAAATAAATTAAATTGAGACAATGAAAACTCTTTCAACATTTATGATATTTGAGTTAGTATATCATTAAAGATAAAACATTAATGAAATTAATAATATCATGATAATATATTCTTCCATATATAAAATACCATAATATATAAAATACACACATTATTAAAATATATACACTCAAAATACAAGACATGTCTCAATGAAACAATATTGCGACTTCAAATAATTTTTTATATCATATCATAGAATTTATAATTAATAAATGTCATTATTATGTATAACAATTTTAATAATGTACATGATATGTGGAAATATAACATAATATAATCATAGGTTCATTTGCACATAATCATGGGATAACATAGTTAGGGAATTATATGAATAACATAATGAATGGACCCCAATTGTATCCACCCCGAATGTAGTAACTTGGAGTCAGTGTTTACATTATTATTTTTTAAAAATATACAAGGGATCCTATCACTAATTATTGATTTGTTTAGTAGTATTAAACTAATAGATACACACCTGATTCACCCAATACATAGTAAATATAAAAATATAGAATAAGGAACATTTTTTATCCCTAATTTCATTCATATCATCTTTTTTTATAGCCCAGGGAAAGGAAAAAAATTAATGTGTCACCTCAAATTCTCATTAAGAGTTATGTAAAATGTATTATATCAATAGTTAATATTAAATAATAAAAATAGAATGGTAATTAACATAAAACAAATTCCATTTAATCAATATACTAAGCATGAAATGCATCCTTAGATAAAATTTATGAAATAATATCACCAATACAAATAAATAAATTCTCAGGGAATGAAATTCATAATTTTATACATCATAAACTGAGACATCATGATATCATTACCATAAATTCCTTTAATAAATATTGCTTAATAAGAGGTTTGGTATAAACCAAAAACCCTTTTATTAAGGCTATCCAAATACATTGTCTCATTAGAACTATTGATGCATTAACGTGCTATACAATTATTTTCTGCATGTTTCATTTCATTTCCAATGAATCCATCATATATTGAATGATCAATTTAGTTAATAAAAAATAATCCGTATAAATTAATATCTATATTGAGTAAATAATAAAAAATATTGATATTTTACAAGTTTATAAAGAATCATTCATTGTAAAACATCACATGTTTAAATGGTATATAATTTATAAAATAATCATATCCACGATACAAATAATATTAAAATTTAATATAAATTCAATGTCCAGGGAAATATGACCATGATAAATTTAACTCTTCTAAAGAATATTAATGACCACAAAATTAATAAGCAATAAAATATTAAAATAATTTTATCAGAAATTTTGGTTCTATAACAAAATCATGCCTTTTTGATAATAAAAGAAAGTGGAAGTTTAAAAATAAAATAATATGTTAGTAAGGAATTTTCTTTTAGATACATTGAAAAAATTTATAATTTGATAAATTTTATAAAACATTTAAGGTAGTTGGGAAACCCTTTCAGCACTGTATATTTTAAAAAAACAATCATTTTGACTTTTTATAGAGACTGCACAGAAATTTACCTTTTTGAAAAAACTTGAAATATTACATTAAAAACATTAAAATTTCAATATATACATTATATTTATATAATAAATCATATTATTTAATAAAAAGTAAATTTTTACACTAATTTATAAAAAATATTTAAGTAGAATAAAATATCATTGATCAAAACAGAAAAAATATAATCTTTTCATTGAAAAATTACATTTACCTATTCAATATCCCAAAGTGAGGAAATATTGAATAAAAATTTTAAATTAATTAAATATCTAGATGTTATGAAAATATATGGTGTTTATTAATTATATATTATATGATTCCTTGAATTAAAAATATAAGCAATGCCAAAAATGAGATTGTAAAATAAATTCTTACATATTTAGTAACATTTAAATTATATATGAAAGAAATATTAAACTTGAAATGAGTCATTAATCATAATTAATAAATATATATTTATGTTAAACACATAAATGGGACACTATATACATTACATAATGTAAATTGTTTATTAATACAAAATTTTTCTCAACAGAGTGGAAATTGAGATAAAATCTATTACCTGACGTTAGATATTAATTATAGGTGATTTTAACATTATTTTTAATATTCATGATATATTATATATTTATTAAATATTCATATAAACATTTATAATATAATTTATGTTCCACTTATAACATCAAATCACCCATTTTTTGATAAATATTTATTATTTTCGCTGATTTCGGTGTTAATTGCATTATTTTTAATGTAACAATGGATTTGGTGGTTATGGTCCCTATTTCATTATCATAGTTATAAAATATACTAATTGATATTAATGAAAATAATATATATCCATTATATAAATATTTATAATCATCAATGAAACTTGAAAATGAAGAAATCAATTACATCAGTTCGTGGAAAATGTAGTCCATACGAACGCACTCGAAACAATATCATTTTGAATGGACAAAAGGGTAAGTAAGTAAAAGATATAATATATTTCAAAAATTATAATTATTTCATATTTTATATATATATTTATTATTTTCATCATTATAATAATCCATAGGAGGCAATTGTTTGAGAAAAATTATATCAGGTCATGAGGCGGTATTCCACCATTCACATTAGTGAGGTTTTCATTCCCATTTTATAGAGAATTAGAAGTATAAATATTATAAAAAATATATAATATTATCATAATATGTGGTATATAAATATTTAGTAATATTGTAATTTTTTGGAAGAAATTGAAATTTTTAAAATAAGAATAAAACTGAATGTGTTCAGTGATGATGACAACCCCTTTGTTGAATGAGGTCATTTAGATATCCTTTTAAGTGTCCTATTTTAGGATTTTTTAGATTACCAAAACCATTATAACATGTGTAAGTATTTTGAGAGGATTTTTTTCTATCTTTTAATATGCTATAATTCTCTAGGTTCTATGTAGAATAGAGGAGAGATGATGTCTTTTTATAAAGAGTTTGAGGATATACATGAAATTATTTTATAGATTTAAATACTATAAATTCATTTCCACGTCCTTGTGATAAAATGTTGTAATAAATTTTATATAAATATTTTATATCTCTTAAATCCATTTAACCAATTATTTTTTTAGTTGTTATATTTTTTTTAATCTTTACCCTTTTTACCACTTTAATGTCTAACTATTACCTTAACTGTAGAAACAAACTTTTGAATTCTAATGTGTTATAAAATTTATTATAAGGTGAAAATATGACTATAATTTTTTATGGAAGGATATTTTAAAAAATATTTTATCCTTATTTTCCACTAGAAAATTTACTATGATTTTTAAAAAATTTAATTAAATAATATATAACAAAAATAAAATAATTTTAAGATTAATAACTATTAACATAATATAAAACTAATATAATAATTAAAAATATATAATTATAATTTCATAAATTTAACAATAATAAATAAATTATTAGTAATAATTTAATTCTTATGGAATTATAAATCAACCAAAATAAATTAATTTAATGTTTATGAAAATTTTTAAATTTTTTATTTTGGAGAGATTGCACAAAAATGATGTGAGCATCATATAAGAACATCATGTAATTAAAAAATAAATAAAAATTAGAATTACAATACCATATTATATATAATTTTTTTTAAAAAAATAGATACACCTTAAATTATTTTTATCCCAATGTGACAGTATATATGAAATTTAAAGGTAATAGGGTGACATTTACATAACATAATATAAATGTTAAAATAAAAATAAAATTTGAATAAAACCCATATATATGATGTTTGGAGGGATATGGTTCAGTTCTCTCACATATTATGAAATATAGTCATGTGTTGTTTTTATTTTAAATGCCTTGTCAAATACTTTTTAACTTCAATTACCAAATTTACCCTTTACCATGGTGATAAATTTTACTACCATTAATTATTCATAATTCCTTAAATTAAAAGATAACTATTTAAAAAAATTAAAAATCATTATTCAAAATATGGAATTCAGTTTTCTTGATTAAATTTATAGTAGTAGAAATTAATTTTAATATAAATGCATAACATGTTATAAAAAAATGTTTTAAAAAATATTTTTAATGTATAAAATTATCTTATATAAAATTAATTAAGAATATTCACCATAATGGAATTAAATAAATTATTTTCAAAAAAATATATATTATAAAACATTAATACAACATCCAAACTTTAATGTGAATCTTAAATTGATTTATTTAAGGAAAGTAAACAATTTCTTTAAAAAATTCATTATGTTTTGTTATTCATAGAAAAATAATTATTTTTTGAGAAATAAACAAAATTTAATATTTTTTAATTTTGGAATAATTATTTAAATAATTATATAACTATTAGTTAATAGTATTTTAGTAGTTTTCATTCTTTTTTTATTCTCATTATTATGTGTATAATAGGTTATCGCCAAAATTATATTTATATAAAGATATATATCCCTAACTATTGAGGTGTTATATTATACCCCATTATAATAATTTAACCCTTAATATTACATCACTCCAACAAGAACAAATAAGGAATCTTATTCCTAATGATATCTACATACTTCGCTATAACTTCCCTATAGTGATGGTTTTTCCACAAAACTATTACCATATGAGTGATCTTGTTTGACGTCACATTACGTATATGATTTAATACTCAAATAGTAATTCATCATAAGATATATAATACTATATAATTTTGAACATTGTGTTTTATTTTTATGAAGTATTGGGTATTTACTTCCTCAAGAGTGATTAATGGAACTCATCATGAAATTGATATAAATTCATTAGAAGTGCCACAAGATAAGTTTTCTTTCCCTATAATTTGGAATTTATCAAGTGTTCGATATATATATGGATGGACTTGTAGTTAATTTGAAGTGTTATAGATTTCCATGGATGTCATGACCCGTCCTCGGGGCCCGTTCCATGACTACCCCAAGCCCGCCTTCCATAGGCCAGGGGCTGGCGACTAGCAGCAAGGCATAAATTTCCGATAAAAAGGGAAGGGATTGCCTTTTTATAGTAAACAAACACCATAGAGAAAGAAAGCATTAGAAGTAAGCACTATGTAAAAGCTGGTACCACAGTAAGTTCAGAAAAGTAAGTGGGCCAGAATACATACCCAAACTGAAAGTAAAGTATAACTCGAAAGGGAAAACAACAACTGAAAGTAAAGCCGCAGCGTCGGGTCGTCCACTGGAAGTCCCACCTAAAGGGTGAGTACAGATATCCTCCTCTGCTCCTCAGGTCCAGCCGACCGCCCCGAGTACGTCCCGTCCAGTGGTTCACCTCCAGGTATCGTCCTGCTCCGCAAGCCTCGTCCACATTCAGCGTTGTCCGTCGTCTGCAACCAACACAACATAGTGCGGGCATAGCCCGTGTCGGGGTGAGTATAAGCTACTCAGTTGGGACCCCAAGACCCCCGAAGGTCTCCAAAAATCCAGAAAGGATAAACCACAAAGGAAAGATACAATCACAAAGTAACATCCGACACTGCTTAGGTATATACCCATACATATACCTAAGTCATCAATTCTCGTTCGGCTCCAACATCCGAGCCCAAGTACAACCCAGTCCACATATGAAAGTAAAACATAAATCAACACAGGATAGCACAACACAATCCACATAGGAAAGTAGAATGTAAATCCACACAGGATGGCAGAACACAATCTACATAGGAAAGCAAAAATGATTCAGCTCACACGGGTATACTTCTTCGCATGATGATAGGTATGATCAGATATATCCACTGATTCATCTAAGTCGGCAGACCCACAATGGATAGATATGTACTTACCCCCACAATGACCCAGGAAGGGTCTAACCCACACAGGAACGATAGTTACCTAACCCCCGCAGTGACCCACATAGGATCTGTAGGCGCTGGCTCACACAGAACCGCTGAGTGCTGACCCACACAGGATCGGACCCACACAGGATCGGTTGCACTGATCCACATAGGATCGCTGAGTGCTGTATTCATCGCGGTTGAATCCACTGAGGATCACTGTACAGTCGTCGTAGTAGTAGTAGTCGTAGTCGTAGTCACAGCCAGCTCTAGGGTTCCCGCACAGAGCAAGCTCGTTCGGGAGGGTCCGCTCCCCGAGCCGAGAGGCTGATACATCAACTGACACATAGTCCAGGGTTGATGTATCAAAACGTTCCGTATCGACAACATGAACTCAACGTCGCAGACGGCACGTCAATCGGACGTCTGGTCTGAGAGTTATTGGATTTTTCGTCCTAGGGGCCCGGTTGATTTTTAAGGCAAAACCAACCTGACCGTACTCCTCCTGCATCCAAACCTCGGGCGGAGTAAGCCAAAAGATCCATCTCACTAAGTGGATACCGACAAAGTCGACGGCACGTCAATCGGACGTCCGGAGCTTGAAATATGAGCGTTTCCGCTCCGAGGGCCCGGTTGGATTCGTGTACGAACCAACCCGGCAGAACTCAAAGTATTCTGAAACCTTGAGTGTGATATATCGAAACGACCGTCTCGATCCAAGGATCGTAGCGCTGCTAACGGAGCGTCGATCGGAGGTATGTAGCCTGAGATACGGGCAAAAGAACCAAAGTGGTCCGAAAACAGGGGTTTCGGGCTTGGACCGACCCGGACCGAGACCCCCTGGGTCGGCCCGAACCGGGGCGACCCGACCCGGGTCCGGGTCGGCCCAGCCCGACTGGGTGCGGCCCGGCCCGGCCTGGGTGAAGCCCGGCCCGGCCTGGGTGCAGCCCGGCCCGGAGGCCCGGCCCGGCTCGGCCCCCGGCTTGGCGGCCCGGTGCACTGGCACGCGAGGCGCCAGTTGGCTCGTCCGAACGGCCGAGCCGTTCGATCATGCGGGGGGGCGCGCTGCCCCCCGCCGTTCGGAAACCGCGACCCCAATTAAGGGGTCGCTCTGCTGGCCAGCCGGGGGTTTTGTCCCCCGGATTTTTCCCTGTCCGGCCGGCCCGCCCTGGCCGGCCGGTTCTTGCTCCACGGGACCGGCGACGGCCGGTCCCATCCTTACTCCGACGCCGGCGGCCCGCCTCCGGTCGCCGGCCACCCTGCTTCGCCGCGGCCTGGAAACGGCCGCGGCCTTGGTCGGCCGGTGCGGCGCGACGGCACCATGCTCTTCAACCGCGGCCCTGCTCCGGCTGCGGTGTCTTTGGGTTTCTCCTACGCGGCGCGACGGCATCGTGTCCTTGTTCATTTCCACGGCGCAACGCGACGACACCACACATTCCTTGTCACACGATCACACGCGGTGTGACGGCACCGCACCTTACTCGTTTCAAACCACAAATAAACAAACACACGGATAAGGAAGGAGGGTCGGCCATGTTTTTTCGGTCCGGCCCCCTCTCGCTAATAGATAGCATTTGGTTGTATTTTCACGAAGAACGGAAAATTGGTAAACACGAACAAAAATAATTAATAACCCCTACCATGTGCGAGTTTGAATGGAGGTTCGTCGAACAAGGATTCATCGCGGGAAGAGACGTCGCGGAAGAAGATGTTGCGGAAGGAGATGTTGTAGAAAAAGACGTCGTGGAAGAACTGTCGCGGTATACGGCTTCGCGTAGTCAGTCTCTGAGGACTCGGCTTTCTTCGACGGAGTTCGATATGTTCTTCGCGTTCTTCGTGTTCTTCGACGAAGAAGTTGAATAAATCTAGCCTTCCGTAGCTTTTCTCCCCAAACCTCTCAAGCAACAAAGGTTCCAACTCCAAATAAAATAATCTTACCTCTTATTTTATTAACATAACATAACTTTTTAATTTCAAGAGTTCGAAATTCAATCATCCACACTTAACTCACTTATTTAATGACATAAGTTGTCAAATAATAAATAAGGTGAGTTAATGGGGGTTGATGAATATGATAGGGTGGGGCTCGTGTGGGCCCCACCACCCTCATAACCTCCCTTGGGAAGTTGGGTTGTTATCCAACTTCCACCCAAATCCTTAAACCACAAAAAGAAAATAAAATTTTTAAATAAATTATAAATTAAACTTCCACAATTTTTTTCATTTTCTCTTGGGTAAACGCAACTCTGGAAAAGGCATTCCTAAGCAATTATCGGTGCTGCAGTTCCATTTGTGCCCTCGGAATTCGATTCCGAGCACCTATTCAAAAGATAGGAAAACCTGCTCGTTCGTTCACTGAACGTACCCGAGCCAAACTTCGGATAGAAATTCCGGGCACACCGGGCCATGGAATCAAGTGCCGTCAAAAACTGTGTTCTTGTAAAATCCCAAAGAAAATTAAGAAAAAAATTTCCTTGAATTTTATGGGTCTTTACATTACTACCACCTCAGGGCTTTATGTCCCCGTAAAGGTACATCGAAGACTATGGAAACAAAAGTGGGTACTGAGCACGCATCTGAGCCTCCTGATCCCAAGTGCTCTCCTGGAGGTTCCCGTGCTGCCATCTGATGCGCACTAGAGGAATTGACCGTCCACGTAGGACCCACTCCTGTCGATCCTCGATCTCCACTGGAACCTCTGTAAAAGTCACCCATCATCAACGTCGAGCTCCCCATGGTCAATGATATGCGACGGGTCGTGCACGTATCTTCTCAGCTGGGATACGTGGAAGACGTCCTGCACCCAGTGCAACTGAGGTGGTAAATCCAGGCAATAATCCTCCTCGCCAATCCTGCTGAGGACCTGGAATGGTCCGATGAAGTGTGGAGAAAACTTGCTACCTCAGCCAAATATCTGTAATCCACATCGAGGTGAGACACGCAAGAAGACGTGGTCGCCATCCTCGAAATCTAGTGGCCTCCTCCTCCTGCCAGCATATGACATCTTCCGGCTCTGAGCTGTCCTCATCCGCTCCTGGAAGACATAGACCTTCTCTTTCGTGGCCTGAACCATCTCCGGTCCCACAAGTGCTGACTCTCCAGGTTCTTTCCAGCACAAAATAGATCTGCAAGGTCGGCCGTACAACGCCTTGTATGGTGCCATCCCGATGGTGGAGTGGTTACTGTTGTTGTACGAAAACTCCACCAAGGGTAGGTGGTCCTCCTAGCTGCGACCAAAGTCGAGGACACATGCGTGGAGCATGTCCTCGAGAGTCTGAATGGTCCTCTCAGTCTGACCATCCGTTTGAGGGTGAAAGGCTATGCTTAGACGTAGATTTGTCCCGAATGCCTCTTGAAAACCCTTCCAAAGACGGGAAGTAAAGTGAACATCACGATCGGAGATGATAGATGATGTCACACCATGAAGCTATACAATCTCCTGAATGTAATTTCATCCCAAACTCTCCACTGATCCCTGCACTTTGATGGGTAAGAAGTGTGCCGACTTGGTGAGTTGGTCTACAATCACCCAAATGGAGTCATCACATCTGGAAGTGTGTGGAAGTCTAGTCACGAAGTCCATAGATATCCCATCCCACTTCCACTCTGGGACCTCCAAGGGTTGTAC
Organism: Viscum album; assembly: GCA_963277665.1. Taxonomy (NCBI): domain Eukaryota; kingdom Viridiplantae; phylum Streptophyta; class Magnoliopsida; order Santalales; family Viscaceae; genus Viscum; species Viscum album. The sequence goes on from OY728134.1 coordinate 1,258,538,715, forward strand.
CAAGCCTGATGGTACCTGGTGCTCTACCTTCACCTGCTGGAAGGTGAGGCATAGAGAAACGAACTCTACCACAGCCTTCTTCATGCTCGGCCACCAGTGTTGTCGCCTGAGATCCTGGTACATCTTCGCCACTCCAGGATGTACCGCCAAAGGATAAATGTGAAACTCTCTCAGAACCTCCTCCCGTAAAGAAACTGGTACCAAGTTACGTCCTCTGAAAAGGTCCTTGTGCTCTTCTCCAAATGAGAAACCATCGGGTGCTTGTCCTGAGGATATTTCTACACGCCGCGTCTCACAGTCAGCGTCCCCACGTTGTGCCTTTCTGACCCACTACTGTAGTGGAGGAGTGACTGTGAGAGACTGGAGGAAGGCTGCACTATCTCTATCTACGAAAGATATCTGCAATGTGGTTAGCTTCTCTGTTGCCTCCTCAAGTTGCTGAATTCCTATCCTCCTACTGAGTGCATCTGCTCCCACGTTCCCCTTCCCATGAGTATATACTATCTCAAAGTCATATTCTTGGAGGAACTTGAGCCATCGCCGCTGTCTCAGATTCAGGTCCTTCTGAGAGAAGATGTATCTGAGACTATGATGGTCAGAAAAGACTGTAAAATGCTCGCCCATCAGGTAGTGTTTCCATGTCTTCAGAGCGAAGACTACTGCTGCTAACTCCAGGTCGTGGGTAGCGTATTTCTACTCATGCGTCGTCAACTGACGTGATCCATAGGCGATCACGGCCCGCTCCTGCAACAGGACACATTCGAGTCTGGTCCCTGATGCATCGCAGTAGACTACGTACGCTAATCCCTCCTCAGGAAACCTCAAGATAGGTGCGCTGGTCAATCTCTGTCTCAGCTCCTGAAGCTCTGCTGTCATCTGTCTGACCACACAATCGGTTTCCCCATATTTTTTAAAGCTGAGAGTGGTGCCGCAACTCTAGAGAAATCTGGCACAAATCTCTGGTAGTATCCATCTAGTCCCAAGAAACTTCGCACCTCCATCACACTCCTGGGTGGCTCCAAAGATAGCACTGCCTCGATCTTTGCAGGATCCACTGGAACTCCCACCTCAGAGATGACATGTCACAAGAAGTGGACCTCACGTATCAGGAACTGTCACTTAGAGAGCTTTCCATAAATCTGGTGCTCTCAGAGTGTGTCTAGTACAACTCAAAAGTGGTAGGCATGCTCCTCCTCAGTGGTTGAGTAAATCAAAATGTCGTCGATGAAGACCACGACAAATCGATCGAGGTATGGCTAAAAGATCCTATTCATGGGGGCCATGAACACTACTGGATCATTGGTTACGCCGAATGGCATAACCATGAACTCATAGTGGCTATACCAACACCTGAAGGTCGTCTTCTGCACGTCCTTGTCTCAAACTCTGAGTTTATGATAGCCTAACCTGAGGTCTATCTTCGAGAACCACCTTGCTCCTTTGAGCTGATTGAAGAGGTCATTAATCCTCGATTGCGGATACATGTTCCTCACTGTCACCTGGTTCAAGCGATGATAGTCAACAAAAAGTCGCAAGCTCCCGTCTGCCTTCTTGGTGAACAATATCGGGGAAGCCCAGGGTGAAACTCTGGGTCGGATGAAACCCTTGCCCTGAAAGTCCTCCAACTGTACTCGTATCCCTCGAAGCTCGGCGGGGGCCATCCGATATGCTGGACTCGATGTCGGGGTTGTCCCGGGGTATAGGTCAATATAAAAGTCTACATCTCTACGAGGAGGTAGCCCTGTAATGTCATCGGGAAAGACGTACGCATACTGATCTACCACTGCAGGAAAACCAGGACTCCGCATGTCAACTGCTCCAAGGATGAGGCTAGCCAACTGATGAGTGATGGGCTGTCCTCTCCTGCGCGGAAGTCCATCATGTGTTGCAAAGGCTCCCTTCTCGCCGGTGAAGGTGAACCTGCTTCCGTCGGTGCGTACACATCGCACCTTGCAACTAAAATAGTCAATTTGAGCATGGACTGTAGACAACCAACCCATGCCCAAGATGACGTCGTAAGGCCTCGACGCCACAACAAGAAGATTCCAGCCGAATCTCTCACCTCCTAGAGTAAGCTCACACTGCCGGCACCAGTGCGTAATCGTCGAGTCTTCTCCCGTAGGATTCTCTAGCCGTAAGGATCGAGCCAATGGCTCTGTCGGAATCTCCGAACTCCGAACAAGGGAAGCATTTATGAAATAATGACCCTATCATGTGTATATAAGTACTGCATCAAGGGTGGAATAGACACAAATAGTACCTCGAATTATCTCGGGCGCGCAGTGGTCGTAGGCCTCTGCTGCCTAGAGCTGTGCCTGTCTCTGCCTGCCAGCTCCCTGTGGTCGGGGTGGACCTCCTGGTGGTAGTGGTGGTGAAGCCTCAAAGCATCGCCCACCACCTGCTGCTCGGCCAGCTCCTCTGCCTCATCCTCCTGCTCCCTGCGGACCGCCACGGTCAACCCTCTGCCTCTGTCTTGGTGGTCCCACAACCGTCTGCTTCTCCTCGGCACTTCGGGTCAGGCAATAACGATCCATGTGGCCCTGCCCGCCGCATGAGAAGCACTGCCTGCCTCTCGAAAGACTGGCTCCGCACTGTGTGCCCCGCACTGCTGAGCCAGTGTCCTGAGGTCGTCTACCTGAGGGTCTGGAATGCCTAGACCCATGAGTCATCCGTCGAATGCCTGCAGCAGAAGACTCTGCTACGTGCCGCCCTGCGGTGGGTCTCGGCGCAGGTGTAGACTCAGCAAGAAAGCTCTCGATTAAAAGGGCTCGCTCTAGTACTCCCGTTTGAGTCGGAATGCTGAGGGAGATCAGTGATGCCCTGATCTCGTGTCTCATTCCCTACTCAAAGGTCTGGGCCTGGAAGAATTGGTCACGTACCATGTTTGTAGAGTAGCGCGAGAGATCGGTAAATCTTGCCGAGTACTGGGTGACCGTCATGCTACCCTGCCGCAGCTGTTGAAGCTCCTGGATGTGCACCGCACAGAGGGTGGCTGAGACGAACTCCGAGCGGAAGAGGCTCTCAAAGTCCGTCTAGAGAAGAGATGCCTCATCGTGCACCTAGAGCATCATGCTCCACCATCGACCCGCTGCTGCATGCAGTAGACTCGTAGCGAGGATCACCAAGAGTTCTACTGGTGTCCTCACTAACTGAAAAACTCTAACCACTGCCTCTAGCAAGTCCTCGGCTGCCTGGGGGTCCGTCTACCCGCGGAACCTAGGCGGTCGCTGGCACTGGAACTCATGTAGTGCACTAAGGCGATGTGCATCGTCAGTGGCTGGGGCTGGAAGCATCGGTGGCTCGGCGGGTAAAGCTACCGCAAGTGCCACTGCTGACAAAGGGCCCTGCACCGAGGCCTCGTTGCTCGGTGGGATGTCGTCATGCTCAACTCTCGGAACCCTAGCTGGTTGCTGTCGTGGGGCCATCCTGAAAAGGAAACAGGTGCACCACGGTCAGAACTGTATAATTTGTGAGCTGACACAAAGTAATCATAAAGAAAACATGAAACACACATGCAATCAATGTTTTCGTGCATTAAGTTAGAAATCAGAAGTCAGGGTCCTGCTGTACGGATACGTCGGCTGTTGCACCAACACTAGAATCCCTGGACTCATAACCACACCCAATACGCTTAACAATATTGCTTCACATAGAAAAATATCAGAGTCCCAAGTTCTATGGTAGAACCGAACTCCTCTGATACCAATTTGTCACGACCCGTCCTCGGGGCCCGTGCTGTGACTACCCCAAGCCCGCCTTCCATAGGCCAGGTGCTGGAAACTAGCACCAAGGCGTAAATTACCGATAAAAAGGGATGGCATTGCCTTTGTATAGTAAACAAACACCACAGAGCAAGCAATCAGTAGAAGTAAACACTAAGTAAAAGAAGGTACAACAGTAAGTGCAGAAAAGTAAGTGGGCCAGAATACAAACCCAAACTGAAAGTAAAGTACAAGTCGAAAGGGAATACAACAACTGAAAGTAAAGACGCAACGTCGGGTCATCCACTGAAAGTCCCACCTGAAGGGTGAGTACAGATAGCCTCCTCTGCACCTCGGGTCCAGCCGAATGCTCCGAGTACGTCCCGTCCAGTGGTTCACCTCCAGGTACCGTCCTGCTCCGCAAGCCTCGTCCACATTCAGCGCTGCCCGTCGTCTGCAACCAACACAACATAGTGCGGGCATAGACCATGCATGGGTGAGTATAAGCTACTCAGTAGGGACCCCGAGACCCCCGAAGGTCTCCCAAAATCCACAAAGGATAAACCAAATTGGAAATATACAATCACGAAGTAACATCCGACACTGCTTAGGTATATGCCCATACATATACATAAGTCATCAATTCTCATTCGGCTCCAACATCAAAGCCCAAGTACAACCCAGTCCACACAGGAAAGTAAAACGTAAATCCACACAGGATAGCACAACACATTCCACATAGGAATGCAGAACATAAATCCACACAGGATGGCAGAACACAATCCACATAGGAAAGAAAAACATGATTCAGCTTACACAGTTATACTTCTTCGTATGACGATAGAGATGATCAGATATATCCACTGATTCATCTAAGTTGTCGGACCCACAAAGGATCGATAGGTACTAACCCCAGCAATGACCCAGGAAGGGTCTGACCCACACAGGATCGATAGGTAACTAACCCCCGCAATGACCAACACAGGATCAGACCCACACAGGATCAGTAGGCGCTGGCTCACACAGAACAGCTGAGCGCTGACCCACACAGGATCGGACCCACAGAGGATCGGTAGCACTAATCCACATAGGATCACTGAGTGCTATAGTCTTCACCGTCAAATCCACTGATGATCTCTGTACAGTCGTAGTAGTAGTAGTAGTCGCAGTCGTAGTCGCAGCCAGCTATAGGGTTCCCGCACACAACAAAATCGTTCGGGAGGGTCCGCTCCACGAGCCGAGAGGCTGATAATTCAACTGACACATAGTCCAGAGTTGATGTATCCAAATGTTCTATATCGACAATAGGAACTCAACGTCGCAGATGGCGCGGCAATCGGACGCCCGGTCGGAGAGTTATTGGCTTTTTCGTCCCAGGGGCCCGGTTGGTTTTTAAGGCAAAACCAACCCGAACATACTCCACCTATGTCCAATCCTTGGGCGGAGTAAATAAAAAGATCCGTCTCACTAATAGGATTCTGACAAAGTCGACGACACGTCAATCGGATGTCCAGAGCTTTTGATATAAGCGTTTCTGCTCCGAGGGCCCGGTTGGTTTCGTGACGAACCAACCCGGCCTAACTCAAAGTATTCCGAAACCTTGAGTGCGATATACCAAAACGATTGTCTCGATCCATGGATCGCATAGCCGCTGACGGCGCGTCGATCGGAGGTCTGTAGCCCGAGATATGGGAAAAAGAACCAAAAGGGTCCGAAAACGGGGGTTTCAGGCCCGGACCGACCCGGCACGAGACCCCCTGGGTCGGCCGGGCCCGGCCTGGGCGTGGCCTGGCCCAGCCTGGGCGCAGCCCGACCAGGCGTCCCAGCCCAGCTCAGTGCCCGGCCTGGCGGCCCGGCGCACTGGCACGCGAAGCGCCATCGTGCTTGGCCGAACGGCCGAGCTGTTCGGTCATGCGGGGGGGGGGGGGGGGGGGGCTGCCCCCGACCGTTCGAAAACTGCAGCCCCAATTAAGGGGCTTCTCTACTGGCCAGACGGGGGTTTTGACCCCCAGGTTTTTCGCTGTCTTGACGGCCCACCCTGGCCGGCCGGTTCTTGCTCCACGGGACCGGCGACGGCCAGTCCCCTCCTTACTCCGACACCGGCGGCCCGTCTCCGGCCGCTGGTCACCCTGCTTCGCTGTAGCCCGGAACCGGCCACGACCTTGGTAGTCCGGTGGGGCGTGATGATGTCGTTCTCTTCCACCGCGGCCCCGTTCCGACCGCAGTGTCTTCGGGTTTCTCCGACACAGCGCGACGGCGTCGTGTCCTTGTTCGTTTCCACGGCGCGGCGCGACGGCGCCGCACATTCCTTGTCGTACGATCATAAGCGGTGTGACGACACCACACCTTACTCGTTTGAAACCACAAAGAAACAAAAACATGGATAAGGGAGGAGGTTAGGCCGTGGTTGTGCGGTCTGGACCCCTCTTGTTAATAGATAGCATTTGGTCGTATTTTCACAAAGAACGACAAATTGGTAAACACGAACAAAAATAATTAATAACCCCTACCTCATGCGAGTTTAAACGGAGGTTCATCAAACAAATATTTGTCGCTGGAAGAGACGTCGCGTAAGAAGATGTTGCGGAAGGAGATGTAACGGAAGAAGAGGTCGCGGAAGAACCGTCGCGATATATGGCGTCGCGTAGTCAGTCTCCGAGGACTCAGCATTCTTCGACGGAGTTCAATATGTTCTTCGTGTTCTTCGTGTTCTTCGACGAAGAAGATGAAAAACTCTAGCCTTCCTTAGCTTTTATCCCCAAACCTCTCAAGAAACAAAGGTTCCAAATCCAAATAAAATAAGCTTACCTCTTATTTTATTAACATAACAAAACTTTTGAATTTCAAAAGTTTGAAATTCCAACATTCACACTTAACTCACTTATTTAATGACATAAGTTGTCAAATAATAAATAAGGTGAGTTGAGGGGGGTTGAAGAATATGAAGGGGTGGGTCTTGTTTGGGCCCCACCACCCTCATAACCTCCCTTGGAAAGTTGGGTAGTTACCCAACTTCCACCCAAATCCTTAAACCACAAAAATAAAATAAAAATTGTAGATAATTAAAAATTAAACTTCCACAATTTTTAACATCTTCTCTCGGGTGAACGCAACTCCGGAAATGGCGTTCCTAAGCAATTACTGGCACTGCGGTTCCATCGATTCCCTCAGAATTCAATTCTGAGCACCGGTTCAAAAGATAGGAAGACCCGCTCATTCGTTCACTGAACGTACCCGAGCTAAACTTCAGATATAATTTCCGAGCACACCGGGCCTCAGAATCAAGTGCCGTCAGAAACTACATTCTTGTAAAATCCCAAAGAAAATTAAGAAAAAATATTCCTTGAATTTTACGGGCCATTACAGTGGAGATAATAATATGAATATCGTGACACCAACTCTATGGAAATGGCTTATAATGTTAGATCTCACCAACAATTAGAACCATTCATTTTTTTAACTCTGAGGCACCCCTGCCTGTTGTTGATTGGGTATAACATTATAATCCATTTCCTCATATATATCATGTATAAAGAGATTCCTTTCCATAAATTCTTTAGAACAAATTAAAATTATTCATTTACTTCTATAAATGGGTTCACAAAGAAGAAACTAAATTACTGATTAAAAGATATTGTTTTATGAAAAATCTAACAATTGAACATTTTTTTCAAAACCACATTTGATATCCATTGATAAGGATATCAAATTGTATTTTAGTGTTTCAATGGTCTACATAGAATGATCATATATGACAAAATCATTACCACTTTTACCATGTTCAATTTAAAAAAAGAAATTTCAAATTATGAACCAAACATTCTCAAAATACACAACTCAGATTTAGCCAATGAAGTAATGAAATATATCATTGAAGTAAATTATAATATGGTTTAATTAAAAATTAATAAATATGGTAATGGTTCCAAAAAAACTAAGTTATTTTTATATGTCTTTTATTAATGATTTTAAGGAAATACATTGAATGTCTCAACTCATGTTAATGGATTTTATCTCAATTTCACTATACAGAGATATGTTTTAATGTTATATAGAAAATTTATTTTATAACCATTATATAATGAACTTTTAATTTTTATATCTGGAAATTTACATGATTAATGCAACTTTATTTTATGTTCCTGTTATATAATAAATTATATTTCAATTTAAATGTTACAAAAGCGGTTTGGGGTATCATAACTCAATTGTACCTATATTAAAATATAAATATATTTAAAGGTAATAGAGTGAAATTCCTTATTTTTTATTTAAAAAAATATAAATTTCATTATCAAAGAAAAATTGAAGAAAAATTAAATATATATTAATTTAATATGTTTATTGTATAATTTATTTAATATAATTAATCAAATGAAAGTGTTAGACAAATTTTTAATTCCATATCAAATTATTTTTATCCTAAAATATATTATTTACCATTTACTGAGTTGATTAAATTTTCCTTGAATACTACTAATAATTCTTAAAATTGAAAGGTACATTTTTACCAAATTAAAACCCATTATCCAAAATATAGAATCCATTATTTATGATGAATTTTTTAGAAGTTGAAGGAATTAATTTTAAAATAAATAAGCTATAAAAAATTATTTTAAAAATATATGTTTTGAAGAAAAAAATTAACTTATATAAATATAATATAAAATTATGATCTTAATTCCATTTATTATATTATAAATAAATAAATATTATATCACAATAATTAAAAACCAAAATATCATATGAATATTAAATTTATCTATTTAATGAAATGAAATGTAAATCTTAGAAAAATATTTTTTCACTATTCACTAAACAATTAAACATTTAACATAAATCCTAAAAAAGAAACCAAAGATGATGATGACAAATTCATTTCAACAAAGATATAGATTTCATTTAATAATGATTAAATAGTTTTTTCAATTCATTTTATCTCTATATTGTGTATAATAAAGTCTATTAATGATTTTAATTTTATTTAAATAGAAATGTATCATAAAATATTGGGGTGTTACATTCTTCCCCCTTATAAAAATTCCACCATCAAATTTATATCACTCTGATAAAAAAATTCCTAATAATTGTTCCTCAACTCATCTATGTATTCCCTTTTTGAATTCCCATGTTTATTAGTTTTCCTTGAAATATTGAACAAACGAGTAGTCATTTTTAGAACATATTCTCGATAATCCCGAATCTCCACCAGTTCTTCAACCTCTAACATATCATGATCCACCTATATGACATATGAGTTCAATACATGTAAAGGATCAGCTATGTACTTCCTAAATAGAGATATATGGAGCAAATCATGATATTTGTTGAGATTTAATAGAAGTATAAAGTGAAAAGCTAACACCATGATACAATCAAGAATTTAGAAGGGACTGATATACATAGTCATTATCCTTACTTCATTAAAAATAACATATCCCTCTTCTTAAGAGATATTAATTGAAATACCTTGTCCCCAGATTAAAACTATAGATCTCAATTATGATTTTCAGCATAATTTATGTATTGACTATAAGATTACCTTAGGTTATTTTTATTGTATCTTACCTACAATGTTATTTCCAAATCTAGATCTGGTCCCGCTATATTTCTTAATATAACTTCATACAAACACATCATATTTCATAACATCCATCCAAAAAGTTATTTAAAAGGATCCATATAAATTCTAGAGCGATTGTGATTATTTTTAAAAAATTATACCAATTGAATAATTTGATCCCACCTACCTTTTAAATCTATAGAGAAATAAATAAACTTTTCGTCTAAAGTTTGAATGGTCCTTATTCGATAACCATATTTCTATGGATGAAAAACAAATTTTTATCAAGAGGCTAATGGGGGATTCTCCATAACATTTGGTTAATCCTCAAATACCAATAAAAAATGAATGATTGTGGTACTCTATTAAATCACAAAACTTTCATAATGTTTAATAGAGTAATATTAAAAATATAAAAATATTATCTAATAGTGATTAAATGTGTATTTTTATGATTGTGATCATCTATAAAACAAATATTATTAACCTTATTTGACATTTATTGGGTCTAATGATGAAATACATGTTACTATTTTCAAATTTCCATTTTGTAATGGTTAGTGGTTGTAATATCTTTTTAGACATATGTCTCTTAGATATAACATAATGACAAAACCATATTGGGATAAATAATCTACAATATCCATACAAACTTTATCCCATAATAAATAAACTTTCAAATAATTATACATCATAATACATCCAAGATGAGTTGAGAGTAATGGATTATATTATTAATCCAACACGTACTTTTTTAATCTTATGTTGATGGAATAGATAATAAATTTCTAATACTTATCATTATAACAAGGTCATTATTGAACTCTAGATCATTCATCTACCTATACTAAAAATCCAAATATTCCATTAATGCCTTCTTAATACTCTCATATATATATATATAGTTTAAAAATTTTATAATAAAGAAAACATATACCCCTTTCCACACGATTTAAATATCCATTATAATCAATTCCATTAATATATGATAAAATTAAATCCCCATCATGAACAATCTATAATGGTCTTTATAACTAATAAAATCATCCCCTATGTTCACCATACTAGGGTGGTAATGTTTTAGTTAGTCGTAGTCATTGATCAACTCCAATGGTCTTATTATGTTAAAAATGAAGTATTTATATTTTAATATAATATTCAAGATTTTATCATTACTATATATATCACACATTTCTCCATAAAGAGAATTATATCACATATTCAATGAACTTATTTCATCTACTACCTCCACATCATTAATTTTGTAATTTGTTATATTAAATTATTATTTCAATGAGGAATAAGGCATCGCTATATCATTTTTCATGAGGGCACATACCAATCCCATTTTTCTACATTACTCTGTACTAAATAAAACTTCACTAAATTAGGACAATTTACACATAATCATACTAAAAAACCTACTATTTTTTCCATGAAATTATCCTCATATTCCTTTTAAAAAAGAATATGGCTTCATTGTGTGTCAACATGATGAGTGGATTAGATAGTGATGAGAAAAATCTTATGATATGTAGATAGTTTCATTCTATCCCAATGAAACTATATAGATATATTACTATGTTTAGTCTACTCAATTTATTTATAAATTATTTATGTTAAATTTACAGTGATATATCATCTCATGAAATTATATTAACAAAATATGAAACATTTTGTTGAAAATTTTAAGAATTGTTAAATTTTGAATATAGATTATCCATCTTAGGGGTAACCAGTACTATCCTCAAATGTTATACATGCCCATATATTCTCATTGAATATATAAAATTTTCATCCATATATACTATTGAAAATTGATCATGATATTCTCTAATGTACATATTCATTAAATGGAGGAATATTTTAGGAGAATATGTAATTATAAATGGAATTACATTAAATTCATAATCTCCATACATCTTATAGAAGGATATTTTTTGTACATAAACATTATAGAAACATATTAGATTCTAGATAGATTAAAAATAAATCTATGAAATATATTGATCCCCTCATAATTGAACAAATAGATCAACTTTATGGGGTAGATGATACTTTTTCCGGAAATTTATTTCATCATTTTCTTGATAATCAGTGAAAACCGGCATTGCCACATCTTTCTTCTTATAAAATAAATAGGTTTACCACCTTTTAAATAACATGGCTAAAAATGTTTCTTTTATAAATTGACATAGATATTATTCTTCATTCTATATAACTAAATTCGGGATATTCAACATGGAGTCTCTAAAATAGGTTCAATACCGAGTATGAGTTATATTTAAAAATGTCCTACAAAATCAGGGTAAAACTATGAAAATATTATAGCGCGGCAATAATAAATTCCGTAAAATTAAAATATATTCAACATTGAGTTTCCACCTAACCATATAATTTAATGACCACTCATTAATTGGACATACAATCCATATGATGTAACTAATTTATATTGGGATTTCAGGTATATAATTACACCAACAAAGAAGAATAGGTTGATGCATGATATTAAATTCAACATTGTATTAAATTTTAAATAAATATATAATCATTTTGGTGGTTATATAATACCATTTATATATATATATTATTATTTATACCCTAAATAAAATAAATCATATTATCGTGTAGATTAGTTTATAATTTTACCATTCATTGGATTATTAGGGACTTCCAATTTAGATATAGTATTTCTATATGTCTGTTTGTCTCACCTTTGCCTATTTATTTGTATGTTTCATTTAATATTGGGGAACTGGAATGAATAATTCCCCATATCTTAATAGTTGTATCAGTAGATACTAGTGGTTTCACTTTTTGAATAACATTCATTTTATAGATGAAACTTATCACCATACTTGTAACAAATAACCATTCCCTTCAATAAATTTTTGGGATAATTATTTAAACAATATTGCGTGATAGAAATTGCATGGTTAAAACTTCCACCATGAGACATTCACATTTTCATGATTCTCAAATGATATTTAAAACTATTAAAATTATTTACGGATAATGTATGTATGAAATTTTTTCATTGTTATAATATCCTTTGATATTATATAATCATATAAAAAAATGTTTTAGAAAATGGTGCCCTTCAGTGACATGGAATAATCATAAAAAATAAATTTCACATCTATCTTTTAATATTAAATTTATATTCTAAAATTCACTATGAAAATATTTTAATATATTCCTCATACTATTTCATACCATATTATATCTTATTAATTAAAGTTACGAACTTCCTCTCCATTTCATCTCACTCTTTGTGAGGTGATTATTTATTGTAAAATATCAAATTAAAATTTATTTAGCCTATGATTTATATTTCATAAATATTTTTAGTATTTTTGGTTTATGATAACCATTTATCATCATATCATTTTGAATAACACCCTAAAAGTGTAACCTTAACTTTAATTACTTTATAATGAAAAGAATATATTTTTGTGAGACTTAGTAATTTTTTTAACTATGAATATAGTAGTAGTGAAATATAATAATGATTGATTATATCACTTGAACTAATAAAAAATATAGGATTCATGATTTAGAATAATAGGTTCCTCAAAACAAGAAAGGTAATTTTTTAGAACATGTGTCATCTACCCATATATGGCCATGATCTTCATAGTTCCAAGACCAAAAATACCATATTACCTGACAAGGAAATTATTATAGTTACTAAAAGTGTTCAATACTTTTATTCTATTTGTATCCATGACTATATAATTAGAGATATTGAGATAACTCAAAATAACAATGAATATTGGCCAAAAATATATATATCACTATAATGGAAAAAGATCTAAAATTATATAAGTTATCATCATAATTCTCATGTTAGCAAGGGGTTTTATTACTTTTATTGAGTGAATATTATAATTAAATTCATGAATATTCATATATATTATTTTATGGAAATGATATTATTTATGAATTAATCCCTTCAAATTATTCTTATGGTGAAATTTTGGGATTATTTTAAAATGATTAATTTTTTAGAGAATAGTTGAAAATATCAATTTTACTAAAAATTTCATTTTATATCATTAAAAATAAAAACATTCTTGAATTTTTATCTAAAATTATTACTACTCTCCTTTATTTAAATATAATATAATTTTTTTAAAATGAATCTTATTTACATTTTATTTTTTATAAGGTCATTTATGTGTTTGAAAACACAATTTTTAAAGGAATACTTTTCATTTTATTTTATGAATTTATATTAATACTAATATCTGAGTTATATAGAAACTAGATTTTAGAAAATAGATACTGTATTTAGAATTAAGGCACTCAAATTTTAAAAAACTTTAAATTTTTTTTTCATTATGAATTATAACCATGATAAATATTTCTAAACATAGTAAGCATAAAACCTGTATTTAAGGGTAAAAATAATGTATTATGGTATCAAAACTATATCAAACAACTAAATTATTTCTATTGTATTAGTTTCATTTGACCATCCACATGTAATAATCAATGAGATGCCACTTTGGGGCTATTTTCCCTCACAAAGACTCTTATATTTTTTAATGTAAAGGAAAATCCAAAAATGTCACTATCTTGATTTTGATTTATATTATATGTTAAAAAAATATGTTATTAATTAATGTTCATGTTTCTTTTGGATTTAGTTTTTAATTTTTATAATGGTCATTTATTTTTACTTTTTATTAATAGTACAATTACATTAATTCTAACAAAATTATAATATAATGCTTGTGAAATTAGTAGAAAAATAAAGTCAATGATTTATAAAATAAATTAATGTATTAAAATATAGATGAATTTTTGTATTCCATGAATATAAAAACATGTATGAGAATTAGAAAATTATATTAATAACTCATGTTAAAATTATGTTAGAAATAATAGGAGAACATTGAAATTTATAGGAGACACGTCCCAAGATTTCTTACTCATTCATTACATTAAAGACAAAAAAACCCCAATTTTTTAGAGGGATATATCCATCTCACAGATCAAGTAAGATATATCGTGATCAACCTATGAATAACCTATGTCCAGATTAACCAGATATTCTTAAACCAACTAAATGATACCCAATCCAACCTTGAAATGACTTGAAGGGACATCATAATCCCTACATGATAGAGAAACTCTATAGGGAATAAAAAAATTAAAAAGGAATGATTTTAACATAAGAATTTCCAAAAAAACAATAGAAATCAATGATAATCAATAAATTATATGGTATGCAAATCATTCTATTGGAGTGATGGTACTGAAAAACCCAGACACATGTCATAAAAATACTAAAGTGAACAACAAAAAACTCTTAGATCGAAAACTACATCATGTTCTCCAAACTACCAGTGGTCCTACCAGTCACATACACCCTCCACCTATGTTACATTCCTCCCCTTTCCAAGGTCCTATCATAAAAAACCAATAGAATACTGATTGAAATAATGGGGTGGGATATGAAATCATTATATAATTTTGCTAATAATTTCATAAACAATCGATAATAAAAGATACTTACAAATAAAGTTAAAATATACATGGGATGTAAATAATTTTATGGTTCATAAAAAAATATTTTTTAAGAAATATGTCAATTTCATAGATCAAAATAGGTACAAAGAGGTTTTACTTCATGAAATGTATTAATATACAATTTTTATCAAAATCATAAATAATATTTTCTAGGAAATAACATGAGTAACACATTTTATAATGTTGGAATGTAAATTAATTTCCAATAAAAGTATATTGATTTAGAGACTCATGGGTTGGTTAAATAAGGATTCACACACAACAAGGTTATATAAGTCTTCTAGTAGGCACGAGGTACACCCCTAACAATGAAAATGAGATTATTCCTTATTAATAATTTCCCTACACTCATGTAAAGTAGTTTTCAATATCATCATTGATTTATTTCCATGTAGAGATAGTGGAAACTTAATTAGTCTTCTTCCTATAAAATTACATGGTCTCACATGTCCTTAATAGAAAATCAAGAAATATATTATGTTATCATTCATTATAACATTCTTAAATCACTTGATTCATAATTTCATTCTGAAATAATTTAATGTTTTAAAAAATATTTATTTTAAAAAATAATTCAAGGATTTTTTCCATAATCTACGTCAGTTATTTCAAAAACAAACATCACTATATATTAATGAAAACCCAGGAATTTTATATTTAAAACCAATCATTATATGTTTTTTATCATAATTTATCATCTTAATATATTTTAAATCATAAAATATATATTTCCTTTCCATTCTATCAAAATATAGCTGATAGTCAGTATTTCAATTAAGACCATTTTTCCTGAAAGTTAGTAATTAATTTCGATCAAAGAGTATCAGAAATATTTTTCACATACACTATATGATTTTAATTTTATTATTAAATTAAAATAAGAAATTTTTTAATATACATTGGGTATCTATTTTAGTATAGAAAAAAATGTGGAGTTTTGAAATAATGGAGATGGATTTAGGAACCACATACATTAAATAAAATTTTGAAAAACTCTAAAAATGGATATGAAAGTAGAAACAAGAGAAAATATTCGCCGCATGATCAAAATGAGAAAATAAAACACCACTAAATTGGTCACTAGAAGATGAATTCCATAAATATTTCTTAATAGTGAAATAGAAATCACATAACACATGATCATGAATTTTAATGAATACCACATACACTATAGTTTATCTAAATGGAACCCAGAATATGGAAATTAAATAATATTTTTAAATGAAATATTAAATATGGAGGTTATAAAATAATTTAAAATTATATTTACAACCCTTAACATTACAAGATAAAATATTTACCTTATTTTCAATCTCTTCAATTTACCTAAATGGAATTTTTTGCATTCAACTAATTTTGAAGAGAAATCGTATTTTAAAAAAATATTTTTCATTAAAAGGGAGTTGATTAAGAGTATTATTGTTAAGAATCATATATACCATGAATGTCAAGTAAGGGTATGAGAATTCACCCTTATGTGTGTCACTAAAAAAGATTACCCTTATTAATATCGAAGTCTAACCTTACACATCATTTAGAATTTAAAAGTTACCCCTATAAAACTTCTATCAAATGTTAAAAAGCACCTATTTTTCTTTATGAAACACCCTTATATATGCCAGTAATGTAATGAAAGAACCTTTCATAACCTCTCAACCCTTAGAAATTGTATATTTATTTTTATTACATACCCTTATTTATACAATTTTATCCATATATTGGTATTCTTTGAAATTATGCAATGTATAGTATTTTTCACTTCCCATTATCTAGTATTGTTTTAACATTTCAAAATTCATGAAAATTTACCTTTAAAATTATATAAAACCATCTTTTTATGGGTATACGGTTGTTACATTTATGTAATCCCCATTCCACATTTAAGGTTAAATATTATCATTATAAAAAATTATTTTTTTTTCAAAATAACATTATACTCAAAAATAAAAAAGGTTTATAAAGATCGTGAAAATTCAACAAAAAATATAAAACCAAATTAATCACCAAAATCCAAAAAATCCACCTAAAAAATGATTGAGATATTAAAACTCTCCCAATTATAAATTCTTTCAACCCATAAAATGCATACAAATAATTACCACTATCAAAGTGATGAGGATATTTTTCTTTTATCAGTACATCATTTTCTCAGGTCTCATGGGATAAATTTGGTTCTCTAGGATTTTCTTCCAATATCATGAAGTGATATAGATTAGAGGGATACCTTTTAAGATGTGACACATGGAAAACATCCGTAGAGTAAATACTTATTATATTTATGCATGAATAGACTAATGTGCATGCATCAAGATCCTCCATTTTCAAGGACACCAGAACACAAGAGGTGCTAAAAATATGAATTCCCTATTCTATTTTCCAATCCCTTTGAAAATGGTTTGTCATGATCAAATTTACATGTTATCTCATCATCTTATGGATTCCCCTAAAAAATGGGATGTGAACTCAGGATCCCTATTGTAAATGATAGCTAATAGAACTCCATGAAATATGTTTATTTACTGGATAATGAAATTTCCAACTCCCTCAATTTTTTTGGAATAAAAAATCTGAATAAAATGATATTAATTAGTAAATTGACCAATAAACACCCATATTGAATTATTTCATTAAGGGGTATAAAAAAATTTGACCAAATGTCAATTAAAATCTTGTTTAACATTAAAATCAACACTATATGGCCATGAAGTAGTCCCAAATTATTCTAATGCTCTACCTTGATCATTTGACAAGTCTAAGAATGAAAAAATGATAACATTTTCCTGCTTTATACCTAGCCAATAGAATAGTTGATTTATTTCCTAAAAAATAATTAATTTTATATGGTTTACCTCCCATGAGTAATTATTATAGCCCCCTATCACACCATTACACAATATTATAGTAATAAATAATTTTATTTTGAAGTATTATAAACCCTTAAATGGTATAAAAAACTCATCAATGGTCTCACATCCATATTAGTAACCTTTAATCCTCAAAATTCATCACTGTAATCTTTTTAAAAGGATTATCTCTATTAGTTAGGTGGTCAAATAAATGTTTTCTAATGTAATTATAGAATTATCCTTATATAATCCCAAATTATTATGTGAAAAAAGTCCAAAATCATCCACTCCTCATAATTTTCCTTCATGATTCAATAATACTTCCTTGGAAAAATGTGAAGTGGAATATGAGTGTTGTCTTCTTCCCTCTCAATGTGGATAAGGTTACTCATTCCTAAGTGCCTTCTTCCCCTCCTATGACATGCTCAGTGAGTCTTAGCGTCGTGTACCTTGGGTTCTCAGTGTGGCACAACATCGGATCCGGCATAGCTTCGTTCGTTTGGTGGTGGCCTCTCGGGCTTTGGGATCTGGATCTCATCTAGCCTGGGTGAGGTGTGGATTGGGGAAGGATCCAGCATCTTTCAGTGTCGTTTGGAATTAGATCTAGAGTGTCTTGGAGTGGGGATGTATTTAGGACCTAGATTTTGGTGGTGGGTTTTCAATTTGGGTTTTTTGCATTGGTGGCTGGTTCAGTTTCTTGGGGGATAGTTGTTTTATTTCTTGTGGTTGGTATTGTGGTGTAGATGTTACTAGAATGAACCTACTCTCTGTTATTGATGATTCACATCACTTCCTCTATCAATTAGTTCATTCGAATCGACATCCAGTGAGGGTTCTTCCTATGTTACGATCTACCAAGTTTCATCCAAGAGTGGCGATTCTAGTCTAGGTCAGCTTAGTTTCCCTCCCCAGTGGCCCTCCATTTGTGTTTCTGCTAAGTCTTCCAGCCCTATGTGGAACTGGGCTAGCATGTCAAATCTTAGAGTGCTTTTCCTATTGAGTATCATTTTTCTACGGAGTTGAAGGGTGGCTCGTGGGATCATGTGGAAGAGCAATTTTTGGGTTTTTCTGACATCCAATATGAATTCATCACTGGTGATGTTTTTCTATTGGTGATCATGGGATCGAGTTGAATGGTATTATGGTGATTTAAATTGTTTTTATGCATTTCATGACAATTTGATTCTTATTTTGGTCTTCTTGTTCTGTCATTCAAGGGATCCTTCAACAATATCTTCAAGGGGATGATCCATATGAGGTTCAGAGAAAGGGGATTTCACCATTCCATAACTTCAAAAATTTCATGTTTGAGTGGGTATGGATTTTTTATCATTACATGGATGATGAAATTCTACATGGGAAAAATTTCCATGATTCAATGAGATGGTGGAAGCTGAAATTAATGTCTATGGAGATATTTGCAGGTAATTTGTGGAACTCAGTTGCACTTGGAAGGTTTTGGTCAGCTTATGCAGTCTGTTTATTAGAATGATTGCAGTACTCAGGTGAAACCTTTGTTCCTCTCTACTGTTTCAGCAATTGTCTCATTTATTTGGAGGGCTTGGAATGCCCTTGTTTTTTAGAACAAAATTATCCCGCTTTATGTTGGATTTCGGGAGATTCATATTGGTGTTTTGTTGGCTGCTCGGGATAACACTGGTGTTATGCAGAATGATATTTCGGATCTAGTGATCCTGAGGTCTGTTGGGATTTCTGGTAGATGTAAAAAACCTTGTGTGATGAAGTATATTTAGTAGATACCCCCAATTTCTCAATGTCTAAAAATTAATGTTGACGGAGTTGCCTCGGGTGCTCCAGGACCTTCGGGCTATAGTGGTGTATTTCGTACTTACAGAGGTTTTGTGAAAGGTTTCTGCTATCACTTTCTTGGGAATGGTTTGGCAATTGAGGCCGAGCTATGGGCTATGATCAAGGCTGTACGGTATGCTTCTTTTCATGTCTGGACAGTATTATGGTTGGAATCTGACTCTACTTTGGTGGTTGACATCCTTCGAAACCAATCAAGGAATGGTCCATGGAGAATGATTTAGGATTGGGATGATTGTCTTAAGCTGGCAGAGCAGTTCTATTTTGTTGTCACTCATGTTTATAGAGAGGCGAATCGGGTTGCTGATTCTCTCTCTAAACGTGCCATTGAGGAGGTTAGTTCTTTTTGGTCCTTTGTCACACCAACTTTCCGTTGTGAGTTGATGGATGTGGATGGACATGGTGATGTGTACATGCAGATTTGTTAGCCCCTCCTATTTCTCCAGTTTTGTTGAATTTATTTTTTTCAATAAAATCTTCTCGGAACAGGCTTTTGCCTGTTTCTGAGCTTTCTGGTGTCTTGATGAACATTCCACTTGTCAATATTGTGGCTGATGATTTAATCAAAACACTATAGGTACACCACCCACCATCTCTACAGAAGGATGAAATATTTTTGAGAGATTATATAATAATATATTTTTTGATTTTATTAGCATGTAATCCTTACACATATAAGGTATTTCTAAAATATATTTAGATAAATGATCATGGATATGAGTTCAAGATCATGTTTTATATACTTATTTTCAAGTTGTTGAATCTAAATAGAACCATATTCCACCATGTTATCATTGTTTATAAAAAGGGAGAAAAAATATCATAAAAAGGACCTTATATCCTAGATCAGATTCTACTAGAGTAAAAATATAAATTTTAGTTATCATATTCATAAACTCATCAAATGATGCATGAAATTTTGAATGTAAAAAAGAAATTATACCCTTATAAGTAAGAGTGTCCATTGGATAAGTAAACATTCATAAATCCTTCAAAAAATGGTGATGATTTATATTAAAGAGTAGGAATCTATGAATATCAATGATATTTATTGGTTCTTCATGTGTCATTATAGGATTCACCTTAGCATTATAAACTGAAACACTATGTTTGGAAACCTTTGGTCCCAATAATTTACATCAAATATTTTGATGATGAATTTGTAAATCCTGGATGATATTTTTTTCATTATCATGGAATCCATAACATCCTTATAATTACATGTAATTTCCTCTTTAGTCTTGGACTAAATCATGATTTCATCCAAAAATAAAATAATACATAATATTGGGATCTTGTGGAACATATGGTTCATCCATGCAATGAACACCATAAGAGAATTGGTTAGAAAAAAATTAATAAAAAGTTACTCATAATGGTAATACATTATCAGGACGGAATTCATGGTAATTTCATACTCTATGATCCCAAGATGCTGGTAATCGAATCATATATTGATCATTGAGAACCACCTCACCCTTTTAAACTATTTTAAAAAATAATTAAACTGTGTTAATATTGGCTTATTTTTAAATATTAACTAATTGATCTTTTGATAGTCATTAAAGATGAAATGGGTACCATATGATTTCTTAGAGAAAAAAGTAAGCAACCCAAGTCAACATAGTGGGATAGGTAATGCCTTTAGAAAACATATCCTTAATAGACTTGTCAACCCCATTAGTTTAACTAGTGTCATATATTAAGAGGGAATATAAATTATTTTGTTACTAATAATAAAGTTGATGGAAAATGTTACCTCACTTAAAATTTGAAAAACAATACTTTTAGATAGAAAAAAATTGACAAACTCAACTAAATCAAGTTGATGGTCAACATATTATCATTCATGATCAAATTAAAAGGAAAAAAATATGTCATCTTATCGAACTTTATTATAAGAGGTCTATCTGGACATACTCTCAATTACCATTCTCCCATAAAATTATAAATGAATCCACACGGTATTGTAAATGAAACCCATTGAAGATAACAATTGATATACGCATTATGAGTGGTCAATCCTTCCATCCAAAAAATGATATTTAGATGATTCGTATACATAACCAATATTTTCCAAGAATCTCAACATATGAAAAAGTGAAATTAGATAAAGGGAATTAAAGCCCCTTATCTCTATTCCACCCATTATATGTAGAAATATCCATAACATATGGAATGGAAACCACAAGAATATTTAACAATTCCATGATACAGATAAATACGAATGAATGAGTGGAACCAATATCAAATTAAATAGTCACTAAAGAGGAATATATAATAATATTAACTATCATTGTCATAAGACCTTCATTAGTGTCAACAATAGACTCATCCTCTATGTGAAGTAGATTCATTATCGATGACTAAGGTTGGATCCACATTATTCTAGATGCATCTAATAGTTTCTTTGATAATCTCGATACTAATGATACCATACCACTGTGAAGAGAAGTTAAAACAATAAAAACCTATGTAAATATACTAGGAGTTCATAAGAGTTGAATTTATTCATTTCCTCTAATGAAGTATGCTTCATGTTACCAATATTACAACACTGAATTGTTGTAAGGGGACATTTAATAGATACTAAAATTTATTTAGTTGATATCTATCTCTAAGATCCACCACGACTATTTCTAATATGATCATAATAATTATTACTCTTACCCATTAAGGTTCCATTCAAACTACCACTTGGAGTTTGAGGAAAAAATTCCATCCCTAAATTCCTAACCAAGTCATGTTCTACTATGTATTCTCTATATTTAATAATAGCATCAAATGTGAGATTCATTAGAAAAACATGAGATCAAATTTATAGTCAATGTACCATCTCAAATTTATAAATTTTTTGATTGTCATTCAAGTATAGCTCCCATGATATGTAAACAATGTCATAAAATTGATTGTTATATGGAATCAAATTCAGTTAACCTACTTATTATTAAGGGACTCCATATATTTAGAAAAAACCATTGAATCTAGATATAATTTCTTTATAAAATGATACCTAATATTTATCCTCTATGAGACCACATTATTAAATGACATTAATACTGAGTCCCACTACAATATTTTAGTCCCAAAATTCTTAAAATTATCATATTTCCCCCAAAAAAATCAGAAATCTCTTTTAACTATAGGAGCTTCTCTACCATATTAAAAAATCATATACCTATTTAGAATCATTAATTTAGAAGAATAATGGGGTTTTGAGATAATGAAAATAAATGGCATGACATCTACTATCATTCTTCTGGGATATGGGCTATTATGCCTGAGAAAGAATATGTGCCTCCACCCAACTGAGAAATTAGATTTCCCACATAATAACCAAAAAATGGTTCTAATCATTTGAAGAGTTCCTTGGTCATTATTTATTATCAAAACCCTCCTAATGACAATTAAAATAAACTCCTAGGTGAATTTTATAACACAAAAAACACATATAATAAGAAAATTATTGTCAAGGGAGAGAAGATTATAAACTCTATATGGAATAATCAACAGGGTTATAAAAACACAAACCCAAAATCAGGAAAATTTTAGAATCAAAAAACCAATTTCCCTCAAAGATAATTTAACCCAACAACTTATGAAATCTTATGGACCATTATGATTATATAATTCAAAGAATTCACTCAAAAAATAAATCTAAATTCCCAATATTCATACCAATATATTTTTATGAACCAACCCTGATTACCCACCTCAACACTACCAGAGAAAACCCATACATTACAAGTTGGGTGATCCCAATCCCCATGGATTGGAAATAGAATCCAACATATCAGTATTAGTAATGTGTGAATGGTTTTACCACAAGAGTTTCCAGAAAATAAAATGTAGTAGATAAGAATAAATAAAATTTCATAAATGGAAAATAATACATATAAGTATTTTTCTAACAAAAACCTAAAAAGTCAAAAAAAAATTATTGTCACACATCACACAATGGGTGGATTAGAATATCCATCATGTGATAAAATCTCTCAAAGTTTGTGTAAGTCATGTACACCCTCCACATTAGAATTTTTCCTTTCTTTTTGTTGGAACTAGACTAAGAAAACATAAATATTATTAATAGAAAATATAGGGTGTGAAACTCAAACCTAGATGGATTTCAACAATAATTCCATAAGAAATACATAACAAATAATCCATTTTTGAATAAATTTACATAAATTTTGAAATTGAAACATTTTTTATGGATCATATCGGAAACTTATTGAAAAATATTTTCAATAGATAGTAATAAAATGGGTACAAATATATTTTAAATAAAAAAGGAAAAATTATGGTGTTTTATTAAAAAGAATGAATAAACATTTCCTTCCAAAACAATATAAGTAATTAATTTAATAATTTTTTGTTATAATGTAATTTCCATAGGCCTAAGGTGGGTCAAAAGAAGATTCTTACCATTCATCATGATATACACATTCATGTGTTCCCATGGAAAATCCCAATGTATGAAAACGAAATGAACCCTAAGGACTGATCTCCCTACCCATATGTATTTTCAGTTGTGGATTAATTCCCAATACATTAATTGTTAATGATAATACATGCATATAATTAGTTCTTCTAACCTAACTACCCAATATCCAATGTTCAACATGTTAATTAATAAAATATAATAGATTTTCATTTTTTAAATAATTCAAAAATAATTTCATTTGTCATTTCATCCGGACACATTTTCATGTTCAAAACACACCTTGTGATTCAAAAACCAACATCAATTAGTTTCTACCAGACAATCTTGAAATTTATTTTTAAATTTTACACCAATAATTTTAATAAAGACTCATTCATTTTTTTAAAAATAAATGATAATATTTTTTTATCAAAATTCCTCAAGTTAATTAATTTCAGGTAAAAAATATTCATTCTTTTTAGTTTCATAAAAATCATGTTGGTGGTTATCAATTAAATTGAATTTTTTTTCTCAAAATAATCAATTAATTCTCATAGACCAATATCATGAATTGTCATGATACTCACCCTTCCATTTCAATATAAATTTAAATAAATAAAATATAAATTGGAAAATAAATTGAAAATAATATTTATTAGAAGAAAGTATTAATGTTATAAATTAATAATGACTTCTATTGGAAGCACTTGACATATAATAAATATTTTCAAACCTTAATGAGGATTCTCTTAGAAGAAAAAAGAGAATGAACTCTCAAAATGATATAATTGATAAAATAAAAACTCCATTTTTTTACACTCCGAAAACTGGACTCTATATACCCTACTGAAAAGGGTAAAAAAAGAATGGGGAAAATGGTCAGTTATTTTTAAGAATAACATATGCTATATGGTTCATAGAAAGGAGACCCCAAATTTAAAAATTATTTAATTTTTCATTTGTAATCTAATCATGAATACTTAGGGTTTAAATTTGTGTAAAATATGAGCTACAACATTTAATGAGTCAAAAGAATGTAATTCCTTTATTTTCAAGATTTTATATGATTCAAAATGTTTTTATAGGAATTCTGGTGAAAGAAAAAGAAAAATAATATTTTAAAAACAAATTTCTCATTAAATTGATGATATTTAATTGTTACATGTTCTACACTTATACAACCTATTTCTATTTAATAATGGTAAGGGTCTCTATGTATGTGTAAAATGGCTACCATTATGTAGCTCATGGATATCATATAAGGTTATGGGGATTTACCATGCTCTGGTAACACTCCTAGACTACCCAAACCTAGCTCTAAGATTACACATACAAATACTTTATAAATTTGGTATTACACTTATGAAACTCTAATATACCATTACACAAGATATGTTTATCCTTACAAAAAACCATTATGTAGGTTGAATACATTACACAATACCCATACACATCCACTCTACCTTTACATAATGAAGAATAATTGATACAAACTACCATTAAAAAAATCAAATTAAACTTATATAGGTCAGCAATAACCATGTTATGTGTATTATATTTCTTCCAAAACTTTATTATATGCTAATTTAACCTTATATAAGCCTTGAAAGTTTACGGTTATAATTATGAAACACCCACTATATATGAGTAGAGGTAACATACCCTTAAATATACCACATTACCTTAATTAGGGTAATGATAAATTTTAAAAAATATATTTCCGTTTAAAAAACATTATAAAATAACACAAAAAAGGATTCTAATTAGTATTAAAATTCCTCAACACATTAGAAAACAAAAGAAATATTAGAAAAAAAGAACATGCGTGAATGAAATTATCAGGATGTTAATCATCATATATGTTATATTAGGACAAAAAATCATCATCAATGATATCAAAGTATCGTACATGAATATAAATAATTAAATCTTATAAGTTTATCATCAATATTTTAATAACTTCATGGATTCACTTATAACATGACTAACCTGTGGATATGAAATAATTTTCAAGAAAATAAGTTTAAAAAATAATCATAAGGAATCTATAAAAATAATAAGGAAAATTTAATAATCAAATTGATATATAAGAATCGTTAATGGATTTGTACATAGAAAAATTTTTCTTTATAAGAATAGTGAAAATATTTCTTAAAAAATAGGGGAAATTTCAATTTATTACGATACCATGAAAATCAAATAATTTAGAAATTATTTCATGATGAAATTTATCTGAAAATTACCATTGAAACCATTAATAGAAGCATAAATGTATAGAATGATCATGATGATAATAAAATAAGTTATTTTCACAAACATTTAAAATAAAAAATAATTTCAATCAATTATTGAAGGTTTCAAAAGTGAATTTTTGGTGAATAATTAGGGAAATTATTTCTAGAATCCATTTACCATAAGGTCATATATCATTAAAAATAAAATTAGGAAATAATTTAAGTTATAAAATTAAATTCATTAAAAATTATATATAACATGGATAACTTGTTAGGAATAATGACATTAAAACCATACATCGATGTTTTTTTGAAAAACCTTTTCCACCCTTTTATGATGGAATACCCCTTGGAAGAAAGATCATGAGATGTAACATAAAATTCTTTGAGTATAAAAATATTGATGATATTATATGTCAAAATTCTTTGTATATACAAAATAAATAAATATATGAGCATCAGTAAAAAAATGTCTCAAAGTAAGAATTTTGAGATGGGAAATCCCTATAACATGGGAAATTTCTAAATAAGAATGGCATTGAATGATAGAACACAACTAGAATATGTGAAACCTATAATTTTACATTAATAAATATGTTAAAAATTCCAAGGAACTATATGAAACATATTAAATATAACACTTATTCATAACCTGGATTATGTCCTAATGAATTGTAAAAGATTCAGTCAAGATATATTTTATTTAGGTAGAATATAGACCATATAAAATGATGGATAATCATAATAGAATAGGTATATTAAAAACCATTATTTAGATAAATATCCATAAGAAATATAATATTAATGGCGTTATAATTAATAAATTAAGTTTTTATGTTAAGAGATTGTAAAAAATATAAATTATGTGGAAATACAACATATTACAATCTGAAGTCTTATCAGAAAAAATATTTCAGTAACATCATCAATGATATAAAAGAATAACCAAATTAATGCAAATTGAGATAAGAAATCCCCTAAATTGAGTCCTAAATCTCTAAATATTTTATTTAAATCCCCATATTGAGAAACCCACTTTTTTTACACCTTAATCCTTATAGGATAAAATATTGATGAGTCTAGAGAAACTATTTCTTGGAGAATATTTTTGGAAGGGATTTGGATTGGTCATGGATGATATATGTTGGTCAAAATGTGTGAGGAAGAGGACTTGATGTATCCTTATATAAGAAAGTAGAGGGTCATATGTGAAATTAATTAAATTATAAAATAAAAATAAATCAATTACCGTGTTCTTATGATGAATTGGTATATTTTGAAGATAGGATATGGATGAGTTTAATTCCTCTCATTTGATAAAATTTAGAAATTTTTGGGTTATTTTTTCACCATTATCTATTGGTTTTGTCCTTATACTAATCATTTTAACTATTATCACTATCTAAAAGTTTTTTACACTTGAGGGGTCAATAATGAATCTATTAAAAAAATAATTTTCCTTTAAATAGAAATTTTTTATATGATCAACAATATACTATTAATATTAAAAAGGATGGGATTATTATTATTTTTAAATAATTTAGGAAAATATTATTTAACATAATATAACCTTTAAATCATTTTTTGGAATATTCATATTATTTAAATTAATGATATCATGATAATAATAAAAAATGAAATATAAAAAGTTCACGAATCACAAATATTTTTTATTTAGCTAAACAATTCCTGGGACATAATAATTCCAAGAATAAATATCACATTTTGACATTTTAATATTAATTACATGATTATCTCCTACTTTAACAATAACTATATCGATTTAGTGTTGGAATTAATGAATTTACTTCATCATTAAAAATTAAAAGTAAACCACCCTGATAAAAAATCATTATTTTTAAATAGAAAATTTAGAATCAGTCATAAGCTCATTTTATCCTTATTATAAAATATTAAATCAACTATATGGATATTTAGTTTTTATACTTTCCTAAAACTTTTATTAAATTCAATATCAAAGAAAAGGGGACATAAAATTCCCCAATTTTAGAATAATTTATAACTTTTTAGAAACAAATTATCCAATAATATAAATTTACAAGTTATGTAAATTTATATTCCTTATCAATATTATTTTCAACAATAATTAATCGATTTACTTATATAGAGGTGAAAAAAATAAACCATGGTAACTATTTATAATTAAAAAGATAAAATGGGTCTATTTAAAATAAATGATCCTCTTGATTCAAAATATGAAATCCATTTTTCATGATTTAATTATTTGATGTTGTAGATATTAATTTGATATAATTATTTTAAAAATTGAAAAAGTTCTTTTAGATGGATGTGATTCTAATCCCAAAAATGATATGGTACCTCAACCAAGTATAATGATGATTCAAATGTAATTACATGGATTATATAATATTAAATTATTATCATGTTTATTAATAGTGAAATTAAAATCATAATTATACATTTTAATGAAATAAAATGAACTTTTGAAATAACTATTATTTTTTACTACTCATTAAAAAACAATATTTTTAGAAAAATAAAAAAAATGAAAAAAATATAATTTAGATATGATAGTCTCAAAATTTATAAAATTTATATCAAATAAAGTATTAAAGATTGGTGAAGAAGTTAAAATATTCAATCAATAAAGAAATAAATACTTTAAAAAATGTATCAATGAAAATAAAATTATTTTACAAATATTTTAGTGATTAAATCCTAATAATTAATCAATAATTTTTTATTGATTAATACTATTATATATATATGTTAGGTTCTTTGGGGTATAATTATATTAAAAACACCCACCCTAGACACACATGTCGGAAAGGAAAACCATATTCACCAAGGGATAACCCACCAATCAAGTGTTATTTATTCAGTATATGTATCAAAGACCCAGTGGGAATAAATCCATTAAATGGACTAAAGGCTTTAAAACTAGCTGTAAGGACCAGTGCAACATCATGCCTACATCATGCCTGTGTCATGTTTAATATAATAGTGTTATTTAGGGGTTCTTTTTTCCCTGATGCATTGTGTCTTATATGTTGTTGTACATAGTATTCTAATAAAATATCAGGATATTGTATGTGAATACTGATATGAATATACATGAATATTAAAGATAAATATCTATCATTTATGAAATTATATATGATGATAGGTAGTTTGAATGAAATTATAATTGAGGTTAGTGGTATGAAGATAGGGCATCCTTAGTTACACATTTGTTATGTTTTATTGAGAATAATTACAATGTGATTTTAAATATTTCATAAATATTCCATATTTATTTAATTAAGAGAAAAAATTGATGTACTTTAAAAATACAGAGATATCTAGATGATTAGAATATGGTTTTATAGAATTCAGATTAAGGTTTTGCAATAAATAATTGTCTTTAATTATTTTATATACAATCATTGATATTTTAATTAATCTGATGATTTTTATAAATATTATGATATAATCCTTTATTTTGATTTATTCTATATCAATCATTATTGTGTAATATCTTATGTTATGGAAAATTTACTGTAAATTAGCAGTTATTTATTTGTATGTGTTTGAATTTAATTATGGTTGAGTGGTTCTGGTTTGGTATAATAATGTGATTGAATATATAACTTTTTTTTAAAAAATGTAATGTTTATGGGATGAAAACAAATTTAAAACGGTGAAATATTTTGGGTTTAATTTAATCATTATATGATATTAAAAAATAAAAATAAACCCAAAAATAAAATGATTTATCATACTAAAATCATATGTGTAAATATATCACAAAACATTATTCCTAAAATTCTTATAAATATTTAAAATCCATCTTATTTTATGAAGGGGCATGTTTAATTATTACCATGATGAGTGTATGAAATAATCTATTATCATAGAGGTAGAAAATTAATAAATTGATCCACAAACGTTTCATATATATTTCCAAACACTAAAGGGCTTTTTACCACATTCATTATATGGAAAATTTCATTTATAGAAGAAGAGGATATTCACTATGGATTAGTAGTATCTCAAACCCAACAAGAGGGTCAAATATTCCTATATACCTATCATTATCACTCTTAAATTCATAAATTGCAGTGAAAAAATTAAAATGACAAGGGTATCATTGCAAGGAATTTGAGTGTTACACATATTTGAGTGTTCATTCATTGAACACTTTAGAAAATAATATAAATTCTGTAAATGATCCATAAACTTGGTTTTAATTGATGAAACAATATGGGTGAAATGGATGTACACATACTACATCGTATGTAATAGTTTTATTTTTAATTACATGAATATTTGACATATAATAACTTATGCTACATTTATTGTACATTTTTCGAATGCATGGGTTTCATATGAACATCGATAACTTTTCCACTTGCATTATAATCATATTAGGACATAATTTAAACTTTAAATACTCAATTTGAATCAATATTAACCCTTTTGTGTATAATTTTTTCAAATCCTATTTATTTTCAACAAAAAATTGGTCCAAAACATTATCCATGTCTAATGATTAAACAATGTGACCCTATAGGCATCATAACATTGAAAAAAATATAAAATTTATGTTTCATAGATTTAGTCAATGAGTGGCCTCTTTAAATAATTCATTGTAACTCATGCTACATAGGTGTTTGATTGGATCTATATCATGCATACTCATATCTATAGGTGAACAAGTCCACCACAATATATATCATATAAATTTCTTTTAATAACTATATAATACATTTTCCATCAAATTAAGAGACCACTATACATGAAATATGTGAATATAGAATGGAAAAACTCATCTTATTCTGGTTCCAAAAAAGTCTAATCATGATGGTGAATAGATCATATATCACCAATCCTATATATGATAACAAATTATGTTCATAATCTAAGTAGTTGACCACATCATTTTGACTCATATAATCATGGGCATGCCATTTTTATGTCTAATTAAATCATAAAGTGAAAAACGAATTTCAAATAATAATTATATATATTAATATTATTTTATTTTAGTTAAATATTCATTATATATCATAAATATTTGTTACCCAGAATCATACAGGATTTGTTTTATTCAAAACTAGATATATAATAAATAATTATCATGAAATATATTAAAAAAATTAATAATGATATTATAACATAACATTCTTCTTAGTAATATCCTAATTAAAAAAATTACATCATAACCACAGGTAGAGGAAACATAAGAAAAGGTGATCTCAGATGCTTATTGTGGCTAAAAATTAAAGAAATTAATCCATAACTATAAGTTGAAATATGTTTAGTGTAAGGGTATGAGAACATGATCATAAAAATGAAATAACCAATATTTTAAATAACTATAATAATATATTATTGTATTATTCATTATCCTAAAAAATATATAAGTCATTGGAATACAAATTTACAAATAATCAATCCGGATCCATGAGAATATATCATAAGCAGACGACATAAATTTTTAGAATACACTTATTCATAAAAAATCATTTCCATAGTCATGTATCACTTATAAAAATATCACAGTTGAAAAAAACTATAGTGGATTAAGATAACTCCAAATTCAATAATTTCCCTAGTTATGATTTACTTTAAAGAATATCTTATTTGAGGCAGTACCTTAATGAACTGGTATCAATTCACATTTTATTCGATTTTCACTCATTGGGTATAAATTAAATCACAACGCTATGGAAGGAAACATAATTATGAGAAACCCTTGTGAAAATAGGAACCATATATATGATTTCAAAAATAAAATAATAATAATAATCTTATAATCATAGTGTATCCCATGTAAAAGAAATGGGATTTATAAAGATTTAATCATAACATAATTAACCAGTGGAATGAAAAAGGATTAATATAAAATGTTCTCAAGACATCATCATTATAATACATCTAGAGAATTAAATTGGAAATTATCCTATGAAAATATCCCTAGGGACTCTTAAAATTCCATAATTTAAGATTACATAAATAAAAAATTCCATTGAAAGAACATTTTTACATTTTTGAGTACTGGGAAAATATAAATGTCGTTCTTTATCATGAAAAATAAATAAATTACTTGAATACATAAGAAAATATATTCATTTAAAATAACCATGGGAATATTTAATTGAACATTAAATGAAATTAAGGGTCTTTACAATTTGAAAATTTATTTATGTTGTACATGTTGAAATTGAACATTCTTTTCAATCATTTTTACAGGTCAATAGTTAGTTGTATAAAAAATAGTTCAAATGATTCCTTTTAATAATTTGTAAAATAAATAAATATTAGATAAAATTGTCATTCTCAATAATAATTTTTTTATAAAAACATAGTTGAATCAATTTTCATCATTGTGACATTGGGGACAAAGTGGCCTCACTAAAAAAGAAACAATTTAGAAATCTATTATTTAAAATATTTTCTCAATGAAATTAAATACTAAAGTGGGTAAAATTGAAATAATACTTGAAAATTATTCAAATAATCATAATATAATACAATATATCTGGTTTAGAGGTGTAACAACCTTACTTGACATACCATTAAACTGATAGTCGGTCCTGTGTGTCACATGGCCTCAAACACACCTCCCCGTATGGCAGAGGCTCCGACTAGCAGCATAGGTGTAAGGAGGTGATAGTTGGAAGAATTTAACATCATGTTCAATGTTTAACATTTATTAAATGATATGGAAACCAATTTATAATAGTGAAAGTGGTAATAATAATTTAATAGAAACAAATATAGAATAATATCATATCAACTGAATATATAAATGGTTGACACTATCTTAGAAAAATGCATGTATGATAGATGATACTATAAGTACAGGATGTAAAAACTACAATAATAAATTAAATGTGATAAAATAATAACTTCCCAACAACTATCACCCCAATAATCATGAGAACCACCTCATCCCTGTGCCACATGCTTTTCCTAAAGCCATAAATCCATCAAAATTTAGAAGCCACATGCTTCCATTTATCTGTAACTGTGATAATAAGGTATACTATGGTACCAAATGACACCCAATAAGGGTTTTATATATAAAAATTAGTAGGTTGACACCCATTGTGCCTATCCCAATACATTTTTTGTAATATAAATAATAAGTGTGTCATCATATGTAAATGAAAGGTAGTAATACATACTAAACCAAAAACATTAGACTGGGTTCCACATGGGCACCCATCCAATCACCTAATTTGGCCTAATCCATCTTCTCTAAACCTAGAGTGTCCTAAAATGGAATATTGGGTGAGATAAGATTTAACAAGGTGGTATGTCACCATTCTTGTGATTGGGCATGTTAGAAATGTCCCTAAATTTCCATTTTCTAATTATTCAATCCACTTTTCTTAAAAATATTGATATGATCTTAAATTATATTCAAAATTCCCCATAAAACATTTATTCATCCTTTATATATACAATGATATGACATGATCCCATCCATAGAAATATGATGCGACTCAACATGTATAACTCCAGGGGACCAACATATGACCAATGCCAGGGATTCCATCCATGGACACCAAAGAATGATGTCCCATGTGTCACTCAGTGCATGGTGTCAAAAGTCAATCACTAACCTCCAAGTCCATACCTGATATCATATGTAGGGGCTCGAGTCTCCCTTATGTCCTAGTACAACCATCATTCCTAGGATCCAATCCAAGGGGCCTCCCCTATGGAATTTTCGTCACTCTTCTAGAGGTAAAAATATATAACAATCAGCAAGAATGTCTTAAGAACTGATGATATCTTTGCTGATGTGATAAAAAAGCATCATAATTTCCAATAGAAATGCATTACATTCCATCCAAGGGGTCCGTAAATAAGAACACCTTGTTTCACCTTTGGATCTATGATAAATCCATTGCACATGAATTTAATTTGAATTATGTCATGTACATAGAAAGAAATAAATGGTGTGGCCTTTCCACCCTTTACAATTCATTTTTTAAAACATTCCAATTATACAAGAATGGTTGACCATGACCAACATGCCATTCCATTTATTATATTTCACAAAAAAAAAGATCATTTAGATAATGAAATTGGAGTGGCCATACCAACCATTTAAATTACATTTAAACATTTCATTTAATCCATTATAAATAGAGCTCAACAATTACAAGGCTCAAAGAGGCACTTAGTAGGTGACATGGTCAAATTAGGAAATTACTCAAATGGTAAATCCCACATATTAATGAGATAGTAAAAACCTTAAGAGGGTCTTGGAACATTTTTGATTGATGGAGGAGTGTAACAAGCATGCACTTAGTAGGTGCAATGTTTTTTTGATCATTTATATAGAAGAAAACAGGAAACTCCATTAAAATATAACAACATGGGCCTTGTAATAACATGCCTCATAACAATCAACGATAGTAAAACCTAAATAAACAACAATGATATAAGTAAAATCATGATATAAATAACTATTCATTACTTTTTAGTTTTCCTAACAACAAAACTCACGCTAGGGGATTTATTATAAAATCATGAAATTATTTATCAAACCATTCATTTAGAATAATTAAACATAATTTCAAGAGTCTTACTCATTTCACATTTATGAATAATTTATTCTAAAAAAATGATGCATAAAAATATCATTAAATATAGGAAATCCATTACTTTATTATTGAATTTAATGGGAAAAAGGAAAGGATCCTACCGTAGGATGTATTCCAAGATGAATACTTTACACTTGATGATGTTATCCAAAACCACTTTAATATTATCCTTTCAAACTCCAAGCATACACACCATTTCATATACACAAGGAAAACTAGACCCTATGAACATATTCACATGGCCATGAATATATACAAGGGGATCATTATACACATGAACATAAATGAATAGACCCATTTACAATCATTCATGTATGCATTTTTCATTTTATACCTAGGCTCACCTAGGCCCATATATATATTCTCTACCATGGGTGAATATAAAAATAATAGGTGAACATATATATTAATATTACTACCTATGCATACATGGTATGTTTCGTTTGACTTTGGAGACTCTAACCGACCTCAAGGATGACTAATTTCACAACAAAAATAACTAGGGAAACTAAAAAGAAACATTTAAAACAAAATGGATGAAGAAATCATTACCTATAAATTGATGGAGAAGTAAAAAAAACTCCAAACTGCCTTGCCTTCAGTGGTTGATTCTAGAATATGAACAAATGAGTCCTAATAGAGCATTAACACCCCCTAAAACCAAAATAGAAATATAAAACTATGTTATACCCAAACCATAGGGTTCATTTGAAATTAATAGACAACGAGGAGAGGAAAAAACTAGACAAATGGAATAGGACGGATCCATGAGCTTTAGTAAAAGACTTTAACCAAGAAATATGAAGGAAATTGGAGTTATCTTTGATAGGATAGGTGAATATGAAAGGATGCTGAAAAAAAATGTTAGAACGGGAGGTGGTGTTAATAATGTGAAATAGGAGGGAGAGATAATGACATGTTTAGGAGATTTTTAAAATTTTTTAATCTTAATTTATTTATTTATTTAAAAAAACATACATCTTATTTAGGGTCACATGATTATCCAAACGGTACACCAACCACACGAAACACTAAAATAGTTATTATTCACGAATTTTCAACTAGTTACATAATCACATCAACATCTCATCTAGAATATAGCTAATGGTTCTCACCACCTTCGGATTTAACACTTAAAAGGGGAAATTCCCAAACAATGTCCCCTTCCACCATTGTAATTCCTTATAAGACACACCCTTAGTAATTTTAACAATGATCCTGGAATGATTCCAAAATGACCAAGCAGTCAATTATGCTCTGAACTCATTTATCTTGGTTGATCCAGCTTCTCATGGAAAGCCCTATCTATAAAAACTTCACTCATCTCCACTTGGAGACATGAATGAAAAAGATCTTCACAAACCATAAACAATAGAAATAAGGGTACAAGTTGAGCCAATCTAGCCAAGTAGTCAATAAGATTCCCAACTAATATGGAAGGTGTTTTATAACACGAACTATGATGTATTAATTCAAGGAATATTGTGTTAATAATGAACATGCTAACCAAATTATCAAACTAAATTTTAGTGATGTTCCTTGGTGAAAACTCTAGATGATCAATTTAAACCATCGTGATATGGAATTAACAAAGGTGTAATCCTAATCCAACCCCACTGAAATCATTACACTTTATATAAAAACATATGCACCCAATGAAGTATCTGGGAAAACCCCAAGCTTATTAAAATAAAGTATAAGAAACTAACCCCAAGTAGTAAATACTCCAAGATTATGAGTGATACATTGTTACTAGGAAACGATGTCCATATTAGATCATTGACCAAGGTTAGAGTGGAATCCACTTGGAATTTGAGTTAATGGAAATAACATATGGTGTCCAAGATTCTGTCAAAGCCCTTCTTACTTAAGAAGCCGAATTTCCATCAGGATTAACCATGCTACGATATAAACCACACATCCAACATGTCATGCTAGGAAAACCTTCAAAACAAGACCAACATCTTTTAAACATTTATTTGGAATAAGAATAACACTCTCATAGTGAATTAGGGTGATTTTGTGATTAAGGAAATTCTCACATCATTTTAAATTGAAAACTAAGAGGAATCCACGAAAAAAAGAAAATAATGGTCGAACCAATCTCAATTACCTTATTTTTAGAGAAGCTTGGTGTCACCTGCCGATGCACCAACATTATCTGATCACACACTTTTACCACCTATGGAAATCCATGATTCTCATGATTATCCTATAATTTCTATAAATCATTAGTAGTTTTCCTAGGGTTTCACACATAGCCAAAAATTTATACATCGTGTTTTCGAGAAATCACTGACACAATTCAAACTTTCCAGCCTCAAAGGCATTCAAGAACAAACCGTCATTTTTCAAATAGTCCTTTTTGTATTCCTCCTACTTGGAAGGAACATTATCACCACAACCATCATGAAACACCGTACCATAAGAGTGAACTAGAAATCAAAATAAAATAAATATACATTTCACTCAAAAATAATGGTAGGTCAAAGCCATCATAAACACAAACATTTTTTAGTATTAGAATGAAACCAAAACCAAATCGACTAGCATGTTAAAACAACCAAGTATTGTAAATTCATCCAGAGTGTTTCGATGAACTTGATTTATTTTTAACTCTCGCGCCACTCTACTATGGATATGAGTTGAGACCATAATCAACAACATAAAGATTAACGATTCCACTGAACTCAACATGTTTGTAACATCATTTATAACATGAAGTGTACCATATATGCGAAGACATACTAGTAATAGGTTTTAGAAAAAATAGAACATCATGAATACTATCCATAGATTTTCAACCTTATTTATTCATGTATCATAGGACCCACACAAGAAATTTTACCCAAAGTAATATTACCTCATACGATAATTAACCCGAAAGTCCACATGCTATGTCATCCAATTCTGTGGAAGAAGAAATATTCATATAACCTACGAAGTGTCTGACCACGATCAAGGAATGTCTATCCAATTGGAACCAAACATTGATAGATGGTAATAAATGTAAAAATAGAAAATATTCAATGAACACCCATCAAAATAAGGGATAAATTTAGAAGCTAGATGTATTTATAAGGGAAAAAGACACATTAATGGCACCAAATTTCAAAAAAATCAATAAATTAGCTAGGAATAGAAGCTCTAAGGGTGATACCTCCCATAGGCTAGCCCATCAAAAATCAAAAACTTCGACCCTATCACTAGGCAACATGAACATAAATAGCCAGATCAAGAGACTACCATCCAACCCATTTCTTAAATGAGAGGAAACCTACATAATAAACATATGATTATATTACAAAGAATATCAATGAGAATATCGAACTACCATTGCACAATTATTTAAATGGAGGAAACTGTAGATGGTTCCATTTTCAGTTCATTACATCTATTTGAATTTAAATTCATAAGATATAAAATATTAAAAAACAATCAACCATGTATATCAAGAATGTATCATAAGTCATTATTTTGAAAATTGTAAACATGTATTAACATACTATCTTTATTTGAAAATTTATCATGTTAATTTATTTTAATAGATAAGGAAACCAACATGGGTCCCATAATCCATCCTAATTTTACCATAATGTAACACAATATATGTTTCATAAATATTGAAATTATAAATACCCTAAGAGGTTTATCTCATGTGGAACATGCCCCAACTAACCTACATGGGTCCAATTGTGATTTTTTGTATTTAACCAATTCATTTCATATAAAAAATTAAACAATATAAAAATTCATAATCATTACACAATACAATAAAGACATATATAACTGTCCCATTATATGGGTTTCTATCTACTAGTCCCTAGAGCAACCGTACACTTTATAGTTGGCATTTGGATCTCATTATTCAATACTAATTTAATTTATCATTTAAAAATTAGTAGCCATTTATTTTTTTTAAAACTCATTCAATAGTTTTACAAATATCAAGGAATGTTCAAATACATGGGTTACCTTTTCCTAGTTATAAGGAAACTATACACCTTACCACCAAAAGTTGGTTCTCATTTAATCACAACTATTTTCCATATCCCATGATACCAATTACATCATGAAAAATAGCATGTTATCATAACATCTAAACAAAAAATATTATATAAACATAGAATCATGGAATATTGTCTTAAAATGAATGATAAAGGAATAACTAAACATAGAATAGCATATAAGGCATAGATCAAATCAACAGGTAATATATAAATTAAACTAAATGGCTTGGCATGTGCATGACATGCAAATTATTTGTACCTATTATGATTCTTATAATTATCTATCCTTACCATGTGATTCCAAGGGTAAAATTACATAAAAATCATACTAAATAAGTAGTGGGAAAATAAACCATTCACTCTAGGTGAAATAATATCAACTATAACAGAAAAAATCATAAAAAAAATCCATAACTTGACCACTTGGACATTTCATGTACATGGAGTGATCAGTCCCAAGAACAACTATTTGAAAAGATATTAAAATTTCCATGAATCCTTTCTACTAGCCCAAAATAGTAATACTAAAGAAACAGAATTCTCTACTACCACTTTGTAATGTCCTGACTCAAATTACCATTTAATAGATTTCCATACCACAATGTCATATGTTCTCAAAAAAGCCTCCCAGTATGGCAGAGGCTATCGAAAATTAGTGAGGGTGTAAGGAGGTGATAGTGGGGAGACTATACACTCATGATCATATTTTCATAGTAGTAAGAAGATAAGGAAAAAAATTGACAGTAGTGGTAGCTGAAATAATAAATTAAGAGAAGAAATAGAATAATAATATAATATTTATGAAATATGATAATGGACGATACAAAAATTACATTGATTCATGTATGATAGATGATGCTACAATTATAAGTTAACAAACTATGATATGCAATTCAAATTGATAAAAGAATATGTTCCCAAAAGATACTCCCCTGAGAATCTCGAGAACCAGCTTTATCCTCTACCTCATGATCCATCATAAATCCATAAATTAATCAAAAACTAGAATATAAACTCTTCTAGTTATCCCTAACTACGGTCATAAGCGCTACTCAGGTACCAACCAACACCAGAGTAGGGTGTGAGATATAAATCTCTGTAGGATGTCAACCATGGTGACTAGCCCAATCCATTATGACTAATATAAATAATGTATGTGTCAATATAAATAAATTCAAGGAAGTAATATATACTAATCTAAAAACATTGGTCTGGGTTCCACTTAGACTCCCATCCAATAACTTGATTTTTTCTTGAGCTGGTGTTTCTGGACCAAGAGTATCCTGAATTGGAAAATTGAGTGAGATAATTTTAAATAAGGTGGGATACACCCAGGCTTATGATTTGGATTGGCAGACACGTCCCTACCTTTTCATTTTCAAAGGATTCAATCTCTTTTTTTTAAAAGATTGACAAGATCACAATTTCATTTAAGAAATACTTATAAAACAATTATTCGACCTTTATAGACATAATGACACACCCGAATCCCATCATTAGAAATCCGAAGGGACATTCCAAGTATCACTCATGGGGCTCAGGAAATGGACAATGAGAAAGTGTTCGTCCATTGAGATCCAAAAATGATGACCCATATGTCAAATAGTTCATAGTGTTAAAAGTGAAGAACTATCCTCCAAGTCTATACATGGTATTTCATGTAGGGGCCCAAGTCCCCCTCATGGATTGGTATAAGCATCATGCCTCTGATCCCATCAATGGGGTCTCCCCTATGGAATTAGTGTGACTAGTCTAGTGCTAGAAATAGATAATGAGTAGCAAGTCTATCACATGAATATCTTATATCTCCCTCTATGTATTTACAAATAATTAAAAGTTCCAATAGAAATGCACAAGAGTCATCCGAAAGGGTCTATAAATTAGAACCCATTGTTTCACCTTCAACATTAAGATAAATAAATTAAACATGCAGTTCATTTCAATTATGGAATGTATACTCATTAAATTAATAGTGTTTCCTTTCTAAACTTCATAATTAATTTCATTTAAAACATTAAAGTTATCTAATGATGGTTGGTAATCATGAATATTCCATTACATTTAATAATGATCCCTTAAACCATGCTAAGGTACATAATGAAAATGTTGTGGTTAGAATTCCCATTTCAATTACATTTAAACATGTCATTCAATCCAATAAAAATAGAGCTAGTAAATTACAAGGCTCAAATAGGCCCTTAGTATGTTCCATGGCCGAATTGGGAAATTACCTACATGGGCAGTCCCAATTATTATTTTCCAAGTCAATCCGTTAGGATGGACTTGGTCGATTTATCATTTTTATGGAATTTCCCAATCATGCACATAATAGGTTAAGAGGTTCAAGGATCATTTATATAGATAAAAGGGTCAAATACATTTAAATATATCAAGAGGAATCGTGTACTAACATGCCTAAAAAACAATTACAGTCAAGGATAACGAAACACCCATGCCATAAGTCAAAGAATTATTTAAATAAATAATCAATTCTTTTTTGTTTAGAAGATGACTCACCAAACCTGATGGGTTTTATTATAAAAGAATGACATTTTTTATGAAACTATTCATTTAGAATCATTTAAAATCATTTCAAGAGTCTTATAAACATAAAATTTAAAAATCATTTATTCTAAAAATTGAAGTATAAAAAACTTGTAATAAAAAAGGAAAGGGATTAGTGCATTATTTCATTTAAAGGTGAAAAAGGAAAGGGATCCTACCTTTGGAATTAGATCAATAAAAAAACTGAGAACATGATGACTTTATCTACAGTAAGTCAAAGCTACTCCTTCCCACCTTGGAGTGTATTCACCTTTTCATATAAACAAGGACACATAACCCCTATGCACATATTCTCATGGACATGAATATGTGCAAGGGGATCCATTCAATCAGGCTCATAAATTCATATACCAATTAACACTC
Source organism: Viscum album (assembly GCA_963277665.1). Taxonomy (NCBI): domain Eukaryota; kingdom Viridiplantae; phylum Streptophyta; class Magnoliopsida; order Santalales; family Viscaceae; genus Viscum; species Viscum album. The sequence goes on from OY728134.1 coordinate 1,258,580,370, forward strand.
ATGAAAATATGCATTTTTTATATTTTAGATAAGAACACCTAGACCAATATATATATATATTCACATCTATGGGTGAATATAAATATAATTGGGGAACTTACATATAAATATGCCTACCTATATATAAGCGGTAAGTCACATTTGACTGTGGAGATTCAAAACCACAAAAAAAATGACCAATAACACTACAAAAATAACTAGGGTATGTACAAAAAATGTACTAAACAAAATAATAGAATAAATTCTTACCCTAAAATTTATGGCAAGTGGACCAAAACACAACAAACCACCATGCCTTCGGCGGTGGATGTCAAAATAGGATCAAATTATTCTTGAGAGATCCTTCACTTACCCTAATAATGAAATATGAATAAAAAACTAGGTAAAACACTAACCCTAGGTTTCAACCTAAATGAACAGACACCAGGGAAAGGGAAAAACACTAGACCAATAAAAGAGGAGAGAGTCATGTGCCTTACCTAGTGATTTCAAGCAAAAAATAATAAGGAAACTTGTGGAATCATCATGAAGAGAGGTTCCAGAAGGAGGGAGGCCATGTGGGCCATGAGAGAATTAGAGGGGTGTGCATTGTGTGAAACTAGTGGAGGATAAGAGTGTATTTTTATTTTTTTTATTTTTTTTATTTTAATTAATTTTTAGATTTGAAAAAAGTAGGTGCATGATTATGGTTACTCGGTCATCCAAACCATGTGCCAACTATGCGACACCCACTACATAGGGATTTCACCTCTCATGGTTTGTAACACATGGTTAGAAAAACTATCCAAAAACTGCAAAATGAATAGTGTTGAGTTACTACCAAACTGGAAATAACTATATGAGCTATGTACATAGTTTGGAAAAACCATGCACAACACTTGCATGGAATTTCTGATCCTCTGATCAAGTTTGAATGGTTTCTCTTGGGGATGCATGGTGTCAGGAAAAATGTTCATCCTCTACAGACCATAAAAACATTTGATTTATGGATCCTGATTCTTTGGGAACTCGATAAGACCATTAAAGGACCTCTCATGCCATCCCCCCAAGTCTATAAAATACACTTAGAAGTGTTACAACTCTTAGAATTACATTATGAAGATCGGTTTTAAAAACAGTTGGCCCAGTAATCAAAAAAATACAAATTACATTAGATTTTTGTATAATTAAAAACATGGGTCATTACAAGAAGAAAAGGATCATATAACTTCCCAAAATGTAAATTTATTATATGCAATCCAAAATATATATGATATTTTATAATAAACTTTTGTATCAAATCATGTCTTATTTCTTATTCATTTGAAAATTAGTTAAAATAAATATATATTTATGAAAAAAATACTATAACTCTATTAATATATTATATACAATAAAGCATTCCATTATAATTTATGATTAATATTTTATTAATAATTCATCATCAAAATGAATATTCAGGTGAAAATTGGTTTCTTTTTTGTGAATGTTTTGGTTGAATGGTTATATTTTTTACACCGTGTCAAATATTTCATCATATCAAGAATCATAATTATATCATAGTTTTCATATTTACTCATTATAAAACATTTATAACTATCCATATATGATGATTATGAAAAGTTACATACATCACTATGTATATACGGTAGCCCATGTATACACAGGAGTGATGTTTCCACTATTTTACAGAGATAAATTTAATAAGAATAAAAAAAATCATCTTAAAATGATAAAACATAGAATATAAATATCATATATATTCATTAAATATAATATTATTTATGTTCATGTATTGAGTTAATTTAAAATGAATCACATCACTTTGTAGGGGTGGTGGTCCATAAGTACACACAAGCGATGTTATAATTTTCCAATGGATTGGATGTAGATTGAAAATGGAATTAATATTAAAATAATAATATCTATATACAGTGTACATACATATCCCATCATGAAATTATTTTTATATCATAGATGGACGAGTTATATGAATATATAAGCATGACAATGTTCGATAAAAATATATACACCTTCTTCAAGTATATTCTATTGAACAAAAACATAAGGAATATTATATGTATCTTTTTGAATGAAAAGAACCCTAATGACATGGATCATGATTTTGGAAGATTATTTTTGTATATAATGTTACAAAAAAACACCTCAACATGTGTGTATAAGTTATAAGATAAGGTTGCATTTTATAAGTAAGGTGTGTGAAAACATGTATACATTTGAAACATTAATATATAATATATGTCTTTCTCAATTAATGTGGATCGAAAAGGAAAATGATTCAAAGATAGTAATTTCAAGGTTTAAATTCGATCATGAATTCATATTAATTAAATATTTTTCTTATATTTGAATCCTTATGACTAGGTTAAACAATCTTTTAACCATATTAACCCATACCATTCTCAAATGATTTTTACCATGGTAACTATTCACTATGGAAAAAATTGAATTTATTATCTAATAATAATATTTTGATTCAAAACTGAAGTTAATTTTAAATTATTTAATTCATATATGTTCATAAATTAATTCTAATATTCATACAGAAAACTCATCTAATCAATTTTCAGTAAATTTATTTATTCCTTAAAATGAATTTATTCGCATTCCATGACAACAAATAACAATTAAATGAATTAAAATATTTATTAGTGGATAAATTATCTTAAAATTAAATTAAAATAACTCATAAATAATGGATAACATAATTTACTATGATATAAACAAAATATGAACAAAATATTATTTTTGAAAAATAATTCTATTACCTTTATAAGATATTATCTTCATGAATAACAAAATGAGATTTAAAGTTTGAATTAATTTTCATTTTATAATTGTACTACTAATATATTTAATAAAAATCATACTTTTTTTAGATATAATGTATTATATTATAATGAAAGAATTAAATATTTTGTGATATTGGTCATTTTACATTAAATAACATTATTCATAACATTTAAAAATGAGTACTTGTTTATTAGTAATTAATGAATACCATTAAATTAATGAAAAACGTTAGATATATATTTCATAATTCAGTTATCAATATTCATACACATTTTTACAATGTTTAGGTTATACTTATAATATTTATTATTAAAATTTCAATAATATTTTCTGTTTTGTTTAAGCATGGTGTTGAATTTAAAAAAATGCATCAAATTAATTTAAGGATAAATATATCATAAAATATATGGGTGTTATTTTATACTACCCATATGATAATTTTCTACTTGAAAGTTTACTATTTTAGAATAGATAAATGAGGATTATTCTTCGCCTTTACATCCTTATGATACCATACAACTTTCTAAAGTATATATTATCAATATAAAACATTGACTATATTATAGGTTTTTTTCAAAAATAATTTCTCTATTTCTTCCAGAATTCCCATTGGTAATTCCTCGTAATATAAATTTCTATTTACTATTACGACTAATATTTATATTACATGCGTAAGATCAGGTATGAACTTCCTCTATAGTGATATATAGAGGACATCATTAACTTGCGATACGTTTTTTTGAAGATCCACGTTAAAAGTTACAACCATAATATGATAAAAAATTTGAAGGGACCAGCATATTAATAGATCATCTTTCCATTCATTTAAAATTTCATAACCCTCTTCCAAAAAAATATTTTTAGTAATAACTTATCAGTAACATATAACCCATTTTTTCATTAATTATTGTTAGCATAATTCATATATCGACTCTGATATTCCATAAATTATTGTTGAATGGATCTAACCTACATTGTAATATCATCACCAATCCTAGGTCCTTTTGTATTTCATTCCACAAAATCATCCCAATAAATTAGATTTATACATTTTCCTTCACTGATATATTCATATCTAACCATTCTAATTCTTGAATAAAAAATGTTACTGTAAGATAAATATACTAGAGGAATGTATTGAGACCATTTTTTTTTTGAAAAATATAGAAATAACATTGAAAATATATTCTTGGTTATGTGCGTCTCTTTAAAAATTTACATCTATTTAAGGATGATATGAATTTATGAAGTTCAAAATTGTTCTCAAATCATATAGAATACATTGATAGAATTTCAAATTAACTCTCATATTTGGAATAGATATAATAACTTATGGTAACCCATGAAACCTTACCACTTCATTTATATGTATATATATCATAAATATATGTTGAAGTGATAAATATTATCTAATAAGAAATGAAATTTTCTATCGTTATATGTGGATAAACTACAACCCAATTATAATTGTTGAATTAATTGTTTTGCAGAATTTGGAATGAATTATGTGGTGATGAAATCCCATTTTATTTTCAATATAGTTAATGGTTTTAATTTCCCTTTATACTTCTATCTCCAATCCTTACTTTCATAAATACTATGTAATGAATTACACACAATGTTATATCCAATAAAATGGGGTCCCACTAGAAATACTCTTTCACATATATATACATCTTCATATATCCATGATGAATACAAAAAGTTAAATAATAATCTCCATCCAATAACTCCAATAAATCATATATTTATGGGTTACATAATCTTTTCTTAAAACTTATCATTACATCACATTCATTGTTGATATCAAGATCATTCCTCACCTACTTTTACTCTTAAAAAACAGCCTTTTATAGAAATATAATCACCAAATAGATGTATGATTTAATATTCATCGAAGAAATATATCATTCACCCCATTTCATCATGATTTCATGATCTGTATTCTATAAGTCGATATGTACTGGATCTCTTATAATGTCACCACATACAAACTAATATTGTCCTTCCAAATCATAGAATCAACATTCATTTTCATCTTCCTAGGGTGTTATTGTATTATCTATTATAAAAATCACACCTTTCACAATATTGACAATTCATTCATATTATTATTTGAAATATTACAATTTCCGTCTCTAAATCTAGATTCAAATATTTTATCACATGGATTTTCAATTGGTGTAAGGTATAATATATCCCCACAATATTCTACAAGATAATGTATCATTATTAATTTTTTGATGACTCATAAAATTTCATAATCAATTCTCTACTATCGAGTTGACTGAGCATATTCTCATTGAGTAGCCTTCTTTTCAGCTCTATCAAATTTTCCTCCCAAACATATGAAAAATAGAACCTATAAACCTTTAATTTCAAAATTATAATTTGATTTTTGATTTAATGGAAAATTCAATAAAGGAATTTATAATATCCTTACATCCCAAGAAAACTAAAAATATTGGTCCCCATGGTTGCACTAGGCCATTGGTAAATAACATCCCTCTTTGAATGAATCATTGATGTAAGACCCTGACCCCATAATTATTATTCCATTGAATTATTTTATTACATTTATATTATTACAAGGAAACACATCCCATAGGTCCATTCAATTATTATTCTTGAAAATCTAGATTACATGCATGATACCAATAAAACATTGGGAAAAAAATAAAACTAGCAACACAGTAAACTGAGATAAATTGAATCTTAGAAAGCTAATTAATAGTTCTCTTCTTTATAACATGCGGAATGAAAAATAATAATGATGTGATCAAATTATTGGTAAGGGTAAATATAAATGAAAGATTAATGAATCTATCTATATGTAAAGATAAAAAATTGAGTACACTTTTCATTTACATAAATAGATAAGGAAAAATTATTATGGCACATAATAAACTGAAACTCAAGCCAAAATCAATAAAATGAGAATGAATTACATCCACAAAAATGTCGATATAAAATCATATGGACAAATATTGCTGAAACTAAATGAGGTAAATTATTTCTTAATATATGTCATGTCCAAGGGACATGAAAACCTATTACCAAAAATATCCTTCGCAAGATGGTTTAAAACAAATTCTAAAAGAACATTTATGAAATTATTTTTCTCGCAAGAACTTGTATATACATTAATGAGAAATATAAAGTCCATTCTCCCCCATAATCTCCACTGAAAATAATTCCTCCCATTGAATAATCAAAATAAATAATATTCCTTTTCAAAATATCTGTAATGAATGAGAAATACTAATTCAACAATAATTCCCCATCTAATCAAATAACATTCAATTTAATCATCATATGTCACGTGTTATAATGTTTAGGTAATAGTAATATCCATGATAAATTATATGGACATTTAAGAGAATTTAAATCCTTAACGATCATATGAAATTGGATATTTGAAAGGGAAATAAAGAATGAATCAATAAAGTTAATGTTAATAGAATACTTAGACCAATCAATTTAATCTGTCCATAGGAAGAATAAATATGATATTAACACAAAAAATACCATGTGGGGTAAAAATAGAGGGTTATTTTCATTGATTAAATAAAAGAATAAATTTTAAAAATATTCATGGGGAGAATATCATTTTATTTTTGAAAAACTTTTGAAAAATAGTTCTAAATACAGATTCCATTTAAAAAATCTTTTTTTAAAAAATTAACCTTTTAAACATTAAAATAAGGATTTAATGAAATTATAGTAGATAAATTTTTACATTACATAAGAGGTAAAAGAATAATAATTTTTTATGATAAAAAGGTTTGAAAATTTACTTATTTTGAGAGTGATCTGAATATTCATTTGAAAACATGGGAAAATGTTTATAAAACATTTTGAGTAAAGAAAATTATAAAAATTTACTAATAATTGAAAATGGTCATGAATAACTAGATATGAGTAATATTATTTATTTAAAAATGGTTATTTAATTTCCTGAAATTGAAATATCATTGAATTATTATTAGTATTATTTTGAGGAAAATAATCTTTAAACATTCCATAGTGTCTGATACCACATTGAAACATTTTAAATCATAAACTCATGAAGGAATAAAATTACCTGAAAATTATAATATCATTATAGTAATTATATTCATGAAATATCATGAAAAGGGGTAGTATATACACTATATAAAAGAAACTAGGTGCATAACAACAATTAAGTATCAACAGAATGTAAATTGAGACGAAAATACCTTACACTATCTTTTCTTTTGTTTTATGGTCTTTAATATTATATATAGTGGTTAAAAATATGTTATAACATATACCATAACCATAATCATGTTTATAATATCATATATTAACTTCTTAAAGTGTCTCATTACCCGTTTGTTGACAAACATTCATTAATTTAATCGGGTATTAATCACATAGTTCGTTAAGTATGTTTTAACGTGTTATTTATTATTAGTATTAAATATATATTGGTTTAATAATATCAATAATTTAAACCATAATTTTAGTACCATATATATATCTACTATATATTTTTCTATAATAATATATAATATTTCAAAATAAAAAATGAAATTCATCATTCATGGAGACGGTAGTCCGTACGTACTGATGATCACTACTTTCATTTCATTGTCGTGTTAAAAGAATGAAGTGTAAATGGTACATATGTATATCATAATTATATTATAATATATAATTCATCTATTTTAAAATAGTTTACTAAAATTATCCACAATATATATTCCATGTATAGCATGAATGAATCACATCACTTTGAGGGGGCGATAGTCTACTCTTCCACAACCGATGTTATCGTTTTTTCATAAAATGTAATGTATAGAGTTATGTGTTATAAAAGAATTAAATATAAATATTATATACTATAAATATTATATATATAACATTTAATAATATTTTCCATCATAATGTCCATGATGAGCGGCGGTAATGGAATATTGAACACTCATCGTTTAGGGAGGCGGTAGTCCACCTAAACATAAACATTATGTTTGTTACACATTAGATAGAGGTGTGTGTATGTTTAGGTATAAATAGTAGAATAAAAAAATCCTAGTATATTTATTGTACTAGATTTATTATATAGATATTGAATATGAAGATTTTAGGTAGGGGATAATAGAAATAAAAGATAAAAGTTTGAGGAAAGTTGTTACCTATTAATCAGGTAACTTCTTTTGGTTTTCACCAAAGTACTTCCTTGGATTACATTGAACCAAAAAAAGGATTCAAGAAGGAAAGGAGAAATTTTTGGGATCTATTTTAGAAGAGTTTGGTTGAGCCAATGTGTCTTGATATATGTGAGGAAGTTGGATGAACGAAGGCCTTTTATATTGGAGGAGGAGTGGAAACACGTGTAATATTTTAAAATAAACGAACCCCACCCATGTATTTTTTATTTTATTTGGATCAATAATGGATCAATTTTTATAAAGGTAATTATAGGGTCTCATTTCCTTTTATAAAATAGGTTTTGGAAAAGTGTATATATCGTTTTAGGCCGTAAGTTCATGGTTTAGTCCTCTATTAAGTTTAAGTTAACATTAATCATTGTAATTAATTTTCATTACATTCACTAATAATTAAGGTCAAAAACTAATTTGACCTTATTATACAGTATAATTTATAAATATTCCAAATATGGAATCTATTTTTCCAAATTCTAATCACATATGTGGTTTAAAGAAATATACATTTAATCTCGTATATGGGACAACAATGTAGGTTTTTAAAGTAAAAATGTCTTAAATATTGATATGTTTTTATAGTCAATTTCAAATTTAAATTGTTTTCAGTGATCTAAATTAGATGAATTAATAAAAAACTTATCTAATTAATCTTTAAAACTAATATAAAACATAATTTATTATCATTATTTAATTATATTAAAAAGTTGTTTTTGAACCAAATTCAGTATTTTTAATTATTCTTTAAAAAAGGAAACGTTGAAAAAAATTATCCCTAACCTTATTTTTATGATCTAATTTAAAATATTAAGTTTTTTAACATATAATATTTATAAAAGGTTCAAATAAAAATTAAAATGGGTTCTCCATTAAAAGGTGGTAAAAGTGCCTAAATAAAAATATATGTTTTTATGTGTAATTTTGAGTTTATTATTATCTTACATCTATCGAAACTATTGAATGATTATAAAAAAATAATTTATTGAATATATAAAAAATATATTTCATTAATATTATTTAGTAATTTTAATTAATATAATTAATTAAGACAAATCACCTTGTGAGTATAAAATAATAATATTTATATTAATAATATTTATAAACTCTAATTTAATAGCTAGGTTTTGTATTTTAATAAAAAATAATTATAGTTTAATAGTATATTATTTTTCAATAAAACCTTTTCTTGAGTTTAATGAAATCTATTGATGAAAACTGTTGTTGCATGTTTTGCATGAAAAATCAGTGTTGTGAGAATTATAAAAAACATAATATATCATATATATTTAAAATAGTAAAAATATTTTAATGTATAGATGTATTATATCCTCTTATGTTCTTGGTTTTGTGTGTTATGAACACCATTTAATATGAAGTTATTACTTTAGAATTTCTGGGATTTACATTCTACCCACATTAAATAAATTACATCCTAATAATTTAAAATAGTTCCCAGAAATGTACTAATTGAAAACAGTCTATTTTTGAACGACCCAAATCCTAAAAATATTTAATATCACGTATTTTTAATAAGAGAGAAAGGAAAGTAAAATTGTCAGATAACTAGGTTCCATAAAAGGAGTACATTGGTGGGAAATCAAGTCATGGATACGTTGAAAAATATAATAATCATGTTCTGATGGGGAGTTCTAGACAATATGGTTAGGAAAATTTTAACAATCCTAAGTCCATAAATCTGTGATGATCTAAGGGGCCACTAGATGCATTGAAAATGAAGTTACTAGGACAATAGTTTTGGTTTCAAGATCGTTTTTTACCAAACTTGATGAAGTATTTCACTCTCTATGAAAACATAATATTTTACCCTATTTATTCCTTTAACTATTTATACTTCGTTTCTTAGTACATGATATATTATATACTAAAGTAAAACATTAATGTCTAAAATTTAATCCAATGTTTAACTTAAACCATTTAATAAATAGTTAACTTCTACAAATGGTTATAATCCAATGCATTAGAATTAAGGTCACTAAATTTCCAAGATAAATGTATCATTATCCTTTATTTAAAATGAAGTAACTCTAAATTTTCACATTACAAACATGTGAAAAACATCATAATGTCCTCTTGAAATATGTAAATTACTCAATTTATCATAAATAATTATTTGAAACATCCATTCTTCCTTATTCCTAAATTTAGACACATGTTATTGTATATATTCCTAAAATCCAAAAGTGTTGTAAACTCCATCAGTTATAGCATATTCCACTTGTTGAGAATTTATTAATCAGTTCCATGGTAGTCAGTATTTATCAAAATCAATCATTTATTCATTATTATCTCAATATGAGGTATATATTAAGGGTTATATTTCCCTCAATAACATGTTTTTCCAAAAATTATAACTTTCTATTGAATATATTTTCTTACTACCAAACAACATATAGTCTCAAATCCTTAATGAAAAAATAATGTAGTATAATACTCATATATTCCATAATTATTATAACCAGTACATCGCTGATAAAATATTCAAATGAAATAATTTTTTAATAGACATATTAATCATTCATATTCATCTAGTGAAGTATCATAACTTGACCATTATCCAACAACATCATTGGGGGTATATTACTTTGATGGTTGGGAAATTGATTCACATAGTTTCTCATCTCCTTGTAGTTGAATCATTGTACATTGGAAACCATTTTCATATCCTTGAATTCATGAAATTGGTGTCCTTTTTCTCCACACTTATAAAAAAATACCATTCCCTTCAATCATTTAGCGTGGTTATTTATTCCATAGTTATAACATGTGGAAAAACCCTACATTCCCTTCTTTCCTTTATCCACCCTTTTCTCTGCCATCCCCTTTTTCTATTAATTCCCTTCAAAGGCATTGGACGTGGATAATTCATTACTTAACTGGTTAACATATGATACTATTTTCTCATATGATGATAATACTTGGGAGACTATCTCCCTGCAAAATAATTGATTTAGACCAGGAATGATATGATCCTTCTTACTCTTTGCGTCAATTGTATTGGTGGAGTTCTCATTTCATATTCTAGGTTCCATTTATACATAATTCAATATACTATATTATCACATAAAATTATGAAAATCCATTAACTCGAAACATGGTATAGAACAAAACATAGATTTTTGCATCGTAAATCCTATAACCATATACATTGTTTATTTTTGGAAAAGAAATCTATCATAATGGTGAGAAAACAAAATGTGAATTATCATATGAATATATCATAGGATTGTCAAACTAGATGCATAGTAAGTCCCTATTGTTATGTACCAGGTTACCTTGAGTCAGGTCCAGAGCACATTTTCATAGTTATTACTCCTAGGTACATCTGCGCATGAACTATGTCTAGTTGTAGTATCTAGTCAGGGATTTATTTCTAAGAATACCCACATAATCTATATATTATAGAAATTCTTGGTTGTTATTCTGTACATATCCTCAATGACTATCTTAGTGTTCTGCTCCATAATTTATGTTTTCTAAATCTAGTTTCTAAGGTTTCTTCTTAACATCCATTGATATCAACTATACTCCCTGAACAAAAAATCCTAGTGTAGCTACTTCAATTTAGTACATTATAATTATTATAATGAAACAAATACCAAAGGTCCATTCTATTTAGTAGTCTTGGAAAGACAAATTACATACATGATACCCATAATAAATTGGGGAAAAAATAAAAAATTCCACACCATATACTAATATAACATGCATCCTTGAAAGCTTATTCAATGTTCTTTTCTTCATATCATGGGGAAAGTAACATAATAATGGTGATCTAAAATTCTAAGTTAGAGTAAATAAAATGGAACTATTAATAAATCAACCCATATAGAAATCTAAATAACTGATCACATTTTCCATTTACATATCCAGATAAGGAACAAATAATACAGAAAGTAAGAAACTAAATCATATGCTATAAATCAATAGAATGATAATGAGTTTCATCTATAGAAATATTGACCCAAAATTTTATAGGTAAATAATAACTGAAACCAAATTGAGGGAAATTATTTCATAATGGATGTCAGGTCTAAGGATCACGAACACCTATTACCATTAAGACCTTTCACAAGATAATTTAAAACTGAGTGTAGAAACCGGTTTTAACAATTATTTTTCTTACTAGAACCTATCGATTCATTGATGTGATATATAATTTCCAAGCTCTACCTGTCATTTCTTGTACAAATAATTCCACACACTGATTGAAAAAATAAATAATACGACTTATCAAATAATAGTATTGAATATGAAATATGGATTCATCATTAATTACCCATTAAATAAAATAACATTCAATGAAAATACCATAAGTAAAATGGAATATGATTTAGGAAATAGTAATATCTATGATGATTGATATGGATAATTAGGAGAAATTCAATTCTCAATGATCATATGAAATTGGATATTTCAATGGGACATAAAGATTGAATAAAGGAAGTGAATTCAAGTTCTATCATTGGAAAATTCAATGTTAAACCATTGAGAGGAAAAATAAGGATGATATTAATAGAAAAAATCCCAAGTGGAGTAAAAATAGAGGGCTTTTTTCGTTAATGAAATATAAGAATAAAATTTAAAAATATTCTTGAGTAAAATATCATATGATTTTGAAAAACCTTTTGAAAATATATTTCAAGTAAAATACCTTTTAAAAAACATTTTATTCAAAAAAATACTTTTAAAATTGAAAATAATTCTTTGATCAAATGAAAATGAATAAATACTTACATTTCATATGAGGTAAAATAACATTCCTTTAGTATGGTAAAAAGGTATAAAAAATGCCTTGTATAGAAAGTGACAAGAAAAATGATTTGAAAACTTCAGTAAAATAAAAAAAAGGATATAAATTTCTTTAATAAATCATTTTAAATTTTTCAAAACATATTTTGAAAACATTTTGATAAAATATGTGTTTTTGAAGAAAACAAGTTCTCTGACTATAAAGAGAATTAACGTTGGGTTTTCATAAAAATATTTTTAAAAAACTTTTACTACCAAAGACTGGGAAAATGGGAATAATATCTGAAAATGGACATGAATAACTATAAAATAAAAAATTATTTATTTAATAATGTTTATTTAATTTTTTAAATTTGTAATACAATTGATATATTATTATTATTAATATTATTTTGGAAATTAATCATTAAACATTCCATAGTGTCCCATAACACTTTGAAACATTTAAAATCATAAAATAGTGAAGTAATAAAATTAAATTAAAGTTATATTATCAGTATTTTAATGATTCTTATGATATATCATGAAAAATGGAAATATATACAACATATAAAATAATCTTAGTTCATAACAACAATTAAATTTCAACAGAATGTAAATTGAGATCAAAATCCCTTACCTTGTCTTTAATTTTGCTGTGTGATATTTATCCTCATTTATAGTGGGTAAAAATATGTTAATAACTTATCAAAAAACTATATTCATGCTTATAAAAACATATATTTACTTCAAATATTGTCTTAATATACATTTCTTAACAATCATTCATTAATTTAACTATATCGGGTCTTAATTACCTAGTTCATCGACTATGTTTTAACAAGTTATTTGTTTTTCTTATTAAATATATCATGGTTTCATAATACCAATATTTTAAAACATGATTTTAATATCATATATATGAATTATATATTTATATTTAATAATATATAATTATTGGAGATAAGATATTAAATGCATCATTCATTGTGACAATAGTTCATAAATATGCATGAATGATAATTTCATTTTCATGTTAATATAATGAAGAGTAAATGGTACAGATTTATTTAATAATTATATCACCCCATCTATTTCATATATTTTACATAGGTTTATTAAAATTATCCTTAATATGTTCCATTTATATAATTAATGAATTACATCACTTTGAGGGGCGATAGTCCGCACTTCCATATCCGATGTTATCATTTTTACAAAAAACGGTATGTATATAGGTATCTGTTATAAAATGATTACAAAAAATAAAGTTATTATAAATATCATATATATTATATATAAGAAATGTGTCCATCATTATGGTCACCATGAAAGGTGGTAATGGAAATTTGAACAATCATCATTTAATAAGGTGGTAGTCTGCCTACACGTAATCATTATGTTCTTTACCCAATAGATGGAGGTGTGTGTTAATGTAGGTTTAAATCATAGCATAAAACATCCTAGTATATTTATGATACTTGTGTTTTTATATATAGGTTTAATAATAATATTTGAGTGAATGGTGAATAGAAATAAAATAGAGGAGTTTGAGGGAACGTATTACCTCTTAATCTCTTAACTTCTTTTGGTTTTCACCAAAAGTTATACATGGATTGCATTAATCCCAAAGGGAGGCTTCAAGTAGGATGGGATGGATTTTAGGGATCCATTATGGATGAGTTTGATTAAGACAATGTGGATTTATATGTTTGAGGGAGAGGGAGGAAAGGAGGCCTTTTATAATTGAGGAGGAGTGAAATCTCTTGTAATATTTTGAAAGAAAAGAACCCCACAAATGTATTGTTTATTTAATGTTAATATATAAGGGTAAAATATAGACTAAATGGAGGATATGTTCTAAATATAGAAAACCAATATATCATATACAAGTTTATTGGTACTTTTAGGACATAAGTTCAAGGTTTAGTCTGTTATTAAGCTTAATTTAAGCTTAATAGTCATAAATAATAGTAATTAATTTCACTTATATTTATGGTAAAAAACTACATTTATCATATTAAACATTATAAAATTTCTAAATATGGAATACATTTTTTCAAATACCAGTCATAGATGTGGCATAAATTAATTTAAATTTAATACTGTAGAAGGGATGACAATACGAGTTTTTAAGGTAAAAACTTCATAATGTTTGCTATGGTTTTATAGTAAATTTAAAAGTGATGTAAATTCCAATGAGAGTTTATCCTCCTAGGGATTCCTAGGGTTCGAGTTTCCTCGCCTGATCGGCTTCGGCGGCTACGTCTTCACCGGTTCAGTTTCGGTTTTTTCTTCCTCATCGTCTTCGGTTCCAGTGACAGGGGCTCGGGATTCCTAGGGTTGGAGTTTTCTCGCCCGATCGGCTTCGGCGGCCTCGACGTCACCGGTTCTGTTTCTGGTTTGCTTCCTCATCGTCTTCGGTTCCAGTGACAGGGGATCGGGATCCCCCTTTCCTTACCGTTCCCTGCGCCTCTTCCCTTTTATTCTCCGCGTCAGCTACCGGACTCCGTTACCGGCGTTCCGTAGGTATTTCGGCTTCATCCCCTCGATTTCATCTTTTGACGCAAATCTGGGTCTTCAACGCTACCCAGAAGCTTTTCCCGTCCCCTTGGTTCTACATCTGCGCTAGATTTGGGAAGGGGAAGGCAGTTTCGAAGCTCTCACTGAAACGCGGTGAATCGTGAAGCACATTTCGCAAAGGGTTCCCCGATTTCCGAAGGTGCGGTGGTTCCCCGGGGCGCGGAGGACGTGGATGTGAAGAAGAATCCTTCGGCGCGCAAGTGGGAGCGCCTCGCAGCCTGGACGTTTTCTCGAAGCGCGAGGGGACCTGCGCGAGACCTGACTGTGTTTCCTAGCGCACCACTTGGATAGGGGACTTACGTGAGGGGACTTGCGCGAGGGGTTTTGCGCGAAGGAAATCTTCGCGCAGGGCTGGTTGTGAAGTGTGATTGCTCCCAGCGCGCTGCTTTGGCCGCGCAGGTCTTGGCGCGGCCTGTGATCTTCCCCAGCTCGAAGGTTCGGGCCGTGTAGGGCTGGCACGGAAAGAAACAGTGGCACGGAGCTTCCGGGCCACACCTGATTGAAGGACTTTTATCGGGTTGTGCCTGAACAGAGAAATCGTTGGGTTGGGCCTGACCTGTGTAAATTGCCATTCAAATCCGGTCTGTGATACTTTTTGTAGATTCCTGGTGGCTTGGTAAAAATTGTGCTCTTCCTGACCGCGAAGCTTCGGTCGTGAAGAACTTGCGTGCGTTGGTGCGGATTGGGCCAGAATCCCTGGGTCGGGGACTCCCTCTGGGCTTGACACCCCTTGGATAGGGGACCTCTGATAGGTCAATCCCTCCCTAGGAGACTTCGTGGCTCTCAACATGGAGACGGAGCTGCTGAACCAATGGAAGAACCTCACTTTGACTGATAAAGAAAAAGAACCACTTGAAACCTGTAGAAACGAAGACAATACTTTGACAAAACGTATGGCTTTATTGGTTTTCGGAAGACTGGCGACCGAGGCACCTTTTAATCTAAAGGCCCTCAGGACCACTCTTCAAAATATTTGGAAATTGGAAGCTGGAGTAGCCATCCGGGAAATTGAGAACAAACTCCTTGTTTTTGAGTTCTTCAGTGATAAAGACAATGATAAAGTCCTCAGAGGACGACCTTGGTCCTTTGACAATCATCTCATCCTGATGGAGGAATTTAAAGGGGGAGACGAGATTCAGAATTGCACACTTACCCGATCCCCGTTCTGGATAAGAATTAGAGGAATATCGTTCCATGGGAGATCAACACATGTGATGAAAGAAATTGGAGACCGGATCGGGCACTTCCTAGAGTGGGATTGCTCGGACCCAATACAATGGGGCCCCTGTGTTTGAATAAAGACTGAGATCGATGTGTCTGAACCCTTAATGCGAGGTATGTTCCTGAAAATTGATGATTCCAACACCTGGATCTCGTTCGAATTCGAAAAACTACCAATCTTCTGCTTCCTTTGCGGACGTATCGGCCACATGGAGAAAGCGTGTGGGGCAAAGCCAGAGAATTTCACCGACAATATTACCCTACAATATGGTCCGTGGCTCCGGGCCAAAACACACAGAGAGGCATATATCCCTGAGGCGGAGAGACAAATTGATCGGGACCGTCTCATTGCAGCTCATCTAAGGCGACCGGAATCTGAACAACCTTCTATCATAAGGATGGGACCACCTGTCTTCCCTAAAGAACCCCCGGCTGAGCTTAGGGGAAATGGAAACGCCTCCCAAGAGATTATCGTCAGATGCAATGATGGGGCCCGGCAAGACAGTCACCTGATTTAGGGTATCTCAAAATCCAACTTCGCTCTATCTGCACCGAATTTAACGTTCCTTACTTCAACTGGGCCGCTACCTAAACCAAAAGAACCTCCAGAGAAATTGTCGAGGCAGAAACATGTTTCTCTGGATCCGCCTGAAGCTGAGCAGAGTCCAAATCGGATCCCAACTGGTGCCCTTCTGCAAGCCGATTCTGGGATGACTGAAGCCTCACCTTCAGGACATGTTACTCGTAGAACATGGTGAAGGGCACGTGACGGTGGTAAAGGCGATTGCCCAGGGAATCCCAAACCAGGAGACATGAAACGACAAAGCGAGTCCAGTGGTATGCACACCAGTATTACCAAAATGAGGAAAGCATCAGGAACGTCATTAACCCCACAAGAGACAAAGGCGGAGGCGGGTCAGGCCCAGCTCCGCCTAGAGCAATGATTGCTTTATGCTGGAACTGTCGTGGGCTTGGCAACCCACGAACGGTTCACATGTTCCAGCTCCATTGCGCTCAAAGCCGCCCTGATATGGTTTTGCAGTCCGAAACCATATTGGATAACAAGGACATCACAAATCTTGCCATAAAATGCGGTTTCCAGGGTTTTTTCCCGGTTCCCCGACAGGGTCATTCAGGGGGATTATGTCTTCTCTGGAAGGATAATGTCGATGTGAGGCTCCTGTCTTTTTCCCAGCGCCACGTGGCTGCATCCATTTGTGATTCCCACAATCCCACCTGGACCTTTGTGGGCTTCTATGGATGGGCCTCCCAGACTGAAAAATGGAAATCTTGGGATCTTCTTTGCAATCTCCGTCGTGATCTGCCAAGCCCCATTCTGTTTGGAGGGGACTTTAATGAGATCCTTTTCCAGAAGGAGAAAATAGGTGGAGCTATGCGCTCCTCCACGTCTATGTCTGCTTTTAATGATGTTATCCTTAAGGCAGAGCTGATGGACCTGGGTTTCACGGGTAATCCCTTCACATGGTTCTGAGGCAGATATGATGGAAATCGAATCGCTGAACGTCTGGATAGATTCCTTGGCTCAATGGACTGGATGAGCCTCTTCAAAATGTACCATATCAGACATCTCACGTTCAACTGCTCGGATCACTGCCCAATTGTCATTAACTGCACCCATAATGCGCACTTTTCTAATTCTAGGAAACCATTCAGATTCGAAAGCTTCTGGTCAAAAGATCCAGAGTGCGAGGCGGTTATCCGTTCAGGCTGGAAGAATGGGCAAGCTGATCTGAGAACCAACCTTCTCCGAGTGGCATCTGATCTGAAGACTTAGAGCTACTCTAAATTTCGTCACCCGGACCGGCAATGCAATTTCCTTGAAAGGAAGATTGGCTATCTTCTTAGCAAACCCCCGTCTAGCAGCATTCTCTCCAAAATAAGTGAAACCCAACGAGAGCTGGATGTTGCCCTGCGCAATAAGGAAGGCTTTTGGGCTATGCGAGCGCGTGATATTCATATAGCATAAGGGGATGCTAATACCCGTTATTTCCACCAGAAGGCTTCAGCAAGACGCCGAAAAAACATTATTTCTGGCATTCTAAATTCAGACGGTAGTAAAGTGTCTGACACGGGAGGAATCCAAGAAGCCTTCCTGAGCTATTTTCAGAAACTCTTCACTGCAGGCCATTCTTACATTTCTCCTGAGATTGAGGACTGCATCAAACCTGTGATTTCTGACGATATGAATAGACAGCTTTCTAAAGATGTGACGAATGACGAGACTCTTAAGGCCTTGAAGCAAATCCACTCTACGAAAGCCCCGGGACCAGACGGATTCCACGCCCTCTTTTTCAAGAATTACTGGAACATCATTGGTCCAGACATTTTCAATCTGATGCGGGATATTTGGGCAGGGAAAACGGATCTGTCTTCTCTTAATGAAACTATTCTTACACTCATTCCCAAGATGAAAAATCCGCAAGGGGTGTCGGAATTTCGACCTATCAGTCTGTGCAATGTTTCGTATAAGATCTTTTCGAAGATCCTGGCGAATCGGCTGCGTCCTTGGCTACCCGACGTCATTTCAGAGAACCAAAGCGCTTTTGTAGCAAAAAGGTTAATCACTGATAATGCCATTATTGCTCATGAAATTTTCCATTCCATGAAAACACGTACACGAGTGAAGAGAGGGATCATGGCGTGGAAATTGGATATGGCTAAGGCCTATTATAGAGTGTAATGGAACTTCCTCGAATTTGTGATGCTCAAGATGGGTTTTTGTACCAAATGGATTGACATGATCATGCAATGCGTCTCGTCAGTTTCCTTCTGTATTAATGTCAACGGGGCGCTCACCCGAGGTTTTTCCCCAGCCCGAGGGCTTCGTCAGGGAGACCCTCTTTCACCCTTCCTCTTTATTTTAGTGGCTGATGTGTTTTCTAACCTCCTTTCCAGGGCATCTTCGCTTTCCATAATTCATGGGGCGAAAGCGTGTCGCAAAGGCCCTCCGATATCCCACCTCTTCTTTCCTGATGATTGCCTTCTTTTTTCTCGAGCTACCCTTAATGAGTGTACTGCAATCTTCCAGGCGATACAATAGTATGAACGGGCTTCAGGACAAATGATCAATCAGAGTAAATCAGAAATTTCTTTCAGCTCTGGAGTTCCCCAGCCGAAAAGAGAAGATCTCCGCTCTTTAGCACGCATTCCTGGGGTCGATAAGCACCAGAAGTATCTTGGGCTCCCGACGGTGGTTGGACGGTCAAAGAAAGAAATCTGTTCAGCTATTGTGGATCGAATTGAAAGATAAATACAAGGTTGGACCCCTAAAGAAATCTCCAAGGTCGGGAAGGAAATCCTCATCAAGGCGGCACTTCAATCTATCCCCAGCTATTTGATGTATATTTTTAAACTTCCTGATGTGGTGCTCTCAAAGATTCAATCCAGCACATCTAACTTCTGGTGGGGACGAAAGGAAGGAAAAAATAAAGTCCATTGGATCGCATGGTCTGCTCTCTGTCAACCAAAATCTGAAGGCGGAATGGGATTCCGGGACCTTTCTCTGTTTAATGATGCTTTGCTGGCTAAACAAGGTTGGCGTATAATTAATAACCCTTCATCCCTATGCACGCGAGTTCTCCGGGCTAAATATTTCCCACATAAGGATTTCTTGGATTCCCATCTTGGCTATCGACCCAGTTTTCTCTGGAGAAGCATTTGGGGTGGTCGTAATCTGCTGAGGAAAGGACTAGGCTGGAGAATTGGGAATGGTTTAACGGTCAATATTTGGACTGATCCCTGGCTTATTGATCAGACAGGCACGAAGGCGTCATCCCCTATTTATCCAAGATCCGAACATGCCACAGTCTGTTGTCTTTTTGATGATCAAGGGGCGGGATGGTGTCTGGAAAAACTCTTCTCCTGGTTTAATGAGAGGGATAGGAGAATTATACTGAGTATTCCCTATGTGTCAGACGCAGGGCCAGATCATCTCCTCTGGACAAATGACAGCTCAGGAGAGTATACAGTGAAATCCGGCTACCGGAGAGCTCTTACTTCTCAAATTACAGAAGGAGATGCGAGGCCCTGGACATCAATTTGGAAGCTTTATGTTCCCCCTAAAGTTCGCTTTTTCTGGTGGCAGGTGTGTACTGGTATCCTCCCAACTAAGATCCTCCTTGTCTACAGACACTTTTCAAACGACAACTCATGCCCTTTCTGCCACTCTGTGATTCACTACAAAATAAACAGTGTTTAGCGGCGGTTTTGTGGCGGCGGTTCACAAAACCGCCGCTAAACGTTTTCCGAAATACGTTTCGCGGCGGTTTTTAATAAACCGCCGCTAAACCTTTGTTTTTTTTAAAAAACCCCGACCCTTCCCTACCCCGACCCCGTTTCCCTGCAACCCACGCCCGCAGCCCCCTTCCTGCAACCCTCGCCCGCAGCCCCCCCGCGACCCCCGGCGATCCCACGACCTCCTCCGGCGATCCCGCGACCTCCTCCGGCGACCCCGCGACCTCCTCCGGCGGTGCCTGCGACCGGCAACCCACGACCCCCTTCTCCCGAGGACCTTTCTTACTTCGACCTCAGCCCCAAAGTGAGTTTTATGGATGTTCATATGTTGTTTAACCATATTATGGGTGTTATTATCATGTAATTCTCATTTTTAGACGTTTATGCATTCTCACATCATGGTATGTTTAAAAGCTGATATGTTTTTTTGGTTTTCATTCCTGATGCTAATGGTTTTAGTGTATCCTCTTAGAAAATGGAGGAAATAGTGAATGAAAATTTTTGAAATGGTCAGTGATGTTTTTGAATGACTTATATCTGGTTAGTTGGTAAAAAGTATCAGTGTTTTCTAGACAACACATCATTGAAATGACATACTGATTAATAAACTGCTAGATGAATTGACTGCTGAATTGGAACTCATTTGGTTATTCTTAATTAATTATATAATTTCCTAGTAGCGATGCATCGTGTTCAGAACGAGACTATGTGTCAACTGGTGAAATTGAGCTTCTTTAAAAGTGTCAAAAATAGCTAGTTTGTTTGGTCTTAACATGCATGGTTGGGTGAAGTTGGTTATAATCAATATAGAGAACATCATCTTGTGCTTGGATGGGTTGTTTTAATGGCGAGAATCGATGTGTACTGGATTTAAAATATTTCCATGTTTGTATTGTGACATGAAAACATAAGTGAAATTTTTAGCTCGGGACATCACTAGAAGTTGGGTATGAGTTCCAGTGGATAACTTTGATGTAAAAATATTGTACCAGAGGAGGCGGCATCACATTTCTAGATGAAATGTGTTTTCTATTTATGATGAGTGTTTTTTTTTAATTATCATCTAGCTATGGATCAACATATTTTTTATCTCTTCATTAATTTCTATCATTGAGGAACTTTTTCATGGAACACTGTTAAGTTGAGGTGAGTAGAGTGTGAATCAACCATGTTTTTTTATAAAAAGTAGTATTAACAAATCTAAATGAGGTTGATTTGAAATAGACCATTACATATTTTATATAACCATGCCAAAGGGATATTTGTAATTCTAAAAGGGTTTGTTCATTAGAATGTTCTAATAGTAGAGATACTGTGAATCAGAATTGGAATTTAAATACTAGTTCTTATGTTAAGAAGAAACAAAGGTTGAATTATTAATGATAGTATTAAATGATCAAATCTTCCGTTTTAAATAATTGGTAATGCATAGTCTCTATGTTTCAGTTAGGAATACGAGATTTTTATTGATTTTTAATTTCTCATGTATCGTATGCCTAGGGTATTCTTTGTGGAGGGTTGTGCATCTGGATGTACAACATGCCTATTTGAATAAATATTTATCACATAAGTATGTAGGATTTTTTTCCATCTATTCCTCAAGGATTCTCAGGGACCATAATTTTTAAGGCAGAGAGATTGTACCATCCTGTGTTTTTTACTAGTTCAAAATTTTCAAGAGTTTTTTATCATTTAAGTTGGCAGGAAATACGTATCCTAAATTGAGATTCATAATGTAAATAAAAACCATTGAACACATAAAAATTCATTTTTTGAGGTTTATGTCTATTATAGTATAATATAATGAATCTAATTCCCTAATTTCATTGTCCATTGTATATTAAATTAGAATCATTGATGGTTTTAGGCCTCAAATTTTTACCACAACTTAAGTGTGCATTCCTTGAATTCTTTTATGTAACCAATTATTTTCTAAAAAAAATCATGCGGAGGTGTGCTATCTTATAAAATGAAAACATGCTGATTAATGAAATTTTAATGGGAATATCACTCCAATATGTTATTCCATAATGACCAAATAATCAATTAAGTGGGGTTTTAATACCTTCTATTGAAGGAACTAAATAATTTTTTGTGTCACGAATGATAGCATGGCCTAAATTATACAATGTTCATATAGTGTGTTTACTATTTATGAATGTTCACCTGGACCCTAATACTTTATTATGTACATGGAAATATAGGCAAGTGGAATGATATTGGAATGGAAATATAGGCAAGTGGAATGATATTGGAATGGAAATTTAATTTCCATTCACTATTATTAATATTATTCAATTATTATAATTGAAATACTTAAGTACATTGACCTTATTATTTTATAATTGAAAAGTAACATGGAAATGGGCATCTAACATATGCATGACTTGTGATGTGGAATGCTTTTAAACATGACAATTCTTATATTTGTTGGAATTAAATTATCAAATTAGTTATGTATTCCTTGAGATATACTTTGGTTCCATATATTGAACTCCATGAATGGACTCATAGGTTACTTGTTTTATGAATACCCCAATAGTGATACTTTGATTCTTTTATAAAATGCCCTATACTGGAAAATGTGGCATATTACATATCTACCAAGGAGTGATCCTGATTCTCTGGATGAGTGACCTTCTTTAGGGATAGATTTTTATACCATTCCACAAGAGACAATCAGACCCCTACATGATATACATGGGAAGATCTCAAAATTTCAGGCTTTACACCATGCCGAAAGTGATACAAAGGCTTCATCATATGGATCACCTTTGATGGACGCTTACAATGATGTGTATTTTTTGTTATCCTAGAAAGATAAATAGGATCATTTTTATGGATCACATTA
Source organism: Viscum album (assembly GCA_963277665.1). Taxonomy (NCBI): domain Eukaryota; kingdom Viridiplantae; phylum Streptophyta; class Magnoliopsida; order Santalales; family Viscaceae; genus Viscum; species Viscum album. Next base: position 1,258,604,010 of record OY728134.1, read on the forward strand.
TATGGGCTCATGATTAAATGAATTATATTCTAAATTTTACTTAAATGTGGCCATTTAGATTTCCCTAGAACAATAAAACAAACATTACCCATTGTGAAAATGGTTTCAGTGAATGTAGTTAACTTGATTTAAAATGCATTATGATCAGTTTCGATCACACATCAAAGGGGTGTTGTTTGAGGCAACATAAATGTGTGATCGATGGTGTTATGATAAGTGTGTATCCCGATATTCTTATTGCTCCTAAATGAGGTGTTGACGCTGTCTCCTATGGACCAGACTTGTTCAGTTGGTCTGAAATGGTAAATGTGGTCAATGAATCATCTTTATTATATTATTCATACTTTATGGTCAATGGTTCATCTTTATTATATTATGTTTCTGTAATCTTACACTATCGTATATTTTGTGTAGGCACATTGTGATATACATGGATAAAAGCTGGATCACATTACCGAGGAACACATCTGAATATGTTAAGGGTTTGAATGGGTTTTTAGATTTTGCAATTTCTAATCGATCCGTTGAATGGAGAATAAGATGTCCATGTCCTAAATGTAAATTTAGAACATGGTTGAAGAGAGATGAAGTTTATGAACATTTAATACTGAAGCAATTCCCTGAGCAGTATTTGTGTTGGATTTGGCATGGAGAATCAAACAATACAGAAAGATTGAGGACTGATGTTAATCCACATAATGAGGTCCCAAGTTCTTCGACAATGGAAAATGAAATGCAAAACCTCATAAATGATGCATTCGGCACTGCAAGACACCACTATGAGCATCAAAACATATCAAAACAACCAGAAGAGGGTGCTACAAATTTCAACGTGTCAAGTGATGTTTCTGAGACTGTAACACAAGCAGATCAAGATTGTAACATATCATTGGATCCTCTTGATTCTGTGGAGCCAAATGTAAGGGAAAACTTCAGTGAGGAAAATGCATTTCATGATTTAGTTGACGATGGAAATCAAGAGTTGTATAGTGGGTGTTTGAAATATTCAATGCTTTCATTTCTACTGAAGTTGTACCATATCAAATGTCTATGTGGAATTACAAATAAGGCAATGTCCATGTTATTGGAATTGATTCGTGATGCATTTCCTGAAGCAAAAATCCCAGAATCGTTTTATGATATGAAAAAAGTTGTCAACAAGCTTGGTCTGAATTATACAAAAATACATGCGTGTCCCAATGATTGTATGCTTTACTGGGGAGAGGATTCAAGTAGACAGAATTGTAAGAAATGTTCTTCTTCTAGATGGCAGTCAAAGGGTGACGTTGGAAGTATGACTGAACATAATTTCACGGAGAAGAAGAAAAGGAACACACCTGCAAAAGTTTTGCGTTACTTTCCTTTGAAGCCTCGATTGCAAAGATTATTCATGTCATCAAAAACCGCCGAACACATGAAGTGGCATGCTGTAGATAATAACAATGATGGGTTAATGAGACATCCACGGGATTCCCAATCGTGGAAGACATTTGATTCATTACATCCAGATTTCTCAGCTGATCCTAGGAATGTTCGATTGGGATTGGCTGCCGATGGATTCAACCCATTTGGGACTTTGAGTACGAGTTATAGCATTTGGCCAGTTGTTTTGATCCCTTATAATCTGCCTCCGTGGATGTGTATGCAACAAACATCTTTTATCATTTCGATGATTATTCCTGGAAAACAAATGCCTGGAAATGATATTGATGTATACCTGCAGCCTTTGATTGAAGAATTGCAAGAGTTATGGAGCAACGGTGTTGAGACATTTGATGTTTCTTCTAAAACAATGTTTAAAATGCATGCTGCTTTAATGTGGACCATTAGTGACTTCCCTGGGCTTGGGAATTTATCTGGTTGGAACACTTATACGGGTTTGGCTTGTCCCATTTGTAACTTTGATTTCGATCCCAAACGGCTACCTCACAGTAGAAAATGGTGCTTCTTGTGCCATCGAAGATTTCTTGATGCATCTCATAGATTTCGGCTGAACAAATCAAAATTTAATGGTTGCATTGATCGTAGACCACCTCCAAAGTTGTTAACCGGTTCTGAAATATTGACACAGCTTGAAAATGTTAAAACAGAATTTGGGAAGGTTCATCATTTGAATGATAGCGGAAAACGAGTGTGAAGTGCATCGTCAAGTGAAATCAGAACGCAACAATGGAAGAAAAAAAGTATATTCTTCAAACTTTCGTATTGGGAATTTAATTCTTTGCGCCACAATCTTGATGTGATGCATATTGAGAAGAATGTATGTGATAATTTTATTTTCACATTACTTAATGAGCATGGAAAGTCGAAGGATCATCTCAATGCTCGCAAAGACTTACAAGTAATGAACAAAAAACGTGATCTCTGGCCAGATGAGAATGAAAAGTATGCTCCGGCCATTTTTTCATTGAAAAATAGGGATAAAGATACGTTCCTTCAAATTTTAAAGAATGTGAAGGTATCTGATGGGTATTCGAGTAACATCTCGAGGTGTGTTGACTTGAAGAATCGTAAGTTATATGGATTGAAAAGTCACGATTCACATGTTTTGTTACAAGAGTTACTACCATTGGCATTGCGTACATTATTACCTGAAAAAGTTACTGCTGTTGTACTCCATTTCTGCACATTTTTCAGACAGTTATGTGAGAAAGCTCTACATCCATTTCAGCTTGACAACCTACAGGAGAGGTTTGTATTGACCCTTTGTGCAATGGAGATGATCTTCCCTCCATCGTTTTTTACTGTCATGATGCATTTAACTGTGCATTTGGTTGACGAAGCTAAATTAGGAGGCCCCGTTCATTATCGATGGATGTATCCAATTGAGAGGTATTCTATTTATATGTTTCCAGTTAAGTAAACATTTTTTGGCATTTAAATAAATGCATAATATTATTATTTTTTTCACAGATATCTTGAGAATTTGAAAGCATACGTGAGAAATAAAGCTCAAACAGAAGGCTCTATTACTGAAGGCTATTTGGCCGAGGAGTGTCTCACCTTTTGTTCCAGATATTTGGATGATATTGAGACAAGATTTACTCGAGTTGGACGTGTTGACGACACATCAACTCAATCTCAAATGCATCAGAAAAAAAAATATTTCCTGCTATTGGCCGATCAGTTGGGAGGACCTCATACGCGACACTAACAGAATTGGAATTATTACAGGCACATAGATATGTGCTACTGAATAGTGAAATTGCAGATCCATTTATTGAAGAGTTGAGGATACAAAAAAAGAGACGAATGAGAAGCCGAACACGAAATGAAAAAGATATAACGAAAGCTGTGAATAAAGAGCTGGTAGAATGGTTTGCACGACGTGTAAGTTTATAAATATTGCAATAAATACGAATATTACTTTGACACATACAATTTTCAAATCTATTAAATTATTTTTTTTTTTCAGATCATGAATACTGATACTCGAGCTGACTTTTCAGAAGATTTGAAGTTTCTTGCTAGAGGTCCTATAAAACAAGTTAGAAAGTTCAACGCTTATAATGTGAATGGTTTTAGATTTCGTACAGTCGATCGAGAAGTGGGTTTGAAAACACAGAATAGTGGTATTTTTACATTTGCTGAAGTGGAATACTATGGAAAGCTGCATGATATTATTGAATTAAACTACCACGGGCATTTTTCTGTTGTTTTATTCAAATGCAAATGGGTCGATTTTATCAGAGGTGTTAAAAGAGATTCCTTGCAATTTACCTCTGTAAACTTCTCTCGCTTGATGGATGTTGGTGATCGTGAACTGCATGATCCATATATCTTAGCATCGCAGGAAAAAATGGTATATTATGTGAATGATGTTGTGGATGAAGGGTGGAGTGTAGTCACTCACGTAATACAAAGAGATTTGTATGATATGGGTGATGAAGTGGAAGATTTGACCTCTGCAATTGAATTTCATCAACAACAGGAAGCAGAATTATTTTTCCATCATGATATTGAAAATATTGGTCTAGCAAGGATGAATGAAGTGGATGAAGCAATGGAGCAGGAAACCGACATGATTTAAGGGGAAAATGATTGTATGTACAATTATTTATTCATTCAGCAACTACTTGTTTCATTTTTGTAGTCATTCATTATCATTGTTATATATATTTTGTTTGTTAATACTGGGCATCTATTATCATTTTTAATTTTTTTTCTGCATAAATTTTTTGAAATATATATTCTGAACTTAATTTTATTTGATTAAATGACAGGAATGCCAAGGAAGAAGCGGTACACTATTCCTTCTTCTTCTGCGACAGATGACGATCCGTCTGTCCCCACAGCATCATCTTCCCCTGCACCATCTCTGACACCATCAATGGATGCCTCATTAGAGGATGAGTCATCGCCTCCCCCTACAGGAGCTTCAGCAGCGGGGCAGCGACACGCCCCCTCCAGTTCATCACGGACATTCTGGAGGGTCGCAGTCATAGGTACAAATTTTAATTAAATAAATTTATTGCATTTTTTTATAGTAATTGTTTGCTCATTGCAGATGAAGACAATGAAACCGTGGAAAGATACATAAAAAGTTCTGATGTTTGGAACATGCATGGCAAGAAGATAGTGGTTCCATTTGATTCTTATGGGGTCCCGACGGATGACGCCGCAGGTTTACTTGGTCAGATTATAGGTCAGCTGGCAGCGGAGCCCGTTTCCCTGCCTATTTCGTATGATGATTGGAGGCATATGCCTCCAAAATGGAAAAATGAAGTTTATGATTCTCAGATAAAGGTAATTTTATTACTTTATGGTTTAATTGAATGTCATTTTACTAATATATTCAAAATGAATTTCTGTATACAGATGTTCTTCCACTTTACCGTTGCTGATGTGATAGCACGGAAGTGGACATTGAAAAATCTTGGAAAAAAATGGAAAGATTTCAAATGGAGGTTGTGGTGTGATGTCAACAATTCTTCGTTGACCGTGCAGCAGATGTATGAGAAGATACCCAGTGGGGTACCGAAAGAACAGTGGAAGGTTTTTGTCGATAGACATCGTGATGAGAAGCGGATGGTATTGAAATATATATTATTATATTATCCTCATTTTACATTTATAAATGTACATGAAGAGGAGATAGACATTGAATACAATACTATTAAATTGAATTTTATTTATTTCAGGATCTCTCAAGAAAGAATGCTTCAAACCGGGCGAAGCAGGTAATCCCGCACACTGCGGGTTCAAAAAGCTTTTCAAGAAGCCGAATGTCATTGGTAATCTTTTAATTAGTTTAAATATTTATAAGATAATATTATCTATTTAACATATTTGATTGATGATTTATCTTTGTTTAATGCAGTCACAGAGTTTAGGGCATGAAGCATCCCGTACAGAACTGTGGCTGGATGTTCATAAAAAAACAGATGGAAGTTTTGTTAATGAACCTGCCAGAGAAGTTGGGGTATGAAGTCAATTATTTATTATAATAACTTAATATCAGTTTTTACTGTGTTAATATATATTGATATTTGATTTATAGGTAAAAATTAAAGAAAAATGGGATTCCAATCCTGGGCAATCCTACCCAGTCTCCCAGGATGACCCGGTTGGTCAAGTCCTTGGGAAGGAGCATCCTGGTAGAGTGCGCGGGATGGGTTTGGGACCCGTACTATCTCAGGTCTTTCGCATGCCATCAGGGATTTCAGCCTCATCTACTCCTGGTTATAGTCATTTCATACCTGAAGATGCTCAGAGGGAGATTTCTGCTCTACGAAACACAGTTCACCAGCAGGGGAATCAGATATCTGATTTGCAGAAAGAGTTGCTTGAAATACGTCAGCATATGAGCAGATATTCCCCCGGTGGTAGTGCATCGGGTAGTGGTGAGCAGGTAAATCACAAAAAAATCAAAATCATTTAGTTTTGAAACTTTTATTGGTTTTAATTTTTATTATAAATATGAAACAATATTTAATTTTCAATATAATGTTCTTACAGGTGGCAGTAGGTGGTGGAGATGAAGGTGGAGAGGGTGACGATGCAGCATCAGTTGATGAGTAGTAGTATTGTTGATGTGTTGAACAAGTATGATAACAGTTGGTTTGTAGTAAAAGCATTTCATTTGCTGAAAATTATTTCTTTTTAGCACTCTAGTGTTGTTCTCTATGTATTAAGATGGTATTCTGAGACTATGTTTGGAGTAATTAATGTTTAATTATCATAAAATCAAGAATTATTGCTCATTTTAATTGTAGATGATATATTACACCATTTAAAGGAATCTGATAGGTTTTTTATGATTGATATATGGTCTAAAAATCACCCGAGGTGGTTGAATGATGAGGTTATCTTGAATACATCCTTCCCTCATAGGTTTGAATACATCTGGTTTGTGGTTATATCATTCAGTGTTATAATAGAAGAAGATATATAAATGGGGCTCACAATATATATGATCTATGAATTCATATACTAGTTCTTAGATGTGTACATTCATGAAATCATTATATACCAATTGGAAGTGGGTGGAAGTCAAAATTGTGATGGTCACAATGTATCCCCAATATTAGGGAGGATATGTGATCATATATTGAATAATGATTTCATAACATTATATAGAAATCAAGGAGTCCAGTTAAATACATTATTAAGAATGATTGTACATGGATGAGGTTTTAGGACTCCCCATGATACCATAATTAATTGTTTAGAATGTAATTCCTATTTCATATCATCATTATTGGGAGGAATATGGAATCCCTCCATTACCTAAACTCTCTTTAAAATGACTTTCAATCCCCTAATCGATGGAAATCTGGAATTTAATTTCAATAAGTTGTGGGATTTTTTGGGAACATTAATTTTGACCTAGTTGCATTATGGGTGAATAAAACACCAATTTTTTTTTGTTTTCCGATAAAAATATACATCATTCATCTGTTTTTGTGTATATATTCTATGAGTTGTGTTGGATGTTGTATACTTTTACATTGTGATGTGTCTATGTAAGGGAATAAAAAAATATTTTTCTAGTGTGGTGTAATGCATGACTTAAAATATCCTAATAGTTATAGAAACTATAAAAGAAGATCAGGATCATTTCCAGGTTTCCAGCTACATTGTGATGAGGATTCATCCCCAAGAGAATCGCGTTTTCGCTCTCGCATCTGTGAAGATTCCCTAGCTCGACGATGACTGTGGATCCGGCCCCCTCCTCCCCGGCGGGGGGAGGGGGGATTCCTCCCACGGTGCTTCGGCCATTCATCCCTTTCACCAACCCAGCTTTTCTCCCCCCCTTTCCGGCCATTTCGCTTAGCCCTAAGGTCCCTGACCTCCACGAAGGCTCTCCTCAGCTCGCGATTTCGCTCAAGGAATTCAACGCGGCGTCGGATCTGCACAGATCAACGCTAGTGGCTCGTTTCAGAGGTCGTCGTCCCTTGGTAGATGCCTTCGACCGCTTCGTCTTTGGTTCTTGGGGTTTACAAAATCGAGCGGTGGTGGGTTTGCTCGACCGGCGTCAATTGATGATTCGTTTTGAATCTGAGGACTTGGTCGTCGCCTGGTCGAGCGCGCCGCGACTGTTTGATGGGTGCGGCTTCTTCCTTCTACGATGGTCGTTCGACTTCAACTTGAACCGCGATCCGCCGTCGGCCGCGATTTGGGTTAGCTTTCCCGATTTGCCTCTTCCTTTCCAGAATCCCTCTATCATTTGTATGCTTGGGAACTTGATCGGCCGGTATCTCTGTTCTGATCATCGAACCTCGGCGGTATGTCACCCTATTATGCCACGTGTTTGCGTTGAAGTTGATATTTCGAAACCCCCAACTGAGTGGCTATGGATCTCGGTTGGAGAAGAACTGAGATGGAAGCAGCGGGTGGTGTTTGATTCTTGGCCCGCGTTCTGTACCGATTGCAGAAAGATCGGCCATGACGTTCTAGGATGTCGCCGCGGGAGTTTTGACAGGTCCTCGAAGGTGTTGGTGGCTCTAGAGGCAGAGGACCAGTCATGCGCAAGAGTGGATCCGGGTGCGATTGTTGTGGCGCGCGGGGAGGATCCAGGGGCGACGGGGGTTCTCTTGAGTCCTGTCAGGATTGAGAAACCTGGGCAACTCAAGGAGGTTGGCCCGAGGGTTGCAGATGTTTTTTCTAGATTGAGGCATGATCCGGGTGTTAGGGGCGATGGTGTGGAGAGGTCCGTTGTGGATGTGGGGCTTCATCCTGTATTACCCAGCCAAGCCGAGGAAGGTGAAGGCAGTGAGGCTCATGGGGCTGGAAGCTCTCCTGGGAGAGGTCGGGGTGACAACCATCATCTGCAATTCATGGGTCGGGGAAATGACCAACCCATGGGATCAGCCTTGGTTCCGGGGAAGTCGTTCTTGGCTGCTGTTACTTCTTCCAGAGAACAGGAGATGTTGGCCAATGCCAATATCTTGAAGGCACTAGATCCTAACACCCTTGGGGATCATCCGAAGGTTCGGATTGGGGGGAAAGATAAGGTCATGAAGAAGAAGGTAGATCTAGAGCATTCACTTTTCAAGCCGAGCCCTCTCTGCGAAGGCATGCAGTTATCGTTGGGGAACCGCTTTGTTGGATTGGAAGTTCAGGATCCTATATTGTCTCCGGAGGATGATTTTTCAGGTGATGACAGTTATAGTACTCCATCAATGGACAGCATGGATCGATGTAAAGGGAAAGGCCCTCATAGCCCTCGGCGGAAGAAGGGGAAAAAAGTCGCTAGAGATTCTGGAAAATGTATTGTGGTCCAGGGGAAAAAGACTAAGAGTCGCAAGGATTATTCTCATCTTCCAAAACCAATGGAGACTAGGTCGGCCAAGAAGGGAAAGTTCAAAGTAAGCACAACCCTTCAGGAGGGGGAAAAAGAAGGAACAAACAAGCCTATATGTGACAAGGAAGAAGAGAATGGAGAGTGCTTGAAACTCATCCTGGACTCCAAGGAAGATATGATTGAACAAGCCATTCGTCCTAATGTTTCAGAAGAGGAGCTCAACAAAATTTACGCACGAAGGCTACAAGTTGATGCCACAGAGGAGCAAGAAGTGTGGTTAGATAAACAAGATAGAATTCTGGCCCGCGAGTTCAATAAGGGAAAAATCAACTCAGATGAATTTATTCAGACGATGGAGAGGATGATTTCCTACTTTGAAGAGCTCATCAGAGAGGATCCTGACATCCAGGTTGGTATGCTACACTGGGTGCTCTTTAGAGCAGCAGAGTCAAGTAACTTAAGCCTTGTGTTTCACCACTTTGTAAGCTCTTTCAGCACGTAGTGCTCCTGTAGTGTACTCTGGTTTTTTCCATTTTCCTTAAAATGGCTTAATAAAAAAATCTAATTTGGCCAGGATCATTTCAATACCACTGTATAATATAGATGTAGACCCATGTAGTTATATTTCAAAGATCTTGTGTTCTTGAGGTTGTTTCCATGATGGTTTAGGCATATTTTGTGTGAGGGAGTGTGGATTCTCCTAGGTTGTTCTGGATTTTTTAGGTTTTGGTGAACATTGGTGAGGTGTTATATCAGTTGGAGCTCTAACCACTGATAAAAATAATTCACAATATCATCAATGTATCCCAACATTACTGAAATAATCATGATTCATCCCATATATTCAAATATAGAGAGTTGGATGATGAGGATGAAGTAATGATTTGGTGAACCCAATGGAAATCATGGATCATTTGTAGATTACTCTTCATGGGAATGTTAATCCATTTTATCATTTTCTATGGTGGAATAGTGGTTTGGAGGAGATATTTTTTGGTACATATTCAAAGATGAATGAATAATGTCATAAAGTGTTTTAATTCATTCATTTTTTTCAATGTAACTGTGTAAATCTATTTTATTGTTTGTCATAATATGAATATGGTCCCTTTAATTGGTTGGTTATGACACATGGTTATGTGTTTATTTATTTAATGATTAGTTTTGATCAAATTATTATATTATCCTTGAGAGGTTTCCCATAAGGGTTCTATTTTGGAACCATTTATATTCATTGGAACATGAGGATGATAACTGTTTTAGTGGTATCCTAGGTAATATATCCAATTTTAATAAAACCCACCTACTTGTTTTATTGGATTTTGGATATTTCAATATGGTTTTATGAGTCATTTCACATTGAAACATTCATGGGTTTTCTCATAGATTCCCTACTTGTTTTATTGGATTTTGGTTCTCATATTGAGATACATGTTTCTTGTTATGGTGTGGTTTTGTCTATGAGGGATGGTGTTTTTAATGTTGGTTTTTATTATGGTAAGAGATGTTATGGTCACTAATATGAGGATGTTGGTTTTTGTGTGTAGTGGTTTGTGGTAGTATTCTTTTAGTGATGGAATATGAAATGGTAATGATGTAATAATGTTGTAAGCTGTTGTACATTACAAATATGTGTGGATGTGATATTATGTGGGGCTGATGGGTGAGATGTGGCTGTGGTTTTGGAAAATTTAGGGCAGTGGTGGAGTAGATGCAACATATTTTTTTTCCAGTTCAACGTTTAGCGGCGGTTTTAACCGCCGCTAAATAACCGGGAATCAGTTAGCGGCGGTTTTAACCGCCGCTAAATTATGAACTGGGCAGAATTTAGCGGTGGTTTTAACCGCCGCTAAATATATTATGTTGATATTTAGCGGCGGTATTCACCGCCGCAGAATAGGCGCATCAAACGCCTGAATTTAGCGGCGGTTTTAACCGCCGCTAAATAAGATACCCATATAACCGTCGCTAAATGAAGAAAAACCGCCGCTAAATGACGGACATACGACACATTTCTAAAACCGCCGCGGAATCGAAAAAACCACCGCTAATAGATTGCCGACGCCAAACTTAGCGGCGGTTTTTGTAAACCGCCGCCACACAATATAGCGGCGGTTTAAACCACCGCTAAACCGGAAAAAAACCGCCGCTAGGATCGGCATTTGTTGTAGTGATTGAATCCCCTCTCCATGCCATTTTTCAATGTCCCGGGGCTCAGGAGGTTTGGAATGGCTGGGGATAAACTATAGAGTTGTGCCTGGACGCCGCCTCAGATCTTACATCTCTCCTGATGCGATGGTGTTCCTCCTTTTCGCCAGCTAAAACAGGCGCCCTGTGCATTTTGACTTGGATTATCTGGAATAGGCGGAACGAGGCCATTTTCAATCATTTCCAGAGGCCCCCCAGATTTTGGATTGACCGGGCATTGTCATGGATTGCGGTCTGGCAGAACCACCCTGAACAACAAAGACTTTTCAGCCCCCCTTCTCTTCCCCAACATTGGTGCCCCCCACCGGAAGGGATAGTTAAAATCAATGTGGATGCCTCTCTCCCTAGGGATGGCCCAGTTGGACTTGGTTTACTGGCCCGAGACAACCTGGGAAATCTCATCGCTGCCAAATACGAAGCACGTTATGCACTTTGGGAGCCCTCAGTCGCGGAGGCCGCCGTCATCCTTGCTGGGTTAGACTTTGAAAAAGATCGCGGTTGGGATTCCATTCACATCAAATCCGACTGTCTCACTGTTATCAATGCCATCAATCTCACTGACGGCGGGCTTCAACCTTTCGGCCCCATTATTCGGTGTATTCACTCGCGGAGACAAGGCTTCAATTCCTGCAATTTCTCATTTATTAGAAGGGAAGCGAATGAAGCCGCTCACAAGATGGCAGGCATTGGCCCTCCTTACGAGGATTTGCTGTGGTTCAATCATTTTCCCTTGTGGTTATGCTCCTGTATTTCTGCTGATCTCCATCATTAATGGATCCGTCTTCTTTTGTCAAAAAAAAAATTGGATTAATTTATAAAAATAAGATTTAATTATTATTTATAATTAATATAAAAAATAATTTAACTTAATAATTAAATTATATGTAAAATCATCTTTGAACTAAAATTCATAATTTTTATTTATTCGTAAAAAATGAAACCTCACAAAAAAACGAAAATATTCACAATAAATAATGACATGGTTTTTTATTTGTAATATTAAATTTATTATTATCTTATTTATATAGAATATATTTGATGATTATTAAAATATTTGATTGAATATATAACCTATATATTGAATTAAATTTACTTATAAATATTAATTAATTCAATTAATTATTACAAAACACCTTATGTGCATAAAAATAAAAATATTTCCTTTATATTCAATAGGATTTAATTTTTATTTCTACTTAATTGGTAGATTATTAATTCATTTTTTATTTGTGTAAACTATATATTTTCAAATGTTAGTTAATAATATTTATAACTTCTTATTTAACTCCTAGGATTTGTATTTTTATATTAAATAATAATATTTTAATAATATATTATTGTTCGATAATACTTGTTGTTGAGTGTAATACAAGACATTGAAGAAACCCATTGTTGTGTGTTTCACATGATAACTTCATATTCTGTGAATTTACAAATATATAATATATAAAATTTATTTAAAATAATAAATATATTTAATTTATTGGGGTATTATATCCCTTTACGTGCTTGGTGTCACGTGTTATGCATGCTATACAATATATGGTTCTTACTATAGAATTTTGGTGACTTAAAATTGATACACCATTATGCGAGATTAAATGACCTAAGAATGAAGAATTATATTTTGAGAATTCACTATTTCTAAATTTTTCTTACATTTACTCCACCAAGGTCATCAAAACAACCATAAAATCATTTTTATGGTCTTTATTTATATTGGAATGTATAAAAATTTAATCAAAATATACTACCACAAAATGATCAATGTAACCTATAAATTATATATTTATTAAATTCATGATGACAATAGTGTAACTACCATGCCCATATGGAATCACTATAAACTCATATTATTAATTCATCATACAGAAACTTGTTTTTGGTAAATATCCCTTTTAGAATCTATGTTGATTACATCCAAAATAATGAAAATACATAGACAAATATTTAGAAAATTGTAATTGATAAAACATAACACTCTTAGATGGGGAGGATTCATTATCTTAATATTGATCATGTTTACTTCTCAATAGTAAATGGAAATTATATTTGAAACCTAATTATTCTTAAAAAAAGAACATGTTTATATCTAAGTGATGCACTAGGGAATATAAATCTGTTTTATATATTCGAATCTATTTATTTCTTCAATTATTTCAAATTATCTGAGCCCATTCTATATGGAGTAAATAAAATATGTGTAGAATCACATATGAGTTCTCTTGAAAAAATTTCTTTGGGATTAAAGGTATGATTTGGAATATATTCATAAAATATAATGAAATAATAAAGATCAATATAAAAATCATTACCATTGTGTTTATTAAGAACCATTTTTTATAATTATCCTTGATGAATGGGTACAATGACCCATAATATAAAAATTTCCATACAAAGATCATATTCATTCTCACAAAAAAAACAAGAACGTAGATTGATTAAAAATAGAACTTGTGACTTCTATTTCATAAATATTGATGAGGTGACAATATAAAGAGAAAAAATACATTCCCAAAATAATATAAAATTAAATTAAAGGGATAATTACATGATTGTTCATGAAGTACATTTACAAAATATTATATCATATAGGATCAAAAAAATTGATTTCTTATCATCATACCATTGTGTGTTATTCCCTAACTCAAATTCTATTCTTTAATGTGGTTAGGATTTACTCATATAAAGGATTTTAGATATCAAAGAATGTGTATAACTAGTATAAATTAATCCATTTACAGTTATATAGTATAGAGTATGTGTAGCTTTCACAACTTCATTCTCATATCCCAAATCAGTAGCTGCAATCAATAGAGAATTTCATTTTTCTCTTAGATTAACAAGATCCTCAAGATGATTATCATCATTAACCCTCATAGTAAGACACATATTATTTTAATTTCTATAATCATGAAATTATAGTGTTGGATTATGGGTGGCACATTTTTTCGATAATTAACTCTATTAATTGCTATTACAGACATCTTGACATTACATAAAAATTCATTTTCATGATGAACTTCTTTTAAGAAATTAAAATATTTGAAAAACCTCATAAGATAATTTCCACCATTTTTCTTTTAACACACATCACCTGAAGTAATATTAATATTATTTCTCCCATGGGCATTATTATTTGAATTTAGTTGAAATTTAATCTTTTTAGTCATATAAAAACCCATTAGAATAGTGAAAGGTACCAATATATATTTCTAGTTTTTAGAGATCATAGTGAAATTTAATAATAGCTATAAACTTATATTATATCCTAATTTATTTAATGAAATCATATTAATGAACTAAAAAATTATTCAACATAACTTTTAATGTAAAACATAAAACTTGAGGTGTAACTTTCATGATTGGTGGAATTGTCCTCCTGGGAACTAAGGTATTCATTCTATTTATTATTTATTTCTAGAAATTACCTTTTGATTATTATGTTATGATTTCAGGGAATATTTTAGTTGAGAAATTACTTCTTAAATCCTTCACATATGAGGGATTCTATTTCCTCCTCTGACATAATTGTATTTATATGGATCCACTATTTATCAATATTATATTTGAAACAATACAGAACCAACATTACCTACTCATGTTCTAAGAATTGGAAAATAACGATTAGATTTTCTATATAATTCATCCATTACACATAATTATGTGGATCAATAGGAAAACTAATTTATTATATATATTTTTCACCTAAAGTCTTCTTGGATCATGGTTACCTTCGATAGGCTCGTGTATCAAGGTAAATGTTGATGGTGCTACTGCTAGCACGCCACGGCCGTCTGGATGTGGTAGATTCTTTCGCACATATCATGGTTTTGTGAAAGGTTTTCTTTTCCATTACACTGATATAGGGGAGGATTATGAAGCTGAGCTATGTGTTGTGGTCCATGCAGTCAGGTATGCTGTTCAATTTAAATGGGGCTAGTTGTGGATTGAATTAGATTCTCAATCTGTGGTTCAAGCCTTGAAAACAAGAACATGATATGTGCCATAGAGAATTCTACCTCACTAGATTGCGTGTCTCAACAAGGTCACTCAGCTCAATCTGGTAATCTCACATGCCTATAGGGAAGATAACCAAGTTTCAAATGCTCTGGAAAAGAAATCAATAATAAAGAATAATATGATATGGACCTTCACAACCCTAGGATAATGTGCTCCACTGGTGGTGGCAGACATGTGTGGTGTAATGTACTCTCATTTTTGTAGTAGTCCCTTGTACTATTGACTTATCTATATCTTTTTAATATTTTTTAGGACAGGCTTTCACCGTATCCTGAACATCTTGGTACTATATGCTATCAAAGGATTTCATATATTCTATCATCTCATTTATTAAAATGGATTATTATATAATAATAATTAAATAAAACATGTCCGTCAATATTTTCAATCTAATTTTGTATTTGGTAATCATTTCCATGATAAACGTGGAGATTGAGTCAATAAACAATAGGCTATTTTAGTGTTATTACAACTAGGTAAATCAATGTTAGGTCTTACAAATACTTGTTTATATCCATAAACAGCTGTCATTAATCGGGTAGAATATTATATCAACTCTACCAAATATTAATATCTTATAATATAAATATAATTATCCCAAGTGTTTTCAAAATTTATTTCTAATTCTAATAAATCTAAATAACTAAACACTTATATTCAACAATAAAAGGTGACCCAAGGATTTTATATTTAAATATATCATCATTTTTTGGATTATTAAATACATTACACAATAATACATGACCTAGATCCTTAAAGGTTTTTTGTGGTTGGATACTAGGAATATATTTTACATATTTATTAGAAGATATCTAATCTTATACACTTTTTTTATCACATACCACCCTTTTCAGATATACAATGACTAATTTTTTTATAACCTATGGAAGTGAAAACCCAAAAAATGTATGATTAGATTCCTAGTAAGGGTAATCATAGAAGATATCAAACAAAGATCATAAGTGAGCAATTGAAAAATCATAATAGTTTGAGAATGTTGTCATAATATATGAGATTCATTACCAATAATTCATGTACCATTAATCCTAAAATATTGATTAAAGAATTTTCCTAGAAAATAAATATATCATATTAATTTTTAGTCTTCAATAATAAATTATGATCCAAGAGAACATATTATTAGGCCAAGGCATACATTTTTTGCATAAAAATAAACATAAAAAATCATTTACTTATTCAAGGTTAACATCCAACACTATAATAAAATAAAAATTCCCATAATCTATTGCGTTCAGTCTACATTCTATTATTTTCAATGTCACGACTCACTCCTAGTACCGTTATAGTGGTCAAATCTCATTGATAAACTGCATTTAGTCCTAATTTTATACCATATTGTCTTTTTTAATATTAGTCTTTTCCCAAAACATTGGATGAATATATAACTCTAGGGACACCTTTCACTTAATGTAGAACCTATATATTTATTCTATATGATAATAAATAACTTCAATAATTCATTATATTATAAATCGATGAAACGAATAAGGGATCATAAATATTAAATTATATGATAATTAACTCATGGAAGGAAACCATTTTCCTGAAAAAATTATAACAAAATCATCATCATAATACATATAAATAATTGACGAGGATTGTATTTCAATAAAATCTCATTAGTGATTCATAAGAATCCCTACAATATGTTGACATTGATTAAAAATACTATTCATATAACATTTTAATGTATTTTTTAAAATAGTGGAAATTTACATTTTTAGTGACTCTGAAAACTAAAATCCCAAGAATATTTATAAAAATATTGAATTTAAAAATAATAATGGAACCTTATATAGGATTATTTAAATAAAATTAGGGGCATAATTTCATGAATATCTATTTATGTCGTATACGATAAAAGACAACATTATTTTCAAACTTTTATAAAAATTAAAAAGTGAATCACTTTTAATGTATTTGAAGATATTATATTTCAAAAAATTTAATTAAATAAAAAGGAAATGAAAATAATATTTCTCGATTTTTTATTTGAAATATTTCCCATAAAACATTTTTATGAACACGGACATGGTGTAGAATTATCCATGACCCGTGTAGATGAAATAAGGCCTACTTTTAATGAAAGATTTATAGAAAACTTTATATACAAAAGTTATTAAAATGGAACTAATAATTTGAATATATATATATATATATATAAATATTAGAATAAAATATATTGGGTGTAATTGATAGGGAACATATAATTTTCCTCGATGTATATTTTACAATGATATTCCAAAAATAGAAATTAGCTTGTAACATAAACCCTTAATTAAAGTCCCCTTTTACTTATTACACACTACATAATCTAATATTTTAAATATATATTTATAATAAATCTACTAAAAAGTTATATTCAATTATAGTATTCAATATATCACTTCTTTATAACTTCCATTTGACAATTTATTAACCAATTTTCAGCATAATGAAGATTTTGGTTAAAACTGGTCTATTTTCGATCCATGTTTTAGTTAGACTATTCCATTCCATTCAAAGTGGTAATTGATTCATCATATATTTAATACTAGTAATTTAACAATTCAAATAATCATTATATTTAAACAATTATTACCAACCATATAAGGTGGCGATGAATAGTGACTTAAACCACTTCAAAATTAAAATAGTATATATGTATGCATGAGTGACGATTCAACAATTTTATGAATGAAAAAACTATAGGTGAAAAATAATTTTATTTTATATAGTAATAATTATATCATATATATATCTCATAAAAATAAAATTCCTTTATTATCCATGGAGAGTGGAAATGAAAACTGAATCCCATTCCCTCGTGGAAGATGTTGTCCACACATACGCACGAGTGATGTTATCACTTTACAATAAATGGGAATGATATATACAGTGGATATGAAACTAAAATAATAACAGTAAATGATAATAAATTTAATTTCTAGATCATGTTTTTTAGCACATAAAACATTTTAAGTATCTTTAAAATGTATGAAACAATTTTTGTAGTAGGATCTTATTATAAGGACCTGACCTTAAACATTACGTAATAATTAATTAAGTTAATAATTCACATTGAGGATATTTTTAGGTTTATATATTTAGAAAATTAGGCCATCACTTATACATAACACCTTTATTTTTACAATGTAGACACTTCTACTCACTATTTATAAAACAATTTTTTTAAAAAGAACATGGTTTCGATTCATGATTAAACATAAAAACTTTTCCTAGATATTATCCTTGACTCTATTCACCTTTAAATCCTATGAAAAAAATTTCAAAACTTCGGGTGAGCATAAAAATCTTAGTAAGTGATACACAAAGATGGAAATTTGTTAGTTTTTCGAAAAACATGTAAACCATGAATATTTTATCATAAGTAATACTTTTCACCTTTATGAAGTAGTAAATACTAATCAATGAATAAAATCTCATTGATTCATCTTTTATAACCAATAGATTACCATAAAACCCATAGAAATCTCAAATAATATATAGATGGTAAAATTGGGACATAATCATACTTAAATAGAATACCATACAACCGAATTCAAAAAATCATTCTTACAAATGGAATATCCATACGACCGATTCCATACCCAATACAATGGAGGTTATAATGTAACCACCTATCCATGGTTTATCACAGAACCACCCTTCATTTGGTTTATCACGTAACAACCCATCATTGGTTTATCATGTAACTTCCTCTCAAAAGTCCAAGTACCGCATAAAATATTGAAAATATCAAAATTTCACTAATAAAATTTCATTTGCAATCACAAGAAATTGTTTCAAGATATTGAAATACTCAATCCATTTAAAAAACAATTTTAATTACCAAATTATGTAAAAATGGGTATATGGTATTTATTTTCCTTTTAAATACATTATAGCTTGTTAAGGAAGCCATATATCAAATAATGCTCACAGTAGTAGAAAGGTCATTATTGCCGCATACATTAAAACATTACATTTTTAATTCAGTAAAAATATTCATGGAAAAATATTCCCTTTAAATGAAAATAAAATTCAAAGGGGTTTATTAAACACCGTATAAAACAAGGAGGTACCTATTCTCTAAACATGCCTTAAAGAAAGGAGATTGAGACAAATTCCCTCACCTTGACTCCGAATCGTCACATGTATATTTTTTCTTCTTGAATAATTAAAATAAGATAATTTATTATTGCTTGAGAAAGTTTTTCATTTTTATTATTCATTTTATATCACTTATTACCTTGCTATAATAATCATATAATTATTCAAGCTCATATCAATCATTTTGTCGATGTTCGATACTTGAGTCAAAATGAACTTGTTATAATTAAAAATTTTCCATGTCGTGAAAATTAAAGTATCTCCATAATGATATTCATGAAATATATATCATATATATCATATATATCCAGTATATATGCATTTATAATTGTCCATAACATATGGATTTGAGAAATGAAATGCATCTTTCATGGAGACTGTAAGTCGTACGTACGCATGAACACTAATTGAATTTCCTTTTCATATTTAATGGAATGCAAACTAAATGATAAATAGGTATATTATAATTATATTATAATATAAATGTTATATATGTTACATAAATTCATTAATTCCATCTTTTATACATTCCATGTATAGCATGAACGAGACATATCAGTTTGAGGGGGCGGTAGTCCGTACTTCCTCTAATGAAATTATCATATTTATACAACATTAAAGGAATAAATATATGTTCTAATTTAGAATTATAGAAACATAGAGATAAAATAAATATCATAAATATCATATTTAATTATAGTTTCATAATAATGTCAGCGACAAGAGGTGGTAACAGAAGATTGAACAATCATCGTTTTGTGAGGCAGTAGTTCACCATCCACAGAAATAATATGTTATATACCCATTAGAAGGAGGTGTGTGTGAGTGTAAGTAGAATCCTTGAAATAAAAAAATCCTATTATATTTAATATAATATAGCTGTTATAAAATAATATAATAAAGATAGTTCAGGGTGGTTGTATAGGGAAAATAAATGAATGAAGCATGAGAGAATACATTACCTAAAATCAGTTAACCCGTTTAATTTAATCTAAAAAACTTTATTTAATTTCCTTATTCTTAATTTAAGGATTCTAGGAGTAAGGTAGGAATGTTGGGAGCTTATTTTAGTAGAGTTTTTATGACCCCAGTGGCTTTAGAGGTGTGAGTAATGGGTTAGAGTTGGTGTTCTTTTATAAGAGGCAGGAGGGGAACTTTAGGAATGTTTGAAAGTATTATTTTATTATAAAATTATTTTCGGTTTCAAAAGATCCCAAAGTAATTTAATTCTGCGATAAGATGAATTTTCATTGAAATAATCTCTACCAATAGGATTTAGACAAGTCTAGGTCACAAATTTAACCTTATCTTTTTTGCTTTAACCCTTAGTAAACTAAATTAACTTCTACCATGTCTTCTTGTATATTCATACTACACGATTAATATAGTTACTATAAAATGAAAATATAACCTAAAGTGCTTCATTAATTAAATTTTAAACATTATGAAAGTCATTTTTCTGAATGTTATATTTTTATTACTATTATATAATTTAATAAAATAGTATTGGTTTTAAAAACACATTTATGTCAATTTTTATACTATTCATATCATGAATTTTCAAAAATATATAAAAACATTATCATTTAAAAAAACAACATTAATTCACATATAAAATTTAATTATCATCCATAAAATCATTTTATGGAATAAAAAGTTTCAAAATAAATTTATTTAAATTTTTATAATCTCAGTTATTTAAATCATTTATTAAGAAGGTATTCACTATATCACCATTATGACATAAATATATTTATTTATATGATGTATAAAAATTATAAATAAACTACCATGATGTAGAAAATCATTTTAGATTTATAATTTCTATTTATAGTCGAATATTTCACTTATATAACACTATATAAAAAATGTTTTTGTTTAAGATACATGTTTAGGTTATATATTTTTAACATTAAATTAAAAGTAATTAAATGTCTTTTTCACATACAAATAGGGTTATTAATTTTGTAAGGGTAATTTAATATTATTATAATATTATTTTAACCCTTATTTACCATATTCACCATTCAATCATGGTAAATAAAATATTTACTAAAGTTACTATTCATAATGTCTAAAAATAAAAGTGGCCAATTTACATAATTTGGACCTCATGATTTTAAATATGGAATCCAATTTTCCAAATTAAAAATAGAAAAGTTAAATAAATCAATTTAAAATTAATCCCCATTTTCAAAACATAAAAAAGTTTTTTTAAGAATTAAAACTACCAAAAGTTTGACTTGTTTTTAGGACCAATTTCAAAGTAAATTTACTTATAATGACCAAATTAGATTAAATGATAAAAATATAATCTAATTAAACATTAAAAACAATTAAATATAATATATATCTATATATATAAATTATATTAAAAGAAATTTTTCACTTTAAATTCATTATTTTCACTATTCATTAAAAAAATTATCTATATCAGAATAAAACCAAAAATTTACCCAAAGTAAATTTTGATGTCCCTATTATAAAGAAGAAGTTTATTATGTCATAATGAACATATAAAAGTGAAAAATCTATATTTAAAAAGGTTTTTCCATTATAAGGCGGTAAAAATACATTTAAAAAAATATTAGAGTATTTAGGCTTAAAATTAGATTCATTCACATTTTAAGCCTCTAAATTTTTTTGGAAAATGTAAAAAAATATTAATAAATAGGATAATGACATATTATTTAATTAATTGGGATGTTACATCCATACCCCCCTTTGGAAATTGAATCATCTCAATTTTATTTACTTCTCAAATAAGTGGGGGTATATATTCCCATGTTTCCTCTTAAATCATATAGTTTTCCTACAAAACCATAACTTGATAAATAAATTATTCCAAAACACTTCATCTTTGTGGTCATGAATCTAGACAAGTTGGTCTTTATAAGAAGGATTCTTTTCCCACATAACTACTTCTCGATTCAAAAACATGAGATGGATCGAGCATATATTTCTCAATATTGGAACATGAATAAAGAAAGCGCAGAAAGAAGATAGTGAGATGTAGAAAAAGGTAGAATTGGTTTAGAAGGGTACGTTGACTAATATTAACGTTGATAATGATTTTGTTTTGAGGTTTGGGAAGATATTATGTGTAGCTTATGATTCACAGTTGAAGAATGAGTTGTTATGTGAAGCTTATAGTTCACCGTTTTCAGTTCATCCTGGAATTACTAAGATGTACATAGTTCTTTGGGAGTATTACTGGTGGGATGTAATGAAAAGAGATATTCCTGATTTTACCATGAAGTGTTTGACTTGTCAGCTGGTTAAAGCAGAGTGGCAGTTACCAAAAAAGATGCTTCAGCCTCTACCAATTCCATAGTGAAAATGAGAAAACATATCCATAGACATTGTTGTGGTATTACCAAAGACATCTCAAGGTAATAATGCATTCTGGGTTATAGTTGATCGATTGAATAAATCTGCTCCTTTCCTTCCTATTCAAGATACTTTGTCTCTAGATCAACTTGCTTAGTTGTATGTTAAAGAGATAGTCAGGTTTAATGGAGTTCCTCTCTCCAATGTATCTGATTGTGATCCCAGGTTTACTTATAACTTTTGGAAAGGCCTTCAGAAGTTGTTGGATACTGAATTAAATTTTAGTACATCTTTTCACCCTTAATCAGATGGGAAATCGGAACGAATAATTTAGACATTGGAGGATATATTATGTGCTTGCTCGATGGATTATTAGAGAAGTTGGGACCAACATATTTCTTTGGTTGAATTTTCATATAATAACAGTTTTCATTCCAGTATACAGATGGCTCCATTTGATGCATTATATGGAAAGCGTTCTCAAAATCAAGCCTTTTGGTATGAAGTAGGTGAAAGGATGCTGATGGGACCAGAATAGGTTAAACAGATGGTAGAGAAAGTTTGGTTGATTCAGAAGCACTTAAAAACAGCTCCGAGCAGACAGAAAAGTTATGTAGATAACCGGAGGAAGGATCTTTCTTTTGAGGTAGGCGATCTTGTCTTTCTCAAAGTTTATCCATGGAAAAGTGTGATGTGTTTTGTTAAGAAACGAAAGTTGAGTTCGAGGTTCATTGGACATTATGAAATTCTGGATAAAGTTGGATCAGTTGCGTACAGAATGGATTTACCTCCATGTTTAGCCCAGGTACACAATGTTTTTCTTGTTTTGATGTTGAGAAAGTATATACTAGATCCATCTCATGTTTTTAGACCAGATGTAGTTCATTTGGAAGATAATCTCTCTTATGAAGAACAACCAGTCCAAATTCTTGACCATAGAGATCAAGTGTTGCGGAATAAGGTAATTCAACAGGTAAAGTTTTTTCTGGAAAAACTATAGGGTTGAAGAGGCAACATGGGAATCGGTAAATGCTATGAGGGATAAATACCCCCACTTATTTTGATAGGTGAATAAAAATTGAGAGGACACAATTTCTAAAAGGGGGAAGGATGTAACATCCCTATTAAATAAAGAATAAGATAATTTCATATTTATTAATATTTTTGAATTAAATATTATTTTTAATTTAAAATTTTTTCGATGCTCGATTGCGTACCGGATACCCAACATCGGGGTTCTTTGAAATCTTACGTTGCACACTAATAATATAATATTATTATTTTAAATGGTAGTTAACTCCTAGCCATTGTATTGGTGGGAATGAACAAAACTAACTACAATATGATTATACATGTTTGTTAAATGTATTTACATTTATCCAATAAATGTTAGAGGCTTAAAATGTGAATGAATCTAATTTTAAGCATAATTTACATTAAAAGGTCATTTTACAGCCTATTAATGGAGAGAAATAATTAAATATATTTTTGGCCACATTAATACATTCTATTTGACCAAATAAAACAATTCTTCAGAATGGGGACATCAAAATTTACTTTTTGTAAATTTTTCGAATTTCTCCGATAAAGTTCATTTTTAATGAATAGTGTAAATATTGTATTTTAATTCAAAACTATGTTTTAATTTAATTTATTTATATGGTTATATTATCTTTTTAATTGGTTTTAAAGTGAAATTAGAATATATTTTTACCATTTAATGCAATGTCTATCATTGGAATTAATTTCACTTTGAAATTGGACATAAACAAGTGTCATCCTTTTGATAGTTATTGTTTCTTAAAAAAACACTATTTGTTTTAACAACAGGAATTAATTTTAAAATTAATTAATTCCACTTCTATTTTTTTTATTTACAATAATTAACATCATTTTTTAATTTGGAATATCTAATATAGCTTAGGCTAA
This sequence comes from Viscum album, assembly GCA_963277665.1. NCBI lineage: Eukaryota > Viridiplantae > Streptophyta > Magnoliopsida > Santalales > Viscaceae > Viscum > Viscum album. The sequence continues at coordinate 1,258,628,359 of OY728134.1, forward strand.
ATTTTTGGTATTTTTCTGAAAAACATTAATTTTTTATGAATAGTGAAACCACTTAGTAGTAGTTAAAAAACTAAATTTTAATTTTAAAGGAAATTTTACAACTTATGTGAATTGAATTTCAAAAATCCAACATACATTGTTGTTTTTAGTTAGTAAAATTTGGTTCAATAAGATGAAAATAATTTTTGCTGAATAGTAACATTTGAATTTTTTTATCACGGTTAAAGGTAAATAAGAGAATTCAAGGTAAAAATAATATTATAATAATTAACAATTACCTTAAATCCTGTCCAAAACTTGTAGAATGAGTAATGTCCAACCATGGGCATCTTTGGGTCTATTTTGGGACCCCATGGATCCACTTATGAATGATCATGACACTTTAGATTAATTTATTTAATGTAAAGGCAAAAATAACATAAACAAAAATCATTTAGTAAATTAATTTGAATAAGATGTTATGTAAGGAATATTTTTGTCGATAAATATTAATTAGAAATATAAAATGATTTAATACATTATAGTATTTATTTTATAATTTTTAGACATCGAATAAATTAAATTATTCATGACACAATAATGATGCAGTATTTACCTCATTAATATATGATTTAAATATATAAGATTATAATGATTAAAATATTATACAAAACCTGTCCAATTTCTATTGGATGATTGTATTTCGACCATTAGTCATCTTATATTAGACTATAAGTATTTTTGGAACTTTAGAAACCGAATATTATGATATTATAAAATAATATTTTCAGACTTTCCTAAAGAGCACCTCCTCTCCCTTATAAAAGGAGACCACTTCTAACCAATTACTCACACCTATCGACCCATTTGGCTCATCCAAAATCTTCCCAATTAAGCTCTCTACATCCATCTCCTCCTACTAGAAGCCTTACCTTAGGCATAAGGCACTTCAATAAGTCCTTTGGTTCAAACCAAAGGGAGTTACCCAAATTAAAGGTAACAGTTTCTCTTAATTTGATTTCTTTTAATTTAGTTATTACACACCTAACTCTTTTTATTACTTTCCTTTGTAAGAACAACAGTATCCTCAATATACTAGGATGTTTTTATGATAAAGATTTTAACTACACTTGCACACATCTCCATCTAATGGGTGAAGAACATAATGTTTCTCTAGATGGAAAACTAACGCCTCACAAAACGATGATTGTTCAATTACATATTACCACATATAATGGTAGACTTTATGATGGAGGTGTAATTATATTTGATATATATTATGTTTAGGTTTTCTTTATGATTCAGTTTTTTCCAATTATATCACACCATTATGGTTTCCATAATGGGTAAACACAATAGTCTCATTTGAGGAAGTGCGGACTACCGCCCCCTCAAAGTGATGTGACTCGTTAATGCCTTATGTGAGATGTATAAAGGATAGAGTTAATGATATTATATATGATATTATACTGTAATTATAATATACCTATGTATCATTATTTTTTAATTCCATTAAAACAAGAAATAAAAATGAAAGTAGCGTTCATGCGTACGTACGACTTACTGTCTCCATGAACGGTGCATTTCATTTCATACCTTCAAATGTTATGTAGTATTATAAATACAAGTATATACAGGATATATATGATATATATGATATAAAAATCATGAATATCATTCTAGATATGTTTAACCTTTGACTACATGAACAACATGTGATTATAAGATGTCCATTTTTGACCCATGTTCCAAATATCAACAAAATTAACATTATTAACATAAATGATTAAATATTGATTATAACATGGTAATAAGTGATATAAAAGGAATAATAAACTTGAAAAAGGTTCTTAATCAAGTAGAAATTAACTTTAGTTTATTATTCACGCGATTAATGAATGATCGAGTCAAGTCGGACAAGAAGTAAGGGAATTCGTCTCAATCTCCTTTCATTGAGGCATATTTCGATAATATATATATACATTATTATTTTACATGGTGCATAGTAAAACCCATTGACTTTTACTTTCATTCAAAGGGAATATTTTTCTACAAAGTGTTTTCCTAAACTACAAATGGAATGTTTTTAACGTTTGTGGCGACAATGTCCTCTCTACCGCCGTAATCAATATTTGGATTCCTCTATAAGAATTAATGTTTTCTAAAATGATAAGGAAATAACTTATTCTGTTTTTAGGTGTATTGGTATTGAAAATGGTTTATCAAAAGGATTTATTATTTCAATATCTTGAAATTATTTCTTCTGATTGAAAATTAAAATTTATTAGTGAAATGTTTATATTTGCAATATTTTTTGTGTTATGATTTTATAATGGTACTTGGACATTTGATGGGTGGTTACATGATAAACCAAATGACGGGTGGTGCCGTAAATACCTCAACGGGTGGTTAAACTATAACCTACAATGCATTGGGTATGGAAGTCGGCCATATGGCCATTCCATTTAGTGATATGTGTGGAAGTCGACCCTATGGTTATTCCATTTAAGTATGTGTATGTCCCAAGTTACCTTTATATGTTATGTGTTATTTATTTGGGTTTTATGGTAATATTTTGGTTAAAAAAGGGTATGTAATTATCTTTTATTTAGTAAAGAGTATTTACAACTTCATAAGGGTGAAAATTATTACTTATGATAAAGTATTCATGGTTTACCTGTTTATTTTGAAAAAAACTTACAGTTTTTCTTCTTTGTTTATCCCTTACTAAGCTTATTATGATCATTCAATGTTTTTGAAATGTTTTCCACGGGATATAATGTGGAATAGGGTCATGGATGGAATCAAGGAAATGTCATGCTGTCTTAAACATGGAACTAGACATGACTCTTTTTTTAAGAGTTCATGTTTGGTAAAAAAATGGACACTGCGTAGAAGTGTCTACTTTGTAATCTTTTGAGATGTAATAGTTATGTCCTAATTCTCTAAAAATATAAACCTGAAAAGATCCTCAATGTGAATTGTTAACTTAATTCATGATTATGTATAGTTTAAGTACGAGTACTTATATTTGGTATTAGAGGTTGGTTTAGATAACATTAGGAGTTATGGTATTGTTAAATTAATATCCTTAAATAATTTTATGATAATATTGAATTGATATAGCAGTTACATGTTACCATATTTCTTCAAATAAGATATTTATGTTTTAAGAATGGTTTTTCATAGAGGAAATAGGGAAGCTATGCTGGGAAGGCATACAGAGGGAAATGGCCTTTCAAAATTAGTATCCGAAGATGGTCAAAATCAAAATTGAATAGTTTGTTGTAGTGATGGATCAGTTGACTCGGGTGATAAATGGTGGTTTTGTTTATTGAAGATATTTTGGTTTTTTCTAAAAGTAAATAGAAACATGAAAGTAATTTATGTGTTTTCTTGAAAACCATAAAAGAAAATAAAATTTATGGGAAATTTAGGAAGTGTGAGTTTTGGTTACAAGAAATTTGTTTCCCTGGTCACATTGTTTCAAAAAATGGAATAACGGTTGATCCTACAGAAACAAAATTTGTTTAAGAATGGCCAAGACCCACAAATATAACCAATATTAGTAGTTTTCTTGGTTTGGTAGGTTATTACCAGAGGTTTGTTGAAAATATTTCACAGTTATCTATTGCAATGACTCATTTAACTCGAAAAGTTGTTAAGTTCATCTGGACAAAAGAATGTGATGAATGTTTTCTTGAATTGAAAATGAGATTAGTGAATACTCCAGTTTTGGAACTGCCATCCAGAAATGGTGATTTTGTTATCTATAGTGATTCGTCGTTGAAAGAACGTGGATGGGTCCTCATGAAGAATGATCTGGTAATTGCTTATGCTTCACATCAGTTGAATCCTCAAGAGCTAAATTACCCTACACATGATTTGTAATTAGCTACTATTGTTTTTTCTTTAAAAAATTGGAGGCATCATTTTTATGGAGTGAAGTGTGAAATATATACTGGTCACAAAAGTTTGAAGTATATATTCCCTCAAAAAAAATTGAACATGGGACAAAGTAGATGGTTGGAATTAATCAAGGATTATTATTTCAAAATCCATTACCATCCAAGAAAATCAAATAAAGTGGCCGATTCATTGAGTCGAAAAAGTAATGCTTCATTAGCCAGGATACATTTAGAACGAGATCCTTTGGTTTTTGATTTGATGAAATTTGGTATAGAAGTTGTTGGTGCAAGAAATTATTCTATTTTGTTTCAGGTGTCAGTAAAATCATCTCAATCAGACAGAATAAAGCAAGCTCAGAAAGAAGACAGTGAGTTGCAGAAAAATGTATATTGTTTCAGAAGGGTAAGTTGCCTAATTTTAACATTGATAATGATTGTGTTTTGAGGTTTGAGAAGATATTATGTGTGCTTTGTGATTCAAAGTAGAAGAATGAGTTTTTATGTGAAGCTCATAGTTCACTATTTTAAGTTCATCCTGGTAGTACTAAGATGTATTGAGATCTTCGGGAGTATTACTGGTGGGTTGGAATGAAAAGAGATATTGCTGATTTTACTGTGAACTGTTTGACTTGTCAGTAGGTTTAAGCAGAGCGGAAGTTACCCAAAGTGATGCTTCATACTCTACTGGTTCCAGAGTGTGAATGGAAAAATATATCCATGGACTTCGTTGTGGGATTACCAAATACATCTCTAAGTAATAATGAATTCTGGGTTATAGTTGATCGATTGACTAAATGTACTCATTTAATTCATATTCGATATAATTTGTCTCTAGATCAACTTTCTTGGTTGTATGATAAAGAGATATTTAGGTTTCATAGAGTTACCCTCTCTACTATATCTGATCATGATCCTAGGTTTACTTCTAACTTTTGGAAAGACCTTCAGAATTCGTTGGATACTGAATTAAATTTTAGTACAGCTTTTCACCATTAATCAGATGGGAAATCAGAATGAACAATTCGGACCTTGGAGGATATGTTATGTGCTTTCTCGATAGATTATCAGGGAAGTTGGGACCAACATCTTTCTTTGGTTGAATTTTCATATAAGAATAGTTTTCATTCCAGTATATAGATGGCTCCATTTGATGCATTATATTGAAAGTGTTGTCGAACTTCAGATTTTTTGGATGAATTAGGTGAAAGGACACTGATGGGACTAGAATTGGAAGAACAGATGGCAGATAAAGTTCTGTTAATTCAGAAGCACATGAGAATAGCTCCGAGCAGACCGAAAATTTCACCAGATAACTGGAGGAAGGATATTTCTTTTGAGGTAGGTGGTCATGTCTTTCTCAAAGTTCTCCATGGAAAAGTGTAATGTGTATTTTAAGAAAGGAAAGTTGAGTCTGAGGTTCATTGGACCTTATGAAATTTTGGAGAATGTTGGATCAGTTGCATATAGAGTGTCTTTACCTCCATGATTTTCCTAGGTACACAATGTTTTTCATGTTTTGATGTTGAGAATGTATATACCAGATCCACCTCATGTTTTGAGCCCAAAGGTAGTTCTGTTGGAAGAGAATCTCTCTTATGAAGAAAAACCGGTCCAAATTCTTGACCGTAGAGAGCAAGTGGTTCAGAATAAGTTAATTCACCAGGTAAAGGTTTTGTGAAAAAACCATATAGTTTAAGAGGCAACGTGGGAATCGGAAAATGCTATGAGGGATAAATACCCCCACTAATATTGATAAGTGAATAAAAATTACGAGGACATAATTTCTAAAAGGGGGGAAGGATGTAACATCCCAATTAAATGAAGAATAATATATTTTAATATTTATTAATATTTTTGAATTATATATTATTTTTAATTTAAAAGTTTTTCTATGTTTGATAGCGTACTCGATACGCAACAATGGGTTTCATTGAAATCTTACGTTGCACACTAATAATATAATATTATTATTTTAAATGGAAGTTAACTCCTAGCCATTGTATTGGTGTGAATGAAAAAAACTAACTACAATATGATTATTCATGTTTGTTAACTGTATTTACATTTATCCAATAAATTTTAGAAGCTTAAAATGTGAATGATTCTAATTTTAAACATAATTTACATTAAAAGGTCATTTTACCACCTATTAAGGGAGAAACCTCATTAAATATTGTTTTGGTCTCTTTAATACATTCTATTTGACCAAATAAAATCCTTCATTTGAATGGGGACATCAAAATTTACTTTGTGTAAATTTTTTTAATTTCTCTGATACAGTTCATTTTTTAATGAATAGTGTAAATATTGTATTTTAATTCAAAACTATGTTTTAATATAATTTATTTATATGGTTATATTATCATTTTAATTGGTTTTAAAGTGTAATTTGAATATATTTTTACCATTTAATCCAATTTCAGTCATTGAAATTAATTTCACTTTGAAATTGGACATAAAAAGTGTCAACCTTTTGATAGTTATTGTTTCTTAAAAACATGATATTTGTTTTAACAACTGGTATTAATCTTAAAATTATTTAATGCCAATTTTATGTTTTTAATTTTGAAAAATTAAAATCATTTTTGAATTCGGAATATCAAATATAGCTTAGGCTAAATTTTTTCTATTTTTTCTGAAAAACATCAATTTTTGATGAATAGTGAAACTACTTAGTAGTAGTTAAAAAAACTGACTTTTTCATTTAAATGAAATTACACCACTTCTGTGAATTGAATTTCAAAAATCCGACAAACATGGTTGTTTCTATTTAGTAAAATCTGGTTCAATAAGATGAAAATAATTGTTGGTGAATAGTAACTTTTGACTTTTTTTATCGCGATTAAAGGTAAATAAGGTAATTCAAGGTAAAAAGAATATTATAATAATTTATAATTACCTTAACACTTATCAAAACCTTATAATTTTTAGACATATAATAGATTAAATTATTCATGAAACATTAATGATACACTATTTACCTCATTAGTAAATGATTTAAATATATAAGATTATAATGATTAAAATATTATCCAAAACCTATCCAATTCCTGTTGGATGATTACATTTCGACCATTACTCATATTATATTCTACTATAATGATTTTTGGACCTTTAGAAACCGAATATCACTATATTAGAAAATAATATTTTCTCACTTTCCTAAAGAGCCCCTCATCTCTATTATAAAAGGAGACCACTTCAAACCTATTCCTCACACATCTCAAGCCCTTTGGATCGACAAAAATCTGCCCAATTAAGCTTCCTACATCTCCCTCCTCCTCCTAGAAGCCTTAACTTAGGTAGAAGAAACTTGAATAAGTCCTTAGGTTCAAACCAACGGGTGTTACCCAAATTAAAGGTAACTATTTCTCTTAATTTGTTTTCTTTTATTTTAATTCATCCACCCCTAAACTCTTTTTATTCATTTATTTTGTAACAATAACAGTATCCCCAATATAATAGGATGTTGTTATAGGATGTATTCGAACTACACTTACACACACCTCTATCTAATGGGTGAAGAACATAATGTTTTCTGTGGATGACAAACTAACGCCTCACGAAACGATGATTGTTCAATTACCCATTACCGCCTCTCAAGGGGGCCTTTATGATGGAACTGTATTTATAT